>OY365799.1:7382500-8632500 GCA_959347355.1 Napeogenes inachia | reverse complement strand
CTTCAAGATTTACGGACGTTAACCTATACGGTATGCTTTCTTAGACCAAACGTGCCTAATTTGTTTTATTGAGTGAGCACTCAAAGAATCTGTTGAAAATTATTAATTCTGGTGATCTTAATAAGGATAACGAATTAAACTTACCTAGTTATTATACTGCCAATTAGCTTATACAATTTTTTAATGTTACAATAGTAAGTAAAAATCGAGTTCGAATATGAAACTAGAGCAATGGCACAAATCTCCCCACGCTTTTTCACAATATTTTTTTTATATTTTGCCCATTATTCTTTCTCATATTACGAATTATTTTTTATTTTTTAGTTCGTTAATTTTTAAAGCGGTTTTTATTTTATTATATTATTTTTAATAATATAATTCTTTTACATAATTATAATAATAGTGTGGGTCATTCATTTAATCTCAGTAATATTTATTTATAATAATTTAAATGGTAAATACATCGGAATTTACATGTTTTAGTTTAAAAGTTTCAACAGTAGCGTCACCTATGCATTAATTATGGAATGTTATTTAGTATTTACTGTTAAATGTTTTAAGAATTAGAAGCATAGGATATTTTAACATAATGTTTTAATAATTATTAGAACTTATTATAACCTTATAATAAGTTTATAGGGTAATTTACGATTGCATAACCAACTTACAGATGCTATTATTTATACCTATAAATAATAGCATCTGTAAGTACCTATAGGTATAAATAATAGCATCTGTAAGTTGGTTATGAAAACGTAAATTACCCTCACCTAAATATTGTAGTGTTAAAATACTATAAAACGAGTTGCAAGGGCTGCTCTCGCAAATTTCTATTACTAATGGTTGGATATTAAACATTGAAGTGCAAGTACTGTGTATTACTGAAACAAGTCCTAACATTACATACTTGTCCATTAAAGAATCTGAATAAAAAAAACTATCGGGTAAAATGCCTCGAGAAATCAATGAACATTATTTTGGTAAAAGACCCATAATGTTTAAACGCTTATTTTAGAAATAAAACCGAAAAATTGGAGATAAAAAGACGGAAAAGAGGTAACTTTGTGATTTTTTTCTATCGAGCCAATTTTATTAAATCATGTTTTCATCGGGTACATTCCCTGCAATATATCCTCAAAATTAACAATGTTTTTTCTTAGATTTAAATTTCAATGTTTACTATTTCAAAAACGAATTCTAACAATGTGTTTTGTAGGGATACCTGGCCTTAAAACATTTGTTTGCAGGAATATATGATATAATTAGAGGACAACTTTAATAATATAGAAAGTACGTCACTAAGTATGACAATAAAAAAACAGCAATTCGGTCCGCCGCGCCGACCGCGACATGCGGATTCGACTGTAACAAAACAGTCGCTAAGTTTCGATGCACGTGCATACAGTTCATTGTCGCTTTTTATTAGTTTAATAGGTTTGACTATAATAATTCCATGATAATTATTTTATTAATCTAAAAAGTATTTTTTGCCTGTCAATCCGATTTTTTTCTGTTCTACAGACGGTGTTTTTTTCTGTTCTACAGACAGACGTTAACAGCATTGAATGTAGGGATGTTCAAAATAAACGATTTTAATTTTAATCGATATTTTTTTTGTTATAAACGATTTTTAATAAACGATTTTCTTAATACTATTAATAGATTTTTTAATAAATATATTATGTAAATTACATATTATATTTATTAAAAATATAATATGTAATTTACATAAATAAAAGTGTAAACAATTGTTAGTAAATAATATAAGAAAAATTCTTCTAACAGTAAAACTGTTAAAAGCGGCTGGCGAAAGTGTTTTATAATGAAGAAACATAGTACCACTTCAGTATGCAAGCACTGTTAGAAAGAATAAAAGACTTGTAGCTATACTACAAATTTAAAACAGCATTTGGAGCGAAAACACCCTGCTGTCCTACAGGCTAACCAGGTATAATTCTTATACTTATTACTTTGTAATGGTTATTACTGTTCTTAAGACAACAAAATACTGGAATCTATAATATTCGTTCAATCACTTTAAAAATCTCTGTCATGAGGATCGTACGTTTATTAACTTAAAATTTAAAATAAAAGAAATTATGTCGTGTTTTTTTACTGTTTAAAATTAACTCAAACTCAAAAAGAGATGTGCTCTGTATTTTAGGTAATTTATAGAATATGTTGTTAATTCTTGATGGAACTGCATTTTTAATTACGATTAAGAACACAATTTTACTTGTACAAATTGTAGGTCGCCTGATGATGATGTACGAAACCGGTCGCAAATATAATTGTATCGCATATTTAAATATAGTGGAACTTTGTACAAGTAAAATTGTGTTCTTAATTGTAATTACTCTGTATTTTAGTTTTTATTGTGACTAAAAGATTGTTTTATTTCTAAAAAAATGTTCAATTATAATTAAAATTTGTAGCAATAATTATATTTAGTTTTCTTATTATTTAAAACCAAAAGTTTATAGAGAACGTTGTTTTGCGTAAAAATTTTGAAACCAAATCTTTGTCATTTTGGTTATTTTTTAAACACATCATTGTTATTTGATTTTATTTTGATAAATTGTTAACATTTATCTGTTATCACTACTGTTTGTGTATAAAAAAGAATAAAGTTTTTTTTAATTTTGAGGAAATCGAACTCTTCATATAAATCGATTATTTATTTCTTCTAAAATCGATTCTTGATAAGTCGATTTAAACTTCGATTTTTTAATAATCGATTTGTTTTACTCAATGTCACATTCCTAATTGAATGGTGGTCAAGTTTTATCTTTAACATAATTGTATTACCATCAGTTATGTAATGTCGCTAGTTTGACAGCGATATATGAACATAAAGGGGAGTTCACGTATTGTCACTCTGCTCTCAAATACGTTTCGATAATATATTTCTATGATAGGTATTCTGATTTTATTCAACAAAAATATCTTATAAATCAGAAAATCAAAATAGTTAATAATCAGAATACTTAATGCAAAAGTAGATAATTAGTAGTCGGTCACCATAATGACAAGAAAGTAATGGGTACCTTAACTGTACAGTACTGGTACGTAAATTAAGTAATTTTAAGAACTTTAATGGATAAGGAAAATATTAGCTTAGATACCTAAGAAGCTAAACCGCCATAGTAGACTTTAGGAACTGGTTATATTTTAATCCAAAATGAAATCCACTAGACTGAATGATGTTTGATAGTTTCAGTCAGTACAATATCAACGTAATGTCAAAGTGGGGTTCGTGGATATGTGGCAGCTCACTGCGTCGTTAGCACAAAGCTAATGGCTTTCCGATACAAATATCATCGACAGTCCCGGGTGATTCGGGATCAGGGAGCTATTATCGGCTTTACAGACCCAATCAACGTTTTCATCGAATTGTTACTATTTATTTTAAATGAAGGTTCATTTGCAGACTTCCAATTTCGCACTTCATTACGTTGCATTTAAATTCATATGTGTGTTACCGAAATCCTTTGCGATTTTTTTTATTTTGTTTAAGTATTATTCGACGGGCGCATTTAGTTTTTATATATTAATGTTATTTGGCTAATTCCGAATCATGGAGAAAATAATATTTAAGTTGCAACTTGTAATAAAATAATATAATACTAGTGATCGCTTAGTGGTCGAAATTCGACTTGCGATTTCGACTTCGAAATGCTTAGAGGATTTGGGTCAACACCTCTGTGCATTCTTTTTGTTTTAGGTGCGTCAATTTCTTTACGTCAGAGGCAATGAACTCTTTATAGTTATTTGAATTCAGAGTAAAATAAACTTTATCTTATTCATATTCTACAAATAATATCCTTCTACGAGTACTACACAACATCCATTTATTAATTTTTTAGTCACCGAAACCTATGCCTTCTAGGTACAGTTTCCCACAAGTCGCAGATTCGTATCTTTGCCCGTTTCGATTTATTATTTATCTATATTTAATACAAACTCGAATGAGCTTTCAATAGTTATATAAGTTTATAAGTATTGTTAAACTATTTATATTCTAGTTTATTGTATAAATAAAACTTGACCATATATGAAATTAACCTTATAATATATAACAAAAATGGCACGTGCTCGGGATAAAGGGAACCGAGCTATCTCAAAATGTCTTTACGTCAGAAATTCCCAGAGCACGTAGCTTTGTTGTTATGCATCTGTAAAGGAGAGAAGGAAGAGCTACTTTCACGAGCGGCCGAACAGTCAGCATCAGAGCAGGTTTCCTCGGTCACCTAAACTCGGACGTTATTGCATGGCATATTGGCATGCCCTAGGACTAGTTGATTACTACTTTTGTTATATTCCTACTATGCTTGATATCACTCATACTCAATCACACATAACACATTCACACGCGACTCAAACACACACAACACAAACACACAAACGGACATACCATTCATATACACACCATAAAAATCTCATAAGTCTCTTATTCCTAGCAAGCTTATTATTATCTAACCAACGAATCGGCTTCGGCACCACACACTTTTTAACACCTATTCTAAAACCGGATTCGTGTCACCATTTCCATGATATTAAATTACCTAATGGATAGTTTTGATAATCTATTAGAAATTGACAAACTCAAACCTGCGTCATTAAAAAGTTGTAAGATACAAGAATTGAAAGTAGATCACTTTACCACCACACTCACCATTTTAACACAAAATATAAGAAGCATTTACAAAAACTGGGATAACTTACAGGTAACACTTGCACAACTTACTTTTGAAACTGACATTTTAATCTTAACGGAATGTAGACTACAATCAACAAAAAATATACCACAAATTACTAATTACACATCTCATCAAACCTTAAATCAACTAAACCAAAACGATGGTGTCGTGATCTACATTAAAAACAGTTTTACAGGAAACTGTAAAGAACTTACATTAGCAGACGCTACCGGATTACAAATTGATATCAATAATTACATTATCATAGGTCTATATCGCTCACCATCACATATTAATGCAAGTAACTTCATTAACTCTCTCGAGACATACCTTTACTCCCTCAAAATGCATAAAAATATTATAATTGTCGGTGACATAAACATCGACCTTATTATTTCGCCTAAAGAGACTTCAAACGAGCGGAGTAATAGACTGAAGTACCTAAATATTCTATCTACTCATGGAATTATGCCTGCTCACACACTACCCACGCGATACGATAGCTGTCTTGACCACGTCCTTTTAAAACTAGACCAAGCTTATAACACAGCATTTGTAACCGTTTTAAACACTACTGTTACCGATCACAATTTAGTTGCTCTTATTATTAATCACAAGCACCAAACACAAATAACTAGTAACTATAAAAATATCATTAACTATGAACTAGCATACAAAACTCTATCCGCCACTGATGTCTCTTACTTTAATATTTATAATGACCCTAACACCTACGCAAATGCACTCATCGGAATGATTAGAGAGGTAATTCTTAAAAACTCAAAATCAGCACGCATCCCTAAAAGTAAAAAAGTTATAAAACCATGGATAAACCTGGGCATACTAAAATGCATTACACTTAGAAATAAAATGCAATTAAAAGTAACTTCCGACCCTCATAATCAAATCCTATCAATCACTTATAAACGTTACAGAAATTTTTGTTGTAACCTGATTAAAAAAACTAAAAGAATATATTACAAAAATAAAATTAATAACTCTGTTAACAAACCAAAAAAGTTCTGGTCGACAATAAACGAAATTACACACTACAAACAACCTAAAGCCCCAAACACTGAATTACTTAATATTGACCCCTGCCCAAGTATGTCAGTAAACTATATTAATGAGTATTTTGTCAATATTGGTAAAAACTTGGCTGAAGAAATACTCAGTAAAACCCATAATATTTCTTTTAATCGAAGTTGTTCCAAGAAAACCACACACCTATCCTCTTTGGTTCTGCTAGAAACCACACCCCAGGAGGTAGATACCATCTTAATGGGATTGGATTCGAGTAGTGCACCGGGATGGGATGCCATCCCCACTTATTTCTTAAAACTTTCCAGGGACTTTCTAGTCCCTATGATATGTCACTTGGCAAACCTAAGCTTTGCAACCGGTATCTTCCCCGATACACTCAAACGCTCTATAGTCACGCCGGTGTACAAGAGTGGTTGCCGAGACGATGTTAATAACTACCGCCCTATCTCCGTACTAAATTCTATTTCTAAAATTCTCGAAAAACTTATAAACAACAGACTAGTTAACTACTTAAATAAATACAATATTCTTTCGAACTCGCAATATGGCTTCAGATTAGGGCGGTCCACTCAAGATGCCGTAATCGAAATGTCGTCCCTCATTACAAGAGAATTCGATCAGGGACGGAAATGCCTTACAGTTTTTCTTGATCTCAAGAAGGCTTTTGACACCGTCTCCGTACCCATTCTTGTGCACAGGCTGGAGCAACTTGGAGTTCGCGGCACCCCTCTGTCTCTTTTTAACAGTTACTTAAGTAACAGAAAACAGGCGGTTAGAGTGGGTCAGTATCAGAGTGAGGATAGGCAGGTTGTTTTTGGTGTTCCTCAGGGAAGTGTCCTCGGTCCAACGCTGTTCCTGATCTACATTAACGAGTTGTGTAATCTTGGGGTTGTTGGAGGCAGGATACTCTCCTACGCTGACGATACAGCCATTGTTTTCTCCGGAAAAACATGGAAAGACGTAAAATTTGCGACAGAAAAAGGACTAACAAAAGTTTTTAAATGGTTGAACGATAATCTTCTTACGATAAATATTGGAAAAACTAATTACATAACTTTTGGCCCATACTTGAACTCTCAGCCCGATGCCACTTTTAGTATCTCACTTCACAACTGCAATATTACTTACCCCACAAACTGTAATTGCCCACTTCTACAAAAAGTAAGCAATGTTAAATACCTTGGGGTTCTGGTAGACCAAAGATTGAGCTGGCACTCACACCTAGAACTCACCATAAACAGAGTGAGAAAACTGATTTGGGTATTTAAATCATTAAGACATGTGATGGACTGGGACTCCTTGAGAAAGGTTTATGTGGCACTAGTTCAATCCGTAATAGCGTATTGCATCCCGGTGTGGGGAGGCGCCAACAAAATTAACCTTCTTTATCTTGAAAAAGCACAACGTTCACTTATCAAGGTGATGCTTTTCAAACCTTATCGATTTCCCACCAATACCCTATACAAAACTACGAAACTACTGTCCGTAAGGAAACTTTATATACTATATCTAATTTTGGACTTTCATAAAAGATTTCCTTATGAACCTGACCTTCAAAATAAAAGACGCAAGGATAGAGTCGCTCCTTCTAACCGTGCTCGTTCTGTTTTTACACAGCGACAATACGCATCCCAAGCCCCTTACCTTTACAATAAATTGAATAAAATATTAAAAATTTACCCCATACCTGTAAATTCCTGTAAACGAGCTTTAAAGAAATGGCTCCTTACGCAATCGTATGAGAAAACTGAAGGACTGTTAATAAGAGTAGTATAGACTTGGATACTACCTACTACCTTTTTTGTGGCTTACATCCGCCGATCCCAATGAAACTCCAAAAACCACAGGACATTCTGAGTCATTTACCCAGCCTCGACCTAGGTTAAGTGACATAAACCTTAAACAGACACACTAATCACACATAACACAGAACTCAATCACACCAAACACACAGACATTAATCACACAGACAAAACTCACATATACACTCATCAAACTTTCTCTCACACACATATCTAAACTTGTTACTGCACTCAGTCGATAGGAATAGCATAATAGTTAAGAACGCTCTTGTTTTGTCTTTCTCTTAGTTTTATTTAGTATATGTTTTTCAATCCAATAAATCACCATCGTTATTATTATTACTTATGTTCACGATCACTAAATTTTCTATATAATTTTGCTTTTGTTTAATTTTATTTTTGTGAAACTTGTGAAAAAAAAAAAAATCCAAATAATGTACTTAATCAGAGAGGAGCGGGACATTCCCAATACAAGTGTCTTAAGGACTACTTAACGGGAAGCCCCTACAACTACTATGTAAAGGATTTTCAATAATAAAGATTGTTTTTTTTTTTTTTTTTTTTTTTTTTTTTTTTTTATCCAAGAACCTTTATCCCCATAACCATTATGATATCCCAATAACCATTGACGAAACTCGTGATTGCCTTCGACGCATAAAGAACGGAAAAACGGTGGGACCTGAGTGTCGCGTAGGGACACTAAAAGATGATGGAGATGATTGAAACTCCAAGAATTGTTGTAGTTTTATTATTATATAGTTATGGCTAAATTACAAGTATAACGTGCGATACAAGTGGTGGTTGAAAGCGATACAAGTGGTGGTTGAAAGAATGGAATGACAAGTGTTTGTGCGTAGTGAGCAGTTTATACATAAAAAAGAACCTGTGATAAAAATATAGCAAATTGCAACAAATATTGATTAGAAATAAATGATCGGTAGGCCTTAACATATTCCCCTCCATTGAAGACGAACGAAGAGCGTCTTTAATCTTCATAGAAAATTTTATGGTGCGAACAGTGGATGGATGGATGCAGCTTCGTATAGTGTCGATATCGACCACACGAGATGTGCCGTCTACTCCAGGATATAGCCGTGTGACTCGACCAAGACGCCAGTGTAGTGGAGGCACGTTGTCTTCTTGGACTAACACGAGATCTCCAACCTTGAGACTCGCTTAGTTCTTTTGCCATTTGCAACGCTGTTGCAGCTCGCACACGTACTCGCGTTGCCAATGAGACCAAAAATGTTGACGTATCTGCTCTAGTCGTCTATAGCGGTCCAAACTCGATGACTTGAAGTCTCTCAGGATCTCTTGAAGGCAGCGATACCAAAGGACGGCCAACCAGAAAGTGCCCTGGAGTGAAAGAAAGGAAATCGTGAGGAGAGGAAGACATTGGACACAGGGGTCGGCTATTAAGTATGGCCTCGACCTGTGCAAATAAAATCGATAACTCTTCATAAGTGCATTAGCATTAGCATTTCCTATTACTTTTTTAATATGGTGCTTTGCAGATTTTATGCCGGCTTCCCATAGCCCACCAAAATGCGGAGCATAGGCGGAATGACATTAAATTTAATATTTTCGTTAGCGGTATATTCAGATAGATGTGATGATTTTTTTCTTAGAAAAGCACCAATTTCCTTAGCAGCGGCAATAAAATTACGGCCATTATCTGAAAAGATTTCTGAAGGCTTACCACGGCGTAAAATAAATCGGCGAAGCGCTAAAATAAATGCTTCCTTTGAAAGCTCTGTGACAGCTTCCAAATGTATACACTTATAACAAAAACAAATAAATAAACATAAGTAACAGTTTGAAGTAGTAGCACCCCTACCCTTTCTATTTAAAATGTTAAAAGGTCCTGCAAAATCCATACCAACTGTTTGAAAAGGAAACGCAGGAGTAACTCGCTGTGAGGGGAGTGAACCCATCATAGGACATAGTGTTTTTTCGTTAAAACGTCTACATGTTGTGCAATTTCTTACCACTCGCCGAGGAAGGTTTCTACCGTTAATTGGCCATATGTACTCTCGAACTGAACAAAGTAAAAGTTGCGGTTCAGCATGCATGTTTATTAAGTGCTCGAACTGAAAAATTAGTTTTGTAAAATGTTGAGAGGAATGTAAAATAATTTGATGTTTTTTGTCGTAATCATATTCAGATATATTAATTCTACCTCCTACACGCATTACATTATTGTCATCGAGAAAAGGGTTTAACGAGAATAAATTGCTTTTTGAATATATAGGTAGTTTTTTAGTTAATAATTGAAACTCGTTAGGAAAAGATTGTATTTGACAAAATTTACATAATAGGTAAAACGATTACTTTAACTCATCGGCGGTAATAGGACCAAAAAGTTTACATTTTCGGTTTTTGAAATTATAGACTGCTCTTAAGACGTATGCAAAAAGTCCTTTTAATTTTTGAAAGTTAGAAAAGTTTTCTATGTTAATAATATTTATAGAAATTAACTTATTTTATTAATTATAAAATTAATAAAATTATGTAAATTAACTGAGAATGTTTTGACTTCAGGCAAATTATTAACCAATAGTTGAGATGTTAACGTAGGCCACGAGGATTGGGATTTTTCAAGAAATTTTGGGCCTGACCACCACAATTGTGAATTCTTTAGAATGTTGGCACTCGTCCCACGAGAAATAAGATCAGCAGGGTTCATGTTAGATGGAACATATCGCCAAGAAGATACTGTTGTCACCTCTGCTATCTCAACAATCCTATTTGCTACAAACATTTTTAAATTGCTAGGACTAGCATCCAACCACCCTAATACGACAGTGGAATCACACCAATGAATACTGCAAGTTATTGGAAGTCTCAGGGACTCAACAACTGATTTGTAAAGCCGAGCTCCACATAACTCAAGCCATGGGATAGTAGTTGGCTTGACTGGTGCTACTTTTGATTTAGCACACAGCAGCTTCACTAAAACCTGATCTTGAGTATTAATGGATTTGACGTATATCCAAGATCCATATGCGTTGTTTGATGCGTCACAAAATGTATGCAACTCCACAGAGCTGTGTATGTGTTTATTGCATAAAACAAGTCGTGGGATGTTAGTATTGGAAAGTAAAGTTTTTATGTGTTCCCACTCTAATTTTAGTGCATTGGGAACTGCATCATCCCAGCCCAATTTCTTAATCCAAAGTTTTTGAATTAATAGTTTTAGCTTAATTGTACAGGGAGCTGATAATCCAAGGGGATCGAACATTTTGAAAGAAGTCGACAAAATTACTCTTTTTGTGATCATAGTACTCTTATCTTTATTAATTACAACATTAAATTGCCAATTGTCGTTGGATGGATTCCAACCGATACCTAAAGCGCTCGATGATTCACTCAAACTTAAATCATTACTTAAATTAATTTGAGATGATTTGAATATCTCGGGAACATTGGAGCGAAATTTTCGCAGGTTGAAACAACCAGATTTAAGTGTGGAGGAAACAGAATTTAGAATATGGAGCAGTTCGTCCTTTGAGTCCGACCCTGTGATGAGATCATCACAATAAAGATCCTTTTGAATGATGATTTTTATAGACTCATCGGCACATTCTTCACCTAGCTGCCAGAGACAACGGGTGGTTAAATAGCTGGCGCTGGCAAAACCGTATGTGACGGTATTAAGCCTTAAAGTTTTAAAAGGCTTATGCTCAACATCACGCCATAATATTAGCTGAAGGTTTCTATCATCTTCATCTTTTAGCACCTGACGATACATTTTTTCAATATCGCCGGTAAGCATATATTTATGTTGCCGGAATCTTAAAAGAATGGCATAAAGAGAATCTTGATTAGTTGGCCCCACCATTTGAAGATCATTCATAGAATACCCTGAAGAAGTAGGTGCAGAGCCAACAAATACAACTCTGCATTTTGTGGATTCACTCTGTTCTCTGAGCACAGCATGATGACATAAGAAATATGATCTTTCTGGTCTACTGATCAGCGACTCAGAAGCATGACCAACCTCAATATATTCTTTAATGAAATCACAATATAACCTTTTTAGTTTAGGTTGTTTTTTGAATCTTTTTTCAAGATTTAAGAATCGTTTCCTAGCTAGATTGTATGAATCACCTAAGCAGTCAATAGTAGTAATTAGGGGAAGTTTAACAACAAAACGACCTGACCTTTGGCGAGTAGTGTGAGCAATAAAGTGTCGCTCACAAGCCTTCTCCTTGTTACTGGACCTAGGGATTTTTGCTTATTGCCTATAATTTCCCAAAAGAGATCGGCACCAATTAACATATGAATAGGTCGTGCATCATTGAAACTTGGATCTGCTAGCTTTACATCTGTAGGAATGTTAAAGTGCTTCAGATCGATGCTAGATTTGGGAAGATTGCCTGTCAATTCGGGTAAGACTGAACATGCTAACGTCACGCTAAAATCATTAAACATAGACTTCAATTGAAGCAAGCAACGCTCATTTATATGGTGGCATGTTGTATTCCCTATACCAATAATTTGTGTATAATTTGTATTAATTGTTTGAAGTCCTAGTTGATCCTTGAGAACTTGCGATATGAAACTTGCCTGGCTACCACTATCGAGTAGGGCACGAACAGTACCAGTCTGCTGAGTTAAAGGATTAATAACTTCAACTAAAGCTGTAGACAACAGAACATGATCTATAGATTGACCGGAATAATTCACGGATAAATTTAATTTAGTATTATAAGTTTCTGTGTCGGTTGAACTAATAACCTTAGTATGTAAAAGTGTATTATGACGTCTTTTACACTCCCGACATGATCCCATCCGACATTGGGGAACGGTATAACCCACACGTAAACAATTATGGCACAACTTTAATTTTGTTGCCTCAACCTTCCGCTGTTCCGGAGTTTTAGCTAAAAAACCCGGACAGTCATATATTAAATGACCTCCCTTACAAACAATACAGAAACGCCTTCTATTTTGAGAATTTTCTTCCAAAGAGGTCACAGAAAAAGATTTCGTAAATTTATTTTCATTGAATCGCTGTGTATTATTATTTATAGGATTTGAGAAACATAGAAACTTATCAGATTAATTTTGATTACAAGTCTCGGGTATATCTGCGCGATCTCTAAGGAACGAATTTAATTGATCAAGAGTAGGCATATCATTTAATGTTTTACGGTACTCTTCCCACTTCAAAGCAGTACGGCTATCTAATTTATTCGAAATCATAAATATCAATAATGTATCCCAATATGTATTAGGTTGCCCTAGACTAGCCAATGCTCGAATGTTTTTGTTATATGTGTCAATTAGTGAACGCAGCAAACTAGAAGATTCACGCAATACAGAATTAATATTGAATAATGCCTTAAGATGATTGTTAATAAGCTGTTGTTTATTATCAAAGCGCTCACACAGTAAATTCCACGCCTTGTTGTAATTAGCCTCAGATATCTCAAAGTTATATATAACCTCTAGTGCCGTGCCTTCCAAATATGAATTTAAATATTGAAATTTATGAATCGGTAAAATATGTTCGTTCAGATGAATTATAGAAAGAAACATTTCCTTAAATTCAAGCCATCGACTGTAGTCACCATTAAATTTATCTATTTGAATTTGTGGTAGTTTAAAACTAATAGGGTTATGATTTGTTTGATACTGAGAAATAGTATTAGAATTATTGCATTCATTATAATGACTTAAAATCTCTTTAGACATTGCAATTAAAGTATCAAAAGTTTGTTCTATAATAGCACGCTCATTCAGTTCTATTTCTAAAATTTCAGAATTCATCACTTCTATCTGTTCCTGAATAATATTAAAATCGGTGGACAAATTTTCCAATTTACTACATTTGATTCGTAATTCACTAACTTGAACAGGCGTTAACGAGGGTATATTTTTTTATTAAAACAATGTATTATTGTAATTTAGTTAAACGACCCTTCACTGAGCTTCGTTTAACCTGCATTTCTTTAAATTCTGCCATAATAAAATATATAAGATTAACAAATGTTTTACAGTAATAACGTTTATATAAAGAATTGCAAACTTAACTGTTAATGAAATCCTCCTTATTCACCTTGTATAATCCTTAAAACCTTTAACCACTCTTTTAAACTAATCACAACTGTAGAATTAACTTTATATAGAATTGCAATTATTAATTATATGCACAAGTACTGGGCCACGCGTGCAGGGAACAAGCGAATGACGCAGTAACTAATTCACGTACAAAACCGCGGCTAACACGAGTATTTTATTACAGTAACTATTGACATTGAATGATATTTTATTTAATCGCACAATAACATAAGCGTTTGCTTAAATCTATGCTTTATAAGTATATCATTAATTAATGCTAATCCGTAGTGAGAAATTAACATGTATTTTATACTATACCACGAATTAAATTAAAAACAATAAAGCTACATTACTTATTAATTATTGTTTGTTCAATTATAACTTAACTATTTTATATATTACGTTTAAAAAATAACAAAATATTCGACAAAATGCCAACAAGTCGCTGCCGTACCCAATGCTTTGAGGATTTGGTATAGAGGGTTGAGAAGTAGAAATGGAGATAAAAAAAAGGAGTGGAAGGACACTTATCTGATTAGACCGGTAGTGCTGCTGGTTTGCTGCAAGCTGGAAATTTCCTTGCTTGCCACGAAGCCTTGTTTCGCCTGTTGCACCCTCGGGAAGAAAAATGCTGCGCTGCCGTATTGTTTTCTGCAAACAGCTTGGTGGATCTTTCCACGATACGTCCAATGTGAAGCCTTTCTCCAAATGGCTTGGTGGATGCGTCCTCGTTGCGTCCAACGTGGTTGCAACGCGCTTAGGAAAAAGCACGCGTCGTTTCGAATCAAAATATTGTCACGGTCGCCAATATATGTCGCGTAGGGATGATGATGAAGGAGATGATTGAAACTCCAAGAATTGTTGTAGTTTTATTATTATATAGTTATGGCTAAATTACAAGTATAACGTGCGATACAAGTGGTGGTTGAAAGCAGAATGGAATTACAAGTGTTTGTGTGTAGTGTGCTGCTTATACATAAAAAAGAACCTGTGATAAAAATATAGCAAATTGCCACAAATATTGATTAGAAATAAATGATCGGTAGGCCTTAACACTGAGGATATTCGGATAGAAGCTTAAATATCGTTTGGCTTTCTTGGTGTGCTCGTGCTTACTGATCTTTTCAACCATATTTTGAACACTGAAAAGATGTATAAGCAGTGGCGGCATAGTTTTATTAAAACTATTTACAAGGGAAAGGCAGTGTTCAAGACTGTGGTAATTACAGGGGCTTTAAGCTTATGAGTCATACCATGAAGATCTCAAAGGCCTCTCGCAAAGCGCAAGAGCGATCTCAAAGGCCTTTTGTAAATATAACCTTTTTATATTTGCAAAAGGCCTTTGACTGTGTGTCTTGTCAGTGTATCTAGTAGACATTGCGATTTCAAGGAATCCATGAGGCTTATATTGAAACTATCAGAGATATGTACCACGACTCCTATGGTTAGGACTGCCGTTGGCGAACCAAACCCATTCAGATAACAGTAGTGGTTCACCAAGGCGCAGCCCTTGGTCCATTCTTATTTAATGTTGTTGTTGTTGTGATCGTTAATGTAATGTAATGTACAGCAGACAAAGGGTTCCGGAAAGAACGGACCCCTGAGGCACTTTAGCATTTATTGTCAAGGGTTCCGAGGAACACCCGTCGACAACTACTCGGAGATAAAACTGGAGCTAGAGCGTAAGTTACACCTATGGAAGGGTACTCTTGAGAACGGCCGTCTTAAACTAAACATGTGGAAGACTGAGTACATGGCATGCGGGAGCCCAGACTCAAATTCTTTTTTTACGAATATCTCTGGCCAAGAAGGTGGTGACCGGGGGGGGTGTTATGTGAGACTACCCGGCAGAATAGAGGCCGCTGCCATTTTTAAGGCTACCTACTAAAAAACCAACGCTTGCCCTCATCGCCTTAATGAAACGCCAAGGGATGGTGGCGATTCCACGCCGCACACTCCTCCAGGGTGTGACGAGCAAGTGTCCTGCGGGTTGTCACAGTAATGACAACGGGGGTCGCCGCTCTTCTCGCCACCTTGTGCAGATACCTCCCGAAGCATCCATGCCCCGAGAGTATCTGCACGAAACGGAACGTCAGAGTTCCGCGCCGCTGATTCGCCACCGTTGGATCAGGATATTTTGTGCCCCTACCCTGATCCTAGCCACCTCAGGTGCTTCACCCCTGGCCCGAGCGTTAGTCCGGTGCAAGTACATTGCAGCGTGGACCTTCGCCTGGAGCTCCCAGGAGGGTACTTGCTAGCAGTGTCGCCGTAAATAAAACCGTACAGTAACCCATGATCACCCTCACCGCGATGGTCCTCTGCGATCGTCGTAACAAGACCTCAGAGTCATAGGTGAGGACTCCCAACCATACGGGGGCATCGTAGAGGGCCAAGCTCCGTAAGTTGCCGGCCTACAACCACCGGCACGGAGCACCTGGCTCTCCAACGTTGGGCAAATGCCTACCTAAGGCCACCGCGGTGGAGACGAGTTTCGGGGCCAACGATGAGAAGTGAGCCCCGCAACGCAACCTGCCGTCCAGGGTAAGGCCCAGATATTTCATCTGAGCCTTAACCGTCACCTCTAAACCCTGGTCGGAGATAGATGCCCGACGAGGGGGACCCCGGCGAGAGCCATGGGACAATAGGACCTCAGTTTTGGACACCGAAATCCTGAGTCCCAACAGCCTTATACGGGCCTGAGCACAGAGCCCTGTGGAACACCACAGCTAACACTACTTTGAATAACCCGCCGGTCGCCGCACTCCCACAGGACCTCCCTGTCCTGCACCTGGAGGTGATACGAAAAGGTATCCTGCATACCATACTCCATACCATACTGTCTCCTCCTCCGGCCCAGTTCTGGCCGGGCCGCAGCGAGAGTACTTAGGGGCAGGCTAAGGGAATCGTTCAATATCTGCTTGACGGGAAAGCTGTTTGAGAGAATCCTCTTTGCTCGTCTCGTCAAACATCTCGACGAAAAGGAGTGCGGCAACCGGCGGGTCTATCGGGGTAGCGTTAGCTGCGGGGTTCCACAGGGCTCTGTGCTCAGGCCCGTTTTGTGGAACCTCGGCTACGACTGGCTGCTCCGATGTCCTCTCCTCCCGCGCATGAGGGTGTACTGCTATGCAGATGACACCCTCGTAACAGCGAGGGGGGGGGGTAGCTTTGGGGAGGCGGCCAGGCTGGCAACAGTCGGTGCTACGCTGGTGGCGGACCATATAGGGCTATTGGGACTCAGGGTTTCGGTCTCAAAGACTGAGGCCCTACTGTTCCACGGCCCTCGCCGGGGTCCCATTCGTCGGGCATCCATTTCCGTCCAGGGTTCGGAGGTGATGGTTAAGGCTCAGATGAAATATCTGGGCCTTACCCTGGACGGGAGGTGGCGTTTCGGGGCTCACTTCCCCTCGTTGGCCCCGAAACTCGTTTCCGCCGCGGCGGCCTTAGATAGGCTTCTGCCCAGTTTCGGAGGGTCGGGTGCTCCGTGCCAGCGGTTGTACGCCGGCATCTTACGGAGCTCTACGGTGCCCCCATATAGTCGGGAGCCCTCACCCGCCACTCTAAGTTCCTCTTGCGACAATCGCAGAGGACCGTCGCGGTGAGGGTGATCAGGGGGTACCGTACGGTGTCGTTCACTGCGGCGATACTGCTAGCAAGTGACCCCCCCTGGGAACTCCAGACAGAGGCCAACGCTGCAGTGTACTGGCACCGGGCCGACGCTCGTGCCAGAGGCGAAGCGCCTGAGTGCGAAAGCGATCCCGTGGCGTTCCACTATGGCGATGAGGTCAACCGTTGGTTTTTTAGTAGGTAGCCTTAAAAATCGCAGCGTCATCTATGCTGCCGGGTAGTCCCGCATAACCCCTCGGCCATCACCTTCCTGGCCGCTGGGATGATGCGTAACGCATTATCCAACGATTTAAAAAAAAAAAAAGGTATGCCCTCAAAAGCCGCCGGAGATAAGGAGACACTCCTTGTAACCGGAGCGCCTCGAACACAGTCTCAAACGGTAAGGTATTGAAGGCATTTGCGACGTACAGCAAATACATATAGATTTTGAGGCAGCCGTTACGTTGGAAAAGTTCAGGTATCCTGGATCTATTATGCACGAATCTGGAGGCATCGATAACGATATTTAAGGCCGGACAAGTGTGTGCAATAAAACTTCGTAGAATATTAAGATATGACACTGACACTGACTTTCGATACTGACAAGTGTAGGAAGCTAAATCAAAATATTGTGAATTTAATTCTGAGGTTAGGATTATTAAATTGAAATTAAAACTTAATGAAGTCCTGTATCAAGTTTAAAATATATAAAAAAGTATATTATTAAACTAAAAGTTTCATTATTAAAACTTGCTAGTCAGTCACATAAACTAAATAATATAATCTGAATAAAGCTCTGCAAGGTAAAATTACTAATAAACTATTATTTGCAGAAAAAACGAGAGCAATGGCAACCAAATTTGTTAAATATTCACAACTTATCAACAAGCCAACCCAATATGCAGAGAGAATGAAGCGGCTGTCCAATAGGATTTTCGGCGAAGTTGCGATACCAAAGAATTCAAAATCTTTAAAAGTTGTTAAAATATTCGGAAATAATCGGATCGACCTTTGCATTCTAACGAAGAAATTTTACACTACTACCCCCGTTACAGAGACTCATACACTGATGCTTAAGTTGAGAGAATATGGTCCAGGATTTCAAGGAGGAAATGAAACGTCTGCGGGAACTTAACGAGGCAAAGTTAAAGTATGGAAAAGGTTGCTTAACAAAGAACAGAATGAATCATAAGTTTAGTTAACATAAATAAAAGCTGTATTAAATCTTTAAATATGTATGTAATAATAGTAATGTAAATAAAACAAACATGTTTTCTTTATTGTTTATATTAATTAAAAACCAATTCTAATCTATGATGATCTTTATTTAAGTACTAAGTCTATATAATGTGACTATGTTTGATACATGAGGTTTCAAAGAGTGAATAGGTTAACCTAAACTTGACTTGACTCCTTATCATTGCTTAGAGTCTTATAAGGAATCCTTCTAGTATCATCTGTAGTGCCAGTACAGAATACTATAAGCAAAAAGAATAAAGCAAAAGAGATAGAAGGCAGTATCACACTTGCAAAGAACATTTTGACTGGGGAAAAGTACATCCGATACGCTGTCGGTTGGTAACTTCCAGTGTGGATCCTGTGAGTTTTCTCAGTAGTGGGGTAGAGGATACTCTTCATCCACATATCTAAGCTGTTGAATGTAATACAAATAATTAGAAAATATTAAACTGTGTCAGTAAAAGCTAGTACATTTAAATTTATATAAATATAGAATGTAAAAAACCGATACGGGCAGGGATTCTGGGAAACAATGTTTATCTATACTGCAAAGTTAGATACATTGGTTAGGATTTTCGAAAGAAACCTAATAGATGTCACCACCGTCCCGATAAAGACGATCACATATAGAATGCTTAATTCACCGAAACGGACAGCGATACGGTAGCTCAGTTGGTAGAGCGACGGGACGGTTTCCCAGTAGTCGCGGGTTCGAATCCCTGCCCGTATCGGTTTTTTACATTCTATATTTATATAAATTTAAATAAGCTTAACATGGCTATACATGTTTAAAGATAATTTCAAGCTAGTACATTTATTACTTTTCAAATAAAATTAATTATTAAAAATATTTGCTTAAAAATAAACTAGGTAGGTTTATTAATTTCTCTGTTGTACCACATCGACAATACACTATAATAGGTTCTATATTTTAAATTATACTTATTATTTATTTAAGTATTTCTATTTTACAATATTAAATCGAAACAAACAATAAATCAAAGCGAGTACATGTTTAACGTCCTGAAAGAGGTCGTGTCGTTTTCGAGATCGTCCACGAACGGCCTGTCCAACCTCAGAAGAGCGAGATCGACTCCAGGAGCCAGGGGGTGCGATAACCGCAACTCTACACTGCGCACTGAGGAATCATTCGTAGCGCCCATAGCGAGAGTTGTCTTTTCTAATCGAGTAACCAAAATTTAAATTACTATAAATTGTGGATTTTTTTTTCTTAACTTTATTACGTTTACATAATATTAAACTCTAAGTTATGATACGAATACTAAAATGTTTGAAAATATCTATATTTATATAAATTTAATACTAAAATATTTGTAGTTAATTCTTTTTTACAAAAAACTTATAAGGACACAAATCAGACGATATTTATAGACAATAAAACTCAAAACTGGTTCAAGATATCCCTAGGTAATCTATGTGATAATGGACAAACCTTGTGTACACTTGATGAAACCCTTTTGCACATATATGTGTTCAGTATTTTGAGCGCGAATGCAGGAGTCGAGCACTACGACCCAGTCTTCGAGCAACACAACGCCCTCGCAGTTCCCTCCACCCACAAAGCACGCCATCACTGGGATTCCACCATTGAATCCATAAATATTATTTATAATTGGTTCTGCGTGAGTGTAGCTTATTATAATAAGGAAGAATAGCTTTAAAAACATCTTCATGTCGCTTTTATTTAAAATTAAAACAACTGAAGAAATATAACTTGTACAATACTAGTGTCAATGCTTTAATTTTTAAATTTGATATTATTGGGCAACCATAAGAGGTTTTATGGTTTAAATATTTTGATTTTTATTGCTTTTTGTCGCTCTAGGATATGTGATTCCAGTTCTATATGAACAGTTAATAGTTTTGCAGATTCCACTGGGATGGGAAAATAACTATTTCTAGATAAATAAATGTTAGGCAAGATAAGTATGCGGCAGGAATTCAGGGTAAAGGATTACAAGATCCCAAAATTAAACATATTTAAAAATACATCATTTATTCAATTACAACACCTTTCGTCAAGAAATAAATTGCTACATCAAATATTTTAACAAAAAATGCCTTGCGGAGATGAGAACACGACGCGGTCAGGCGGAAGTGCAATAACGCCAACATCGCTCATTGACACAGAAACTAAGGAAACCGACAGCGTTCTCACGTATTTTTAAACCTAGGCCCAAATGGCAGGAGGTCACTGGTGTAGTCTGAGATCGAATGTCGCCAAAATTAAGGGGCTCATAAAAAGAGGCGTCATCCGACCGGTTCTTATATACGACAGCGAATGCTCGCCAGTACTATCTCAGCACACCCAGGAAATTCACGTCACAGAAACGACTGACTGAATGACGAGGAAGGAAATGATGGTGAGTTGGGTTTAGCGGCGTTACGCGGCCTGACCGCAAACGTAACAAATTCTTACCAGGTAGTCCAAGATCGGCGCCTGAGATAGTATCGTTGCACTCCCGCCTATGAACTATGTCGGACAGAAATGCCTTCATATGTCTTTTTCTGGAGTGAGATCTCCGTGAACTGTTGTTATTTTTTAATAAAATATACTTTTTGTTATGGAAAAATGTAACACTGTTGCTCAATGTTGAATGTTATTTTTTAATAAAAAATACTTTTAATATTGTAAGGTTGCATTATTATTGCTCTGTTTGGTAAGATAAGTCTCAATTAGAATCTAGGTTTAATGAAAGTAAAGACGAAACTATTATGTTATTAAAGTCGGGCAAAACATGAAGTAGACTTTGATAAAAATCCTTTTAAATTCTCAAAAAACATTTTCAAAGATCAAAAAGGTAAGCTTCTCTTGACCAACGAGCAAATTTTCGACCATTATAAAAGCACATACGAAGTGCCAGAAAACCAAAGACTATATGGGGATCCAAACGAACACAAACCTGAGACTTCTACTGAAGATTTTCAAGCCAACCCACCAACTTTGGAGGAAATCAATAAAATAATTAAAATGAAACCATCTAAGTCAGCACCAGGTCCGGATGGTATCCCTTATATAGTTTACAAAAAATGTCCGTCGCTCCATAAACATCTTTTAAATATATTCGGTAAAATCTGGTCAAGAAAGCAAATACCGGTATCGTTCGGAAAAGCCCTTTTTGTCCTCATTCCGAAAAACGACAATGTCAATAATCCCAAGGATACTAGACCGATAGCCCTAACAAATACAATTTCCAAAATATTTTTCTCTTTTTTACAAACTAAAATGACGCAATTCATGATTAACAATAGATATTTCAGGCCTAATCACCAGAAAGGGTTTTTGCCCGGAATTTCTGGATGCCTGGAACATAATACGTTAATATCGGAAAGCCTTAAAGATGCTAGAACTAGCGAGAGACAAATTACGGTTTGTTGGATAGACTTAGAAAACGCCTTTGGGTCGGTACGACATGAACTAATGATGTTCGCGCTTAAATGGTATAACTTTCCTATGGTAGTTCGCGACATTATTGCATCATATTATTCAAAATTAAAATTCTCAATAATTTTTAATGAAAACCATTCAAAACCACTTAATTATAACGTTGGTTTATTTCAGGGCTGTTGTATTTCTCCTATTATATTTAATGTAGTTATTAATATTTTAATAGACAAATTAATTAGAAATGAAAAAAAGTGGGGCTATCGGTTTAAGTTCAACAACAAATACACAGAATCCATACTAGCTTTTGCAGATGATCTCGCGATACTGACACGTAATCCGAAACAATGTCAGGTACTTTTAAATGTAGTTGAGGATTTCTGTACGTGGACGGGCGGATTGAGGACAAAACCAAGTAAATGTTTTAGTCTGTGTCTGGGTAGACGGAATACCAAATATACCTCTTACGATCCGGGTCTTATAATAGGCGGTCAGTGCGTTAGTACGGTTACGGAAGCAGCTCCGTTTAAATTTTTAGGTAAAAAAATCGATTACCAAGGCCGTACTCCATCGTTGGATGTAATAGTCGATAGCTTTTTAAACGATCTCAAAAAGGTAGACAACCAACCAATAAGTAACGTCAAAAAAGCTTGGATTTACGATAATTATTTAACATCACGTCTAAATTGGCCTTTCCTCGTGTATGATATAAATAAAACCCTTTTGTCAAAGTTAGATGCAAGCGTCATAAAGACATTGAAGTTATGGCTCGGGTTAGCGCACTCAGCGGACTCTTCAACCTTATTTAGAGACCGTAACAACTTTGGACTAAAATTAAAGAAAAGACATATCATCGGAAAATCTAAAGATGATACTGTAACTTCTCTCCCAAAAGACAAAGTTGCCTCAGAGCTCGAGTCACGACTTCAATTCCATAAAAAAATTATGATAGGTGCTCAAACAAATAAAGTAGGGCTAGGATCAAGTAGGAAAGTTCAAGACATAGACATAACAAAATCTTTTATTCGACAAGACGAAAACGATAATTACCGACTCCACGCGATGAGCCTAGAAATTCAAAACGAATGGGTGACCATAGGAGATTTTTGTATTCCACTAGCTTTGAAGTGGCGCACCTTAATTTATGATTGGTCCCCAGCATTATTAAAATTCTATCTTAATGCATTCCAAATGACTCTCCCAGATCAAAGTAATTTAGTAAGATGGGGCAAAGCCACCGAAAAGTCTTGCAACATCTGTGGGGAGGCAATAGGAACCGCGAAACACCTATTAGTAGGGTGTAGGGTACTTCTAGATAAAGGTCAATACTCGCGTCGCCACGACAAGGTATTAGAAATTATACGGGAAGCGGTTAGTCTTTCAGTAGCAAGAGCGCGGAAGGGTATAACAACCACCGAACGATCTATAGAATTCGTAAAAGAAGGCTCCTCCAAAAAATCAAAAGCGAAGCCTTATTCAATATTAGGCGCGGCTCCTGATTGGATTCTCATGATGGACACGTATGAAAAGCATTACAAAATCCCTGGGGATGTTGGTGTTTCGTCATCCAGACCGGACTTATTCCTGTATTCGAAACAACTGAGGCGCGTGATACTTGTGGAGCTTGCTGTTCCTTGGGAAACAAACATCCCAAGGGATCACACATTCAAGCTCAATAAGTATTACGAACTAACCAACGAACTGATCAGGAATAAATTTATAGTTAGTTTGTACGCGGTAGAAGTGGGAGCGAGAGGTATAACAGCAAAATCTCTCTATAGCCTACTTAAAGATCTTGGCCTTTCTAGAACAAGCATCGGTTCATTTCTAGAACGTACTTCAAAGGCGGCATTAGTAGGTTCTTTCCAAATTTGGTTAGGTAGGGAGAGGAGTGTGGAGGGTGAAGGTGAGCGTTTTTGCGCATAATAAAGGGGCCCCTTAAACCTACTCCTGGGTCGCAAGTCCCAGGCACTGCTTGCACTCCTCTCCTTGCAACGCGATGGGCCCGGCACCCGCACGGTGAATCCATGGATTGCTAAGAAGCTTCGTCTTGTCTTTAGGATTCAGAAAGTGCCCCCACTTTTTTCAGTTTCATGAAAGAAGTTTGGGAACCTCTGGTTTAATGGATTGCTTTTTGACCTGGCAAATTCTGCTTTGCAATATTTTAAAGAATAATGGAAGGAATATTGTCTGATATAGAGCGAAATACTATTTTCCTTGATAATTTCAGTCACCGGGCTTTCTAAACCTGTCCATTTAGAACAATTGATTTTAAGCAGAGTGCAAGACGCAGGGTTAAGGTTAAGGCAAGATAAGTGTGAATTTTTTAACATCATCTTCTATTTAAAGTATTTAGAGTTTGTAATAGACAAAAATGGACTGCATACTTCCAAGTTCATTCCAGTCCATTTTTTATAGCCTTGGTACATTATGTTTTAGTATCGAGAAACCTTACAATCGATTTTATTGTCTCTACAGGACTTTCCAATTTCAAGGAACATTGCCAAATCATGGAAAAACTTATTTGGCACAAAACCAAGTTCTGTTCCGAAAATTATTAAATTCTTTTATTTTTAAAACCTGGGTTGGTCTGCAACAAAATTAAATTATATTTTTATCAACTAACATACGATAATAGTATATTTTAAACGAATTTACCAACGAGTCAATTAAGTCAGCAGCTAAATTTCGTTATACAAACATAATTCAAAGATAACTTTTTCTTCCAATATTTATCCTATCCACAAAGATAAATTTATATTTATTAGATAAACAAATGTTAAATTTCAATGAATTTAGACAACATTTGGTACAATTAAAACAACTGAATATCTATTATAATAAAAAAATACTAAACTACTGTAGTAGTATTCGATATTTTAAGATATTCAAATATATTATAAATTAAAAATTAAAAAAACCCCCTATACAAAAAGACCTCTAAAAAGGACAAAAATAATATTATTATGAACTTATTGAGTTCGTTGTATCGGGGGACCGGGACTTAGACTATACGATTCGATATCGTAATTTCTTTATTTGACTTGTTAACTTACTTGCATTTTAATTTCTTCCTTTATTAAACGGTCCCCCGACGCAACGAATTTAATAAGTACATAATAATATTATTTTTATCCTTTTTAGAGGTCTTTTTGTATCGGGGGTTTTTTAAATTTTTAATTTATTTTTTTTTGCTGCTTTTTAAAGTTATATTACTGGTTTCTGAATTGTTTTAAATAAACCTACAGACACACAAAATTTTCAATTGTTTAAGTAGGAAAAATGTGTTTGTTTATTTGAATCCAATAGGCTCCAAAAATACGGGACCGATTAAAAAAAAATCTTTTATTATTAGAATCCTATATTATGATGTACAAAGGTTATAGGTATTTAATACGAGAGATATGTATAATATTTAATAAAATAAGGATCCACGTGAAAGTTTCGACAACGTAATAAATTATAAATGTATTAAGTAACATGATTCAAGGCTTTTTCATATGGGTAGGTAGACACGTAGGTTTCATATATACGAATATTAATACATATAAACATTTAGAGTTAAAATGATTTACAATCACTTATAACACTATGATGAAGCGATTTATATTATCACTGGTTGTTGCCCGTGATTCTTTCTGACTACGATCACAAGCCATATAAATATATTTTTACAGTTTACGTGGACGCAGTCACGGGCAACAGCTATCCCTAATAAAATACTTTACCTGAGTAAGTAAGTGTAAAAAACTTTTGGCCTTCATAACAATTCTTTTTTTCCTATATAGCGGGCGTAACAGATGGGAACAGCTAATTATTGCATAAGAACCTCTCCCCCGCACGAATAAAACGTCAATATCTTAAAGACGACTAATTTTATTTCAATCAAACATAAATAAGGACCATCTCGACGAACATAGCTTACGATTAAAAAAGACCTCATTCAAATCCGTTTACGCGTTTGGCCGCGAACAGCTAGTTATTGCATAAGAACCTCTCCCCCGCACGAATAAAACGTCAATATCTTAAAGACGACTATTTTTTTAAAATTAAACATGAATAAGAACAATCTCGATGAGCATACCTATCGATTAAAAAAAACCGCATTCAAATCCGTTCACGCCTTTGGTTGCAAACAGCTAATTATTGAGGGGAGAGGGCGCTGCGGTCGCTATACTGTCAGCTATGTTTTTTGTGAGCTCCGTTAAAAGTATATTTAAAAAATAGTAAAAAGTGTAAAAAGTGCTAAAAGAACTTTAAACATGGAAACCTAATAAAGAAGCTATCGGAACATATTATGGTTTAAGTATAAAAAACAATAATTAACAAATAATAGAAGTGTACAACAGTGTAGTGAATAAGACCTCAAAAAATATAATAATAGTGACATTAACGGCAACAAGGTACCAATAGTGATTTATAATACATATAGGAAGAGCAAGATACGAAAATCTACATAATCAAGTGCAAAACTTCCAAAAAACGATAAAATTTGTTGCATGATTTTGCAATTTTGATCGGAAAATAGCGCCATCTGGTAAAAACTATTGAAACTATATCAACTAGTAAACACCAAACATCGGACTTACCTTATAGACTTACCTAGCTAGACTAACAGAGGGCAGGACAAGTACCATATCTAACATTAGATTCTATCAATACAACAACTATATTGTAAAATATAACCGATAATCATGGAGGAAGTTATGAATGTTCTCAGAAATATCCAAAAGGAGCTGAACGAACAAAAAGCTACTATTGTACAATCAGCTGATAAAGTCACGGAACAAGTTACGCAAAATATAAACTACTCATTGGAGGAAAAGTTCAAAGCAATAGATGACAATTATGGAAATCTCAAAGCGAAGCTGGAAATCCAAGAAAAAAGATTAAACTTTCTAGAAAAACAATCAAGACAGAGGAACATCGTAATCTTTGGTCTAGTGGAAAATGAAACCGAAAACATCGTATGCAAACCTAGAAAAAACCGTATTAAACTTCATTAACCAACATTTCCCTGTAGAGATAGAACGCCGAGACTTACAAGAAATTAGGAGAATAGGGAAGAAAGGAGGAAACCCCCGGCCAATCACCGTTACATTTATCTCTTTGGGCACAAAAATAGAAATATTAAAACAAAAAAGAGTACTAAAAGGTACTACAAATTATATTAAAGAAGACTTTCCGCCACATATCTTAGAAAAAAGAAAAGAGCTCCAGGAGCAGGTAAAAATAGAGTTAGAGAAAGAAAACTTCGCCAGTACTAAGTACGATAAGTTAATAATACATCATAAAAATTCAGTTAAACCAGGCAACAAAAAAAGAACTCTACCATTATCACCAGGTAACAACGATCCTATGCAATCAGTAACAAAGACACAAGCTAATAAAAAGAACAAAACCCAGACAGCACAAAGAAGAACATCGAGTTTGACAGAAAATGTTATAAAACCAGGAATACTTAGTTTCCTGACACCTAAAAACACAAATCAAACCAACTCGCCGAACATACGAACAAACGAAAATACAAAACAATAGCAATTACTGCCCTCCCACACAAACAATGCATTACAAATAAAAACGAACAGCAAACCATTTCCTCCAACCCGGCTGGTCACCGTGGAAGATTACGACCAAAACCCTCCACGAGATGCAACAATCCCACGAGAAAAAAACTGTACACAAAGCAATCAATTATATATTCTCACGTACAACGTAAGAACTCTGTCATCTTACGAGCGCTTATTGGAACTGGAAGAAGCGACAAGGAAAATAAAATATGATGTTTTAGGTATTTCGGAAATGAGACGACTTGGTAACAAAATAGAGGAGTATGACAGTTTTATACTCTATAATTATGGACAAACACCAGGTCAAAGCGGAGTAGGTTTTATAGTAAATATTACTCTAAAATGTTATATAGAGAGCTTTACAGCAACTACAGAACGCGTTGCCACATTAAATTTAAATATGGAAGGTTATAAACTATCTATAATACTAGTATATGCGCCAACGAGCACAGCGGATACGAACGAAATAGAACTATTCTATAGGTCGATTGAAGAAGCGATGGAAATGTCTCATAAAAATATTATACTGATGGGAGATTTCAACGCAAAAGTTTGAGATCCTAAGCAAGACGAATACTTAATTATGAAACAACATGGATACGGTGTAAGGAACGAAAGAGGTCAAAGACTGGTAGACTTCGCAATAGAACACAAGCTAACAATATTAAATACCTGCTTCGAGAAAAAACCAAACAGACGATGGACTTGGAGATCACCAGACGGCCGACACAAAAAGGAGATAGACTACATCCTATCAAGCCAACCAAAAGCATTTCAAGACATTGGAACTATTAACATTAATTACCCATCAGACCATAGACCTGTCAGGGCAAAAATAATACTAGAAAGACAAAAGATACAAAGAGCAAAGATAAAAAACAACCAAAAAAGCTCATTAAAAACTAGAGAAGAAGGAGTAAAATATATAAACCACCTAACAACTATAATACCGAAATTACCTATTGCAAAAGAAAATATCTCAATACAACTATTCTATGATAACATAATTAAAGCTATAAGGGAAAGTCTTGAACATGCCAAATCAAACAAGTCAACAGAAAAGAAACAAAAAATTCTAACAATAAAAACTCTAACATTATTGCAACGAAGGGCAGAACTACAAAAAACAAAGAATAAAACAAGATCAATGAAAAACGAGCTCTCAGCATTATATAAATTAGTAAATAAATACATAAAACAAGATTATGCTAAATACAAACAAGACATAATAGAAAGATATATAAGTCTCGCGGGAAGCACCAAAAAAGCTTTTAAGACACTAAGATCAGGAAAAATTTGGATAGAGAGCTTACAAAATAATGGTATAGACATACGAAAAAGAAGCGATATAATCACTGAGGCTACTGAATTCTATAAAAATCTATATAGCAGTACGAGCCAGCCAACTTCAGGCTTTCAGTCAAACAAAGGATCGAAAGACAACCAGAAGAGTTCTGTCATACCAATAGACGAAGTGAAGTCAGAGAGATGATAAAGAGATTAAAGATAGATAAATGTCCAGGATCGGACGGCATTACAAACGAAGCGGTAAAAACGGCAAATGTACTTCTAGCTAGACCTCTGTCCGAGCTATTTAACATGATACTGCGACAATCAAAGACACCCTTGCAGTGGTCTGAATCGAATATTATATTATTATATAAAAAAGGCGACCCTAAAAATATCGGTAACTATAGACCAATAAGTTTACTGCCGTGTCTCTACAAACTCTTCTCTTCTTTATTGAATGCGAGAATAAGTGTAACACTAGAGGCAAAACAGCCTATTGAACAAGCTGGCTTCCGGAAGGGATTCTCTACAATCGATCATATCCACGTGCTGGAATTGTTAGTAGAAAAATACCAAGAACAACAGAGGCCTCTGTACCTGGCTTTTATCGACTACCAAAAAGCTTTCGATACAGTCTACCATATACATATATGGGAAAGCTTGGAAGAGCAAGGAGTAGATCAAACATATATAAACGTAATTAAAAGTATTTATGAAAGAAACACTGGTAGAGTAAAATTAGAAAGCTTAGGTCCATCCTTTCCCATAGAAAGGGGAGTTAGGCAGGGAGATCCTCTCTCTCCAAAAATATTCATAGCCACTCTTGAATCGATCATCAACAAACTCGATTGGAGTAAATCAGGAATAAATATACAAGGTAAATACCTGAGCCACTTAAGATTCGCAGACGACCTACTATTATTATCAGAAACAAGCTCAGAATTACAGTCCAAGATAAGCGCCTTACATCAGGCTAGCGTAAAAGTTGGTCTAGAAATGAACCAAACAAAAACAAAGACAATGACAAACAGCACCAAGAGACAGATCTATGTTAGCAACAAACCACTGGAATATATTGAAAGCTATATCTATTTAGGAAAGAGAATTGGTTTTGATAAGAGGAATAATGAGCTTGAAATAGAGAGAAGAGTGCAACATACATGGAATAAATATTGGAATCTGGTGTCAATTTTCAAAAGTAATATGCCAACAAAAATAAAAGCTAAAGTGATGAACACAAGTCTTCTCCCGTGCCTAACATACGGCTGCCAAACGTGGAAGTTTAATAACAAAGCTAAAAACAAAATAACCACCTGTCAAAGAGGAATGGAGCGCAGTATGCTCAAAATAAAAAGAATAGATAAAATAAAAAACACTAAAATAAGAGCAGTAACCAAAGCAACAGATGCTTTAAAATATGCACAAAAACTAAAATGGAAATGGGCTGGGCATGTTGCAAGACTCCAGGATAAAAGATGGACTAAAAGAATTACTACATGGCATGGACCGCAAGGCAAAAGAAGCAGACCAGTGGCACGTTGGGAAGACGAGATAAAAAAAGTTGCTGGCTCAAATTGGAGCCAAATAGCTCAAGACAGGGACAAATGGGGAACGTTGGAGGAGGCCTTTACCCAATATGGGGTTCTGGCAAATACCTAAAAATAAGTAAAAATAAAACTTAGGTACTATATGCTAAGATAGAATATAAAAATAATTATAAAAATAATGTTAGCATTCAAACCAAATAATTGTACTACCAAACTATATACTAACAAGTAATAAAAATAAGTATCGCATAAATATTAATTGTAGTAGTATTGGCTAGAAATAAAAGGCTTTTTTATTTTTATTTTTTTATTTTATTTATTTTATTTATAGATAAAAAATATCTCGACGTAAATAGCTTTCGATTAAATAAAACCACATTCAAATCCGTCCACGCGTTTGGCCGCAAATAGCTAATTATTGCATAAGAAGCTCTCCCCCGGACGAATATAACGTCAATATCTTGAAAACGGCTATTTTTATTTCCATCAAATATAGAAACCAACCATCTCGACAAGCATAGCTTTCGATTAAAAATGAGATATGGCTTATGATCGTAGTCATAAAGAATCACGGGCAACAGCTAGTGATATTATAAATCCCTTCATCATTTATAAGTGATTGTAAATCTTTTTAACTTAAAATTTTTATATTTATTAATATTCGTATATATGAAACCTACCTATCTACTTACCCATATGAAAGAGTCTTGAATCATGTTACTTAATACATTTATAATTTATTACATTGTCGAAACTTTCACGTGGATCCTTATTTTATTAAATAAAATATATATTTCTCGTATTAAATATAGCCTTTGTACATCATAATATAGGATTCTAATGCTAACGATTTATTTAAAAATTGGTCCCGCAGTTTCGGAGCCTATTCAATTCAAACAAACAAACAAATCTTTCCTACTTAAACAATTGAAAATATTGTGTGTGTAGGTTCATTTAGTACAGTTCGTTTAGTACAGTACAGTTTAGTATAGTTCAGAAATTAGTAACATAACTTTAAAAAGCAGAAAAAAAAATATATTAAAAATTTAAAAAACCCCCGATTCAAAAAGACCTCTAAAAAGAATAAAAATAATAGTATTATGTACTTATTGAATTCGTTGCGTCGGGGGACCGTCTAATAAAGGAAGAAATTAAAATGAAAGTAAGTTAACAAGGCAAATAAAGAAATTACGATATCTAATCGTATAGTCTAAGTCCTCAATGATTAACTTCGTAATATATACGCTATCAACGTACGTACAACGGTCCCCCGACGCAACGACTTCAATAAGTACGTAATAATATTATTTTTATTCGTTTCAGAGGTCTTTTTGTATCGGGGGTTTTTTAAATTTTTAATTTGTTTCAGTCGTTCTATGGGGACACATGTAACATGGTCAAGGTGGTTTATGGTAATTTTTTGCTTGGTGCCATTTTTCTTATAAGTAAATTGCAACTATGTTAAATAAATATACTAATACTAAGTTTAAATTGCAGAAAGTTTCTGTACATTTTCTAATATTTGTGTTGATTATAGCCTTCAACTCTGGAGGTCACTCTTATTGGTGTGCGAGTAAGGACAACATTTTAAACCAGGGCATACGAGTAGATGTAATGTCTAATATTCGTTTTCGTGTACTGGATATATCATAATAAATTTAACCTCATTTTTTTAGATTAATTACAACATAAGTGCCAAGAATAACATTATTTTGGTATTGTAGGCTAATATGACGTAGCTTATTCGTGGAGTGTAATGAATTTTTAAATAAACCGCATAGTTCATCCCGTAGTTATACGAATTCGCCCTGCGGGTAGTTAGCGAGCCCTCATATACCGTTGCGGTTTCAATTACCGCTGTTCATGTATTCTGTTTGCGAGAGTCGTGTTATTAATTCGTTTTAGGGTGACATGAGGCATTTTAAAACAATTTAACCATTACATTATTTATCTTTACTATTATTTCTATAAGGTTATAGTAAGGTTCGTTCATTTGCTATTTTAGTTGTTATAAATATTGACAAAATTTTTAAGACACCTCAATCGGCGCGAAGCATGTCGAGGCCTCTTACATCGTAATCGATGCCTCCAGACTCATGCAGGGCTGATTCTAGGTACCTGATTTTTTTTTCGACTTAACGGCTGCCTCAGGACCTATATGGATAGAATTGAAATCCGGAGTCCCGCGAGTCATGTACTCGGTCTTCAACATATCCAGATTAAGACTGCCGTTCTCAAGAGTACACTTCGAGAGGTTTATCTTACGCTCCAGCATTAGTCGATGCTCACCAATGAGTGTTATGTCATTGACGAGGCACAGTCAAAGGCCTTCTGCAGGTCTAAACGTTAAGAGCTCTCCTTTTTTCTCTGTATGCCTCCTTCAGAGTTCTGAGGGCGAAAATGGCGTTAATAGTGCTCGATCTTTCTTGGTGGTAGACCATAACATCGAGTCGCCGGTAAAGTTACCACCCATTGAGCAAAGTCGATGCTCGATGAAGCCGTTTATGGGAAATGGGTCTGAACAGCTGCGGTACGTTGGTGAACTGGTTGACGTCGAGTTGGTATTTGTTTTGTCGGGTGTCTAGTCGAGGAGGGTAGCGGGATCGGAAGCGACGGCTTTCCGCTGGCCGCCCGCAGATAGTAATTAGTGGGTTAGCCACCCACGAAAGGCAGCCCTGCCAGCTGCGAAAAATCCTAGGGTGGCTCCATCGCGCTAGTTGGAGACCAGACGAGGAGGCCCGATGGCGATCCCTGGGGGGGGGGGGGGGTTCGTTCGTCCCCGTAGTCTCCAGGCTAGCCTCCCTGTGGCATAACTTAACCAACTTCGACGTTGGGTTTGATACGTACCGCCTCGTTCAACTGTCATTTCCCATCCCTATTCACTTTTATATTTATTTTTATATGAAAAAGTTAAAAAAAGGAACAAGTTGACACAGCGGTTGCACTCCTTCTCATATAAAGTGCACCTCACTAATATAAGAGGTTTGCACTCAAATTTTTTAGCTGTCCACCACCACCTGGAGACAGAGCATCCGCACTTGCTCTTTTTGACGGAGATCCAGATCATTGTATTCTTTGAGCGCTGCATACTTGGATTATCCCGGTTACTCGTTAGAGCACAACTTTCGCTTACGGGCCGGAGTAGGTGTGTACGCGCGAAATGACCTCTGTATTCAGCGTCTCCGTCACCATGAAGACCCCACTTTTTCTTCCCTATGGGTTTTAGTGGACACAGGAAACGAAAAAAATCCTGTATTCCTGTGTCTAAAGTTCCCACAACGGTGACCAGGAGACAACTCGTTTATTTGAGTATCTCAGTGAGGCTGCAGATATGGCTCTGTATCAGTACCCTTCGGTGCAGCTCGTCTTTCTGGGGGACTTTAATGCCTGTCATCAGGACTAGCTGTTCCCGTACCGGAAGACCGACCATGCTGGAAGAGAAGCGCGGAACTTTGCATTGTCCTTGGACCTCTTTCAGTTGGTGAGGCAAGCGACAAGAGACAAGAGATGGGAACAGATGTGGTAGGCCATACAGCCAATTGCTTGGACCTTCTGCTGACAACTGATCCAGACAGATATCGTGTACAGGTCACCTCCCCCTTGGGAACCTCCGATCACTGCCTGGTGAAAACTATATACATATTCTCCACCAGCTTTCGAACCACATGGTGTTAGGTGAGTATGGAAATACAAGTCAGCAGATTGGGATGAGATGCAGCACTTTTTTGCGTCTTATTCTTGGCGGCAGGTCTGCTTCTCTTTTTTAGATCCGTTGAGTTGCGCGGATGCTATAATCGATGCGGTGCATCAGGCTATGGAGTATTTTATTCTTTTTGCTGACGTACCCTGCATCGGTGGCAAAGCTCGCCCATGGTTTAATGCCGAATGTGGTCATGCTCATCATTCGGCATATCTCATTTGGGCTGATGCTCGAAGCCGCAAAACTCCGGATCTAAGTTCGAAAAAGAGAGTCTTTAACCAAGCTGCCAAGTCCTACAAAAAGGCATTGCGGAGGGCTCGTCTCGTCTCGTCTCGTCGAATAGCTAAGAATGGCGAAAAGCTCTCTGTCAGGCCAACTGGCAGTCGAGCTTTCTGGTCTCTTGCGAAAGCGATCGAGTCGAATTTCTGCCAACCCTCACTGCCTGCTCTGCTGAAGCTGGATGGATCCCTGGCCCACACAGCGACATAGAAAGCGAATGTATTTGCTTCTCTGTTTGCTGATAATTCGCATCTAGACACTGGCAATGCTTCTCCAGCACATCTTCCTCACTGCGGTATTTCGATGCCTGAAATCGGCATCACTAACAAAGAGGTATGGAGAACATTGTGTCGTTTAGATGTGAATAAAGCCAGTGGTCCTGATGGTATACCAGCCATTCTGCTCAAGACATGCGCAGCTGAGTTGTCTCCTGTACTGACACGTCTGTATCGCCTCTCTTTCATGACTGGAATAGTGCCGAAATCCTGGAAGCTTGCTAATGTGCAACCCGTGCCCAAAAAAGGCAGCCGTGCCAACCCTGTCAATTACTGACCGATTTCAATCACCTCCATACTCTGCAAGAATATGGAGCGTGTATTGAACTCACGCCTACTAGCATCCCTAGAAGGTAACGATCTGCTCAATGACATCTATCTCATGAGTACGGGTTTGAAGTCATATTGATGTATAGACGCTACCGGATCTTTTAGACGAAAAAAAAATTTATTACGCCGACCTCAGTCTCGTTTTGTTACTTTTGATAGGATCCTATCATTAGACTTGATGGAGTGATGCTATCGGACCTCCTAGAAGAAAAGATTTTGGGCAGACGAACCCCATGGGGGAAAATTGGCTGACTTCGTTGAAAAGGAGAGACTCTATGATACACTCCTTTTTCCAAAAGAAACCCTTCAAGGAATGGACCTATCTAAGTGCCGACGGTTCCACAAATGAAATTGACCTCTTTTTGAAGAGAAAATGGCAATTATTTAATAACATATTCCTCTTGATGAGAAAGTGAATTTCTACGAAACTGTGCACGGCGGCGCTGGAAGATTCGTTAAAGCTCATGGAATTGGCTATGACATCAACGGTCAACTGCAAGTACATAAGTCACCTTAGATTAGCAGAGTATATCGTAATCCTGATAGAATCACTGGAGGGTCCAAGTAACATACTTAGTATTCTCAATACAGACCCCCAGCAAGTAGGCTTTAAAATGAAGATGGAAAAGACAAAAATCATAAAGAATTTCCATATAGCGCCAATACCAGTAAGTGTTGAGAACTGTCTCCTTGAAAATTGCTAACCATTATGTATACATAAGGGCCAAGGGCATACAATCCTGTTACGTAAGACCCACTTCGACAAAGAGGTCTATCGAAGGACCCAACTCGGCTGCGCAGCGATTTAGCATATTGAATAGTGTATTTTCGTCGAACATCCTTTAGTGCTTTAAGACCAAAGTCATCAATGCTTGTGTGTTGCCACTTATGATCGGAAGGATAAATTTATATAATTATTTATTTTATATAATTATTTTTGAATTATTTTGAAATGGTTTCCAGTTCAAAATAATTCAAATTGATTGAGTAATAAAGTAATATTTATAAAAATGTATCGAAAATAGTAGCTTGGCTCTGTCAGAGCTTTATAGAAATTTTCAAATTTCTACTTTTACCGATAACATAAATTCATGAAACTAAAAAGTGTTTAAAGTTTCTTTAAGACCAAGGTAAGTTACCTTTATCGACATCACCGAAACTACTCGTAGCCACAGATAACAAGTTATTGACTTTTTAATTCAAATTATTATAGTTGTCTTCATGGTGTTGGTTATCTCTGATTCCACTATGTCCAAAGAAGCAGGGGATACAATTTTGGTGACCTCCTTTATTATTTAACTTTTATACATTGTTTGTAGTTTGATCTGCCAATGATACCGGATTACGCCGACGCGCCAAAATATAGTAATCAAACATCAGTTAAAATTCATTGCTAGTTAACATACATAATTCTAGTAAATAAATATTTTAATTAGTTTTAATTTTTAGTATTAAGTCATTATAATGAAAATTCCTAAATAATAAAACATCTTTTAGATTACACTCTTATTAATAGTAAGCTCACGGATGGGATCGAGATTATTCAAATTTATAACCCATAAAGACTTTAACGCGCCGCGACGTTATCGACGGAGTGACACGTCACGCGCCGCGTTCGTATCGCAAACGTTTCGTGCTATTTAAGTGATAAAATAATAATATCTTTCTTGTGTTATTTGTTCTATTGAATTTTTAATAGAAACCTAATGTCAACAAACATATATCATCTCTTTAAAAAAAGCTATGATGTTTTGTTAATACTCTAAAATTTTAATTATGAAATTCGATACGAGAATCTTCTTGGATCACCATTATAATTAATACTTAGTTTATTGAGACGAAGCTTCTTAGCAATCCATGGATTCACCGTGCGGGTGCCGGGCCCATTGCGTTGCAAGGAGAGGAGTGCAAGCAGTGCCTGGGACTTGCGACCCAGGAGTAGGTTTAAGGGGCCCCTTTATTATGCGCAAAAACGCTCACCTTCACCCTCCACACTCCTCTCCCTACCTAACCAAATTTGGAAAGAACCTACTAATGCCGCCTTTGAAGTACGTTCTAGAAATGAACCGATGCTTGTTCTAGAAAGGCCAAGATCTTTAAGTAGGCTATAGAGAGATTTTGCTGTTATACTTCTCGCTCCCACTTCTACCGCGTACAAACTAACTATAAATTTATTCCTGATCAGTTCGTTGGTTAGTTCGTAATACTTATTGAGCTTGAATGTGTGATCCCTTGGGATGTTTGTTTCCCAAGGAACAGCAAGCTCCACAAGTATCACGCGCCTCAGTTGTTTCGAATACAGGAATAAGTCCGGTCTGGATGACGAAACACCAACATCCCCAGGGATTTTGTAATGCTTTTCATACGTGTCCATCATGAGAATCCAATCAGGAGCCGCGCCTAATATTGAATAAGGCTTCGCTTTTGATTTTTTGGAGGAGCCTTCTTTTACGAATTCTATAGATCGTTCGGTGGTTGTTATACCCTTCCGCGCTCTTGCTACTGAAAGACTAACCGCTTCCCGTATAATTTCTAATACCTTGTCGTGGCGACGCGAGTATTGACCTTTATCTAGAAGTACCCTACACCCTACTAATAGGTGTTTCGCGGTTCCTATTGCCTCCCCACAGATGTTGCAAGACTTTTCGGTGGCTTTGCCCCATCTTACTAAATTACTTTGATCTGGGAGAGTCATTTGGAATGCATTAAGATAGAATTTTAATAATGCTGGGGACGAATCATAAATTAAGGTGCGCCACTTCAAAGCTAGTGGAATACAAAAATCTCCTATGGTCACCCATTCGTTTTGAATTTCTAGGCTCATCGCGTGGAGTCGGTAATTATCGTTTTCGTCTTGTCGAATAAAAGATTTTGTTATGTCTATGTCTTGAACTTTCCTACTTGATCCTAGCCCTACTTTATTTGTTTGAGCACCTATCATAAACTTTTTATGGAATTGAAGTCGTGACTCGAGCTCTGAGGCAACTTTGTCTTTTGGGAGAGAAGTTACAGTATCATCTTTAGATTTTCCGATGATATGTCTTTTGGTAACTCTTAGATGTTTGTAGAGCTCCGATGGTTTCTTTAATTTTAATCCAAAGTTGTTACGGTCTCTAAATAATAATTATTATAATGGTAATCCGAAAATAAAATCATGAATAATATAAATAACTCTGACATATCTTGTCCTGATTAAAATATAAATCAGATAGAAGTAACAAATTATGAAGAGGTAATACCGTGTAACCCTAAAATTACAAATTACATTTTCATATGTTATCTATTTTAGAATTTTAAAAAGTATATAATAAAGAAATTTGTTGCCTAAGAAAAAAATGTAAGTACCAAAACTGTAAGTTCAAGAGAATATTCATTAAAAATGCATGTGTTTTGGCACAATGCACATATTTGTGCTTTTATTTCTCACTATACGAAAAACGAAAATTAAAAAAATGTATTATACGAAAAATAATAAAAATTTTCGGAATAATATTCCATTAAGGGTATAAAAATTGCTTCATCAATCTTAATTTTATACTTAGAAAATGGGAATGATAATGGGAAATGATAAAAGTAGACTAGGTCTCCAAATATTTTTATTGAACTCTGTGTCTTAGAGTACGACATACATAATACTTAACAATTATTTAGATGATATACACATATTAAAACACTGAAAACAATATTTATAAAATAAATAAAATATACTTATCAAAAATATAACTCAAGAAAGTTCTAAGTATAAATAGATTTTAATTGTGTACTTATGTTTTATGATAATACTCTGTCATCTAGGTATGTGTCAAGAAATAACACAGACAAAGTTTACATACATGTCAATATTTATTTAAATAATCATCACTTAATTCATCTTATCCTTATAAAATAAATCTACACGGTCAGCTGATGCGAACTATAGGCGCCGCCATATTGGCCTCGGCTGCTCTGACGAGCGCCTTTCACTTTATCCCTACTCCGCGGCCGACCGTCACGCGACATGCAACACACAGACGAAAAAGTTTGAGACGATGTAATAAAAGTTTCACTTTAATAATAATAATAATAATAATAATAATAATAATAAAAGCCGTGTGGCACCGGCAGAGTAGAATAGTGCCACCCCTTCCTAGCCCGTGGGCGTCGTATGAAAGCCGTGTGGCACCGGCAGAGTAGAATAGTGCCACCCCTTCCTAGCCCGTGGGCGTCGTATGAGGCGACTAAGGGCATTGGGGAGCTACTCCAATCTTTGCTCCCCAAACTAAAGGCAAGCTCGCCTTTCAAACAGCCTCCTCGAGGGACCTGAGTGGACCCCGAGTGATGGAACTACCACTTACAAAACCCAAAAAATGGAGACCTTAAACAAGAGTAAACGTTTAATGCCGCTACCTGGGGACAATCGCCAGGGCACGTCTGGAGCTGACGCTGGGCGTTACAGCATGCGAACCGTCAGTGGACGTCGACTGAACAGGCGGGTCACGTCTTACCAAGATGCTACAGCCGAATCAATAGATCAAGCCAATATAACACCAGATCAAAATACGGGAAGAGGTGTTTTGCAGGAAATGCGTCCTGCAACCACCCTTGCTGGCAAAAATCGGCAGCGGATGAAATGGAGTGACGAAATAAACCTACAATTACTCCGCTGCTACTACACAATCACAAATTGCGAAACAAACCTCACCGGATACCGCCACGAACTATACACTAAATTTATAAATATTTACCCCGACCTACAAAATATAGTTTCTGAACAAAGACTTGCAGATCAAATACGCGTTATACATCGTAACAACAGAATTTCACAGACACATAGAGAAAACATTAAAAAGGAAATACAACAAACCCTAAATAATAGTCATTCATTAACCGACCACGCAGTCTATACGTCGCTAACTACTAGGAGCTCTTCTCAAACACTACGTGGCATACATACTTCTCAAATCGAACCGTTAATAACTCGGCAAGATGTTCCGCACAATACAGATACCCAAACGACATCTTCAATCACAATAACATCCCCGCAACGTATACCGAGCGAAATATTAGATACTGAAACAGAAACATTTCAAACTAATTATATAGAACAATGCAGCTATCATTTTAATGAATTCTTGACAAAATATAAAGGAACGGACCCTGTCACACGCCCTAATCTACCGAAATTAAAAATAACACGTAATTCAAAAAGAACCGTAACTACACTCAATCACCTTATAAATAAGGAACTAGCTAGTATTAGAGACCCAAGTTTAGAACAAATACATGACCTTATATTTTGTGCAGCAATAACAGCGACAACAATACACACCACTACAAGTAGAAATCCACATAGAAAAGAAGGAGAAACCAGAAGTAAAAAGAAAAATAAACCGGCATGGGAAAGACGACTAGAAACTAAAATTGCAATACTCAGAAAAGATATAGGAAGACTAAGTCAGTTTATTAGGGAAAATTTATCGAACAGAAACCAAAGGAATATGAGCAAAATTTACAATAGCAAGCAGGAAGCCATAGATACCTTAGACAATAAAACACAAAGATTACAGGCCTTATCAAAAAGGCTAAAGAGATATAAAAAATCTAATCTAAGGTATAAAGACAACATAACTTTTAATAATAATCAGAAAATATTTTATAGGAATTTCAATAAAGAACCAGCAATAAACGAACCACCTAGTATTACCGAACTACAAGAATTTTGGGAAAATATATGGTCGAAACCAACAGAACATAACAGTAACGCACAATGGATTAAAGAAGAAATCAATGCAATGCATCATGTCCAACTCATGCCAGAAGTTATAATTGACAAGACAGATATAGAAGTAACTGTAAGGAGAACATTAAATTGGAAAACACCAGGACCCGATAAAATTCATAACTACTGGTTAAAATATTTCACTTCGACACACAAATACATAGCCGACTCTTTTAATAAACTCATTCAAGATCCAGAATATACACCTGAATTTTTCACCTTAGGGAAAACCTACTTAAAACTAAAAGATCAAGTGGATACATCAAATCCAAATAAATATCGCCCAATCACATGTCTCCCAACGATATACAAACTTCTCACATCCATCATCTCACAGAAAATCACTTCACATCTCATAAAATATAATATTATAGCTGAAGAGCAAAAAGGTTGTAGAAAGGGTTCAAGAGGTTGCAAAGAACAATTAGTAATAGACACAGAAATACACAATCAAGTGAAACAAAACCACAGAAACCTATATTTTGCGTACATAGACTACCAAAAGGCATTTGACAGCGTACCTCATTCATGGCTAGTGGAGGCTTTAAAAATATATAAAATAGATAACAAAATAGTTCAATTTCTTTACCAGATCATGAAAAGGTGGAAAACTGTATTAAATATAAACTTAGATTCCAGAAATGTTACGTCTAGCCCCATAAAAATAGCACGCGGTATATTTCAAGGGGATTCTTTAAGTCCGCTATGGTTCTGTATCTCCTTAAATCCATTATCAAGAATATTAAATAGAACAGAAAAGGGATATACTTTACACAAAAAAACTAACACTAAAATAACACATTTACTTTACATGGATGATATTAAATTATATGCATCTACTAAACAGCAAATAAATACATTATTAGAGGCCACCGAAAAATTTAGCACCGATATCAAAATGGACTTTGGAATAAATAAATGCAAAATAAATAGTATAATTAAAGGAAAACATAGTGTAACTGATCCATACATTTTACAAACACAACACAATTTAAAAATAGATAAAATGGAAACAAACGATACGTACAAATATTTAGGATATTCACAAAGTATAGGGCTCGATCACACTAAAATAAAAGAAGAACTAACGAAAAAGTACACTAACAGAATAAACAAAATTCTTAGGACCGAATTATCAGGAAGAAATACAATTAAAGCAATAAATTCATTTGCAGTACCAGTTTTAACATATTCCTTCGGGATTATAAAATGGACAGTTACAGATCTAGATAAACTTAATAGACTTACACGAACAACCTGCAATAAACACAAGATACATCACATTCACTCAGCAACAGAAAGATTTAACCTTAAAAGAAAGCTTGGAGGTAGGGGATTAATCGATATAAAAAATCTACACAATAGGCAAATATACAACATGCATGTATACATGAAAAGCAAAGCTAACGACCACCCTATACATAATGCCCTTACATTATTGACTACATCAGGCACACCTTTAAAATTAAACGACAATAGCACGCGCACAGAAGAAATATTTACAGATGACCAGAAAATCAGAAATTGGAAACAAAAAACACTACATGGAAAACACCCTAATCAACTGCAACAAGAACACATTGACAAAGAAGCATCAAATGCATGGTTAACCCGAGGAAATCTCTATAAAGAAACAGAAGGCTTTATGGTAGCCATCCAAGACCAAATTATAAAAACGAAAAATTACCAAAAGTATATAATTAAGGATCCCACAATAATATCAGATAAATGTCGGTTATGCAATACAAACCAAGAGACCATTGAACACATCACAGGGGGTTGTCTATTTTTAGCGAATAAACAGTACATAGAAAGACACAATAATGTAGCCAAGCAGATACATGCAATATTAGCAGTAAATTATAAATTAATAGACAAGGTGGAACCATATTACATATATAAACCTAAAAATGTACTTAATAACGAACTAGCCAAGCTTTACTGGGACCGCGATATAACAACCGATAAAACAACTAGAAATAATAGACCGGATATCACGTTAACATTAAAAACCGAAAAAATTACGTATTTAATAGATATTGCTATACCAAATAGTGAAAATATAAGAAAGAAATATACCGAAAAAATTCAAAAATACATTCCACTCGCCGACGAAATACGACAAATGTGGCATCAACAAACAGTAAAAATTGTACCCATAATACTTTCATCAACAGGCGTCATCCCTAAATCACTTCACATATCATTACAAGAAATAGGTTTACACAAAAACACTTACATCCCACTACAAAAATCAGTCATCATCGACACTTGTTCCATAGTCAGGCGTTTCCTAACATCCACGACACAAACACCTTTATCAGTGCACGATGAACCGACTCACTTGGCATAGCCCGTGACCGGTTCTCAGTACCAGCATTAAGCTGAGTTTGTAATAATTTTACCCCAATATAATAATAATAATAATAATAATAATAATAATAATAATAATAACTCCTTGGTAAGTGACACGGAATGGTCACGTTTTTAAATGTCAATTTTTGTTTAAAATATTTATTTTCAAAATCCAGTTTTTATCATATTTAAATCATTTCATACAGTTATACAAAATGCAAAATAAACGGAAAAAAAACAATACCAACAATATACAAAACTGTGAACTACTTACAAAAAGTACTGGAAAAAAGTGAACTGTGACAATGTGAAAATAAATACTATTAAATAATGATAACAAGGAGTAGAAACATAAACGCACGCCCACCGCAAAATGTCATGCGAGCGTACTATAGGGCGACAGAGGGTGGCACTAACCTCACTGCGTGGCGAACCCGTTTGCTGTCTTTGTTTCAGGTCCTTGAACCAGAGTTGACCGTTTCGGCCCAACGACTATCGGATCAGGTGCGGTTTATTCAACGTAATCGTGCGTTGGATGACTCCGCACTTGACCGGCTTCGCTCCGAGGTGACAGTCTCTGCATCCACCACCGAAAGCATCCATTCGCGAACCCAGTTATCGTCCGCTCCTTCGGTGACAGGGTTAGTGGTTGGAGATGCTGATGTGGGGGGCGTTGAGATTACAACCGTAAGTACCCAAGATAATGAGCAATTAAGGAGGACTTTGGAGGATGCGATTTTGGAATTTAAGGACATACCAGCCCGCGACAGGCCTCGGTTGCCCCGTTTTCCCACGCATAGACGTAATATGTCGCTTGTAATGGCTCTAGACTGCATGCTAGACTCTTATCTTCGTTCTAGCAATAGTCTCACTGATACCCATTCAATTCTTTATTGTGCAGCTGTTGCAGCGTGCCGCTCCGCCCGTGTCAGATTTCCTGAGCCTGATAGGGTGGTGCGGTCCACTGAGGACACACCCGCATGGCAGATGAGGATTGAACGGCGTATCAGCGCAGCTAGGGTCATTATTGGCAAGTTAATCTGCTTCAGATCGGGAAACATCCGGCCGAGAGTCATGCGTTATGTTACACAGGCCTTTGCCGGTACTGGCATTAGACCTCAGGATTACATGGCCTATGTAACAGAACGTATAGACTACCTGAAGCAGAAAGTTTGTGGGTGGGCAAATCGTATCCGTCGTTATAAACAACGTGTTAATAGGTATAAACAGAATCGCATATTCCAAAGTGACCAAAGAAAGGTTTATAGAAGTTGGGAGGAATCTGCTACGAATGTGATTGATGGGCAGTTACCAAATATGGAAGAAATGTTCACATTTTGGAAAAATATTTGGTCGGTGCCTATTAATCACAACGATGGTGGCTGGATGCGTATTGTTGAGCGCGCGTGTGAACACCTGCAGCCAATGGAGGCTATATTTATAAGCCCAGACAATGTCAGGGATGCGATCCGTTCGACCCATAACTGGAAAAGTCCTGGGCCGGACGGATTACATAACTTTTGGCTCAAATGGCTGCGGTCTTCACACGAACGTTTGGCTGGGCAATTCCAGGAAGCCATCGTGTCCGGATCCCTACCATCTTTTATGACAACAGGAATAACCTTTCTGCTCCACAAGTCTGGTAGTATCACGGATCCAAAGAACTTTCGACCTATCACGTGCTTACCAACAACTTATAAGCTTCTTACATCCATTTTGACTTCAAAATTAAACACACATTTGTATGCAAATAGCATTTTAGATCCCGCTCAAAATGGATGTAAGATTGGGTCTCGTGGTACTAAGGAGCTCCTCCTTATTGACATGGCCATTAATGAAAAGGTTCGCCGAGGTAGGAAGGGTCTCTCCGCCGCCTGGATTGATTATAAAAAGGCCTATGATTCGGTGCCTCATACATGGTTAAGACGAGTACTAGAAGTGTATAAGATTGACACAGATCTATGCGCTTTTCTTAATTCATGTATGAGGCAATGGACAACGGTCCTTTGTCTTCCAGGGGGCGGAGGAAGTCTTCTTACTTCCGAACCTGTAAGGATTGAGCGAGGTATTTTCCAGGGTGATAGCTTGAGTCCTTTGTGGTTTTGCCTGGCTTTGAACCCCTTAAGCACGTTGCTTAGGGATTCAAAACTGGGATTTCGCTTTCGCAGAGGGGGTGAGATCATTTCACATCTTTTGTACATGGACGATCTCAAATTATTTGCACCAAATAAAGCAGATCTGGTATCATTACTAAGCGTTACGCAAACGTTTAGTAATGACATTAGGATGGAGTTTGGTGTAGATAAATGTGCGGTTGCACATGTGCAGAATGGCCGAGTTGTAAATAGCGAATATTTACAACTCTCGGAGACAATGTCCCTCAGATCTCTCTCTGAAACCGAATCCTACAAATACCTTGGTATGTCGGAATGCTTAGGCATACTAAGTGGGGACATTAAACAGCTAGTGAAGGAACGCTTCTTTAACCGCTTGACAAAAGTCCTAAAAAGTCTTTTGTCAGGAGGTAACAAAGTGCGTGCATTCAACAGTTGGGTAATGCCCCTGCTGATGTATACTTTCGGCATATTAAGGTGGACTCAGACCGAATTAGATGCCCTGGACCGAAAGGCCAGAAAACTATTGACAATGTATCGCATGCATCATCCGCGCTCATCAGTGATGAGATTGTATATTCCACGGAAGTGTGGGGGTCGCGGCTTCCTTAATGCCAAAAACTTACACAACCGTGAGGTATGCAATCTTAGGGAATATTTCCTTCATGCTGAGTGTGGAATGCATCGGGACATTGTTGCAGTAGATAATGGTCTTACACCGCTCTCCTTAGCCAAAGATAACTGGCATAAACCGGTAGTACTTAGCACTGACGACCGTATAAGTATATGGAAGAGTAAGGAGCTTCATGGACGGTTCCACCAGGCACTCTATGGGCCTGATGTAGACCTTCTGGCGTCCGTGGCTTGGCTACGTTTCGGTGATCTCTTTGGTGAAACCGAAGGTTTTGCTTGTGCAATTGCTGACGAAGTTGTTAAGACGAACAACTATCGGAAATACATAATAAAGGATGACACTGTTGACATATGTCGTGCGTGCCACCAACCAGGAGAATCCATCAGACATGTTATTTCCGGTTGTTGTCGTCTTGCCAATGGAGAGTATTTGCACAGGCACAACCAAGTAGCCAAGATTATCCACCAAGAACTTGCTCTTCGATACGGTCTTGTACCTTTTGAAGCGCCATTTTATAAGTACTCACCGGAGCCAGTTTTGGAAAATGGTCATGCTAAGCTCTATTGGGACCGATCTATCATAACGGACAGGACTATTGTAGCCAATAAGCCTGATATCGTGCTGGTAGATCGGTTAGAGCGCCGGGCATTTCTTGTTGATATCAGTGTCCCGTGTGACGCTAATCTTGTGAAAGCTGAGAAGGACAAACTGTCAAAATACTTGGACTTAGCTCACGAGATTACCGACATGTGGGATGTTGACTCAACAATAATTGTCCCGATGGTAGTTTCCGTCAATGGTCTTATAGCGAAGAGTCTCGATCATCATCTCAAGAGGCTCTCACTAAAAAACTGGATCAAGGGTCGGATGCAAAGAGCAGCAGTTTTGGGTACGGCACGCATTGTGAGGAGGTTTCTTTCGCTGTCGCCCTAACCACCGACGGACTGGTCGTAAGGCCCACGTCGGCGGGATACTGTTTTTTATATTTATATTTATAATGTTGTTTTTTTTTTTAATGTTATATGTATAAATGTAAATAATAAGTTTAAAATGAAATAAATAACAATAATAATAATAATAATAATAATAAACTCTAGGATACTAGAGGATAGATACTCTAGGTTAGGATCTCTCCCTGAAACCGAATCTTACAAATACCTTGGTATGTCGGAATGCTTAGGCATACTAAGTGGGGACATTAAACAGCTAGTGAAGGAACGCTTCTTTAACCGCTTGACAAAAGTCCTAAAAAGTCTTTTGTCAGGAGGTAACAAAGTGCGTGCATTCAACAGTTGGGTAATGCCCCTGCTGATGTATACTTTCGGCATATTAAGGTGGACTCAGACCGAATTAGATGCCCTGGACCGAAAGGCCCGAAAACTATTGACAATGTATCGCATGCATCATCCGCGCTCATCAGTGATGAGATTGTATATTCCACGGAAGTGTGGGGGTCGCGGCTTCCTTAATGCCAAAAACTTACACAACCGTGAGGTATGCAATCTTGGGGAATATTTCCTTCATGCTGAGTGTGGAATGCATCGGGACATTGTTGCAGTAGATAATGGTCTTACACCGCTCTCCTTAGCCAAAGATAACTGGCATAAACCGGTAGTACTTAGAACTGACGACCGTATAAGTATATGGAAGAGTAAGGAGCTTCATGGACGGTTCCACCAGGCACTCTATGGGCCTGATGTAGACCTTCTGGCGTCCGTGGCTTGGCTACGCTTTGGTGATCTCTTTGGTGAAACCGAAGGTTTTGCTTGTGCAATTGCTGACGAAGTTGTCAAGACGAACAACTATCGGAAGTACATAATAAAGGATGGCACTGTTGACATATGTCGTGCGTGCCACCAACCAGGAGAATCCATCAGACATGTTATTTCCGGTTGTTGTTGTCTTGCCAATGGAGAGTATTTGCACAGGCACAACCAAGTAGCCAAGATTATCCACCAAGAACTTGCTCTTCGATACGGTCTTGTACCTTTTGAAGTGCCATTTTATAAGTACTCACCGGAGCCAGTTTTGGAAAATGGTCATGCTAAGCTCTATTGGGACCGATCTATCATAACGGACAGGACTATTGTAGCCAATAAGCCTGATATCGTGCTGGTAGATCGATTGGAGCGCCGGGCATTTCTTGTTGATATCAGTGTCCCGTGTGACGCTAATCTTGCGAAACCTGAGAAGGACATACTGTCAAAATACTTGGACTTAGCTCACGAGATTACCGACATGTGGGATGTTGACTCAACAATAATTGTCCCGATGGTAGTTTCCGTCAATGGTCTTATAGCGAAGAGTCTCGATCATCATCTCAAGAGGCTCTCACTAAAAAACTGGATTAAGGGTCGGATGCAAAGAGCAGCAGTTTTGGGTACGGCACGCATTGTGAGGAAGTTTCTTTCGCTGTCGCCCTAACCACCGACGGACTGGTCGTAAGGCCCACGTCGGCGGGATACTGTTTTTTATATTTATATTTATAATGTTGTTTTTTTAATGTTATATGTATAAATGTAAATAATAAGATTAATATGAAATAAATGATAATAATAATAATAATATCAGGACAAATTACAAACATTGATCTAACCCCTAAGTAAAAAAAGTAAAAAAAGCATTAAACAGTAAATACTAAATAACATTCCATAATTAATTACGTAGGTGGCGCTACTGTTGTATTTCGAAAAGCATTAAACAGTAAATACTAAATAACATTCCATAATTAATTACGTAGGTGGCGCTACTGTTGTATTTCGAAACTTATGAACTAATAACATGTAAGTTCCGATGTATTAAACATTTAAATTATTATAAATACATATTACTAATACTTGGCCTTTTAGTCCGGGAGCCAGTGACAGATTTTGATGACCAATTTTCTCCCAAGTGAAAATTAGTAAAATGCAATAGGAAGTTGTATTATGAAGCTTAGCGACCGTCAGCTGCGGCTTTGACGGTGGAGTAAGCAGTGGCAGCCTCCCACGCATGAAGAAAATAAAAGTTTTATTAATCTTTTCCTCCTATTCTAAAATTTCTTAAATGATAGCTTATATAATATCTTGAAGGGAAAATAAAGTCAGCTGACCATAACAAGGCGGATTGTACGTCAGCTGGCCGCTCGAATATAAAAACAAAAAAAAATCAAAGATTTTCTCTCAACTAAAATATTATCTGGTGATAGTTTATATGTTACTGTGAATGAAAATTAACATCAGCTTGTTGTATCTCAGTGAAAAGTTCGTCAGCTGGTTACTAGAAATGTGTTATGTAGCAGCATTTATCACCTACTGAATCTTATCAGCTGACGACTTTCCCTTTCTCTGACGACTTATAGCTAGCTGATTTTTTGTTATTATTTACTAGAGTATATTAATTATTCTCTTATAAATTTTCATCCAGGAGCAAATTACTTTTCTCTGTTTGTTTGGCAGTATATATTTGATTTGAGTATATTGATTATAAATATGCAGTATAATAATGAAGGAAATATAGTTATAATCAGAGTTTCAATAATTAATCAATAATTTATTAAGCATAATTTTATCAATCAATGAAATTTTATTTTAATATAATGAAAATTCACCATCAATAAAATTTCTTGTTATGATCTGGTCCGGTAACTTCTGATGTTTTATTTCATTTATTTCATCGTGAAGAATACGTGCAGCAGCGTCTAACATATTATGTAATCTTACGGTACTTGTATCATGAAATTCTTTAATTACTAACCATCATATATATTGTATTTAAATAACTAATTTCTAATTTAATAAGCAATCTGGAACCGGTCGACCAACTGGACATCTAAATTCATGAACATATAATATTACAGAGAAAAACAAATTATTAAAAATACAATACATTTCAATGTGCAACTTAACATAAACTTTAAATAACAAATTATATTTACTATTGTCCGTTTTGACAACTCTCAATTACGTTCTCGTAAAATAATTGTACTCTTATCGTAAATACTAATTGATCCATCACAACAAAATGTAGCATTATATAATATCTACAAGCATGTTTTCTCTGCACTGCACACAGCAGGCTGCTTATAAAAAGCTAGATCAATGGAAACACAAGTATGATCTGGTATTTTATTCTTATTTTTTTATATCATGGAACACACCAAAATAGTATTTCACACTTACTTTTACCATGGAACACACTAACATGGTATCAATTTCTCATTTTTACTATGGGACACAGCAACATGGTATTACATTATCATTTTTATTTTAAGTGTGTTACGATATAAACACATAGAAATACATACTTAGTCTGACCATAAATACTGTTACAATTTAACGTTGCACAAATAAATAATAATAATAATAATAATAATATCAGGACAAATTACACACATTGATCTAACCCCTAAGTAAGCAAATTATTTGCTTGTGTTAAGGGTGTTAGACAACGATACTAATACATAGAAATACACATATAAATACTGAGAATATATTTAATAAACGACCAAACCCAGAAACACAGACATCTATTGCTCATCACATAAATGCCTGTCCCTGCCGGGAATCGAACCCGAGCCCCGTTGCGCCGTGACACGTTAGGCGTCTGCGCTAACCACTCGACCAACGAGTGACCCTTGAGGCACTCCGGCATTTATTGTCAAGGGTTTCAAGGAACATCCGTCGACAACTACTCGGAGAGATCTCTGGCTCAGAAAGTCCGGTACCCAGCCTATCAGACCAGACGTGATCAGACGTGTCAATACAGAAGACAACTCAGCTGAGCATGTCTTGAGCAGAATGACTGGTATAGCATCAAGACCACTGGCTTTATTCACATCTAAACGACACAATGTTTTCCATACCTATGTATTGATGATGCGGATTTCAGGCATCAAAATACCGCAATGAGGAAAATGTGTTGGAGAAGCATTGCCAGTGTCTAGATGCGAATTATCAGCAAAACTGAGTAGCAAATACATTCACTTTCCTACCTACTAATGCCGCCTTTGAAATACGTTCTAAAAATGAACCAGTGCTTGTTCTAGAAAGGCCAAGGTCTATAAGTAGGCTATAGATATATTTTAGTGTTATACCTCTCGCTCCAACTTCTACCGCATACAAACTAACCATAAATTTATTCCTGATGAAGTATTACGAACTGACCAACGAACTGTCGTTGGTCAGTTCGTAATAATTATTGAGCTTGAATGTAAGATCCCTGAGGATGTTTATTTCCCAAGGTACAGTAAGCTCACAAGCCTCCCCACAAATGTTGCAAGATTTTTCGGTGGCTTTTCCTCATCTTATTAAATTACTTTGATCTGGGACAGTCATTTGGAATGCATTTAGATAGAATTTTAATAATGCTGGCGACTAATCATAAATTAAGGTGCGCCACTTCAAAGCTAGTGGAATACAAAAATCTCCTATGGTCACCCATTCGTTTTGAATTTCTAGGCTCATCGCGTGGAGTCGGTAATTATCGTTTTCGTCTAGTCGAATAAAAGATTTTGTTATGTCTATGTCTTGAACTTTCCTATTTGATCCTAGCCCTACTTTTTTAGTTTAAGCACCTATCATAATTTTTTTATGGAATTGAAGTCGTGACTCGAGCTCTGAGGCGACTTTATGTTTTGGGAGAGAAGTTACATTATCATCTTTAGATTTTCCGATAATATGCCTTTTGGTAACTCTTAGATGTTTGTAAAGCTCCGATGGTTTCTTTAATTTTAATCCAAAATTGTTTCGGTCTCTAAATAAGGTTGAAGAGTCCGCTGAGTCCGCTAACCCGACCCCTAACTTCAATATCTTTATGACGCTTGCATCTAACTTTTACAAAAGGGTTTTATTAATATCCTTATTAAGTTATTTATTCTGTTTATTGTATACAGACATAAATAGATAAAACTGACATACTCCTTGATTTATTTATTTAGTTTGAATAATTAATTATTATTATAATTATCATTACAATATTAGAATAATTTTATTTGAAAATATGAGTCAATTACTTTTGGAAATGTAAAATTAGTGGGTATTATTAAAAAAAACTGCGAAACTTTTGGATTCCAATGAACGTTCAATCTGCACCTTTCCGTATCCATTGTATTAGATTTTTTTTTATTTAAACTATTTATTTTAACTGATTTGTGGCTTTTACTTTTGTCTACGCCACAAATTACTTTCAGTTTCTTTGTTTATTTTAGTTTTTAAAAGAGATTGCTCAACACTTTCACTTGTTATTTTACATATACACTCCACTTATTTTTTTTCGTCCATATAATTAAACTAAATTTTTGATTAATGTCTTTTAGTCCGGGAGCCAGTGAAAGATCTTTATGACCAATTTCCTCCCAAGAGAAAATTCGTAACATGCAATAGGAAGTTGTGTTATGAAGCTTCGCGATCATCAGAGCTGACTCGATTATTTTTTAAGTAAAGAGGTCGATTATAAAGAAGGGTATACAAACTGCGTTTAGGACGATATTCGGGAGAGACGCTGCTGTATAGTACTAAGGAAGGTTTATATACTAGTAAATAGGAGTGAAGTGTTGATAGTAAAATTAGGTGGTATAATAATCAGGGTGGTCATATGGTGGCTTAATGATCTCTGTATTTAAACCATTCGACTGTCAGAAGGATAAAAAATACCATAATAAATATAGTTTTTATATTTTTAGTATAGAAGAAAATAAAGTATTAATGACACAAACGTATTCTTATTACTAAATAGATACCGTTCTCGTAGAATGTATGGCTTCATCAAGCTGTGCGTGTGGTGAGCTTCCTCACCGCAGTCTTTGATTTGAACATCGTTTGTCCACTTAGAGCTGTCAAACGCATAAATACATCGGAGGAAACGTGTTAATTATATTTTCCTTACTAGTTTGATGTCTATACAAGATGGAGTTACAATTATATTTTGTCGTTAAAAACTATTCACCTTCACCCTATTCACTCTTCTCTTGAAGACATTCAGATTCGACCGGAAATCACTAAAAAAGCCGGATCAAAGAGTTTCGTTCAGACATGTGGAGTGTCCAAAACGTAAGAATGCCTGCTTTGCGTCCGAACGTCCGGTGGGGGAAGGGAGACGGGGGAATTAACCCGTGTAATTCCTACGCACACTCACCAAAATGTATCCTATAGAATACTGAGAGGCTAGCAATTCTAAGCAGAACAATTTTAATTTATATTTGTTAAAACTCTTCAGTTGTAATTAGAATAAGCTTTCCAGGTAATAATCAGGCTTAGTAACATTTCATGTTATAGTTTATTATAATAATTTAGAAAGAAATAAATTAGAAGAACGCCTATTACATTGACGACATGTAATATATATTTTTTATTTGACAAAGAACATTACATTGCACAGTTTCTCGGCATTTGCATGTAGAGAGCATAAACAGCAAATAATGAAGTCCATCTGAGTACAGGCGTTTGCGGTTGAAATTAAATTGCATGTGAATTAAATTAAGGCTGTTTGAAGAAATAATGCTATGTTCTATTGTTTTTACCAAGTATAAAGACAGCACATAATATATATTATATGTCTAATGTTATTATGTATATATCTAAAACAGTGTATGTTCAGAGTTAAAAATCCTAATAAAAAGTTTGTTTGGAAATCCCTTCAAAACAGATACGACTATCAATAAACTGAGATGTAGGGACTTAAGGTTTGTAAGGAACCTCTTCATTATTTAATTAGATTCTGGTTAAAATTTTTGAGAATGCTGGTTATTATCTTTTCTAGTAACTTCACTGCTGGAATCTGATGCGGTAGACCGCAGACACTGCCGATGTCAGCTTGAGGCACAATCAAACTCTAAAATCAAGTTCAATACAACAATTATCCTTTATTCTGTTCATCACTTTGCCACGAATATTCAAAACCTTCACAATCGGTTCTGCCAAAAAACATCAACTGTAATATGAGTTATCGTTTTTCTAACCGATGTAGTCGCACCAGTCTGACAAAGTTTCATCGCTATCGCCATTCAGCACTATCATTGCTATCAATATCATAGTATTTCAACAAATTAAACTATAAGTGGTGGATATTACAATGCTATTGCATGGGCAGATCCCAAATGAAATCCCTTATAAAATCCCTAACGATCAGCAATCGTTAGCTATATTCCCTATATTTCTGATAAAATGATTAGTTTTACCGCCGCCCCTCAGCCCCCCAATCACATAACAGATCAAGTATGCTATAAATAATGATACCACAACAAAAGATTTGAGAGAAAACTGTATTCTCTTCTGAAAAAAATATTTACATTTATTTACACCATGCAAATAAACCTTACCACGAATGATTTAATTGCAAGGGATGGATAAACAATATCATAGAAGATCGAACTCGTACATCCTGGTCAAGTTAGAACTACCACAAAGAAATCGTACAAATTCAACAAAATCTGAATTATAAGGGCCATCCCGATACGTTAAGTAACTAAATGAAAACTATTATACATTCTATCTAATATAAGGAAAAGATAATTATATGTAATACTAAAACATAAAAAAAAAAATAATAAAAAAAATAATTTAAAATATATACAGCCTACTATTATACTTAAAACCCAAATTATTTATATTACCTATATACAATATGAATATTTCATTGAATTATAGAGAACCTGTAACTACTATAAAACTAAATACGATATGTATTACGGTACGGTACAGTACTGTATGTATGAATTCTTAGTTAGTTGAATAAATATATATATATATATATATATATATATATATATATATATATATATATATATATATATATATAGATATTTATTATTAAAATTTAGTTTATATTATTGTTGTATATGTATTTATTTATTATATATAGCCTATAGTTTAGTTTATTATAGCACCATTGATATTCTTAGCTTTAAGTGTTTCCATTCTGTTCATTAATTTTGTACCCTCATTGTTTTATTTTCTGTTAGTTGTATTGGTTGACTGGTAGAAAATGCTTTAGCATTAAGTCCGCCCATTGTATTTTATGTTGTACAATTAAGTATAAATAAATAAATAAATAAATATATATATACATACACACATATACATACACATTACCACATACAAGCATACAAACACGTATATACACTTATATGATGTTAGTGTGAATGTTTCCAAATTAAAAATTAGAAATATATAATTTATATTTTTTGCGAAATGAATGTGTTTCCAAGGATCCGGAGCGGAGGCGACAGATTGTTCCAACATTTTGTTGCTGTATAACGGGAACTACCACGAAAGGCTGCTGACCGCTGTAGCGGTACAATAAGCAAATAAGATGACGCCCTCGTGGTGTAATTTTTATTACTTTCTTTGATCTAACTTAACTTATTATATAGATATTTCGGAAATTTTCTATACATTACGCCAATTAATAGGGTTGGAAGATGTAATTGCCGATGATGTTCCATCCTAATACGTTATTTATCCAAATGTGGGGTAAATGTTCTCGAGGTGGTATTTTATAACGATATCTAATACAAGCGTTTTGTACACGTTGTCTGACATTCCAAAATTGTTTCTGGAAACAACAATAGTGTTAAATTAAAAATGTACATACTGTTTTCAGTGATCTGTTAGCAGAAATTAGTTTGTATGCGGGTTGTAGACAGTTAGTTTTGTTTAGAAACAACGAAGTTTCTCGTCCGCTACACTCCGTGTTGTTTGTTTACTGTTTGTTGCACAACAAGCACCTGACGAAGTTGACGTTATACTGGTAAAATTAATCGTTAGATAAATAGCTGAATATTTTGGTAGAATATAATAATAATGTACTTATTCTGTATTTCTTTATTAATCCTCTGTATTTATTAGCAGAGTCATCGTATCTGATTTTTATCATTTCGAGGTGAATATAAATATTGTTGTACTTTTTTATGGTATAATTTTAAATTTAAACATTTTGACGGTTCATGTTTATTTGAAGTTTTTTTTTTTTTTTTTTTTTTGTCTGTCTATGCTGTTAGCCCTGTTGGCTATTACAGCGTCACCGGGGGAGCGGGTGGGTCAGGTTACCCACCCGCTCCCCCGGTGGGCTCGGGGCGTCGTTAGTCAGGAGGGAAGCTAAGGAAATTTGGACACTAGCGTCCTCCGACGTCAGAACGCCGAAGCAACGGAGCACTTACTCAGTTGGGACCTCGTCTATACCGGTATAGACGGTGTGTGTCTGTATGTTGTGTGGTGTCACTTATGCCTACGCGTACACGTTATTACCTACTGTGAACGCGTCGTCGGGGTCAACGAGTACCGACTTGGGTCTTCTTTTTCTGACTAAAGTAGTCTTACGTGGTCTATACTCTGCGGCGTCAGCCACCAGTGGGTTCGGGTGTCGCTCAGCACGTTCAAAGTACTTTTGGGAAAGCCCCTTGAAGTACTGAGCGATGGTCGGAAGGTCTCTATGGAGATCGATGTTGCGTACGAACCACGGCGCCCCGGTTGCGATCCGTGAAGTTGGACAGCAGTTAAAAGTTTAGATGCATTTGCGTTCTGGAGCTATGCCATGGGAGTTTTTCATAAAATGAATCTCCCTTTCGCAAATAGAGAATAATGCAACTTCAAATCAATTTATTTGCAACGGCATATTATTGAAATTGAATAACTAATCAGTTTAAATAGGACAGAGCATATTTTAATAAAATCTTGCTATAACTTTTAGAACAATATTATTGTTCAAAGCAACTATTATTTAGTGACGTTATTACTGAAATATCACGAGGTGAACCTCGAAATGATACCAGATACGATGACTCTGCTAATAAATACAGAGGATTAATAAAGAAATACAGAATAAGTACAAAATTTTTAGTTACATCATGTGACAATTTTTTTTCATAATTTTAAAGTTAAGCGAAGCTCTTAACCGTTTGGGAATCAATTTTTTGAGGCGACATCACAGAAAAACCACATGACCAATTTTAACCAAAATTAGCAGTCATGTCTAGGACTTCACTCGGCTTGTTCTCAAAAAACCAGAATAAAAAAATATTGTTTCCTTTTTAAAGATATGGTCAAAAAACTGAATTTCCCATAGACTTAAGCCTTTTTTTTTTTTTTTTTTTTTTTTTTTTTTAGCGTTGGAAAAATGCGTTACGCATCATCCCTGCGGCCAGGAAGGTGATGACCGAGGGGGTATATGGGACTACCCGGCAGCATAGAAGACGCTGCCATTTTTAAGGCTACCCACTAAAAAACCAACGGTTGACCTCATCGCCTTAGTGGGGCGCCACGGGATAGCTTTCGCACTCACCGTGACGCCCCGGCGGAACCCCCTGCGAGGGGCCCCGATCAACTTAGGGACACCCTCACCTCGTAGGCCTATAACGGGCGGGAGAGGTCACCCCCCTCTCCCGTCCAGGCACTACAGCTGGGGAAGGAGGCTGCGGGCGTAATCCCGCCTCCTTCGACCCAGCCTACCCCTACGGAGCGGTTCAGAGGAGGCTGCCTCTCTGACCCGCTCCGCGGCCTCCTTCGCGGCAATCACTTGCTCGCAGAAGGAGGCCATAGCGACCCAGGACCTCTCGTCGTCGAGCATCGCAGAAACAACGCTCGGCAACGAGAGGTCGCTGCCAACCACGGCCGTCAGCTCAGTACGCTGACGGTCCCAGGCTGCGCACTCCGCCAAGGTGTGACGAGCCGTGTCCACGGGCTCGTCACAGTGGTGGCAGGCTCTCTGCGTTCGATCTTGTACAGGTACTCACCGAAGCACCCATGCCCCGTGAGCACCTGCACAAGACGGAACGTTAGAGTCCCGTGCCGCCGGCCGATCCAACGATCGAGATGGGGGGATATAGCCCCCACCGTCGCAAGACCGGCCGACGGGGACTCTAAGTCCCTACTCCACTGTCGGATCAGGGCTCGGTGAGGTAGAGCCCTGATCCGATCTGCCTCGAGCCTAACCCGCCCGACCCGGGCTTCTACCCGGTGCCAATACACTCCGGCGAGGAACCGCGCCTGTAGCTCCCAGGGCGGATTGCTCGCCAGGAGTATGGCCGCAGTGTATGACACCGTACGGTACCCCCTGATCACCCTCACCGCTAGGACCCTTTGCGTGCGACGCAAAAGGGCCCTGGAGTTCGCGGTGAGGGCTCCCGACCATATGGGAGCACCGTACAGGGCCATGCTCCTCACCACTCCGGCGTATAACCGGCGGCAAGGAGCTTGCGGCCCTCCGGCGTTGGGTAGAAGCCTACTCAAGGCGACTGCAGTGGAGAGTAACTTCGGGGCCAGCAGAGAGAAGTGAGCCCCGAAGTTCCATCTTCCGTCCAGGGTGAGGCCCAGATACTTTATCTGGGCCTTCACCGCCAAGACTTAAGCCTAACTTAACCTGCGCGCGCTCGCCAATCGTTACTCTTAACCTTTCCGGTGCCAGCAACTTCATTGGAAGTCCTTGGGCGTGGTATGGACCGACTTTAGTAGCATAAAAAAGGAGAAGGGCTCTCAGCTCAACTCCCGCAGCGCATTGTGGCGGATCCTAGTATATAATACTCGTGCACGGAACGCTTCGTGCACAAGTTTGACTCGCATCTGGGCGCATATACATATATTTTTTTTACATTGAAGAATAAACTGGTTCAGGCATTTAAGACCGCGACCTCTGCGCGACCGAACGGTTTACTAGAGGTCAGGGGTCGCTGCCCTTTTTGTTTTATTTTTCATTCAAAAGAAAAAATCCCTTCTGTAAAGACACTCCCCAACTTAAACTTAAATCTACGAGGGTTTAAAATGCACCATGGCATTGCATTGTAGACATTGCCCTGGCATGCAAAAGGTAAGACCGCGATCTCTGCGCGACCGAACGGTTTTCTAGAGGTCGGGGGTCGCTGCTCATTTTTTTTATTCTTCATTCAAAAGAAAAACTTATTTCTGTAAAGACACTCCCCAACTTAAACTTATAGTCCGGGAGCCAGTAACAGATTTTCATGACCAATTTCCTCACGAGTGAAAATTTGTAAAATGCAATAAGAAGTTGTGTTATGAAGCTTCGCGATCGTCAGCTGCGACTCCGGTGGTGGAAAAGGCAGTGGCAGCCTCCCACGCACGAAGAAAAAAAAATTTTTTTTAGTCATTTCCTCCCATTCTAAAATTTCTTGAATAATAGTTTATCTAATATCTTGAAGGGAAAATAAAGTCAGCTGACCATAACATGGTGGATTATACGTCAGCTGGCCACCAGAATATGAAAAAAAATAAAAAAAATTCAATGATTTCCTCTCAACTAAAAATTTATCTGGTGATAGTTTATATGTTACTGTGAATGAAAATTAACATCAGCTGGCTGTATCTCAGTGGAAAGTTCGTCAGCTGGTTACTTGAAATGTGTAATGTAGCTGCATTTATCACCTACTGAATCTTATCAGCTGACGACTTTTCCCTTTACTTAGAGCTAGCTGATTTGTTTTATTATTTACAAGAGTATATTAACTATTTTCTTATAAATTTTCATCCAGGAGGAAATCACTTTTCTCTATTTATCTCTTTTTCTTATATAAATTAAAGTTATACATGAGCCCTTTTTACATTGTAGCTAGATTGTAGATTCAAATTACCCTCTCCAGATTTTATAAACACACTAATAAAACAGTAAAACACACTAACGAGAGGGTAAGTTGAAATTATAATGTGACTCGAATGGAAAGTGAAAGATTCCATGTTTAAGTTGGTCAGTCGAACATAGTGTTATTATAGTAACGGATAATTAAAAATAAAAATGTCTAACGTGGTACCTTTTGTAAAAAAAACTAATGTTCTTCCAAATTATTTAGTGAAGATAATTAAAATAAGTGTAGATCTATATTAACAATACGAAAAGTTAATAATCTAACCGGTCAAAATAATGTGCTTCCTACACAACTTAACCATTTTCAGTTGTATCATAGTAAGTGTTATCGACGTTATACTGCTTTGCCGCAAAAATATCGGAAAATAAGAAAGACATCAGAAGAGACACCTTCAACATTAACGTAAATATATGGGTAGAATGTTATTTCTTTCTACTACTTCGATTATAATTTTTTAACAATTCATTGTAAGAAAAAGTATAATTTAGTGTAATGTATTCCAACTAGGGAATTACACTATTGAGAACTTCTACAGTAAGCATATACATTATATATATGGGTGTTTCTCTACTAACGGGAAAATTTATGTCCCAAGCAATTTGCACATTGTTTTGGATATTTTTTATTTAAGAAAATATCTAAAACTATAGTACATTTCAGTATCTTTGAGGCTACCTGTTGATCATGTAAATGTTTTATATCTTTTTTTCTTTTAATCCCAACCATCCCAGAATCTTCACTTTAAATCCAATTTTAAAATAATATTTAAGTGCGTGTAATAAATTTAAAGTACATTTTAAAACTAAATATACTGAAAATCATATATGTTGAACAAACACTACGTAAATGTAATAATAATTTTTCGAAATTACCGCCTGAATGTTGTCCTAAATATTTGAACACAATCCTCTGGTTAATTTGAAAAATAAAACAAAATTATATAGTCTATGATAACGACTCAATTTTGTGTTGAATGAATCGCTGACAGTGTAAAGTCTTCTAAAATTGAAAACTTCTAATATTGAAAACAGCAGAGTAATCTTCCAGCCTTTTATAGACTTGAAAATCGCTTGTTATTAGCTTTCATTCTATATATTTAAAACCCTATTTTAAAACAAAAAGTGAGCCGGACAAATTTCATGCAAAACTTTCCCGTTAGTAGAGAAACACCCATATATAATTTTTACTTAAGCATTAAGTGTATATGTGCGCTGTTATCAAAAGTAATAATAATATACATTACAAATAATTAATTATTAATTAATTAATTAATTAATTATTAATTATATATGGTCGCAGCAGAGGGTGCAAAAGGAAATAAGACATACTTAAAATTAATGTATTTTATAATTAAATTACATTCTATATGATTCTAAAACTGCGTCGATGCGACTCAAGCCAAAGCGAGAGCGAAAATGAATAACCGTTGTTAGTATTTTTATTCATTATATTAAAATAAAATTTCATTAATTTATAAAATTATGCTTCAATAAATTATTGATTAATTAAACTTTAGTTATAACTATATTTCCTTCATTATTAAACTGCATATTTATTATCAAATCAAATATACTGCCAAACAACCTGAGAAAAGTGATTTCCTCCTGGATGAAAATTTATAAGAAAATAGTTAATATACTCTTGTAAATAATAAAACAAATCAGCTAGCTCTAAGTAAAGGGAAAAGTCGTCAGCTGATAAGATTCAGTAGGTGATAAATGCTGCTACATAACACATTTCAAGTAACCAGCTGACGAACTTTCCACTGAGATACAGCCAGCTGATGTTAATTTTCATTCACAGTAACATATAAACTATCACCAGATAAATTTTTAGTTGAGAGGAAATCATTGAATTTTTTTTATTTTTTTTCATATTCAGGTGGCCAGCTGACGTATAATCCACCATGTTATGGTCAGCTGACTTTATTATCCCTTCAAGATATTAGATAAACTATTATTCAAGAAATTTTAGAATGGGAGGAAATGACTAAAAAAAATTTTTTTTTCTTCGTGCGTGGGAGGCTGCCACTGCCTTCTCCACCACCAGAGCCGCAGCTGACGACCGCGAAGCTTCATAACACAACTTTCTATTGCAGTTTACAAATTTTCACTCGGGAGGAAATTCATGACGAAAATTGGTCGCTGGCTCCCGGACTATTAAATCTACGAGGGTTCAAAATGCAGTCTGCTCTGAAAAAAATCACGTAGTAAACTCAGCCAGGTATTTATTTATTGTGGTAACTGTTTATCAAATGCCAATATTATTTTAAGCCATTTACGTGCATTCAAAATCATCGCAATCAATTCGATGGGAAGGATTAATGGTTAGTGATTAAAATAATAATAATGAATTTAGTCAATTCAATTTCTAAGGCATTTTCTAATGTAATTAGTTGCTCAAACAAGAGTAAATAACAACCTCAATTAAATTGCGTAGTTAACTAGTTAATTGCTAAAAACAATTCATTGCCAGGTCTTTCCAGCATTCATGTAACACACACACACACAGTTGTATGCAAGTAACATATAATGTGAGCGTGTGTATGTGGGTGTATGTATCGATTATAACCTATATAAAATCTGGACAACTCTGGAACAGCATTGCATATGTTTTCAACAAGCGTCCGTACTAGCTAAGGAAGAGTTTTGTGTACCGCGTCAAGTACATGAAACTATGGAAGTCGTTTGACGAATTTCAGTAGGGATACTGTTGGATGCTCCCATGGGCTTGGAATCCGACAATAACAATGTCAAACAACAACTTCAAAAGTGATACAGTAATTTCATTGAGTAATAAAATTATTACAACGACGAGTGAGGAAGACCTCCAAAAAACAAAAGCATTGTTTTGAAAGCGACGAAAATTCCGAAATAATCGATGTTAATGTAGCCTGGTTCTCGATATTTTAAATACAAAACTTTGTAAAAGTTATATAAATTTATTTTCTTATTTTATTTTCAATTGAGTTAACCATTCCAGTTCCGATACAATCAACCAATCAATGCAAATATAATTCCTTTGAAAGCTGAATATCTGTGGAACCAAAAAGTTATGTGAAAGAGACAATGGTTTATTTTTTTCATATTATTATGAATCCTAAAATCTTCTTACTTAACCAAATATTATTAAATATATTGTTATAATAGTTTTCTACCTTTTATTATCTGATAAATCTAAAAACATAACTGTTTTCTTCTCTTTAAATTCTCTTACATTACATAACATGCTGTCTGTATCAACGCCAATTATATTATAATCAGTTCAGTTCAGCCAATTATCTCATAACCAGGGACGGCAACAGCAGGGAAAGTTTTAACAAGGAATATAAAGTTTGTTTTCTAAATCGACTTTAATATAAAACTCTGAATTTCAACTTCCTACTAATAATATTTAAGTGTAACATAATAATAGTACCAGGACAAATTGCACACATTGACGTAACCCCTACATAAGCAAATTATTTGCTTGTGTTAAGGGTGTTAGACAACGATACAAATACATAGAAGTACACATTATAAATACTGCGAATATATTTAATAAACGACCAAACCCAGAAACACAGACATCTAAGTTCATCACATACATGTCTGTTTCTGCCGGGAATCGAACCCGAGCCCCATTGCGCCGTGACACGTTAGGCGTCTGCGCTAACCACTCGACCAACGGGGTGTTTTAATATGTATACACTATATATTTTTTGTTTTATTATAAAGTTAGATTATTTTATATTGATTTAATCATCATTTCCATTTTGAACGATACCAGAAACCGACAAGTTTATTTAAATAGTTTTTTTTAGTATATTCGAAAATTCTGCACAGTTTGGAACGACAGAGTGTTAGAAAAAATGAATATATGGAGTGAGTGAAGTAGATGTATATCTGTCGTCAAAATTTAGCCAAATTCCATACAAAGTTATTGTTCGTCCTACTTACTACTACTATTTACTAGACTGCTGTCACTGTCAGACAGATCGCAGAAAAAGTACTTTATACAAATCTATTATCCATATGCTATACCTGTTTATTTCTATATTTAATATTGGCAAATAGTAGGTATAGATGGAGGTGCACCTCCCTGAAAATAATTGTGGCGGCGCCCATGCCAGCGCTATATATTCTACATGAAATAAAATACAATTCAATTAGCCAACTGTAGTTTCTATTCAATAAACAAGCCAATAATAGTTAGCAACTCGAAACTAGAGAATATAACAGTTCTTCGATGTCCGCTCAAACGAACATCTGTACCTCGACTTGTCTAATTGCTTAACTCTTTTTATTCGGTAATATTTTGTGAAACTTTGTTAAAAATATAATACACTGACAAGATTTTTTTTTAGCAATATTATTTTAATAAACAAACAGCTATCGCTACGTCTCTTTTCATTTATCTTTATCTGTTTGTATACCAGTTGCACCAGTTAATTACTTTATAGAAATTGCCAACATAATAAAGTATAATATGCTTGGTTGAATTTTTTATTTATTTTGTGCCATGTAAGCCATATAACTCTGCATTTTTTGCATGCATCTCATCTCTATTCATACGAAAAAACGTAACGTCTGGTGACAATTTCCATCGAATTCAGTTCAATTTCCGAGGGAGATTGCGTCTGTATGAAAAGTTGAATTGAAGCGAGATTTTTATTTTTACAATATGTTATGTAAAATGTAATATTTACTTTGTTTTACATAGGTTCTAAATCCATAAAAATAAGGTTTTGTGAATTAAATTATTTTAGTCAGCTAGTAGTTTCGCTGCGGGAAAGGCCATTAACCATGCTGTTTCAATAACTCAGCGCAACAAAACTGCAAACTGGGAATAAATGAGCCGAGTCTGCAGTGTACTATGCTGACGTGACGTGTTTCGTTGCAGAACTGCTCCGTAGGCTAATTGTATTGTGTATACCAAACGGTGTTTTTTTTTCTAAAAACAACTACTGATGAAAACTTAAGAAGAAACAGACTATTCCAACAAAACTACAGATTATATAATCCTAAACTATTCCAACAAATAATAATAATAGCTTTATTTGATTCCATGCAAGTTACGTGTAACGAAAAACAGTTATTTACATAATTAATCAATTACATTTCAATTAATGAGTTTCCTTTATTTTCCTATTACATATGATTTATATATTATATAATTTAAATTATTGGTTATGTATTTATTTTATTGCATGGACCCCATTCGGGTAAAAGCCTCCCCCAAGAAATGCCAATTTTCTTTATCTTTGACTCTGTCCATCCGACTTCTGCCAGCACTTGCTAAAATTTCGTCTGCCCATCTGGCCCTTGGTCGACCTCTTGCTCCGGTACCTCTTGGCCCTGACCTCTTTACTGACCTTAGGGTCCATCTATAGTTCTTGTAACGAGCTAAGTGACCCGCCCACTTCCATTTAGTCTTCATGGAAAAAGTTAAGGCATCACATTCTTTTGTCTTTTCTCGAATATCAACATTCTTTACCTTATCTTTTAGTTTTAAACCTAGGCAACTTCTTTCCATTCTTCTCTGTCGACCTTTTATTTCACTGTTCACTAATAGCAGCATCAGGGACCACATGCAACAATTTTTCTAAAGATTTACCCGAACTTTAATGAGACTAAGAATCTGTTTATCACATTTTATTGCACTATTTTGACAACACCAGTGAGGAAGACTAAATCCCTGCGAATAGAACCCGTCAGCCTATTGGCTAAGCTACACGTCACCAATGAGCAAGAAGAATCACTGTCGAAAATAAAAGAAACGGGCTCACAACGATACGTCCTTAAGTCCATGTGTGTCTGTTATTGGCGAACTTATCAACTTGTTGACAATTCTGCACATGTTAGTTAACTGTAATAACTTTCAGAATTTTATTCTATAGGCGTTAAGTAAGACAATTAATAGACGTTTCGGCTCGATTCGTTTGTCTTAGGGTATTTTATTATGGGTTAGCGCTGCCAAAATTAATTCTATATTTAATTTACAACACAGAACATTGTGGACTATTTATAACTAAAAGCTAAAGATTTCCTGAGAGATGTTTTTGAAGAAATTGGCAACGCAACCGCAGGGAACCACAGTCAGTTCTCAATATATATTTTTGAGAACATATAATTTATACGCCAACGTTTAAATACTTATACAAAAACAGGTACAGACCTACGATAAATATAAGAAATAAAATTAAACTCTTAACGCCTACATTTTGTCTTCAAAAAGTTAACAATTCCTTTATGGGCTTGGCTAGTTTCACAAGCTATCTTAGATCTTCTTTTTCTTAGTGTTTAATCTGAAATTAAAAGTATATTATTAAAAAAAATATATTGTACTATTCAAGAGTTTTTGATTAATTGAAATGTGTCGGACTTTGGTGGTTGATTCATTTGCAGAGTTAATGTTATAATGTATATGTTAAACTTTGTTTGTTAGATTTTATTTAAAAAAAAAACACTTGTTGAGTTTCTGGCCAGCTCTTCTCAGCAAATCATCTTTCCGGGCTACAGCCACAGCTAAACCAGGTTTTATTCGCGGACTGACTATACGAGGGTTAAGTTGAAAATTTTTAGAACTGGCCACTGTAAGCAATATAATTAAATATAAAATAAAATTTGAAAATGGAACTCTTTGCTAATATTATTGAACATTCATTTTATACACTTGTCATCAGTTTTATGATACTATCTCTGATATATGTAACAAACTTTGATAATCATAAATTACAATTATTTCCTAAGTATTACTACAAATTCCAAAGCAGTCAACCATCACTGTACACTACATATTAACCGTTCGTGACAGCGCACTGATAACATCCCTTTAATAATATATGCTGGCATTTATTCATAGAAACAAAGGTTTATTATAATCATATCTATCTAGCAATGACATAATACATTATTTGTAATAAAACTTTACAATCAGTTAAAGCCCAAAATTCGAATCGATTCGAAGTAACAGAAACATAGCAAGTACGAAAATTGTCGTTTACAGTGAAATTAATCTCTGAGTCTAGTGTACAGATAAGGACGCTGCCGCCGCTGATATGATCGACGGCACCTGCAGCTCCAAAGGCTGCTGAGCGTCGACACTGGAGTCCGGGATGCGCAGTAAACACTGGTTCAACGTCGCTGCACGCCGCATAGCCTGAATTGATCCTTGGGGAGAAACGGGCTACGGTGGGCCTTGACAGGGACTTCTTGATCGAAGCTGCCCTTGTAGGGGCTTAAAGTTTCTGCAGCGACGCCTCGCATACGTCACGCGATTCCAAGGTGTACAGACTCCTGGTGGTTTAAAAAGCTTTCGTAGCTCTACGTATCCTGCGGGGCTCTTATGTTCCAGTACACAAGATGCTAAATGGAAGACTAAAGAAGACGAAGAAGATGTGATGCAGAGTTGGAGAACTAGCACTATGCTCGGTTTCATGAGGTAGCGCTTGCTCTCGTAACGGCAACTCTACCCGAGTTTGTGGTGATCATGGCCGCCGCAAGTGTACCCACTGGGACGAGCTCCAAGGGTATGCTTAATTTATGATCTCAGTGGTCCTGTTCTCGCCAGAGTGTTTCGGTGGACTACCTCAACGGGGTCTTATGGCAAAAGGACCCAAGCAGCTGAAAAACATATGGTTTTATGGCAGGAAGAGTGAACGCCAGATACGTGTGCAGCCTTCTTCTCTGGTGGTGAGTGAAATCTTTACAGCCACACGCGTTTGCCTTGGTCGCAGATACCTATGGTGTGTGCTTTGTTATGGTTCCATACGCGTTTGCCTTTTAGCAGCTACCTTTGGTGTGTGCTTAGTCATGGTGTCTATTATTAAGTAGATTTACTCATATTGAGTGAATCTTCTCTTTTTGAGTTTACTTTCTAAAGAGACTAGTCTAGTAAACGAGAGAATTGGATAAGTTTTGCTGTTAATTATTTTTTCGGTTGAGCGAAATGGCTCTGCTGTAGCTGGCCTACAAGACCTGGAGTGGTCCTGAAGCTGCTGCTTCAGAGCTGAGCTCCGGATACACAGCATCAGCTGTGGCCATCTACAGTAACAATGGCGTTAGTCACTGGCGCTGGTACTAGGCTTTCCACTAACGGTGCCGCTGGCACTGGGACTGCCGTTACTGCTGAGGTTGCCACTGCCGCTGCTGTTAGCCTGGCCCTGCCGCTGCTGCTGGACTGGCACTGCCGTTACTGCTGGCCTGGCGGTGCCGCTGCTGTTGGCGTTGCTGCTGACGTTGCTGCTGCTGTCACTGCTGCTGGCGCGGGCATTGGCACTGCTGCTAGCGCTACTGGTCTATCCTACGGATAGTTTTATTTTATATCATGATGTGTCGAGTGGTAGGAGTCCGGAATCTTGCCAATCGTATAACACCTACAAATAATTACATCTCTTTAAACATTAAAGACTAATCCCTTTGTTACATTTTTTAAATCATTGCTTAACGGACGAAGGAGTGCACGTTTGCGCCGAGAGCACGGATATCTCTTAATTTTTTATTAAAAACATTTAAATTGATATCTCAAATTTATACCTCAGTACATGTTCCTAATTTTATGCCCTTTGTAGGTTTAGGAGAGTTTACAAAGTGATAATCAGGATGGGCGAGTCGGCGTCCGTTCCGACTATGATGACGGGTTGGTTGAAGATCATCTATTTCAGGAATGACCATCTTACAAGCACCTCTCTCTTCTCAACCTGGGCCGAGCGGCAGATTTGTAAAAAAGGAAACTGAGAAGCTCTTTTTCTTGCTGTTGAAGTTGCTGCTGGCTGTTGAAGTTGCTGCTGGTTGTTGAAGTTGCTGCTGACTACTGAGGTTGCTGCTGGCTGCTGAAGTTGGTGATGGCCGCTGAAGTTGCTGCTGGCCGTTGAAGTAGCTGCTGGTCGGTGATGGCGCTGCCGAGTCTCGAAGTAGAAGTATTTCGATTTGCAGGTCTACACTACGACTACGAGTCCCAATAAGTTTGTACATTTGTATATTTATTTCGCAATCAAATATAAGTAAAATATGTATATTTAAATAAATTTTATTACGAATTAATATAATTAAAGTATCTACCTCAATAACATATAAAAACTTTAAATATTTTGAAAAACAGGTTGCATTATATAAATTACGTTATTTAATTTCACGACTCACTGAACCTTCATATTGTCAACTCTACATATACATAATAATGGGAATGGCTCCAGTTGTAGTGTTTTCAAAGATATGTTATATACGAAATATTGAAATTCAATGTTATTCATAACATTAGATGCTGGAACAACTGCAAAGTCAAAAATTCAAGACTGGCTTCATCTAATTACGGGTGGGAAATAACGATCATTAATAACTAACATTTAGAGAGTTATTGTTTCCTGAAATATGAGATACATACTGTGGTATTGATTTTTAGCTCTGGATTATTGTATAAACTAGATATAGAAGATTGCATAGTTTATTTTTTTTAGATTTGCTTATCTAATTATATTTATATTTGTTTGTCTAATTTATAGATTTGTTCTTTGTCAGTTAGTTTATTACCTACCTCGTAACATTTGTATATCTTATATGAGTTAACGTTGGGAATGTTTGTTTCCCAGTGAACAGTGGGATCTACAAATATAACACGTTATAAATGTCTTGATTTCTACACCAGCTATAGCTGTGTATTATTTACAAAAAAAATTAGATTTTTAGAATCTAATGTAAATTAGTTATTACTCTAAAACATTGTTATGATAGAATGCGAAGCTTTCAGGTCCTACATTTCTATACGTGCCTTTTAGGCATTCAGTAGTATTAAAGTGACATTGAGGAAAACTCGCTGAATCAAACGTAAACAATGAAAATAACTAATAAATAATTGATACATTTAAAAAGTTTTTTAAATGTATTGTTAAGAAAATCTCCCAACATTTTTCTAAAGTCTAATAAGGTGACAAACGAGTGAACGGATCCAATGATGAAGAATGGGAATGGTTCAAGTATTATATGAATTACAGCAATATATACTATTAAAATGGATTACTTTTTAATTGTTTTTATTCTATAAATTAAATTAAGAAAATAATTATAAAATTAATCTCTACATAATAATAGGTATATACCTATCCCAGATATATGGGAATTATAATGGTTTCTCAATAACAAAATATTTAAAATGTATGTAAAATTATTGATGAATTTATGGCTTATCAATAAAAATAAATGTCTAAAAATTATCTTGCTTTAAAGATCGAATCGATATTAATTATAATTATAATATTTTTATATAGTAATTATCATTATTAATTATACTGTATGTATAATATTTACTAAGTATGAAATGAAAAATATGTAAATAATGAAATGATTATGAAGTGATATAATTATTAATATTTATAATAATTATTTTACTCACTCACTGTAATAGGTAAATTTCCCCAAAATTGCAATAAAAAACGTAAAGTAAATTGAAACCGCTTTTATATAAATAATATGTATGATTAATTTTATTTACTTATTCATCACGAATAGGTATAATATTGATATTAATTTGAAAGTCGAATTCGAAAGTCTAGATGTGGAATTTTATAATGGTCTGCAATTTTTTCATATATGTACATTTAGAAGAACAAGTCTCTCAGCATTGTTTATTAAAACATACACTTTAACTTTATAGTACAAGAAGTTACTGTCAAGAAATATATATAAAGGTAAATCCATAGCTGCGGTAAAATTAGAAGGTAATTTAAAAGTATTAAGGTAATTTAGCAAGGAAAATTTGCTTTTCCCGGGTTTAAAAGACTTTCACTTCATCAACATGATGCCATTAATTTCATATTAGAATCAATCTATAGATTAATAATAATGTTGTTTAAAAAATAACGAAGATATATATAAAATACGATACAATACGATAAAAATAAAAGAAGATTGCCATTTATTATTTAAAACTTCCATATTAAATATACGGTAGTAGATAGAATATTAAGGGTTAGGTAAATCTGTTGTATTCATAAGTTGTAGTCGTAGTCGGTATTTAAACACAAGATAGATTCTAGAAGTAGGTATTAATTTTTGCCAGTAATTTCGGAGGCGCTACACCTACGGGTATAAATATGAAAGTATAATACATAGAAATTACTTTAATTTATAAGTAACTAGTATTTCCGCCCGCGGCTTCGCCCGCGTGGAATTCGGTTATATCGCGCGACATTGTTAGTCGTCTTACATGATTTTATGTCGTCTTACATGATTTTATGTTTGACTATAAGAAACTTCCATACAAACTTTCATCCTCTATTTCAACCCCTTCTACCATTTTTTTCGCAATGAAAAGTATCCTATGTCCTTTCCCAAATTCAGTTCTATCTTCACACCGAATTTCATCAAAATCGGTTTAGTGATTTAGGCGTGAAAGCGTAACAGACAGACAGACAGACAGACAGACAGAGTTACTTTCGCATTTATAATATTAAGTAGGGATGTAGAATATTAAAACTATACGCATATACTTTTTTAGGTATAACCTGATATAATATAATATTATAGTTAAAATGTGTTCAAACGTTGAAAGTCTTTATATTTGATTGAAACAATATTACATTTCACAATTCCTCCAGCCAGCGAGCACGAGTCTCATTTATTTGCAATTTAGTTTCAACTACGAACGCCTGTTCTCGGGTCGTCTCTTCTATTTGTTGCTGTTGCATGCAAATACTGAGAAACTGTGGCATACTTTTCTGGATCTTTTTAATTTGATTACTTAATCTGAATGTAAACTTCGTTGATTTGCATATCTTTCTTGACAACTGAAATGAAAGGATGTCACACGGCATTTTTTTTATGTAACCGTATTGATATACTGAGATGCAGTTTCAGCTGCCCTCAAAGTTCTAAACTAGAGATTGATTATCACTTGTTAGCCAATAGATCTGCACGTAATTTTAACATAATTGTTATTTAACATAGTGGTAGAATAAATACTAATTTACTATACATAAAATATAAATATTATAACAATAAATATTGTTTAATTAGCACTAGCTAATAAAACAATATTTATTATTTTATTTGCTTTTCTCAGTTGAATAAGTTCTGTTAGTTATATTGGCAAATTTTAACAAAATTTATTATGTAAGATTCCCATTACGACCATTAAATCGAGTTTCTAGTTCATTTCGTCAAAAATTAAGAATAAATTTTGATTCAGTTTACAACAGGGAGAAGATATCAGGGAGAGGGAGGGAGAAAAGGGAGAAAATCTTTTATTTTTATAATAGCTCCATCCCAAAAAGGTGCGGTGTTTTATTTCGCATACAGAAGTAAGTGATTCAGAACCATTTTGCCCGAATGTACCTCTGTGAATTCCCGTGTGTTGGCACGAGGTATTTGCAATCACTCTAAAAGTTTTATTATTTTAGAGTGCATCAATTTTACAGTGTTTTCCATAGTTTCTTGTACGTCAAATTTGGTTTTTACTTCATTGCAGAAATACGCACCAAAAAAACACAGCCAAGAGTAAAAGTTACCAGAGTTTCATTACTTGCTGGATGGATTTTATCTGCAGTACGTAGTCGTTGTATTATTGTATATGTATTACCTTCAGCATAACACAATTTAAAAGAAACATATATAAAATAAATAATAAACATGTTTTCTTGGAGTAGTCACTGTCGTCCTGTAGAATTAGTGCGTTGCGTTGTCATCGTTGTTCTATATACATGTCGTATATGTAACAATGAGGTGTAGACTGGTTGCAGTATGGAATTACAGTTACAGTTGCGCCGCGCAGTCGTCGACTCAGGAGTTAGCCAAAAAGATATTTGTAAGTAGGTCCATTTTTTCTTGCGGCTGGTGGGTGGAAGTTCTCCAGGATATCTCTCGCAGGATATCTCTGCGGGAGCAACGAGATTTGGCAGAAGTTGGATTGCACTGTCTTGGGCAGTCTCCAGTAACTTAGGTCTCCAATAACTTACTGCTTACAAGCACCAGTTCAGCGCATTCACGATTAAACCAAGGACTTGTCTTACCCTCTGGTGACTTCAGTGAAGGGGATATAATATTCCATGGCCAGATTGATTTTGCAAGCAATAGCCTATGCACTCTCTGAGGAATCTCTCAAGGAATAGACGCAAAATATTCACGCATCCCCTTCCAATCTACCGATGAGTAATTTTAAAAAGGTGTAGCACAAGCCCTGTGGGTTGTGGGAAGTTGATAGTGGGAAATGTAGTGCAAATCAGGCAGTGGTGTGAATAGCCCAAAGGAACCTGTACTGACACACTATCTGGCTGGGTGGCTCGTCAGCAGAAATTCTAGGAAAGAGGGCGCTTAACAAACAATGTCGGGTTTACTGGTGGGCTGGAGTACCAACTGAGGCTGGTTATGCATAAGTGCAAATTATAAGTGGTTCTCCCCGCATGATCTGATTTGGAGGAGCCCAACCAGATCACATAATGATCACATAATCAAAGATGTCTGTGGATGTTAGCGAGCTTCACCTCAAAAAGCATTGTTGCAATCGTTCAATGTGTAATCTCCAGTTATCACTTTTCTTGTAAATTTATGTATTTTACCGATCGACATGTGGAATTGTCTCTTTACTTTCACATGCGTATATCCAAATTATTTCGTCGTTAGTAAGGATTTTTTTAGTATGTGGAATAAAAAGCGTGCAGCGACCGATTGAAGCGACCGAAGTTTCTGGAGTCTGCCCAAAACAGTGCAATCCAACTTTTGCCAACCCTCACTGCTCTCGCTGATATATCCTGATAGAACTTCCACCCACCAGGCGCAAAAAAGTGGACCTTCTTGCAAATATCTTTTCGGCTAATTCCCGATTTGATGACAATCACGTAAAAGGTACCATGTAAATATTCTTCTTCTATAAATGTCATAAATTTGTGGAGGAATAGAAAATATGCAACCAGAATTTTAAACATAAAAATTCAGCGTTATATTTAGTTTTTAACTTTCATTGTACTCTTAACTCTATCAAATGATGTATGTATTTAAAGTGTTCCACAAATTAATCTTTATCTATACATATAATAAAACTGTCACTGATTTATATCTGTACATGTACAAAATATTTAAAAATTGTTTTATGGAAATCGAAATCTACGCGTACCAAGTCGCAGGCACCGCTTGTATAATAATAAATGCACGAGCCCGATGTGCGAGATATAGACATAGATATATCCAAAACGAATGGAACTTTAGCTGCAGTTTGTAAAACTAAGACGGATGCCTTCATAGAAGCGATTGTGTTTGAACTAAATCGACTTTAACTTATAATAGTATATTTTAAGTCTTCCCTAAAGTTTTATCTTTCGTGGGGTGACATATAGTAATAAAAGTAGAAGAATATTGTAATAAATGTTATAATACTTGAATAAATTTGTCCAATTTATCGAGGTAAGATAATTATATTATTCTGATAAACTAACTTTGTTAATGTACATACGTTATTAAAATTTACTAACTTTTAAACTAGCGCGTTTCGTACTATATAAATATTATTAAAAAAACTCAAACTGTTGCGTACGAACTAGGTATCGCATACCTTTTATATACCTAACGTTTCGACCAGGTGGCACTGGCCGTGGTCACAGGCTCACTGTCTTAGTGATGCAGGCTCTCCGCGTTCAAAATTCTTCATCCACCCGCAAATCTACGATAATATTTATATTATTCTTCCGATATGCATCATTATATACTAAGAGCCCGTGAACCCCAGACCTTCGTTATTTTATAAAAGCTGAAAGTTTGTCAGCGCACTGTACCAACACAGGTAAGAACGATGGAGCATTATGAAGTTCAGACTATAGTGGCTTCAACAGGTAAACGGTACTGAAGGTGAGTAGAATACCGCTTTACTTTCGTCAAATTATTAAGTCTGATTTTTTGGTAATGCCTTTAGAATATTAATAAAAATCACATCATTCATTGCCAGACACTTTACACCATGGCAACCCCTTGCCAGAAACCCTTAATGTTAAGGAAATTCTAACCTTACTTACGTTATAGTATAAAAGCTGATTTTTATATATCTTACTTATATAATAATAGATGATGTTTTCTCATCAGTCAGACACTTTTCATAGTTCTGACCCCTTGCCAGACAATAATATAGGGTAGCTGTAAGAAGGAGCGCGAGGTACTGTACACGTATAGGTGCGAGTGAGATGGCGAGTTAGGTCTATAGCCATCCATCATACTTTCATCACTAAAGCTCAAATCTTCAATATATTTTTTAATGGATATATTTATGTAAATTGTAGGTAGGTAGGTGTTAAGGTTCAAAAGAGCCTCTAAATTTGGTGTGAGAGTTTTTATCAATTCACGTGTGGGTGAAGAGTCACTTAACAAGCTACAAATAATGTCAATAATCATCCAAAAGTGAGGACAAAAGTAATAAAAAAACAACATAATTAAAATAATAATATAATTAAAATAATAAAATAATTAAAATGATAAATATAGTTGATTATTATTTTATTTACTAATACTAGTTAAATAACAACACATTATTCATTACACATTTGCTCGAGTTTCAGTAGATTCTTTAAGGGCATTAGGATTTCCACAGTTCGTAACGGCATCAGTTTATAAGATGTGAAAGTGTTGTTTACATGTAATTCCTATTCCTACTATAGGTTACATTAAAAATGTACCATGTGATGTATTTTGTTGTATACTTTAACGGATTAATTAATACATATATAATACATAATACATAATATTGTAACTAGTTTTAAGTTTTGTTGGATAAAAGTACTGAATATGTGCAATCCAGACACTGTGAGATACCAATGTCATTAGAACTTTTCTTTTTTAATAAACCTAACACTTGCTTACTAATTTATAGGAGTTGATGCCTACTAATTATTTAGAAATACCCTCGACTCCTAACAATATATATATATATATATATATATATATATATATATATATATATATATATATAAAAAAGTAAAAAAGATAAAGATGCCATTTCAACGAATTTAAGAATTCCACTGGCTTGAGTAGTAAGGAAATGATTCTCTTATAATATTATTTTTTATTTTAGCTATCTCATATCCTTTGAATTTGAAACAAAAATTGTTAACATCTATATTTTGTAGCTAATAAGACCCATTTGTTAAATCAAACCGATTTTCATAATTTTAAACAATGTCTGAAAGTTTTCAAAACAAGGAGACAGTATGTTTTTGCCATTGGCAATCAGATATCAAAATTGATTTAATTTGCAATTGTTTGAAATAATCTTGTTCATTATGTTTCTTATCAGAGTGTTTATAGATATTAATATAAACAAGACGACTTCTAATATACTTTAACTTCATCGAATTGTGTTAATTGTGCTACTTTTATGATTTGGAAAAAACAATTACCAATAAAAACATCGCACGACCAAACTAGTTTTGGTTCTTCATCCCAAATTTCTAATCTTCTTTTCTATAACTACGCTGCAAAATGCGCATCGAAGGTTTGGAAGTTGGAGTTTCATTCATTTGTGGTTTTCAGAAATGTAGCTGCAATACCTGATGAACCAAAAGCAAGTGCCATACCAGTTTGAGATCTAAGCGATACCAAAATCATTCATACCAAAATCGTGTAAAAAAATTACATCTAGAAAAAACTATTTTATTCTAATTAATTTGAATGTATAACGTGGTGAAGACGATGTGCACACTCGATCGCCGGTAGTTTAAGTGAATGAGGCGCACGAAGTCGTCTAAATTTTATCCTAAAACCCACCATCTAATGAGGAAGAGACGTAAGATGCCACCCCTTGAAGTTGCTTTACCAGAATATATGGCTCTCTCCAGCTAGACACGAATACTTATTCGCAAGTGCCTTCACTGCTCTACTAAAAGTATTACTACAGCTCTTGTTGAGCAGAAAAGAAAGTCCAAAGTGTTCCAAAAACCATCTGGGAGCAGCCATCTTATGAAGCTTAAGAGAGAGGACGCCTAAGAACTTGCGTCTCTCTTCCAGGACCTAGAATAAGTTGTGAAGTTTTATCGATGACTTTACTCATCGAGCGCACATCAGTCGGGGACCAAGGATACCGATGATGGGTTAGATCACCCAACTTGACTGGTACAACTTCAATAAGGAAGCTAACAGGAGATCCCATTTGGGTTGGGCGGAATACGTCAGGTCTTTTCGTCAACGATAAAAATGTACCGATACGGGCAGGCAATCGGTATAGCGATGGGACAGTTTATTTATTTAAAATTTAAATAAGCCTAACATGGCTATACATCTATAAATATTTTCAAACATTAAGGATATTTTTTTGGGGAACCGGCACTATTTGCCTATACTTTTATTAAAACATTTTGTAACGGTCCTTAACAAATGAGAAAATATGTTCTGTTTTACGTACCTAAGATGTAGTTTATAAACACTTTTCATTATGAAAGAAACAAAATCTAAATCTACATTTAAGTAGGTGACTAAAAACTGCAGTTGTCACTGCAGGAAAGCTAATTAACTATCGATGGACTGTTGCCAATCCATTCGGAGTTCTCTCTATTTTACAAGTAACACCTATAAAAGTACAATAAGTAAAACAAAAGATTTTGAAATACTCCTCCGTAATCTGGGTACACGTTTATTATTTATGAAAAAAAAACCTTTATTTTGTTAATAAAGTACAGTTTAACAAAGTTGAAAGCAATTTTTGTAATATTTTATAAATAGCGCCCGAAAAACTTTCGTCGCTGTCATGACATCAACTATTAATAATTATAATATTCCAATTTATTAAAGTTTACACGATCTTGGCATTATGTAATGTGATTTTTGTATGAATCGAAAGAAACAAATTGCAGTATTTTTAGAGTAGAATGCAATGGGATTTATTAAACAATATAACTATTATCATAATAGTTATATTGTTATAGTTCGACCGCCCCGTTGGTCGAGTGGTTAGCGCAGACGAGCCTCATTGCACCGTGACTAACGTGTCACGGTGCAATGGGGCTCGGGTTCGATTCCCGGCAGAGACAGGCATTTATGTGATGAGCATAGATGTCTGTGTTTCTGGGTTTGGTCGTTTATTAAATATATTCTCAGTATTTATATGTGTATTTCTATGTATTTGTTTCGTTGCCTAACACCCTTAACACAAGCAAATAATTTGCTTACTTAGGGGTTAGATCAATGTGTGTAATTTGTCCTTATATATTATTATTATTATTATAATGGATCGTTAAGTAATGTTACAAATGCACAAATAACTTATCTAAGTATAATGTTTCAAAGTATAATTTTATAACACTCTTGGAATACAAGTTTACTAATAGTTTTTTTAGTCATTAATATATTTCGTATATATTAATATTCGTATTTCGTATATTTCATTAATATATATTAATCACAAAAGCCGCATTTTAGAGCCATCCATGCTGATGATTTTTTATTCCATATTTACTTAAAAAAATAAATAGACTGAACATATGTTACATCAGTATAGAAAAATAAAATTATTTAATGATCATGAGTATTATACCCAATAATTCTTGAAAACAATAAGTATTCAAGAATGTATTGCAATAGGCTGATGATAGACAATTAGATGTGATGTATATCTGCGTTCATTATACTCCCATCGTACCTTCTTAATTTTTTTTATCCTTTTGTATGTTTTCTTTAGGGTAAAAAAGAGTGTAAGTATATCGTTATATCCCGTGAAATTATATACTAGAAAGAAAATAACATTCTGAACGCAAAGAATATTCTGTACCTTATATTTTAATAAATACTAGTTTTCGTAGTATCGTCAACGTACGTACAACTATCCCCGAAGCCATCACTTCAATAAGTACATACCTAATAATATTATTTTTGTAAATTACTAAATAAAAAAAAACTTTTTTTTTCTTACAATCGTCTTCCTTATCGTTTCGTGAACATTTTATTTCCTGAATGTTCCGAATAAAAATGTATAATATGTACTTCAAGAAATGTTATTTATCTCTTACGAGTTCAGACTTACCACAAATAAGTTATAGTATATGACCCTGTGGAAAAGAACATACATGGTCATGCATTTCAGTCAGTGAAGTCGGAGCGGAGACATAAAGTATGATTACTCAGAGTAAACTGCCCTAAGTGTTGCATAAAGCTTTGTACTTTATGATCGCTATATATACGGAAAACATTCCGCAACTATAAAGAGATGTTCTACAGGAAACTATACACAAGTAGTACGCTGTATCAATAAAGGTCTCATGATAACTTTGAATTATGCTATTTCTGTTAGTTTTAGAGTTTTAAAATAAGATAATTTATTCTTGCTTAATACTGTGATATGTAGTTATTTGTCAGTTTATTTGATTACGAATTGTGTTAAGCGAATTATGTTATACTAATACTACAATATGCAACTGTTTTATAATGAATATACGTACTGAAAGAAGGTAAAAAAAACATTTACAAGAATTTCTAAGCGTTTTTTCCAAAACCGCGGCTTAATGTTGTTGGAAAAAAAACCATTGGATAATGTTTGTCTAAATTAATCTATAAAGATATGAATAAACAAAATTAATTGCAATGAATTGGTTTAGTTAATCTTCATCCTCTTTGGGTACAATATTTTAAAACTTATATTATAAACTTATATTTAAACATATATATTATAAAGTCCAATATAAAGTAAAGGTAAATAGTATAACTCACGTGCTCAATAAAATAGAATTTGTTACCTCTAAAACATCTGTAACATTCAACCGTAAGAAATCCTACCATACAAGATAAAATGTTAGATAATTTACTTAATTTTTTTTTTAATTATTACTTCCGAAATATATCTCTAATCGATAAATTATTATTTAAACTACCAATTAGTAACTTTCTACCAAAACTCTTTAACATATTCACCTATGAATGTGAACTGAAATGTATCTACGAATAATTTATTCGAGAATTTTTATTTCATAAACATTATTTAAAATTTAAAAATTATTATACTGAATACTGATTTTAATATATAATTGCCACATACATTACATAATTATAAAACACAAATACTGGTTATTTATGTTATATACCATATCTTTTCGTATTTTTTTTTTTAATGTCATATTGGATTATTGGGTTCGGTAAAAGAAACCGAATTTGTTAGTTTAATAAAAGCAGGTCAATTTAGTGACTTCCAAAATGTAAAATGAGGTCAAATACGTAAAAGAGTATATTTGCGATGTGTAAAGGAAAATAAAAAAGGAAAAAAACTCTAAATCACCAAAGTTTGCTAAATACAAAAGAGACATTTCACAAAATTTCATTAAAATAAATACAGCAAAGTACTACACTTTGCTGCTGTTTTGTATAAAATTGCAGCCAATATTCTTTGTGAGGTGGTCGAACAAACAGATAAATGTAACAAATTTTTCAAAATCTATTTTTTAGTAAATAAATATATGATGCAACAAATTTGCCTTAATACTGTTTTTTAAAATTTCTTAATTACATATTTAAAAAAAAGTAATAATGTATTCGTTAACAATTGTCGTTACTATTTTTTAAGATTGTTTCTACTGAAATATTTTCTTTCTTCTAGAAAACTCTTGAGAAGATATTTTAAAATATTGATTAACATCAATGAAAAAGGATATTAATAGAAATCAAACTAGATATGTAGAAATAAAAAGAACTTGAAAATATATCCAGAAATAAAAAAGATATTGTTGGTGCAATAGCGATAAGTATTACGAAATAGTGAGCACACCAGTGAATATGTTGGCATTGGAGTGAGAAAGATATAGACCAAATACATGTAGATCAAAGTTACACACTTTAGGTTTCAACTTTTAATGACCGGGCATTCAAACTTGCTCCGGCTTTACATTGCCGGCTATCTGGTATAATAGTGTCTAGGCTGACAAAGTCACTATTGGTAGTATAAATGTGCCTTAGAGCAACTTTAGGTGTTTTATTTATTTTTTTAAATAATTTTAAAAATATTGTGATTTATTATTTAATGAACATTTTGCCAAGTCAGGAGATTTTTTTTCTAACTATTTATTTTTACTTGTATATAATTAATAATTGTTTTAAACTGAAATATTTAAAACACACATTATTAAGAAATGTGTAATAATTGCTTTATCTAGATTTTTATTCTTCTGTCGTTAATAGCTAGAAAAATTGTATCGTATTAATTATCCTTACGCGTTAATATATTTATTTGTATCCGTATTTTTATAATAATTATATATTTAATTATTATTAATTTTTTTTTTCTTTAGAATTTTGTTGTGCTTTTCTGTTGTTTTTATTATTATTATTGTTTTTGCACGCCTACCACAACCTCTCCTGTACTTCCTAAGGTTGGCTGGTAGAGAATGTCTAATTGGCATTAAGCCCGCCTTTTGTACATTTTTTTTTATTTTGTGCAATAAAGAATTAAATAAATAAATAAATAAAATAAAAATACTTTAATTTAAATTGTTGTCTATTAACTTTAGGATAATCTAATTTCTGAGTACAAAGGTTGATCGCGATTGGGAGAGAGCCAACACAAGCGTTTCAAAACAACGCAAAAATTGTATAGTCTACGTTAAAGCATAATAAAAATGAATTAGAAACAAAGCCGATGGAATCTTGTTTCAATATACAAAGTCGGATCGGATTTTATTGTATTATTATACTAATCTATATTGAATTATTTGTCAGATTTAAACTTTTCAACCTATAAATAGTATTTAATATTCACATATAACATAATATTGAACGATAATACTGTTGTACTATTACAATGGCTTGTCCGTTCAAAAATTTTAGTGTTAATAAAATGGAAAAAATATTAAAGTTATATTATAATAACAATTGCGAGTTTGTAATTTGTTCATTTTTATATTCATTGTTCATCTCTACAACCTATTCGGACAAAGAGAATAAGTACATATATATATAATCTGAATTTGACATTATTTAAACTGACATAGCGTCATAATTTGTTATAAATAAATTTATTTATAATAGGTTAAGGATGAAAAAAGGTGAAATGTATTTGCCTCTGTATTATTTAAAACTAATTGTTATTTTAGTAGCATATAATTAAAAAAAAAATCTTGTTATAAGTGCCATGGTGAAAGATAAATGTAATTTCAATAATGTAGTACTGACAGGACATAATCGCTCCACTTTAAACGAAATAATAAGACAATCCATGTACCTCAAAATATACAGGCTTAGGTTTCAAGGAATCGGAACTGAAACTTGGATAAGCAAGGCAGCAGGTTCAAAAAATTTTAAAAGAAATGATTACACACTTATTCATAAGCCGCGTTCGGAATTTCTTGGGAAATCACGTGGAGGAGGTGTTGGAGTGTATATAAGACGTGGAATTAATTGCAGACAACTCCAAATACCAAAAACGGAGCTAGAACAAATGTGGTTAGAGATAAAGTTATACAGCTTTAAAATTTTAATTGGTGTCTTCTATAATAATATTTTTCTTTTCTGCTTTCTGCTTTTTCCTTTCTTGCCTTTCATTTCTCGCATAATTACAGTGATTTAAAATTTAAGTTTTGAAAAAATTTAATCAGTATTAATTTGGTAATTATTAGTAATTGAATATTAAATTTGTATTAGTAATTAAATATATAATGTAATAATGGATATAATATTAATTAAATTATATAATGAGTATAGTATTGCAGGCATGCAAGAACCCCTCTTATTTGAGGGTGAAGGCCTTCTCCAGACTTTTCCATTTGTCTTTATCTTTGGAAATTGTCTTCCAATTTATACCAGCTATTTTTATTATGTCGCTATACCAACGGTTTACAGGTCTTCCTTTTTTTCTAATACCGACAGGGCCGCGCCGTAACGTCACTCTTGAAGTCCAACGGTCATTGTTCATCCTTTTTACATGGCCTGCCCATCGCCACTTTAAATTTTTCGAGAAAATTAATGCATCTATAACTTTAATCTCTTTCGGTATGCTAGTGTGTGGGATTTTTTGTATTTTTCTCACATTTGTAACGCTTCTATCCATACTTCTTTGACAGGATCTGATTTTATTCCTTTTTTTATTTTTATTATTTTTTTTATTTCTTACATAATACTGTAATATTCATAAGAGCGATCAAAGTTAAGGTCAAGAATCAGTTCCTGTTCGTAAGCAGAAAAAATTATTTCAGAGAATGAATATACGATCTAGAGTTAATTTTCATGTAAGATGACTTAGGACGTGCAGCGTATAAGGGATGCATTTGTGTTGCATGTATCTGTTTTGTATAACTAATAATTTAAATATAAGTAGGGTGGTAAAATCAAAACAACTTTTTAAGCATTACGTAAAAGGGAGATGACGGAAAAAAGCAAAAAAACAATGTTTCTCGAAGCTCTATAAAAGTTTCCCAATTAGCCAACAGCTCCCAAGGTGTACATTATCTGACTTCAGTGATAGTAGAAGCATGTATTTATTAAAAAAATACAAATGCATAAAATCTATTTATTTTACAATCTCTGCGCTGGCTCAATTCCAAATGCCTATCTTGAAATTTCCAAATTCTTAGGCCAGGGCTATGATTAAATAAATAAAGAAATCTTCGAATACTTTTTTCATTACATAATTGATAAAAAAATTAATTATTCAAAGTTAAATTGCGATTACTTTTAATAAGTTTTAGTTTATAAAACTATGCAATGTATGAATAAAACGAAAAAATGGTTTTAATGTTTCTGCCAAATTAGATTTTTATGTTTCTCAGTGGAGTTCGATTTTTACGTTAGGGTGAACTGTAAAAATTGGTGTTGCCTTTTCATTACTACTGCCAATGCCAAGTGTAATACCGACATGTTATGATATTAAACCGATTATGCTACATAAAATAACTTCCAAACTTCTTAAGCTTAAAGAAGTCAAATAAAATTGATGAGCTACGACACATGTAAGGCATGCTTTAATTTTTGATTGTAATCGTTGACAATTTAAAAGTACTTGTAAAAGTACTTGTAAAATATTATAATTATTTTTTTGTAATATTATTATTATTATTTTTTATTTCTTCTGATATTAATAGTCAAGATGTCTTGTTAGTTTCAAAATACAATTACAAGGAAAAATAGAGGAAAAAAAATACCTTAAAAATTTTACCGTTATATGAAATACGAACTGCAAAGCCGCAGGCTTAATAAATAATAGTAAATAATAAACATATGAAATCTATAACAGATCTATAACGTTGAAAATTATTAAATAGCTTGAAAAATGTTTCATTCATGCAATAAATTGGAAAAAGAAGAAAAATGTAAAACTCTATGAATAAGAATCTCTGTGAATAATATCCTTCACTTTACTATTGAAATATAAGATAGTTTATAAAAAAGTTCTTTTTAATATTATTTTTTCTCTCTCAGTTATTGCGTTCTTCATTCTAAGAAAGTTTTTTTTACAATTGAATATAATAACGACGGTAAATTATAATTTATTTGTAACAGAACGTAAAAAATGTGCCTTGTAATGAAGCTATATTTTAATATCAATTAATGAAGCTACAAGTAAATATTTTAATAGTAATATCAATAAATATACCTATATTTTGTATGTATGTTTCTATCGATTTCGTATCATTTAAGAAGCCGAATCATGTTCGTGAACAACATATAAAGTATTGAAAAACGTTTTACATTTAAAAAGTCACGTACTTCACTCACTAATTTATAATTTTCAATGTAGAATTTTATAACTCTTTCAATAGTCAATCAACTTAATCAAAACATGCCCTTGCAGAAGCAAAATTTAAAAAAAAAATAATCCATGACTACGATGAAAACCAAAAATACCTACCATTAATATGATCAGAAACAATTTTTACGGCAGTAGTATTAAATATATATAAACTTTAATTTAAAACAAATATAGGAAAAACAAAGTAAATGGTTTACAGTATCAACTTAGATAAAAGAATTTGGTAGCAGCCTCTTAAATTAGTAAGTAAAAGTTTGAAGTCTACAGCTGACTTTGGTTCCAATCAAGCAGTAAATTGATTGTAGACGTTGACATAAGAATAGACTTGAAAACAAAACATATTATTAATTAGATTTTTTCCTCGGCATCCTATCATACGGAGTTATTATATTATGCAAGCTTTTACCTACGACTTCGTCGGGATTAATTATTACCTTTGGGCAGCAGTTTAATTTTTTTTATCTAATATTTGCATAATAAGTGTGATAATGTTTTTTTTCTTTTGTGTGTGAAATGTCAGTTTCAAAAAAAAGAAAAAACCACAATCACACCGACTTCAATACTTTTAGTCTGTGAATAATATTATATTTTTATTTATAGAATACCAAATCAAAAAAGAACTGAAGATTATGAAAATACCTTATTCGGGCCTTATCACTTAAGAATCAAGAAGAACACAAAAGCCACGTATTATGATAAAAAAAGAATAGGTACGTAAATGTACTAAATAAATGTATAATTAATGAATTAAGTAACCAAAGAACGAACGAACGTCGAAAGTCTGCCCTCACGTGTCTGACATTTTGTAAACCCATATTTTATAAGACTGTATGAACATATATCATATGACTGTGTTTGAAATTAACTATTATTTTTTTTCTGTACAATGCTTAATTTTGTCATCTACTAAATAAGAACATTGTGTGAAAACATTGCATCAATTTGAATGAACATATCGTGCCTATTATGACTTCATCGAATCCGTAAAAACGATGCAACGGTGCTTTTCTTCCGGATTACGTTGTTGAAGTTAATATTTTCTCGCGGTACAAAGTAGACTATGTCCTTCCTCAACGTCTTATCGATGTTTGTGCTAGGTTTCATCAAAATCGGTTTAGTGGTTTAAGTGTCACAGGCAGACAGACACTGTTACTTTTACATTTATAATATTAGTGTGGATAATATTAAATTGGAGAAATCAACAAAATAACAATAAAAACGCGGTAAGGTTATCAGTGGTAATATAATGTTCATATTATCACTGATATTATGTTATCATGTTATTACATAATTGGAAAACCTTTTGGGTAGTGTTGGCGATCTGCCCAATCTAGGAGTCTGTGATAAATTCCTAAGATTAATGAGATAGTTTAAACTGGTTACTGAATCGCTATAACGATAACGATATTATAAAAACAAAAAAGACATTTAAATGATATCTGATATTATTGTATTTCTAAGAATTTTATTTTTTTACACCAAATTAGTCTGTAAATTACTACTTAAATTAATTATTTGTTTTATTGCACTACATTCAGAATGTGAGCCATATATATTCCGTTTTTTTTTCTTTTTGCAAAGAAAAGTAAAACGGTGTTTAATGAGACAGTCAAAGGTTGATAAAACTTAATATGCAAACAAGAATTTCATATGCAGTAGTTCTAAGCAGCTTGTGATGAGATATTGTATTTAATTTAAAACATTATACAAGGTCCGTACCTTGTATAATATTGCGAAGTTAATTACTTTACTTAGCACGGAGTAGATATGTAACTAACTTATCATTAATAAATTGAGTTTGTATGTTGAACTTTTTGTTGCTATGTATTTGTTATTTTTAATTTGTTCATACTATTAAAGGTATAATTTATTGTTTGTTTCTTATTTCTTAGGTAAGACGGACACCCGATGATATGTGTTATTGAATTACATCAGAAACCCATTATTTTAAATAACGGGATGAGAGACCTTTAGCTTGATATAAAAATAATAAAAAAAATACACTGACAATTTATACTAATACTACACAAGCATTAAATATTAATAAAACATAATGCTGGTAAGAGCGTGTTCGTTTATAGCGTGACTTCACATGAAAAAACAATTATGGACACTGTTATCATTATTCTTTTATTATAATTGTTCCTTTTAATATTAAACTAAAATATTTAAAGATATAGGAAAGCAATTTTTAACTAAATAGAATACTATTTTTACGCATTAATTCTCGATTTCTTAAATAATAATATATAATGAAACGCGAAAGTTCAAAAGTTGGTACTAAATTGGAAGTTGATAAATTTATAACCAATTACCTCTTGCTGTATCGACCAATTATATAATAAATTTATAAAAAAAACTAGCTGTTGTTTATTGACTTATCTTATTTTGACTTATCAGGTATTAAGTTAAACAGATAATTAATTTAAGTGGTAATTTATAGACTAATTTGGTGTAAAAAAATAAAATTCTTAAAATAATATACAATAATATCAGATTAAATATATTTTTTTATATAATATCGTTATCCTTTTAGCGATTCAGTAACTACTTTAAACTATCTCATTAATCTTAGGAATTTATCACAGACTCCTAGATTTGGCAGATCGCCAACACTACCCAAAAAGTTTTCCAATTATGTAATACATGGGAAAACTTTAAAACGAATCCTAATGTGTACGAACATTATATTACCACTGAAAACCTTACGGCGTTTTTATTGTTATTTTGTTGATTTCTCTAATTTAATATTATCCACACTAATATTATAAATTCAAAAGTAACAGTGTCTGTTTGCCTGTGACGCTTAAACCACTAAACCGATTTTGATGAAACCTAGCACAAACATCGATAAGAAGTTGAGGAAGGACATAGGCTACTTTGTACCGCGAGAAAATATTAACTTCAACAACGTAATCCGGAAGAAAAGCACCGTTGCATCGTTTTTACGGATTCGATGAAGTCATAATAGGCACGATATGTTCATTTAAATTGATGCAATGTTTTCACACAAGGCTCTTATTTAGTAGATCACAAAGTTAAGCATTGTACAGAAAAAAAATAATAGTTAATTTCAAACATAGTCATATGATATATGTTCATACAGTCTTATCAAATATGGGTTTACAAAATTTCAGACACGTGAGGACAGACTAATGTGTTTAATACTTACTAGGTTTAATGAATGTAGCTGCGCAACAGTGGAAGTCGTCAGAACCCACACTTACTTAGGCCTTCTTATAGATAATAGACTTAATTGGAAAGATCACATTAGCACTGATGTGATAAACTACGAGCCATCTTTGCAAAGTTTGTCATAATAAAATGTAGATTACGCTAAAATCTTTCGCTGAATCGATAATAAGTTATGGACTATCAAGCTATGGAAGAACATATAAAAGTCATCTTTATAAAATATACGTCTTACAATTGCGAATTCTAAAAACTCTTGTACCAGATAATATTAAAAATACATATAAACATGATTACCACAAACTATTTAAATATTGTAAAATAGTGCCAATACATGAAAAAATACATATGCAATTTTTAATTGAAGAATACTTTAATGAGAGTCTGAAAATTGTAAAACCTATCAATCCTAGCAAGGTATGTACACGTAGCCTAATTTATGAAAAATTACTTTTACCAACTAAACTAAACAAAATTTAAAACATAAATTAAAAAAATACTTTCAGACAAAAGAAATTTAATTGATTTGCTCAAAGTATTTTGTAAAATATACGGGATGTGGACGGATTTCAATGCGGTTTTTTTTCAATCGATAGCTATGCTCGTCAAGATGGTTCTTATAGCTCCATCACGCTGGACCCCGACTTAAAAAAATCCTTACTTCTTTTCGCTCATATTTAACTACAAACGATACAAATGATTGTAGTAAAGTTGATTTTTGTAGTAATAATAATTACGCGGCAAACCTAATAAACACTATTCTCAACCAGATATATAAATAATACTGCACTAAAAACTTTTGTAGTACACTTTAAATCGTTTGTAGTTTATTTTAGTGAAAAAAAAAATGTATAAGTATAATTTCCGAGAAAATTTTTTAAGAGCATCGTGTGGACCTTCCCCATCTGATAACAAACAGGTATCGTCGGCGAATTGAAATAGTTCGCCATTCTTAATTAGATTCGGTAGACTGTTTACATAGGTTAAGAAGTGTAGTGGTCCAATTACTGAGCCCTGTGCTGTGCATTTAGAGACTGGCATGGGGTCACTATAAGTATTATTGATCTTTACTACATATTTTACGTCTTCGAGATAGTTTTTACACCAATCAAGAACATTCCCTCTGAGACCATGATCCTGCTCCCAATACATAATCCATTGCCAAGCACACAAACACGCAAATAAAACATTTGTTTACCCTAAAACCTCTAACCTTTCGATCAGCAATCAAGATGGGCCCAGCGTAATCAACCCCTGTGTTTAAAAACGGAAATTCCAAGTGTAGCCTTTGCTCTGGGAGGATGCTCATGACAGGTTGAACAGTACTGGCTTTGATCCTGCAGCATTAAATTTATTGGTGTACAACTTTTCTTGCCAAATTTCTGCCGCTAAGAGGATATTAATGGTGTCGGATAATGATGAGTAAGAGTTGTGGTTGGTGAGTTGTTAAAAAGATTAAGATGAAACATTCGAAATAATAGTTGGCAAATAATGGGTTTATTGGATAAAAGAATTAGGTGTTTCACATTGTAGTCATAGAATAAATTGTTCAATCTACGACCTACATGAATTAAATTAATAGAGCTATCTATAAATGGAGACAAAGTCAAAGTTTATTTTTGAATGGCAGCTACTTGTCTAGCAAGAGTAATTTATATTCTTCAGGAAATGATTCCTGCTGGCTTATTGTTAATAAAAGGTTTAATGAATTTGTTAACTCTATGTGGGTAAGTGAACAGTGTTCTAATAATTGCCTTCTGCAATCCAATCGGATCAAAAATTTGTGCTATTGTCGGTAAAATTTGACGTTTAGTAGCCTTGTTAGTCTGTGTATTAGGAAAATTAATACTAAATGAGAGCGAGTCACTCGAGCAACGCATATTAAGCCCTAAAGTCTTAGATATCTCATCAAGACTCCGAGGCAAAAATCAGAGCGATTAGAATCCGAACTTAAAGCTTCCAAAACCTCTGGGGAGTTGGCGTTAAACCATTGTAAAACATCTGAGAGAGCATTGTTTACATCGTCATAACAGATTGCCGTCTATTAACGGTCTAGTAAAAGAAGTATCATCAGCAAACAACACTATCCCATGTTTTTAACTGACTAGGTGCGGTAAGTCATTTATGTAAATGAGGAACAAGAAAGGCCCTAAGATAGAGCCCTGTGGCACACCTATTTTTACCAAAGAACCAGGGGAACATTTTCAATTTACATCAACTTTTTGAATTCTATCATTAAGATATGAACTAATTAAATCTAGGGACTTATTTTTAACTCCATAATGTTCTAACTTTTTTATAAGGATTTCATGTTGAACGCAGTCAAACGCCTTAGATAGATCACGGAAAATGCCAAGTACATCCTGTGATCCTTCCCAGGCTTCAAATATATTTAGTAATAGCTCAACACCAGCATCTGTTGTAGAGCGACCGATAGTGAAACCAAACTGGTTTTTGTGTAAGAGATTGTTTTTACTGAAATAAAAATACAAGTATATAAAAGTGAAGTGTGAATAGTAAAATCTGTTCAACAATACAATTGGACGTGGCACTTCTGTGGGCCTCGGAGTTGTGCGAATTTGAAAAATTTATAAAAAACAAAACAAAAGTATTACTAAAATAAACTTATTTTTAAATGAAAGTAAACATTTGGGAAAATCATTTTTTGAAAATAAAATTATCCAGATGCGCACCATCCCGCTGCAAACACTCTTCGAATCTCGACTTCAAATTGCCGAAAACTCGTTCGCACATAGCGCGCGGAATTGCGGCCATTTCTCCGTGGATATTGGCCTTCAACTGGGCAATTGAGGTCGGATTATTACTGTAGACTCTACTTTTGATGTAACCCCACAGGAAAAAGTTTAGTGGGGTTAAATCCGGACTCCTAATCATCCGGACTCCAAAACATCCAGATGGAATGTCACCTCGGCGCGAAACGAGTTTTCCAGTGAACTTCTCCTTTAAGACTGCCAAACTCTCGTTAGATGTATGGCATGTGGCGCCATCTTGTTAAAACCATGTCGCACTATTGTACCCTTGAAATTCTGACAGCTGCGGGAAAAAGAAAAGGCGTTACATGGCTATGTGTCGCTCAGTATTTACTGTCACAGAATTCCCTCGCCGGTCTTCGAAGAATAAGGGTCCGAAGATTCCGTGTGCTGAAATAGCCGCCAAAACTGTCACTTTTGGCGAATGCAAAGGCTTTTGGTGTTTAAAACTTGGATTGTCTGAGGCCCAATAACGACTGTTTTGTTTATTTACCTACCCATTTAAGTGAAAATGGGCTTCGTCTGAAAAAAGAATATTGTTGAAGCTCCAAAACCACTCAAACATTGTTTCGACGAAATCACGTCGTAAATTGTGATCATTCGGCTTCAAATCTTGCACTAGTTAAAATTTATAGGGGTGCAATTTCAAATCTTTCTTCAAAATTCGACGCAAAGTCGTTCTTGATACAGAGAGCTCTGCTGATCGCTTGCGAGTTGATTGCCCAGGATTGCGTAGTACGGAAGCTCCGACTTCGTTTATGTTTTCCTCTGACCTTGTTGTCCTTTCGAGTCCCTTAGGTTTCTGATTGAGGGTCGAACCGGTAGCCTCGAACTTTCTGACCCACACCCTAATCAAACTTTCACTCGGACACTGTTTTAAGTCTGTATGACTTCCATAGTGAGAGCGAAATAAACGTCGAACAATAACGCACGAATCGGCATTTTTGTAATAATTTTTAACACAGAACACGCTGTTCACCCGTGAAGTGCTCCATCGCCACTAAATTTCCGAGAACCGAGCTACAGATCCCCACCTCCCGCACTCCGCTCCCTTACACCGTTCCACCGCTATAGTGATTTTAAATTCGTACGTCTCCGTGGCCCACCCTGTATTATGCTTCGTAAAATTAATCAACCTCGACTGTGCAATGAAACAATTTTTTTATTAATTACGAATTTCTCTTGTCTGGTTTGAGTTTAGTTTATACAAAAGTTTAGCTTTTTCATTCATCGATGTAGGCGTACTGCCTACAAGTCAGCCGGGTCAGCTAGTAGTTATATAATATTTGTTTTTACTATATTAGTAAATTTACATTATTACGTTTATAACAGTTTAATCATACTCAATTCGTACAACAATTATTTTATAAAGTTAATACGTTGCTTTATTAACTACATGGGGCAACTAAGAGAAAACTAGGTATTTAAACTAACGCTGTTTTTTTAGAAAGCGCTCTGGCTCACGCCTCACACTCATGCTTTCGGTTTTTTCTTAAATTACTTATTATTATTATAGGGTTATTTTATTTTTAAACTTAAAATATTGATAAATATACTTTATTATTAGGTTTTTATATTTATTTTATTCATTGGGTTTCTTTAAGTTTTATATATTTTATATGTGTAACAATAATAAACTAGTAACGACTATCCACAGGGAAATCTAACCCGCATCTTTAGTACCCTAAAGCCGGGAAAAGTGTCGTATCTCTTGTATCGCCCAGTTTAGTTTCTTAAAAGTAAATATTGAAGTAGTTACTACACTAACCTCCTAGCATATTGCCTCTATGATACAATATTATACTATTTCGATCAATGAGTGCTTAAATAACTAAAACTTTTATTAAGGTTTGACTAAACGTTTAGTTGATTCTTATCATAAAACTGAGGTAATCAAAACTATTGGAATAGCCTCAGAAGTAAAGCACAATAATTATTTTTTATCAAAAGACATAATTATTTAATTATTATTGTTTACCCCAAAACATTTTAAGATTAAATTTTCTTACGTGTTCACGTTCGGACGCATCGGCCAGACTGAACATGTTAGCTACTAGTCTTCGGATATGGTCTGTCAGGCTCTCGATGTGAAGGTCATGCACTAAGGTGGTGTTCTTCATATACCATGGCACCTAGGTGATGCGCCTTAGTGCAATGTTTTCTATAGCTTGGAGTCTCTTCGTTTGAGTAGGGTTTATCAAGGCAAACCACGCCGGAGAGACGTAGGTCCGGTGAGATACGCCTTGTAGATAACCTGGAGCTGTCCGCAGAGATAACCTGGACTTAAAATTGGGGAAAGAAGGTTTAGCGCTACCTTCGCAGCATTACATGCCTTGTTAACGTGGGCCACCATCGACAGCTTCCTGTCCAATATGACCCCGAGGTAGGTGAACGCTAGCCGGAACCCAAACCTGACAGCTTGGGTTTTGTCGACGTGGAGCGTCAACCTCGACTCGGCCAGCCAGTCAGAGAGTAGGTCGAGTGATCGTTTTAGTTTGGTATAGTATATCCTGGCTCTATCGCCTAGCCACTCCTGGGATTATAATCGTAAATACTCTGGTCCTGTCGCTTGAGCACTCCTAGGTTATCACCGCAAAAAATTTGGTTTCCGTCGACTGCAGTACGTTTTTCTATCTCTGTAACTTAAAAATATCCACGTAAAGTAATTGTATATCTAATTATTTTTTTAACATGGTAGTGTTGCTCGATTAGATGTAGTTGTATAGCCTCCAAGGAGTAGCCCTGGCAAGGCCGGGTGTATGTGCACAGACCTCCAGTGAATAGTCCTGGCCAAACCGAGTACATGTGTATTAATCTCCAGAGAGTAGCCCTGGTAAGGCCGAGTGTTTCTGTATAGCCTCCAGAGAGTAGCCCTGGTTAGACCGTTCATGCTTTGTGATTTTAATAATTTACTTATTAATAATATATTTATTGTTAGTAACTACATACTTCTTAGAAAGAACTAGGTTGTAAGTCAAATTTTAACTACTCTTAAAAATTCACAAACTTAAGTATTATAACAAATTATATCCCGGCTCTGAAGCACCTACTTCCAAAATCTTAAGCTACATCAGTAACTTTTAAATACTTTAGTAAAAACTCTATAATTAAATTAAAATTGATTTACAAATGACTCAACATAAGAATGTTATACTTTATAAATATAACATTTGGGTAAATTTATTATTTAAATGGGCAATCTACATAAAGCATACATTAAATTTCAGATTGCATATTTCTCATGCCTGGTTCTTATAAAAAAATTCAAATGTTGTATTATACCGTTGCATAGCCTGTTATCTCACCTAATTTTATCAAATGTCAACGTCAAAGTTACGTCAAATGGTTTTAGCTAAAAGCGCACGAAAGTAGAGATCATTAAATGTTGGAAGGTCTTTATTTTACTAAACAACTTGGCCTTGACTGACTTGACTTGGCCTGTATTCTATAAAAATAAATTTAATTTTTATTTTTTTAATATTGGTGATCCCCTTACAGCCAAACAAACGAATCTGATTTTTTTGTTTTATTTTTAATATTTCTTTTAATTTCTAAAAAAGTAAACAAGGAGCATGATAATCCTATCTGAATAAGATTAGATGTACATGACATGACTTTTCGTCTCGTCTTCTTACCCTCTGCTTTTCCTCCTAGTATATGTGCTCAACGAATATGTGCTATGTAATCCATATATTTACTTGATTCCCATAAGTGAATTCAAGCAATGTAGGAACAGCATTGTTGGCGCTGAAACAAAATCGCAATAGCGTTCCACTTCTGCCTCAGAACGTCGCTTCGTCGTCTACTAAAATTTTCCATAGGTCATTCAGGTATCAAAGTTATCTTAAAATAGCAATAAATAGGTAGGTATCTACGAAAATAATTTTGAAAAGATCCTACAGCTTAAAAAATATTGTAGGTGTCTTATAAGGTATTAAATTTATTAACTTATTTAGTTGTTAATTATAGTAAAATTATAATTTTTAAGTTTATCAATGCAACTTAATATTTAAAGTTTTTCGAGTAATTTAATTGTCAAATTTAATAAATATCCCAAAAGATAAGATTTACATAATGTTAAATAAAAAAAATACAACTATCTAACAATCTGCAAAGTGCAGTAAAAAAACTGCCAAAAATTTTGACTGTAATTACCGTTAGACGACTTATTTAGTTAGTTTGTGTGAAACGTTAATATATATATATATATATATATATATATATATATATATATATATATATATATATATATATATATATATATATATACGACTATAATATATATCATATATATATATATATATATATATATATGATATATATTATAGTCGTTAAAGGGAAATAAATCTCCAGCCTCAATACACGCAGTGCAATACATTTTGTAGCTCAAGTAGCGTAATTGGAACCATATACAATTGTTAACCAAACGACTACTAGTCCATTGAAAAGTTACATTTGGGGTTGCGTTTTTTAGAGGACGCAATTTTATTTTTTTAATGTGTAGGGGGGGTCAGTAGAAGCTTAAGTTCAAGTTTGTGGGGTCGCCACCCTTGTCCAACGGCCGCCATCTTGGAAAAACGGGTGCAAAGGGTTTTCGCTCTGTATCTCGTAAACTAGTTACCCTACAGAAAATTTAATCAAACATAAAATGTAGAAAATTAAATTTCCTATAATTTTATTTCTATTACTTTTTATCGTCAAGTGACCAACAAAAAAGTTATAAACAAAAATAAGTAAAAATTTTGTAACAAATTTCCTTTTGGAGGTTATAACTTTTTTTCAGTTCATTTTACAATAAAATGACATCACAGCAATTTTGTAGAGGGTTTTTCAACGAACAATTTCCTCTTTATACTTGTTTCATTTTAATTTATTTATCTAGGTTTTACAGCGCTCCAAACTTGAACGGATTCTCGAATGCTCATAGGAATGCAATAAAAACTAAAAATTAGACTTACTTATCTATCTATATTTTTTTTATTCATACAATTTATTATGATCTTAACAATCCTATGCTATTATTAAACTATGTTTGACCCTTTTCCCGACTACAAAACTGATTTTACTGTCGACCAGGCTGAATCGGATGCAGATGCGGTCATCGTCCGTTGTGCGCTTGCTGCATCACAATCATATGATTCGGTGACAATCATAGCAGAAGACATCGACATCCTTGTATTGCTGACGGCATTAGGAAGGAATCAAACTAATGTATTTTTTTAAAAACCTTCAAAAGGGCGTACGTCCGAACAATTGTACTGTCTGTCTGTCTGTTTTAAATATGACGACGTAATAGCTAAGAATTTACTGTTTCTCCATGCCTTCCCAGGATGCGACACAACGTCAGAAGCGTATAACATGGGCAAAGTCAAATTTATAAAAATTTTGCAGAAGCATCCAGAGTTAGCAAGTGGAACTAAATTATTTATGAGGGAAAAAGTCGAGTCATCGTTACTCAGTGTTGTTGGCGAACGTTTTTTCTTTTCTTTATATGGCGGAAATAAAGACGATACTCTAGACACTCTGTGATACAAACGATTTGCTAAGACAGAGAATGAAAATGCATTTAATCTCTCTTTACTTCCTCCAACAGGCAGCCCGTTTCCACAGTTTCCGAGTATATCATGTTATACGCTGCTGACGTTGTGTCGCATCCTGGGAAGGCATGGAGAAACAGTAAATTCTTAGCTATTACGTCGTCATATTTAAAACAGACAGACAGACAGTACAATTGTTCGGACGTACGCCCTTTTGAAGGTTTTTAAAAAAATACATTAGTTTGATTCCTTCCTAATGCCGTCAGCAATACAAGGATGTCGATGTCTTCTGCTATGATTGTCACCGAATCATATGACTGTGATGCACCAAGCGCACAACGGATGATGACCGCATCTGCATCCGATTCAGCCTGGTCGAAAGTAAAATCAGTTTTGTAGTGGGGAAAAGGGTCAAACATAGTTTAGTAATAGCATAGGATTGTTAAGATAATAATAAATTGTATGAATAAAAAAAATATAGATAGATAAGTAAGTCTAATTTTTAGTTTTTATTGCACCCCTATGAGCATTCGAGAATCCGTTCAAGTTTGGAGCGCTGTAAAACCTAGATAAATAAATTAAAATGAAACAAGTATAAAGAGGAAATTGTTCGTTGAAAAACCCTCTACAAAATTGCTGTGATGTCATTTTATTGTAAAATGAACTGAAAAAAAGTTATAACCTCCAAAAGGAAATTTGTTACAAAATTTTTACTTATTTTTGTTTATAACTTTTTTGTTGGTCACTTGACGATAAAAAGTAATAGAAATAAAATTATAGGAAATTTAATTTTCTACATTTTATGTTTGATTAAATTTTCTGTAGGGTAACTAGTTTACGAGATACAGAGTGAAAACCCTTTGCACCCGTTTTTCCAAGATGGCGGCCGGGGGACAAGGGTGACGACCCCACAAACTTGAACTTAAGCTTCTACTGACCCCCCCTACACATTAAAAAAATAAAATTGCGTCCTCTAAAAAACGCAAGGTAAGGCCTAAAAAATGTAACATTTCAATGGACTATACGGAGCACGACGGCTCGTGAAACTAAGATGCTTGTGTATGTAAAAACCAAAAAAAACATATTATTTGCTATTCTGTTACTTTTTGTAATTATTTTTATTCTATGCTATAACATTTTTCAGAAATATCTTCATATAAGATAGGATAAAAGACTTATGGTTTTGGAACATAGTATTAAATGTAATATTATGTAATATAGTATTTGAATCAGATAAGTCACCTCTGTGTGCACTTTTCATGCCGTGTTATCATCGCTCGCTCTCGCTGAGCCGCTCACTTCTGTATTATGTTAGCGAAATTGTTGACTTAATACGATACATACTGTGACATGTCTGAGGTTTGTGCCTACGGGACATTAATAGGCTTATCTTTCAGCAGTGGATTATTCCAACCAACGATTAAGAAGGATATTTATAAGTGTGGATTTAGTAACATGCCATTAGATTAAAAATTAACTGTATATTTTTTAACATTAAAAGAATTTGCTGCTTATTGCTTCCATATTTGTCCAAAAAACCTAATTTAATTATATATATATATATATATATATATATATATATATATAAATACATTCGAATTATTAATATATATTAAAAACATTTATATATATACTAGCAGACTCGGCCACGCGTTGCTGTGGTTGCTAAAGTTTTGGATATACCTATTAAATTGTAGTAAACTATTTAAGAAGTCACGGTATTAGAAAAAATAAAAATTAAAAAACCTCCGACCGCTAAGTAAAAGGAAAAAATTTAAAATGCAAGTAAATTTATCAAGGCCAATAACGAAATAACAATATTTTGATATAAAATAATATTGTGACTTTAAATTAAGATGTAAGTTATCCTATGTTTCAAGTTGGATCAAACTACACACGGTGTGCAAATTTGATTAAAATCGGTTAAGTAGTTTAGGAGTCCATCGCGGACAAACAACGTGACACGTAATTTATATATATTAAGATATATATATGACGGCGCATCCGTTAATGTCATACATCAGGTTGAATTTTAGCTGTCAACCTAGCGAAGCGTCATGGTGGATGGTAGTGAAGGCAGCCATCTTGACACATTGGTTTTTCAAGACGGCTCTTGTGCTCCACGCTTGTGACGAATCGCTTTTGAATTGCAAATATCATACGATCTTGTATTCTAATTAACACACTACTCTATTATTTATTACTGCCTCTTTATCAGAAGTGGGATCGGATGGTGCTAGAATTGAGCGAAAGACAACTAAATCGGATACAAAGAAGTTATTGAATAACATGGAATTGTTCTTATCTCGTGTTCTCGCAGCTCAGCAACCGCCAAATGTAAGTAAGTACTAAAGGAGATTTCGTATTTATTAAAAATTGTGAACGAAATCAAACGAAATTAGATGGGAGGTTTAAAGGTCTATTTGTAATAGTAAAAGTTCTTAAAAATTACCGATGCGAACTTAAAAGTATAGGTGATTCTCATAGAACCTATTAATACCCTCACGAGAATTTGCGCGCAGTGCCTCAGGGACATATTGGATTGATCGAAATAGCAACTAATGTTTTGAACTGTGAAGAGGCCGAGACGGCATCGGAAGATGAAGATAGCATAAATAATTCAAATCATGATAATGGTAGTTCTGATAACTTGACCGCATGCTCAAATACTATTTCCGCTGATTCGTGGACGCTCACAGCAGGCTCAGTTACACTCGGTATATGCTTGGATCCTGAGACCTGTAAAATTTTACATGAAGCTGATATTAACACAGAACAGGACGATTCATAGTCGTAGGTAAGTGTAGCGACCCCGTAGAATACTTTTCCTTCAAATTTGTCAGACGAAAGATGTCGTCCGAGTCAGATATCAGACTGGCTTGTTCCTGTATTTTCTTGTTCTATTAGACGAAGTATGTCGTCCGAGTCAGAGCCATTTAAGTTGGCTGACTTGTTTTAGATGTTTTGCTGATTCTGTTAAGACGAATTATGTCGTCCGAGTCAGAGCCATTTAAGTTGGCTGACTTGTTTTCGATGTTTTGCTGATTCTGTTAAGACGAATTATGTCGTCCGAGTCAGAGCCATTTAAGTTGGCTGACTTGTTTTCGATGTTTTGCTGATTCTGTTAAGACGAATTTTGTCGTCCGGGTCACATCCAACAAAGGATTGACTTGTCTAATAGTAGCAATATGTGACTAGTTAATTGTTAAGCTGTTTAATTGGGAGGCTGTGTCGTCCGGCTTAGGTGTAGCGAGACACTCGTCTTATTTAAGTGTATAATTGCTGCGCATTGTCACAATTGAGATAATTAGTCCTTCGTCAGGATGCACGAACGGACTATGTGTGATTGTAACTCTTTACTTCAGAGAATCGCCCGAGGACGGTCGAATGTCAGTCCGGCCGTGACGGCGCATCCGTTAATGTCATACATCAGGTTGAATTTTAGCTGTCAACCTAGCGAAGCGTCATGGTGGATGGTAGTGAAGGCAGCCATCTTGACACATTGGTTTTTCAAGACGGCTCTTGTGCTCCACGCTTGTGACGAATCGCTTTTGAATTGCAAATATCATACGATCTTGTATTCTAATTAACACACTACTCTATTATTTATTACTGCCTCTTTATATATATATATAGGGTTTTTTAAATAATTTTACTTAAATCCGCCCAATACTTTCAGCGTCATACCTGTTCAAAGATCCAGTCTCAACAAGGGAAAACTTAAATAAATATATGTGTATATATTCATTTTTTTTATTTAAGGTAAGATAATTATAGTTTATGTTACAAAAAACGTGAAAGTGATAATATCATAGTAAGTGAACATTTGTAACAATATTAATAAGTCCCAATTAGATAGATAGATAGATACATAAGGACTTTATTGCACATACAAAATAAGAAAAAATAACAACATGCAGCCGAGTTCTAACATTTCAAAATATGCAAAGACGGTCTTATTGTTAAAAGCAATCTCTGACAGACAACCTTCAGGTGAAAGAACTTAAGTAGAGGAGAATACGGGATTGTGCGATTGAGAAGAAATAAATAGTGAAATAATACTTAAAGTCTTATAATTAACTGTTTACTTAAAATACTTTAAAATATATGAATTACAAATAAAATAATAAATAAATAGTACATATAATACATACACATACACACATATATAATTAGGTATAGAATTGTTTTAAGTAATTGAATAAATTATTTGTTTTTGAGTTAAATTAACTATTCTACTAAGAATGATTGTAATTTTGCATAGAGAATGAATAATTGCTTTCACATAATTACCTATATTTTAATTAGTGCAAAAGGCTTATTAATTTCCTATACGAATATTTTGTTAATATCCTATAGGACATAATAGGAGGTTTTGTTTACAATTAACATGATTTTATGATATAAAAATTTTTAATATATTATAAACACGGACTTCATTGTGTCAACTTTTAGGCCACAGTTTAAAGTTAATAAAATATGATGGTGTTACTTAATATTATTAGATTAAAATTTTATTTAAGGAAAACCTCTAGACCTATAAATTTGGCTTCAAATATCGCTGTCGAGCGCCGCGGCTATCACTTAAGCTGACAATAAAACAGCTAAGTACAAGCGGCTGGATCCAAGCCAGCGACTAAAGAAGCGCTGCTTACCTTTATCCCACCATTTGCATTTCTCCTGACTTTACAGCGATTAATTTAACTCCGATAAGCTAAGCTATTATTCAATTAGAAATCTCACTTAATATTTGGTTGTTACTTAAACAGGTACAGTTAAGTTGTAAAACACAGGAAAATTATTTCCATAAAAGGGTTTATTTTGTGGAGTGAGTCTTACCTTGCCGTAACACAGTTGCGACTAGCACGGGAGGTAAAGAACTTTTTTATATTTTTTATCTGTATACCGCCAACTACCAGTTTAATTGAGAGTATTGCGAATGTATTATTTACATAAATTAGATGTTCATTACTTGTTATAACAATGTTATCTAAAATTTGTTTAATAGGTTTAATTTTAAGTTAAGTGTATTGTACAATCACTTATCGATTACTGATCGCATGTTTGCAAGGAAATAGGTTTATTAAATATTCTATTAAACAATGTTACTTGTATAAATAAATTGGTATTTGTATTTGAAAATAAAATTATGTTTTAATATTCCAAATATCGACAAATAAGAACCAAACAATTAATTTGAATATAGGTCGCAGTACTTGAATTTTTGAGTTCAATTATCCTTTTTATATTGAATCAGTAAAAACCTAATAAGTAAAATTTAGGGATTGTAAAATAGCACTTAAGGACATTGGAACTTATAAGTAAATTTGTATGCACGCTAACGATTTAAATATCATAACTTGGATTGAAGCATTTTTTCATGTATTCTGTTCCTGCAAGCTACCTTATAATTTATTAATTACTATAATCCTTTTATATCTTTTTAATAACAATAATCTTTTACATATAAGAATGTTCATAAATCATTTATTCACTATTTAAATATAAGTAACTACCTAAAACAATAATAACAGTAATAATAGTAATATAATATAATACATAATTATTTATTTAATAAATATTTTATGTTATCAAACAATTTCTTATTAAAATGTTACGACACGATCACGACAGTTGAAAATTGTTTTTTTAAAAGTGTGTTCGCAAGGATGGGATGTGATGTTCGCTATGCCTGGTTATCGCCTAGGTCACAGGTCAATTACATTACATTGCCTTTCGGACTCTTTTTCATCCAGAAATAGAATGGTAAAAAAAGTGGTTAAATGTTAACGTTGGAGAAAAGAAACATATTATTGATGCAGGTTATAGACTCCTGTGGTTAAATCCTATAGTGGCATTCTATAGTCCTATAGTGGTAATTGGTAATATACATATAAGGCTTCTATAAAAGATGCCTTATATATACCAACCGTTCGTCTCCTCTTTTTACTAATACGTCAATATCGTATTGATGGGTTATTTCAACGTAAATCTTCTTGATTTTAGCAATGTATACAATAAAATACTAGGTATGTGACTTTCTTACTTATACAAACTCAAACCAAAGAATTGACAAACATCAAATTTCACCTCACACAGTGAAACATTAATTGATCTCATATGCGTTGATGGTAACGTTAGTAATGTCTGAGTGGATTACATGGGAAACCTCGGTAGTCACGCCATGTTATTCTTTAACCTTGACATAATAAAAGAAAAGCCGAAACCTCCCATAAAATATTTTAGACAAATTAAAAACATTGATATGGGGGATCTCAGGAATCTATTAACCTCGATCGATTGGGAATGTATATACACACAATATGTTATCATTATAGTTAGTAAATTTACTAGAGATTTCCTAATTGTATTCGATATAATAGCCCCGTTGACAAGTCGTTTTTTTAGGGCCCACCAATATTCTTGGATCACACTTAATATTAATCAAATGATGAGAAACTTAGCACATATTAGGGCACGGCGTACGTCTAAAGGACATGTACATGTCCTATCACAAAGAATTGAAGGGTTTAGTGGAATGGGCATTCAATAGTGAGAAAACAGTAATGACAAAAATTCTAGGTATACGTGGAACCATCTTAAACGGAATATAGAATGTAAAAAAGGCACGATGGCTTCAGACAGGAGTCTGAAGGCTTCAATGACCTAAATATAATATATAATCGTCTTCTTCAACTACCAATTAAAGGTATCGGACTCATGTATGCGTTTTTTTACGACAAATAAATTTAATGACTCGCACCATTTTAACCTCATTAAATATTAAATCTCAGAACCCGGCAACACCCACATTTAAGAATTTTTATAGGAATTGGAACGGGGTAAACGTTAATTTGGATCAAAGTTATCTGACAAAACGGATAATCCAAATAAAATCCTTTCACGAAGTAAATAAATAAAATAACAATAATTTTATACAAAAATACCATAAACTTGTGCTCGTTTTTTTAGAAATACGTTTAACAGAAATTGTCTTTTAAAAAAGCTAACCGCTCTTAACGAGGTGAGACGTAGTCAGCTGCAAACTGCAGTAATAATAACCGCATCAATAAGATATATTTATTAACCCCCGACTAAAAAGAGGGGTATTATAACTTTTAACTGTCGATCTGTGTATCTGTGTATCTGTCTGTGGCAAATTTGAGGCCAAACGTGTGGATGGATTTGAATGCGGTTTTTTTTAATGCAAGATATTCTCGTCGAGATAGTTCTTATCCATGTTTGACTGAAATATTAATAGTTTTTTCAAGATATTGACGTTTTATTAGTGCGGGGGAGAGGTTCGTATACAATAATTAGCTGTTCCCAGCTGTTTTGCCCGCTATATAGGAAAAAAAGCCTTGTTATGAAGGCCAAAAGGTTTTTACACTTACTTACTCAGGTAAAGTACTTTATTAGGGCTAGTCGTTACCCGTGACTGCGTCCACGTAGACCGTAAAAATATATTTATATGGCTTATGATCGTAGTCATAAAGAATCACGGGCAACAGCTAGTGATAATATAAATCTCTTCATCATAGTGTTATAAGTGATTGTAAATCATTTTAACTCAAAATGTTTATATTTATTAATATTCGTATAAATATGAAACATACCTGTCTACCTACCCATATGAAAAAATCTTGAATCATGTTACTTAATACATTTATAATTTATTACATTGTCGAAACTTTCACGTGGATCCTTATTTTATTAAATATAATATATATTTCTCGTATTAAATCTAACCTTTGTACATCATAATATAGGATTCTAATGTTAAAAGATTTTTTTTTAAATCGGTCCCGTAGCTTTCGGAGCCTATTCAATTTAAACAAACAAACGAATCTTTCCTACTTAAACAATTGAAAATTTTGTGTATCTGTAGGTTCATTTAGTACAATTCAGAAACTAGTAACAACTTTAAACAGCAGAATAAAAATTAAATTTAAAATTTAAAAAACCCCCGATACAAAAAGACCTCTAAAAAGAATAAAAATAATATTATTATATACTTATTGAATTCGTTGCGTCGGGGGACCTTTTAATAAAGGAAGAAATGAAAATGTTAACAAGGCAAATAAAGAAATTACGATATCGAATCGTATAGTCCTCAATGATTAACTTCGTAATATATACATTATCAACGTACGTACAACGTAAGGAAAGACTTACGGAAGGCAAACTTATCATTTCAGCGCTTTAGGAGTCGGAACTTAAGGAGGTTCTAACAGAGCATTATAATTAGATTTCACGATAATATAATGCTATAAAATAATTTTTAAGTAAAAAAAGAAACACCAAAAATATTTTAATTTTTTTATATTTCATACTAATTGACCGATTAATATGCATTCAATAGTATATACCGAAATATTTATAGGACCGATAATTGTTCTGTAAATTGATTGATCGGTGTTATTTAAGTTTCCGCTAGGAAATGTCGAAATTAATGTAATAAAGGTTTCTTTTGCTTGAATTTGGTTCATGGTACCACAGAATACCGTCGGGATGACGCATCAGAACAGGTTTACACGGATTGCAACCGGGGCGCCGTGGTCCGTACGCAACATCGATCTCCATAGAGACTTAGACCTTTCGACCATCGCTCAGTACTTCAAGGCACTGGTGGCTGACGCCGCAGAGTATAGACCACGTAAGACTACTTTAGTCAGAAAAAGAAGACCCAAGTCGGTACTCGTTGACCCCGACGACGCGTTCAGAGTAGGTAATAACGTGTACGCGTAGGCATAAGTGACACCACACAACATACAGACACACACTGTCTATACCGTTATAGACGAGGGCCCAACTGATTAAGTGCCCCGTTGCTCCGGCGTTCTGCCGTCGGAGGACGCTAGTGTCCAAATTTCCTTAGCTTCCCTCCTGACTAACGACGCCCCGAGCCGAGGTCCGTGTCTCAATCTGAGACGCCCTCGGGACGTCGTTCCCCATGGGGGCCCACCCGCTCCCCCGGTGACGCTGTAATAGCCAACAGGGCTAACAGCATAGACAGACAAAAAAAAAAGGGATGACGCAACCGACTTCACTGTTTTTATAGAAGACGCAGATATCTCGGCTAAACGATGCAGTGTACTTATCATACCCGGGATATAAACTTTTACCTCACTTTGTACCGGATATCTGTAAGGGACTATATCTGGTACCTTAGACATAATGACTGACTATACTGACCAATTACATAGAAATACAAATATAATACCCGACCTCTACAAGTCCCATGGTGATAATACAGAAACAGAAACAACTTCCCCTGCACCGAAGTCATAATCCTTGAAAATTTCATTGCGCTCCATACCGACTGGTTGGAGTCACGTGCCACTAATTACGCAGGGATATGCCCATATACATAAGAGCTACAGTCGTAAGAGAATAGCTGTACCAATGCAATTAGCATTGATAGGTAGGCAATATAAAGATAAAAGTTATATGACTAAGTATAAAGGTATGTTTTAAAGTCAGATTTTTTTTTATTTAACTTATCCGGGGTTCCTTGTAAATTTTATAAAAGATGTAATAATGATTTTAAAATGTTAATTAATTGCCTGCATAACAAGCATATTAAAACATTTAAATGATGTTTTTAAATAGCTTCAAGAAGAAAAATATTTAAAAATGTAGATACTTACGATGAGACGAAGCTTTTTAGCATTCCATGGATACACCGTGCGTTTGCCAGGCCCATCGCGTTGTATGGAGAGGACTGTAAACAGTGCCTGGGATTTGCGACCCAGGTGTAGGTTTCAAGGTCCCCTTTATTACGTTCTTAAAATGAACCGATGCTTGTTCTAGAAATTCCAAGGTCTTTAAGTAAGTTATAGAGAGATTTTGCCGTCGCTCCCACTTCTACCGCGTACAAATTAACTATAAATTTATTCCCTGACAGTTCGTTGGTCAGTTCGTAATACTTATTAAGTTTAAATATGTGATCCCTGGGATGTTTGTTTACCAGGGCACAGTGAGCTCCACAAGTATCACGCTCCTAAGCTGTTTAGAATACAGGAATAAGTCCGGTCTGGATGACGAAACACCAACACCCCCAGGGATTTTGTAATGTTTTTCATACGTGTCTATCATGAGAGTCCAATCAGGAGCCGCGTCTAAAATAGAATAAGGCTTCGGTTTTGATTTTCTTGAGCAGCCTTCGTTTACAAACTCCACAGTTCGTTTGGTGGTTGTTATACCTTTCCGCGCTCGTGCTACTGAAAAACTGACTGCTTCCCGTATGATTTCTAATACCTTATCGTGGCGACGCGAGTATTGACCTCTAACAAGAAATATCCTACACCCTTCTTAAAGCATTTACATGATTTTTTCCTTAATCCACCACACGATCAGAAATCTTCAACTACATTTAAAAGTACCTGACATTGATTTGGATTACGTGTCAGTATCGCGAGATCATCTGCTAAAGCTAGTATGGATTCTGTGTATTTATTGTTAAGCTTAAACCGATAACCCCATTTTTATGTGTCTAATTAATTTGGTGGTAATAAGGTGGCATTGGTTGTATCGACGTTTTTAAGCTATTGCATAGCTTTTATCAAGGGCCTTGAGCGTAGAGACCGAATCAAGAAATTTTGTAATGAAAATAACCTACCACCCTCCACTCCGACCGGCACAGCGGTGATACTTTTTAGTTTTGCCATGTATCGATGAATAGCAGAAATTTTAATGACTTTTTGTAATATCACGCTTGTCTCTTTAGTTCACTGGCAATGTTGTATAAAATATTGAATTTGGAAAAGAATAATGATCGACAAGAATCCACAACAAAATATGGGACCACCATTGACGCGGTATTTTCCAGATATTTAAAAGATATCAAGTCTCTAACTTATGTTTCTTATTTCCGTTACCATAAACCTATAGTTTCAATGATAAATATTCCTGAATAAACTACATGCATTGTAAGATAATAAAAATATTTTAAACAATCTTCTCAATTATTTAATAAAAGAAAAAAAATTGTTTTCGTATCGGTCAGCACGCTCAAAAAGTTGATTAAATATCAAAGAAAAACAAAGGAAAAAACATACTGCATAAAAAAAATAAATAAATAATTATAATTGCATAAGTGGATAAAAATTCTATGCAATATCTTTACCGCGGCAGTCCCCGAGTGCCGCACGTTTTTAACTTATTTAGGTATCAGTATAGAAGTCATTGTTAATATCCATGCCCAATTAACTTTATTAAATTTTTTATTCTTATAATTCTATTAGGTGGTCTTGCTAAGTTTTGTAAACATAATCGTAAATGTTTTTATGTTAACTAAAATGAGAATCAAATTAGCTGTTAAAATATTGAATATGATCAATTCGGTTTCGTTGGATTAAAAATCATTTTAAATCTATTTACTTTAAAATGTCTAACATAGTTATATGATAAAAATGCATGCAAGTATTTATCCAAATCGTTTCCCTCGATGCCAGGGATGGCTCCGAGGAATGCTTCAATGCACTGCATTATAACTGAAAATATTTCACAACATATAATCTTTTTAAATCGGTACACAAAATTGTTTGAAAGGTATAAAAACATACTGTAAATAACGTTTAATATAACTTTGTTAAGTTTGTTTAAATACATTAATAAATCTGCATTTAACTGGTATCAGTTAAATCGTTAATTTTTTGGCAGGTTGACTCATTCTACAACCACAAGTTAATTAAACTATTAATACATAAAATCAATACTATGTATTATTAACTATTTCATTTTTTTATTTATGATGTGAAATTTATATCGTATAACTTTTAATTAATAGTGTTTATTATTATAGTGACTACATCTTGCGATTTAAAAAGTGAGCCCGCAATCATCATTTATAATGTATTCACATTTTTATGGTTATAGTGTAATTACCTATAATCTAAACTAATTTTCGTCATTACCTTTAAGTATTTTTTTCGGAGTAAGAAGTATCATATAATTTTAATTTAAAATTTCTTACTAACCTACACCTAAGAACCTAAAACCATACCACAATAATAATATATGTATTTGAACATTATTACTAAACGACTACTATTGTTTTGATTTTTGTGTCATTTACAATAGCAATACATTTGCCAATAAATTACATAAAGTACTGATTTTACTGATCTAAATATTATATACTTGTATGTTACTAAGGTTACCATTTGCAAATCTAGAAATAACAAAGTAAATCTATGTTCTCTTATAAACCGATATCGTTTGTTTAATTAGCAACCAAATTACAACTAAACCTCATAAACTATTACCTACCAAAAATTCCAATGTGACAGGAATGGAATTAGTACTCATTAAAAACAGTATATTGAATCTTATTTTCATTCGTAGTAATTTTTAAGTACCAGGGAAGTAATTAGTACTAATATAAAAATTTTTTTAATAAAAATTAAAGATTTTTTTTTGGAATTTCTAATTTTAAAGTAATAAAAATAAAATCAAAGAAGAGAGAGAATAAAATTAAAAGAAAGAGAAAGATATTTTAGAAAAATAGGGGGAAGAGTGGTCTGTTTATTAATTTGCTGTTAGAACAAAATTTATTTTTCAATATAATATGACATCCTAACGACAGCATTCCGCCATAGCTTTTAGAAGATTATAAAACCTTTAAAGCCCAACGTTTAAATTTTCTATTTCAAAGCTTTCTGTATATTTATTGTTCACCCAAAGTTGACGTTAACTTAGTTAATGTATTTATTTGTAACAAAATTGTCCTGTGAATAAGGAAATAACATATTAATTTATTGATATTAAAAACCATAAACTAACTATGGAAAAGTATTTTTTTCAAAGAAAGATTTATATCTTACTTTTATGTTTAAAAACAAATCCATTGATGGATCCGTGGTAAAACACTGAAAAGGACAAAATAATATGAACATGTTAGGTCTTTAAGTTATAAATATATATGTACTAGCAGACTCGGCCACGCGTTGCTGTGGTTGCTAAGGTTTTGGATATACCTATTACATTGTAGTAAACTATTTAAGAAGTCACGGTATTAGAAAAAATAAAATTAAAATTAAAAAAACCCCCGACCGCTAAGTAAAGGAAAAAATTTAAAATGCAAGTAAATTTATCAAGGCCAATAACGAAATAACAATATTTTGATATAAAATAATATTGTGACTTAAAATTAAGATGTAAGTTATCCTATGTTTCAAGTTGGATCAAACTACACACGGTGTGCAAATTTGATTAAAATCGGTTAAGTAGTTTAGGAGTCCATCGCGGACAAACAACGTGACACGTAATTTATATATATTAAGATATAAAAATAATATTTTTATCTAGGCAGGTAGTACCAGTACCTACTTATCGGAGGCACTCCAAAGTTACTTAAATTTAATTCATGAATTACATTAATTTATTTATTCAGTTGTAGTCCGCATTTACCTATTTCTTTTGCATACCTTAAGCTTATAATTAAAGCTTAACTTATTTGTTTATTTATATAAAACAGACTTAACAACTTCTAATTTTAAACATATAATTAAATATTTGTAAAGCCAATTACAAAATTTGATTTATTAAAAGTTTATAAATTTGTCAATAACGTCTTAAAGTAGTGAATTATTACATATAGATATAATAAAAATAAAATTAATAAGCAAACACAATTAAAATAGTGAATTGTGTGTTTGTGTGTGTATGTGTGTTTGTGTGTATCGTGGACGCACGTGAGTATTTGTTACTAACAACACGTACATGTTTTATTCTGTTAAATATTATATATTTTCAAAATTTATTTTTTTTAAATTGAAATGTTCTTTAAACTAGTAAACAAATCTTTGCACAAGTTCGTTCTTTTGAAAGTTACGACGGTAACTGATAAAACTACCTTTTGAGGCTTTGAAGTTAAAAGAACGAGCCCCTTGACTAGAATAATACATTAATGAGTTCATGATTTTAGTTCTGTCTATATAAATATAAAAATTGTGTACCATGATATATAAAAATATTAAAAGACTAATAAATATTCAAAATCGGAATACGTCGCGATCGGATATGGACCGAACCCCGAGGGAAATCTAGCCGCAGTAGCGCATTACGGGACTGGGAGAAGAGAGGAGAGAAATAAAACCACTACCTTTACGAGCTTTGGATCACCTGATATATGACTGTTGTATTAGCTTTGTTATGTGGTGACAAGACAAGCATATTTACAATAAAAAGAAAATATTCTGTTTTAATATAACATTAAATATTACGTACATTACTTTAATAATTTTAACAAATTACATTAATCATCTGGATTAATTTGAAGAAGTAAACTGAATATAACTTCAAAATCACCATTATTTTCTATTATTTAAATTTTTGGGATTTGTCTTACATATTGCAAAAAAAAAATATTGATGCGTTATGATAATTATTGTAGTATGGTATCTTCTTTTATTTTTGTTCTTTAGCCGCAGGCACGATCGAAACGATGTGGGATGGTCTAAATATAAGCATTCACTGCAAGTCAGTTTAGTCAATTGTAAATTGCACAACTACGCAGTATTTATTCGTATTTATGATTCCGGAAAAAAGTAGGTATTTCAAAAAAAAGTAAAGAGGACGTCATGTTAAGACTAGACTAGACGCTGTGCCTGCATTTACATATTCACTGAGACCATTTGGCTTCGTTAGTCCTCGTTAAATAATGCAACTTACTCCGCTGTCAGAAAACGGAAAGCTCTGTTGCATAAAAACGCAAAGCTGATCATATTTTGCTAAATTACTTATAATTTCTCTTAAATACGACATTATTTAAACATATTGTTTTAATATTTTGCTCTACTGAACAGGGGTTGAATAGTAGTTTCTAAAAAGATTGTTCAAACTTGTCAAAAAACTATTTATTAGAAGATTTTTAGTAAGGTACTTATGTGACCTCTGGCTGGTAGCTTTTAATAAAATAAAAATAAGAAAATTCATCTCCTTTAAAATTTAATTACAAATAACTTTAAAAAACATTTGATATAGATAATGAGCTTCGTGTTTTTTAAAATGGTTAAAAACCAAGCAGTTTGAATGGTACAAATGTGTCTACCCTAATATAGTAGGTGCAGATAATTGTAAAATGTTAGTAGATTACAAATAACAGCAGTGAACTGTCTGATTTATTTCCAGTAGAAAGATGTGCTAAATATACAAAAAAACTAACTACCCATGACACAGGGAACCGAAATCAACTTTCATTAAATAGAAATATGTTATTGATAGATTAGAAATATGTAATCAGAAAGATTGACGTGTCCGGTTTGTAATAGTAAAGTCAGGCTAAAAATAATCGCTCCTGGTCTTAAGTAATAAAAAGTGATAAAAACAAGTGTGAAAACACAACAACTGTGTTCTAAAAACACCTGCAAGAAATCGCCGCTAAAAATAAAGTGAAATAAGACTATAGTAATAAGTACTAAATTAACTAAATAAATTTTAAGGTTGTGCAAAATTGGTAGAGTACATTGCGTAGAAATGCATTGCTGAAGACACGTTCCTTTGTTGACATCTAGCTAGTCTGTGACTAACATCATGAGTAATCAACTGTCAAATGAAATGTCTTTGCTCCTTGACAAAATGAAAGAAGAGTTACGCCACCAATACAAATAACAGAAAGTGTTACAGCAACAGTACCAAAATTGGTGGATGAGAAAATACAACCAATAATAGCGGAAAACGAACAACTTACACGTTAAGTTGAAACACTGAACAAGAAGTTACAGTTTTTAGACATTAATGCTAGGAAAAAGAACATCTTTTATTTTAAATGCTTTTCTGTTCAAGCAGCGAGGTCATGGAACTCTCTACCTAGCCATATAACTTCTAGTCCTTCCGTCACAATATTTAAACGAAGACTGAAGAGTTATTGTTTGTCACTAACATATATATATATATATATATATAGATAATGAAAATAATATTATTTTTTTATTATATATTCTAAGGATGCTATGGAAAAACACTAAGCTAGAATAAGTAACTTTCGTGAGAATGAAAAAAGGAAAAGCAACCCGGAGACCCAAGCCCAAAAGAAACAACCAACAACACTAGCAAGAAAATCGAGCGAAGGGACGCATTCCAACATATGCGAAACCAACTCTATCTAGACAAAAGACTTGTTAAGAGACCCCAACTGTCAAACTTAGAATACTATACATTGCTACTCTAAATGTTTTAACACTAAGATCAGAAGAAAACTTATCAGAGTTATCAATGGCATTAAAAAAAATCATCTGGTATATCTTCGGCCTAAGCGAAGTGAGAAGAACGGCAGAAAATATTGTCGCACATCCAGATTTCATACTCTATCATATAGGGGAGACCCCGGGAAAACACGGTGTGGGTTTCTTAATAAAAAAATACCTAGAAAAGCACATATACGGATTTCATGGTATATCAGAGCGCATAGCATTATTAAACTTAAAACTACCAGACTACAAAGATCTATGGACTATTATCCAAATCTATTCACCCACAGAACAAGCAGATATTGAAGTAATTAACCATTTTTACCAAGAGTTAAACAAATCTATACAATCACAAGCGCACAAAAATATCATCGTGATGGGAGACTTCAACGGTCAAATAGAGGAACGAAATCTAGAGGAAGAACCATTTATAGGACCATACACATACAGTTCAAAACCCAGAAGCAGGAATGGAACAATGCTCATGAACTTTGTAATGGAAAATAACCTGCCCATAGTAAACACCATTTTAAAGAAAAAGGAAAACAGAATGTGGACATGGCGGTCACCCGAAAATAAAATAAAAAACGAAATCGACTTTATAATGACCAATAAACCTAAATTGTCCCCAAGCTTAAATGTCATCAATAATCTTAACTTTATCAGAGCTGAATTTACTACTTCCCAACCCAAGAATTCAAGACCAAAAATAAATCCAGAGAATATTAAACAAAAATGTAATTTAAAATATAATCTCTAAACTCGAAAATTAAAGACTACAAAAAAGAAACAAAAGATCCTGACATACAGGCAAAATACACTTGATTGGAACCTACAATCACCAACACCACTAAAGAACAGAGTAACAGGAACAAAAATAAAAAAAAATGGCTGCTCTAATAAGTTCGGAAAATACCGCTATTAACAGAAAAAAATAGCTCTAACCAGCAAGGAAATAAAGGAAAACATAAGGAAAGACAGGAGACAATGACGAATGGAAACAATAGAGAGACATATTAGATAGACCGGAGGTGTAAAGAAGGCGTACAAAGAATTAACTAATAAGAAAGTGTGGATTGTGAAAAATCAATTCAAATGAAAAAGAAATATAACTATCAGATACCGAAATGGTACCTTACATTATGCAGAAAGAAACCGAAAAAGCTATAGACACTCAGAAAATAGACTCAAAGATCTCTTCGAGTAGTTGTCGACGGGTGTTCCTCGGAACCGTTGACAATAAACGCCGGAGTGCCTCAGGGGTCCGTTCTTTCTGCAACTCTTTTTCTGCTGCACATTAACGATCTGTATCCTAAGCCCTGTATCCATGGGTATGCTAACGACAACACAATTGTAGAAAGATATGTGCCTAGTACTCGGGCTAGTAGAGATCAATTATAGTCTGAAAGCCATGGTGCAGCATTTGAGTGACAGACTTCTGGCAGTCTCCGCATGAATCGATGCCAATCTTGTCAAATTCAACGCCACCAAAACGCAGACGTGTTTGTTCACCGCCAAAAGGAGCCCTTTCACCTTGCCTCCTACTTTCCAGAATGTATTCTTGGAATACAGTGACCGGCTTCAGTTGTTAGGCTTAAAGATTTCCTCGAACCTCAACTTTGGTCGGTTAATTGAGCCCAGAGCAAGAGCAGCAGAAGCAAAGCTTGCCGTTTTTGCGAAGGTCTGGCAGTACTTTACACTGAGACAGCTACTTGTATTATACAAAGCACAGATCAGGTCGTGTGTGGAGTACTGTGGTCACATTTTTGTACAGCAAAGGATTGGTACCTGCGTCGGTATTTCCAGTTGAAAACAATGTGGATACATTCAAGAAAAGAGTGAATAGGTTGTTAGGGTAATGCGCTTTACCAAGAACATGACTACTAACAGAAAATTTTAATGTAGATAACAATCATTTTATACCTAGTCTAGTCATACGTTCTGTTACAAAGAAAATATCCGATAATTTCAATAAAATATATATTATTTAAAAGTTATATGTGATTAGTAGAATGAAAAAAATATGTTAACGTACTAAACTAGTTAATCAAAGTGTCCACCCTTAGCTTTAACGCATGCTTTTAAATGATTGGGCCCTTCGTCGATTAATTTACGAAAAGTTTCCATTGGAAACTTGGTCACTGCTGCCTCTAAAGATTTCTTGAGCGACTCCATATTTGGGTGACGCTTAGAACAGGCCTTGTCCTCAAGTACAGACCACAGTTTATAGTCCAAAAGCTTTAAGTCCGGACTACCCGAAAGCCAATCATCAGCCTTTATGAAGTCTAGAATTATCCGAGCCAAATTTTTGACCGGGGCTGAATCCTGTTGGAATGTCCACACTTCATTTTTGAATAAGGTGTTGTTGAGAGGTTTAACTACCGCTTTTTGCATTTTAGCTTAAGATTTTACTCCTTTTTTGCAAACATGGAGTTTCGTAACCCCTTCGTAGGAGATAACGAACCTTAACGTAAGCTGGATGATGGCCTCGCTGAACTTTAAGCATTATCTTGGAAGCTTTTTTAGAGCTGTGTGCATACACTCGACCATTTTGTTTATTGTAGTGCTCCTCGACTGTAAAATTATTTTCATCGGCAAAGATAATTTTTCTGTGTTTTTTTTTGGCGTATCGAATTAACACCTGTTTTGATCTTTCAACTCTCTTTTGTTTTAGTGCCTCATTTAAGGTATGTCCTGTCTATCTTCGGTAAGCCCCTAGACCTAAGTCTTGTTTGATTATCCGAGAAAGTCTCCTCGGTGGGATTCTCATTTCTCTGGAAAGGATTTTCTGCTTCCTTATAAGATATCGAGGAATTCTGGCATTTTGGTTTTCCGAATAAACCGCAGTCGGCCAGATCTCTTCCAGTCATCGACCGACATGGTTTTAGTGTACCTTTGGATGGTAAGATACACAAACATTTGGGTAATTCTTAGCTTTTTCAATGTAACAAGTTTATTTGTACAGTGCATTGACTGCAATCCTACTCTCTTTAGTGCCCCACTCCATTTTCAAAACAAATAATTTCTAAACAAAAAAACATACAATAATGGCGGAAAAGAAGTCTATTTTAATGTTCGAAATTCAAATTGATGTTTTTTTTTAAATGTATGTAAACAGCCAGTAACTGAATTTATGGCTAGACTAGAAATTGGAAAATCAGATATTGTATTGAATTCAAAGTTAGGGACAAAATTGTGGTGACTTAATTAAATCTTAGATGAAACATAGTGAGGTAGGAGTTTGTACCAAACCACTAACAATCTAAGCAACGAACACAACAGAACCAACAACGGTTTTACTTGCTGCCAACAACCTGCCATCCCAATACAGTAATTGCACATATTTGCAATTACTGCAAAATATGTGCAATAACTTTAATTTGAAGTTTTTTAAGGTTATAAACTTAAAAATTACTTACTTAATAGGTATATTAAAATGAATTACAAAATATTTTTTTAGATTTTTTAGATTTTTCAATTTGATTATAATTTTTTTTTAATTTGTAACAAAGTATATTTTTATAATCTTTTAAGAGTTATGATATAAAATCTAACATAGTAACTGGTGAATCGTAGTGAATGTTCTAGATTTTACTACGTTCCAATGAACCATAAAGTATGATCAAAAATATATTGATCGTACGTCTATACGTACGATCAATAGCCCATGTGTACGAAAAATTCAAAACTTTTAGGTTCAATTTATACTTTGCAATAAATCTATTTAAGCATACTAACTTTTATACTAGTAGTTAAGTAAATCTTTTAAACGTTACAGAACTTTTTTAAACTTAAGTACACGTATTCCCCTTGCACCTACTTTTATTAGAAAAATATACATCTACACGACTTTCTAATTTCAAGATACTTTGTCAATTCATCAAAAAAATTATTTGACGCAAGCTCTAACCGAGAGAATTTAACTTTAAATTCCATTACCTTATTAATTTAGATTAAAAGTGATCGTGTAGTTCAGTCAACCTTCATTTATTAATATGGACAATAAATATATAATTAAAAGCTCTATAACAATCTATACCCATAGTATTTTCTAAGATTTTCACGAGTACTACACATTGAATTAAAACTAATTTGACGGATTTAACTCCCGTTTAATTATATATTGAATTTATATTTTAAATTTAATCCCACGTTTTGAATGACTTGCGGCAATCGTGTTCACTGTAAGAAGAGATGGACGTGTTTGTCGTAAGTTAGTTAATTAGTCACCTTCCTCCAGCAGAAACTTAGAAAAGTTTGCACAATGCACACAATATTCACAGTTTCTTGAGGTCTGAGAGTGCGGTTACAGTCAAATAATACTTTAGCTTTTCATGATATTCACGAATTGACAACATCGCTTTTAAGATGTTTTCTATAAGAATTATCTACAAACCTCAAAGTAAAGTTAGCCTATTTCTGAGACCAATTAAAACTAATATTCCTTTACAATGTGCTTGAGCATATTAAATTCACTACGGTTTGTCATATCTATATATGACAAACCGTAGTGAATTCAGACAGAGGGGAACATCGACAAAAGAGTTAGGAAACACATCTAAGATATCAAGCATAGGCGTACATCGAAATCAGCAGTATGTGAGCATATAATAGACAAGCCCAATCATTATATAAGATTTGATAAACCTCGCTAAGGATCAACGTTACATTCTAAGAATAGTTCGCGAGACTATTGAAATTAAAAAAACATTCTTATTTTAATAGAGAGGATGGTTGGAGATTGTTTGCCACCTGGGACCCACTCAAGTACCATGAAAAATCCCATGCCTGTGACCGCACTGTGAGACCTCATTATACTGGTAGTGATTTTTGTGTGCATGATTCTTGGAAGCTTAGGAAACTAACTTACTTACTTACTGACAGACACCTCGATCTCGTTTTATCGTGAACACGATTGCTGCAAAGCAGTCGAAAAGTCGGGTTAAATTTATTATTAAGTTTTATTTCATTCTGTACCCAATTTACAATAGTTTTTGATTTTATTCAAATTTAAGACAAACTCTACTAGACTTGCAATTTGATCCATCTGAACCAAACCCGTGACATTTAAATATAACATTTTCATTGATACGTAAAATATCCGTCTTATTTAGAATACTGTCCGCGACATGCCCAGTTAGAAATAAGCTCGGCGTATCTCTAAGCCTGCCACCACGTTATATGTCACGATCGGTGTCTAGGTACACTACAAAAAGAGCTACTATCATCTACTTATAGTTGTGCAAATTATTCTCATGATTTAATTTGCTATGTTTATTTAAATGATTACGCACGAAGACTATAAACCCATCTTATTTCCTTGTTGTGCTGTGCACCGGGCGCTAAAGGGGGGGGAGGGAGGGTTTAATATAATTGGCATACAAATATTAAAATTTACTAATCAAAAAAACTTTTAAGCAATAAGGCTTAAAATTAAGAACGATAGAAAAATATATAAAATATATACAGTGTTTTATAGGTTTGACCGTTCTCGACCTATTTTGTTCTTTATAGCACAATATACAATATAATGCACAAAAGACGGGATCATTTTCACAAAGATATTTTCTACCATTTGTTTTATATTTTTAACCCCCGACTAAAAAGAGGGGTGTTATAAATTTGACCTGTCGATCTGTGTATCTTTATATCTGTGTATCTGTCTCTGGCAAATTTGGGGCCAAACGCGTGGACGGATTTGAATGCGGTTTGTTTTAATCGAAAGCTTTGTTCGTCGAGATGGTTATTAGCTATGTTCAGTCGAAATAGGAATAGTTGTCTCCAAGATATTGACGTTTTATTTGTGCGGGGGAAAGGTTCTTATGAAATAATTAGCTGTTTGCGGCCAAGCGGACAACGGACTTCCATATTATTATATAATAATATTATTTTTATTCTTTTTAGAGATCTTTTTGTATCAGGGTTTTTTAAATTTTTAATTAAATTTTTAGCTTAAGGACTAATCCCTGGGCTCTATATTGCCCTATCTTTAAATGAAGTTATGTACCAACAATATCAAGTAATATGAATATAGAACACGAATCTTAAATTTTATTATAATTGGTTGAGAAAAGTTTTTTCGCCCAGACTAAAAGAAAAATAAATATGACTAACTTACATATTCTAGCTTACCTTATATACTATTTAAGTGAAACTTTATGTATTTATTTTTTTTAAGATTACTAATGTTGTTCTTTTTTTATACGGAGCTGATACCGCAATAAGTACAAAATACAAACAAATTAAAACAAAAAAAAGTTAAGAATATTTTACTAAAAATTTTATCTTCCCTGGATAGCTTTCGGCATTTTTGTACAGTTAAACTAAAACATTATAACTAGAGTCCTAGCGACTTACTGATGATGAAAATAAAAAGGCGCAATAGTAATCTCCTTCTAAATTATCATGAGTAAACATAAAATAAAACTTTATTTGGGACAAAATTAATTATTATCTATGGATTATCGAATGTCGTAAATATAAAGGATAAATGAATCGATTAACGGTATTTGGAACGGAGTTAAACGTACCGTACATTAAACGAACGAATTATAAAGTTCTTAATATTAGCGTTAATTAGATTCTCTTCGGTCAGACTTAGCTCTAAAATAAACCACCTCACTGACATACAAATTGTCAAGAGATATTGATTTAATCTCATTCTGCAATTAAATTAAAAAATTTAAAAACCCTCGATACAAAAATAAGGAAAATAATTCAAAAAAATACGTCTAAAAAGGATAAAAAATATATTATTATGTAATTATTGAAGTCGTTGCGTCGGGGGACCATTGTACGTACACACTTGGGACACGGTTTACCGCAGAGTTGAAAATGGTCTTGCTGAAAATCACTACTTGGCTGGAGGAAAGCTTGGGCAACAAGCTTTCCTCCTAAATCCTTAAATGTTTCAAAGACAAATTATCTATGTTTCAGCAAAACAGCCACGGATTAACTTTTGCCTAATTGTGGACTTAAAATACATTCTCATCCTTGCAATCGTATCCTTGATAATTGTAATTGTGACTGTGAAACACTTAATAGAGTAAAATCTGTGAAGTACTTAGGTGTAATAGTGGATGAAAGTCTTAATTGGAACCTACATATTACTGCTTTGACCGCTAGGATCAGAAAGCTGATATACATCTTTAAAAATTTACGCTCTATTTGTGAAGACAAGCTGTTAATACAAGTCTATCGAGCACTCTGTGAGTGCCTTGTGAGATATTGCATCTGTGGATGGGAAGGCGCTGGTAAGACTAATATAATGTTTGCAAATAAGGCACAACGCTCATTCCTAAAAGTAATACTATCTCTTCCTTATAGACAGAGACACCCCACTGGTGCGGTCTTTAAGCAAGCTGAAGTTAAAAGATACCACAAGAAGTGTGTACCTTATTACTTATTTACCTATAACAAACAAAAGGTTAAAAAGATGTCCCGTTAATCCTACTAAAACAGCTTTTGGGCAAAAACACTACAATTTCCACGCTCCAATTATTTATAATAAAATTAACACACTTCTCAACATTAGAAGAACATTGAACACTACACTAAAGAAAAATTACTTGGCTGGTTAAAATGCTTAGATTATAATGATACAGAAAATCTAATTATAATGGTTTTTTTTTAAACTCACATTGTTATTATTAGTTTTTTTTTTGTTTTTTGCTTTATTTATTTTTTGTTTGTTTTTACAATTACTAATAACTCATTCCTAAGGGCATAACATGTTGTAACTTGTAATCAAAGGGATTCACAGTTGAGCAGTCGACCGGGACACACGTCCCTTTTACCTGCTTCGCCTACCCTCACCACCTACCTGAGCCGTGACGCTGACCGCCCAGCCACCTGCGCCGACCACCTGCACCGACCGTTCGTACACCTGCGCCAGTTCCAGATAACGACCTCATTGTGTGCAAGCCAGTGTTATGACACCTGCGGGCCAGCGAGCCTGCATAGGGGTCCAACAAGTCCGGCGTCGAGGACGACGGGTACCCGTACTAGGAAGTACGGGTACGAAACGCAATTCAAAGACTTCGTCGTAATAGCCTGCGTCGTGTAAGTACACACACGGCTCATATCTCCGGGCTCCACCATGTACTCCAAGTCCGCGGCAGTACCCGAAGATCTGTCCAAGTCGCAATTTCAGGTCCAAGAAATCGCGCCACATTTATGCCTGCGCTACTCTAGATTTTTGTTAGGCACCGAGTCTCGCCACTTCAACGAAGGAGACGGCCTCGGATTCCGAGTCGGGAAGTTCGTCCCCTTCCTCGGACACTGACGAGGACGACGGTTTCACGACCGTGCAGACCAAATCAGCCAAGAGGAAGGCGACGAAAGCGCTCTCCTCGAATGTACCGCGAAAACGGGCCTCAAAACCCGCTAATAGCGAACCCGCGTCACCAGTCCGTTCTTCAGGCCCTAGCCCGACTTGCGAACGCGCGAAGAACGCGCCCGATGTGCCCGCGTCAGCGCCGCCGTCGTCCACGCCTTCAGCGCCAGCGGAGGCGCCTTCAGCGCCACGGAAGTCCCCCGCGCCGCCGCCGCTTTACATAAGGGACAAATCTAAATTGGACACTCTGTCCACACTTATGACGGAGAACAAGCTGCATTTCACGTCCGCCCGAAATACCGCCGACGGTATCCGCGTTCAAACCGCGTCTTCGTCGGACCACCGTGGTCTGACTCGTATCCTCCGCGAACGTGGTTATGGATGTGGACCACACCTACGCACTAGAGGATGAACGCCGATTAACGGTGGTCATCCCAGGGCTCCCTGTGGAGCTTACTACTAAGCGGATTTTCGAGGACCTTAAGTCCCAATCGTTCCCCGTCATCTCGGTGCACCACATGTACCGAGCAACCACTAGGGTCCCGTTCGATCTCGTTCTTGTCCATCTCGAGCTTTCCCCGAAAGGAAAGCTGATTTTTAACATCATGGCAGTCCGCCAACTCACCGGCCTTAGGGTCGAACCTCCACGCGGTCGCGGTTTTCCTGGTCAGTGTCATCGCTGGCAGCTCTATGGGAAGGTCTTTTCATTGCACTCAGCTTGATCCGCCCCAACTAGTTAACATAGAAGCGTCATTATGTCAGGTGCGTATGACCGGCCATCAGTCGATCGTACTAGCATCCGTCTATCTTTCTCCCAATAAAGCCTTAGTTAAGTGGGACCTTAACTCCTCCAATTAGGTAACGCAACCATTCTGGCCGGCAACCTAAATTGCAAATATCCCCGCTGGAACTCTACTGTCGCAAACAGTAGAGGAAATCTTCTTGATAGGCTAAGTTACAAAGCTGGTCTCGACTTCGAGATCACCGCGCCTTTGAGTCACAGACTTACGACATGACAGATCCGACGTGCTCGACATAGTACTCTTGAAGGGCGTGACACTCCAGTTACGTTCTATCGAGACGCTATCCGAGCTAGACTGTAACCATCGACCGGTCCTATTTCAGCTAGGACCTCCCCCCCTTAAGGAACTCGTGACAAAAACAATTATTAACTGGACGTTCGACGTTATCCCACATGAGCAGTTCGGCTTTAGAGCCAAACATTCATGCTCCCATCAGGTGCACCGGCTCACGGAGTTCATACTGAAAGGGGCTACTGTGAGGGCCAAGAAGCATAGGACAGGAGCGCTCTTCCTCGATGTAGCTAAGGCGTACGACAGGGTCTGGCACAATGGACTGGTGTACAAGCTATACCAGTTCAAGATGTCGGACAGACTCGTACTCATTATACGGGACTACCTGTCGAATCGGTCCTTTCGCTACAGAGTGGAAGGCGTTTTGTCAACCCCCCGCCCCATCAGGATGGGTGTCCCCCAGGGTTCAGTTCTCTCGCCCACCCTCTACTCCATCTATGCTAGTGATATTCCTAGGCCGCGATCTAAAGTGCACCTTGCCATGTACGCGGACGATACCGCGCTTTACACGTCCTCTAAGGATCACCGGGAGATATACCAATGTCTCCAATCCGCAGTCGACTCCCTCGAGAGTTGGCTACGGAAATGGCGGATCGAGGTAAACCCTGAGAAGAGCGTTTTGGTGCTCTTCGAACGGGGCCCTCCAAGAATCCTCCCGCAAATCAAACTCTTTGATAAACCGATGCCTTGGAAAGACGAGGCAAAATATCTAGGAGTAACCTTAGATAGAAAGTTAGTTTTCATTGCGCATATTAGGAGCGTTCGTAGCAGAGCGGCCTACATATTAGGTTGTTTATATTCGCTGTTAGGCAAACGGAGTAAAATGTCCCTTCGCAATAAGATGACACTTTACAAAGCTTGCATACGTTCCGTCATGTCTTATGCGAGCCCTGCTTTTGCGCACGCTAATCTGAAACCCCTTCAGGTGATTCAGAACAAGTTCACACGGATTGCAACCGGGGCACCGTGGTTCGTACGCAACATCGATCTACATAGACACTTAGACCTTCCGACCATCGCTCAGTACTTCAAGGGGCTTTCCCAAAAGTACTTTGAACGTGCTGAGCGGCACCCGAATCCACTGGTGGCTGACGCCGCAGAGTATAGACCACGTAAGACTACTTTAGTCAGAAAAAGAAGACCCTAGTCGGTACTCGTTGACCCCGACGACGCGTTCACAGTAGGTAATAACACCACACAACATACAGACACACACCGTCTATACCAGTATAGATGAGGTCCCAACTGAGTAAGTGCTCCGTTGCTCCGGCGTTGTGCCGTCGGAGCACGCTAGTGTCCAAATTTCGTTAGCTTCCCTCCTGACTAACGACGCCTCGAGCCAAGGTCCGTGTCTCAATCTGAGACGCCCTCAGGACATTCTATTTGGACCAAATATAGCTAAGAGCCATCTCGACGAGCCAAGCTTTCGATTTAAATAAAACCGCATCCAAATCTGTCCACGCGTTTGGCTGCTACGTTGCCACAGACAGACAGACACACGGATACACAAATGCACAGGTCAAACTTATAACACCTCTCTTTTTGGGTTGGGGGTTAAAAATTAAATTAAATTAAAACTTAAAGTGTGAGACTCTTTATAGTTATTAGTAATATAAAAGCGAAAGGTTTAAAACATGTATTACTTAGTATATTGACTTTCTGGGATTTGTTTTATAATTTAAATGATATATACACTTCTTATTAACAAAATATTTATTATGTTTTATACGGCTTATTTTGTATTGTCGTGTGTAGTTTTTTCCACCAAACGTTCACCTTTTATTTTTTTTTTAAATCCTTCATTACAACTAAGAATTGTATTCTATTAAATGTATAAAAAAAATTAACATAAAAACTGTTTTTCCTTATGAAAGGAAATCATTTTCCAAATTAGTAATTTCTATTTTAGGTATCGCTTGGTACCTATCTGTGTTATTTCCATACTTTAAATACTATTTACAGTCATTCAAGTCTGTTTTACAATCATTAAACCTAGTTCCTAATCGAATATCCACTACTAATATCATAAAACATATAGGAAAAATACAATGATTAAATGACCAAATATTAAATATAAATGTTTAATAGTACATCAATTTTTTCAATAATATAATTAATATATAATAATTGTTCCTTAAATAGTTAACACCAGAAATATTTATAAATAAATTTTAGAAATAAATTATTTATGTTTGTTTGCTTACAATTTAAATACCTATTTACAAAATATATAAACAAACCTGTACAATTTAAATATCACATGTTTTGCAGCTCAAGTGGGATTTAAATATTTGCTTACAATCTAAAAGTAATTACCATAGTGGCCATAATACCATAATGGCCACAATAATCACAAAGTTATATCACTTTTGACAAAATTGCTACAAGCTAAACGGTATACAACGTCATCAGTATTAAAAATACATAAATGAACGTGCGAGGACAGAGCGCATAGGAGCGACTTGAAAGTGCACTGGCACGGCACTCTGCCTCGTCGGTGTGAAGACTCAGAAGCGCGTGCCTCTCGGAACGTATTGTGACGCAGGTGTTGCGTCGAGCGACTGCGCGGGCATACCACGTCCTGTCGCCAACCTCGCTTGTCCAGCGCCGCAGCCATTCGCCTACCCAAGACTTCGAACACCCACACTTAAGAGGATTTCCGGCTAGGAGAAGACCACCTGGCAATAACATATTCCAACTTTTAGATTATTTATACCCGGAACGGCGATAGAATTACAATTATACTATTTTTCACGTTTATATTATACATATTAGTAATAAAGGTGTTCTTTTTTTTATGAAACGCGTTTTATTTAAAAAGCGGTTTAGTAATATGAAAAACTATTTTACAATATTGTCGTACTTACCAGATAACAATTTGGTTGCATAACGATTCCATTCCGTTAAATTTGGATAAAGGACCGCCGGTCCGAAGCTAACCAGCTGGTTATCAGATAGATCGATAGCTAGGTGAGGGATATGAGCTAAAGGCTGCGCTAGACCTGCTGGAAGCTCAGATACTCTTGAACCACTTAGGCGCAGGATTAGTGCACGTTGCTTTCCAAGAGCAGTAAAAGCTTCGGCATCTACGCTTCTTATTGTAGATCCTTGTATTTCTAAAGTTTTAAGTTTTGGCGCTCGCAACCCCAGTAATTGTGAATCTAATGACTTTTTTCGAATATGGACGGCTAACATCTCAATACGAGGAGTTGCAGATACTATATCTGCGATAGAAACTTCTGTTATCTCGCCGGCCGGATATTCTAGACTAAGAGATCTTAAGGACATTAAAGCGCGAAAGGCGCGAGGTTCAATTATTTCTAAAAACCTAAGACTATCCATTTTTAGATAAAGAAGTCTTCCCAGGCCATCAAATAGTCCACTTTGAATCCGAACAATTGGATTTCGTGACATGTCGAGAGATATTAGTTTTGGTACAGCAACCCACATCGCGGGATGTAATGTGGTAAATTTATTTCCAGCAATATCTAATGCTTTTAAATTAATAAGATGTTGCATATCGATTTCACTGTACGAAGTGATATAATTATTGCTAAGATTTAGTTCAGTAAGATTAGCAAGTGGAAGATGAGGAGCACGTTTCAGCCCGGTATTGGCTAGAGATAATCGCCGTAGTCGAGGAACGTTATGAAATAATTCTTTGAAATTCGTTTTAATTGTATTAAAAGCGAGGTCAAGACGACGTAGTCTTGGCAATCCAGCAAAAGTGTTATCGGACAGAACGGTCAAAGCATTACGGGCTAGACCAAGCTCATGTAAGAAAGTTGTAGCATAAAACATAGCCGCATCAAGGTACTCTATTTTATTTTGTGAAATTTCAAGACGACGTAAGGTAAAGCCAACTTGCGCCAGTGCACTACTTGGAAATAAAACCAGGTGATTATTACTCAGATCTAAATATTCTAGTAAGGTATTTTTAAACACATCACGCGGTAAAGCACGTAATTTGTTACCATCTAGCCGTAATAACCTTAAGCAACAAAGACTATGAAACTGTTCTACAGATAATTGTGCTATTCTGTTTCGTGACAAATCTAGAATTTGTAGTGAAGACATTCCTGAAAGGGCCCGACGTTTAATTATACTAATATTATTGTTTTGGAGACTCAATATATTTAAATTTACTAAAAATCTGAATGCACCATTATCAATTGTTATAAGTTTGTTATTAGAGAGAAATATCTGGCGAATGTGTTTTCCGAGTGAATTAAAAAAATCTTGTGTCAAAGTTTCTAGCAAATTATATGACAAATCCAGGACATTTATAAAAACAATTGGTCCTCCATAAAGAAATTCTATGTTATTATAACTGACGTTTAGAGCAAAATTTGTTTCATAATTTGATACATTAACGAAACATCTCAATGAAAACTTTGCTATATTATTGTCTTGCAAATCCAAAATTTGTATTTTTGGTAACTCAGCAAAAGCTTCCTCAGCAATCAAATCTATAACATTGCCAGCTAAATTTAAGTATGCCAATTTAGGTAAATTAGCAAAATTTCTTTCACTTATATTGCGCATGCGATTGAAAGATAAGTCTATACTTTGCAATTCAGACAGGTCCTCAAGAAACTCTGAATTAATTTTACTTATATAGTTATAGGACAGTCTTAATTGTTTTAATATATATGAACTGCCAGTTTTTCGGAATTCGCTAGGAAATTCATTGATTTTATTAAAATCTAAATTCAGGTATTCCAATGCTGGAAAATGTTGCATATCATCAGATGATACGTAATGAATATTATTATTTTCTAATCCTAGCCACGTCAAACTTTTTAAACCAGAACCTGTAGAAATATGCCTGCTTAATAAAATCGATGATAATTCTAAAACTCTTAATTGTGTCAAATTAGCAAAAACATCAGCTTCCATGTAATATAGGTCGTTAAAACTTAGAACCAATTCACGAAGGGGCAGTCTCGGGAAAGAACCCAAAGTAAGCTGAGCAATCCGGTTACCGCTAAGACTAAGCGTTGCAAGTGATCTTGACCAAATTCCAAAATTTTCTACTGTCACATATGAAATTCGATTGTAACCAAGGTCTAAATAAAATAGTGTTGCAGATGTAAGGTTCTGTAAACCGGTTGGAAATGAAGAAAAGAAATTGCCTGTTAATAATAAAGAATGCAGCTTCGGTGGTAGTTCTTTAAGATCTTCTAAACGGTTGTATGTTATTGATAAGTAACGCAGGTGGTTTAATTCTCGTATAGAATTAGGTACCGATGTTATTTCATTGTAGTCTAATTCAAATCTTTGTAAACTATGTTTCAAAATATAAAATATGGAATCAGAAATATATTGTAAATTATTGTACGAAATAGAAATTGTTTCTAACCGACCGCAGTTAAACACAAATGCCGGAATAGTAGTAAAATCGTTAAGATCTAAAACTACTTGTTTTAGTTGAAGATTATAATGAAATTCAAAATTAAAGCTATCAGTAAGTTCGTTATGACTAAGATCAATTGAATCTATTTTCGTCCGCTCGTTTCGGCATGTGACATTAGGCATTGGTTGAAGAATATTATTTCTAAGATGAAGATGGCGAAGACGTGGGAGCTGAATCAATGCTTCGCAAGGAATGTCTGAAAGCAGATTATTAGAGAGGCGTAAAAGAGCTAGTGATTTAGGAAGTATACCGGCATCTAGTTGTCTAAGTCTGTTGCCGTTTAGTTCTAGTTGAGCTAATTGGCGGAGCGAGAAAAATGCGCCCTTACCAATTGTACAAATGTGATTATCACTTAGTGACAAACTACTTAATGATTCTGAAAGACCACCCCAATCCATATTCGTGTCTAAGTGACTTATATAATTGCTGAAACAAAGAAAATTATGTAGACCGGTCTTCATATTTAATAAATAAATATAAAAACACTTACTTCTCTAAATTCAACCAATTCAAGACTTTCAATTGTCGCAAGGCTTCTATTGGTACCTCAGCAAATTCGTTGTAGCCCAAATCCAAAGATGCTAATGATTTTGTCATCGAGCTGTAAAAGGTATATAATAGGGCATTTGATAGATACAAACAAAATTTTACTCATATGTTTTTATTAGTATTGTTGGTCTATTAACCTGAGAGCGGCGTTGTCAATGTGGTGTAGGTGCGAGGCAACAAGCACGAGTGTACGTAATGCACGTCCGTCCAGTGCAGTCTCGGTCAATTCACCAAGTCGCGCTGACGAAACTGTAACATGCTCCAAGCCCGCCTCTACCGCACAAGATTTTTTTTGATGTAGATGTGTAAGCGCTACTCCACAACATAAATTCCAGTCAAAAGAAAAACCTCCTAGAGAATGCATAATGATTAACAAAAATAAATTATCCAAATATAAATACCGGTCTCCGGAAACCTGTGAAAGGGCACAGCATCGCAGGAAAAGTATTCGTCGTGGCATTCACACAGGGGGCTAATGGCACAGGGGAGCGGCGCTCGTACGGGCAAAAGTGCGAGCAATGCTAGCAGTATAACCCAGTGCAGCGTTGCCATGTTACGAATAGGCGGTAAAACACGCCATGGCGTTGAGCTTGGGTCGACGCTTTGCCACAGCCGACATGATCGCGGCATCGCACTTCACAATGCTGCAAAAAAAATAAAAAGTTGTATAATAGCATATTAGAGAGAACTAAAATATAGAACACCACAATAATAAACTAATTTGAATCATTAAGTAAACAATACTATTTATGGCACTTAAAAAAACTAACTACGTTAAAACAAACCGACTTTAAAACTAAAAAGTAAAAAATAATTATGATTTAATATTCATTATATACTACCTATTATTTATATGTCTTATTTACTAACAGGTTTGAAGTCGGTGCCAAACCATTTAGTATAGGAATTTGGTTGAATACATTTTTGTAATTACTGATTTTTTTTGTTTTTCTTCGTATCAATTCAAGCTAGTAATAAGATTAAGATTTCGTTACTCTTTTATAGCTTTAATTACGTATCTTAATTTTTGAAGTAGGCATATCATAATTCACATGTCCTTTTAGTTTAAGAATTCTGTTGAATGCATTTTCAAAATTTTGTTTTTTTTTTCACTATTCTTCGTATTGATTGAGCTGCTTATAATTTTAAGATTTAATTGCTTTTTATTTTGTTTATTTAAATATCTTAATCATTAAAATAGGCATTTCATTATATTAATTTACCTGTATTCATATAAGAGACTCGCACCTTAAGGTATGGTATTACCAAACCGTAAAACCGATGGTATGTATAACCTGCATAACCAATTTATTAAATATGATTTATGAATTTGTAAAAAACACAGCAATATCAAATGTAGAATAAAGACACCGTACTTCTCATGACCTGAAATGGGACGAAAGCGCAATTTGTCCTCGAATAATATATTTGTGAATAAAAAGGAATAATCTAAAACAATGGCAAGCTATCACATAAAACCCAATGAGGCATCTCATTCATCCGGGCTCAGGATGAGCCCAGACAGCAATAAAAATTATATGAATTTTCCTACATCGTCCTCTTATACATTCGCAGAATTATGAGGCACGCCGCTGGATAAATATTACTCGGCTTAGAGGAATTTGAGTCGCATCCCGACGACAGCAAATCTCGCATTCGCGACTAAATGCCACTTTTGTGCTTCAAACGAGATCATTATTAGTACACCTATTATTTTAAAACCTATTTCATCTTTTTTTGGCTGTAGTTTGTAAATTATTTTCATTGTTTATTACATTTGAAAAATTTTAAGCTCTGTTCTATAGATGTTTGCTTGGTACCATTATTAGGTGAATATTTTTCTTAAACCTAAACATAAAAAGAGGTGGCTTTGTGGCACTTATTTAAGTACGTGAAATCCAGAAAAATCACTAATATATCATTTTTACAAAATTTGTTGGGAAATTTGGTACCTCATACCTACATCACAATAAAAATCCTAGCTTTTTAAACGCCGCCGCCTTGTTAACGACTTGTGCTTACGAAACAACTTAAAAGATGTCTCCATACCCTTAGATATCTAGATAAGTGGCATTAATACATACAAACGGAATGACAAAAGTATAGATTTAATACAATGGTAGAACTGATAACGACAATTTACCATTAGACACTGACGCTTGAATTATATTTTAATGTATAAAATCTTCATTTTGTATTAAAAAAACATATGTAAGCATACAATTAAGTTCTTTTATAATATTTGGTTTGCTGTATCTTTTAATGTCCAAATAAACTCATAATACCTACGTATGATAATGGTAATTGAACGTCGACCAGTTGAAAATTTACAAAGAAAAATTTAGAATTAATTTTGTCATATGACAATGTATAATTAATTAAATTAAATTAGATGACATAGTATAATAAATTTTAAAACTTTTTTTGGCTTCTGAAGAGCTATAGAAAATCTTTTTTAAATATATTGATTTCATATTTACTAATGCAAGAGGGCTTATGTTTTATATTAGGTATACGTTTAGTAGTTAAAACGTATTTCTTAAAAGTTTATAGGACGGTAATATATAAATCCTAAGTATATATTGAGGTGATGTTTAATAGATGTACTTTATTTTTATGTCTATAAAATAGTGAACACCAACTTTTAGCTGCGGGCTGCCCAAGAAAGTTGTAAAGATTTGAACTACCCCGGCTGGTATCTGTATACGAACTGGTAATCCCCTGGGCAAGATTCTCTACAAGGAAGGGGTGGAAAAGAGGTTGAGAAGTTGGAATGGGGACGTAGGGCTCAGTCTGTGCATCGCATCTTAACCGCTAATAACTCCCGCGGGAACGCTTGTCCGCTAAGAATCCAGACGGATTGCTGTAAAGTGTATCATTTTCATGCATTTTTTTATAGCTTTATTTAAATGATCATGTACATGAATGAAATTAATAGTCTTTTGCTTAAGTACCTTATGAACTCTCTAATTACTTTCAAAGCTACTTTAACCTCGTTTTAAATGGGCTAAAAATATTAACAAACGAAAAACACATTAAAAATCAGTACATATCTTTAATAACATCACTTCTGATGACGACCTTTGAAACTAGTACATATATAAAAATAATATACATATAATATATGAGTAGTAAGTACTACAATATTTTATTTACCTAAAACTTTTTTTACTTCTCCAGAGCTTCTCCAGGCGACAACAAATGTTTGCTAATATAAAAGTATAAAGATAATGGTAAGAAATACACATAATTCCTCACTGTTAGACTACACTTCTACTGTAGGTTATATACCTACAATATACACCTCACCATGACTCCCCAGCATTCTATTTAATACGTGTGAAAGTAATTTTTTTGCATAAGAAGTAACTCCATTTGTTTTTGTCGACAGAAATAGGTTTATTTACCACCTTGTATAGACGCCACTTGAAAAACAACGAAAAAGTGTCGTATAGTTCTTGCAGTAAATTGAGTTAATTTTGGTAAAAGCAGACACGTGTTATTAATTTTCGAATAAGTACCTCTATAACTCTCACTATCATTTTCAATGTCTTAGAAGTCTAATATTTTAGATAGATTTATTACTATACATGATTACATTTCCTTGGTCAGCTAAATGGTCAGCTAAATGGTCATTTATTCCACATTACGATATGCAAACAGATTTTATTCCTAAAATATTGCTTGCATATATTTTATAACATATTTTAGCGTGTAAATTGTTTACAAGGCTGCTTAAACAATTTGCTCTCTGCAATGCCACGACATTACTTAGGAGCCTGGCACGGTTAGCGCGGGACGAACGATGGCTCGGGTTGAGGAGGGGGGGGGGGGGCTAGAGCAAAGGATATTAGCTGAAACTAATTATTTTTCTGTAATATCAAGCAAGCACTAGTATTTGACCACACTCCACGCTCTGAACCGGACATGATGGAGCCTATAAGCTTCATTATAGTTGAATAGGAGCACAAGACGTGACTACTGATGTTAACTAAATTAAATTACTTTAAACATATGACTTCATATTAAAAAAATATATATTTTATTTGAGAAACGATTTTTGTCTGTTCTAAGTACACCAAAGTCTATTTTCTACCAGTTTCTATTATTCTTCTTCTAGCTTCGTTGATATATCTTAACTTACATTCCATTTCAAAGTTTATTAAAGACTATTACATTTCAATTTAAAGAAACTGATTTATATTGGATGTTATTATTGTTAAATGTATTTTAGTTGTCCACATAACATTGTTAAACGAGCATAAGGTAATGTAAACGAATCACAAACGTCCGACGGCCGCGGCGCTATACCAACATGGGAGGCGTGCGGGTGTATGGAACGACGCAGAACCATCACGTGCTTGTTTATTTGGTAACCCTTCATTAATGTGTGCATATTTAGGCGAACTTACCCAAAATTAACTACGAATCATTATTTGTAACACATAAATTGACTGTATTTATGACTAAAGGGAGGGCAAAAAAACTATTATGTAATTATATATGTCACACATAGAGTGATCTGATTATAATGTTTGATGAATTATACAAGTGATTATATTATGTATGGTATAGAACAAATATAATAATAAACTATTTAAAATCAATATAACTTAGGCTCATTCGGCAGACAGTACAATTTCATTTCTTCGTGTAACAGATTAATGCCCGATAAAAAAAACAGCCGTCCTAAAGTAAAATGTAAAGTATATGATACTTATTAATAATGTATTGTTTTATTGATACAAATTCATGATAAAATTAAATAAAAATTGATTTACATTAGAATATCAGATTTTAGGCGAAATAAGAGCGAGTTGAATGTAGGTCAGGTGGGTTTAAATTGATCGAACTCTATTGGCAAATCATCTTGAGCAGTTTACATACACAACGGAGGCGAAACAATGACGTACGAACATTGACTTGCTACGAAATTGAAATCCTCAAATCGGAATAGTTTTGCTTAAAGATTAATAATACGATAATCTTACCATACAACTTCCAACAGGAACTATTGTATGAATATCATACTTATAGACTAAAAGTCTGAGTATAAGTTTATAATAAACAGAGATATATAAAATATATTTCCTGAAATATAAAAATAATTATTGTTTTACACAAAATTTAGATTCATAAAAACGGCGAGGTAAGGAAATATTTTATAATTTATTGAAAGTAGGCAGTACTAAAATAATTATTGCTGCTTTAATATAGCTGTGTTAATTTATTTTTATATAGACTTTAGTGGATGTAAAGCTCAAAGTATGCCAAAGGTACATCTGAACTCATTTGATAACAGTTAATAAGAGCTAGTTTGCTGCGCTGTACTTTCAGCGGTTATTAACTTCGAGACTCAGTTTGTTTTGTGTCAGCGTGTACCTGTTTACTTGCAACGTATATTTGATGAACATAAAACTTCCAGCTTTTCATAAAAGTCTGGATAAAAATTGTTTAGGAGCAAGGTAAAACAATTTAAGCGTTAAAGGAAATTTCAAGTTTCTGGAAATATCCCAGATCGTCAAGACATATATATAGATTGATTGCCATCTAGTGTAAATGGGGTCTTTGTGAACAGAAAGAACACATCTTTTACATTATAAATATGTCTGAATGTGTGAATGTATATCTAGCAGAACAATGTATGTATGTGTGAGCGTTAACGTGTCTAACGAGGTAGTTTCATCTGAAACTGCATTGATGAAACGTTTGTTTCTTTGTAGAGATCGGCAGATTTTGCCTTAACAACAACCTTGCCTTGACTAATATAGAAATCTATATAAAATTGTCTTGTTTTTATTCTAATCAATGTTTCTAATTTAACAATATTTAATATAATATTCAAAAGATCCCACAATCTAAATTAGTATTGTTAAGCTTAAGCTTAACATGGCTAGACAGATTTATAAAGAATTTCAAGTATTTGTAAAAGTTGTATTACATAACTTTGTCTTTAGAAAGTTAAAAATAAAATGGTTAGTTAGTCTTTTACATGACATCTATTGATAAATATATGACAAACCATATATAGGTATCTACAATCTAGTCGTTCAATACAATACTTGTCTGTCCATCCCTTTGATTAACCGAAATAATATTTTGTAAATGGCAGACCAAAGGTTTTACTACTAAATTATTAACATGTCTGTCTTGATATAAAGGAAATATTTGATTTAAATGGTACCTACCTATATTCAACGTGAATATTGAATTAATTAATGAATTATACATCATATTTGTATTCTTATTTGATTATATTAAAATACTCGTATATTCGCAGTAGGTGTTTGTCTCTCTGTAAAGACATCACATTCAATATAGTAAATACGTAAACAATTGCCTCTTCTTCAATTAGCACTTCTAAGAGCTAAGAGATATCATGGAAATCTAAATCTAAACAAAAACAGTAATGGAAATCATAAAATCTTATCTGTAATATTTATTGCACGACAAAAGGAACCGGCTCTACATGAGATATTAAGTACATTATATTACAATAAGTATTATATAGTTACTTTTAATATCTATTTATTGCATTTGAAGAAAACGTCTTAAACAAGATTTTATTCATTCATGTTATTATATTACAGTATCTGTTGTTATGTAAATTACCACGCAATCTTATTGCGTTTCTTTAACATCGGGAGTCTGTGTCTGTCAGTGAGCAGATAAATTGTATTGTTTAATTGTTCCTGGAGCTCGGATAATTACAAGTGTCTCCGAACTCTTTTTAGTTCTGGGTATTTATCGCGTTTAAATTTATTAATAAAACTACTTTTTTTTAGACGACTTTATAACTTACGATATAAACGTCGGTTTTTAAAATTATGAGATAAATTTTTATATGGTACCGCACAGCTCCGTTTTACATTTTTTCAAACATTATTTTTTTTTCTATAAGAAGATATGGTATTAATAATAATAATACCATATCTTATATAGTAAAAATACATATCGCATCATAGTATTATAATAATAATACTATGATGCGATATGTATTTTACCAAATAAATCAAGTAAATTTTAGTTTCCAGTAAATCATTTCCTGAAAAAAGGCACTAATTTGTCCGTTTGTCGGCAGACTGTTTCTAGAAAAAAATATCTCAACAGATAGTACACACTTAATATTACTTAGGCGAAAACTGCTTACTCTCTGACAACTTTTAATTCTTGTTGAATTTACAAATAAAAGAAATATTATTTTCTTGGTATAAAATAGATGATACAGAACATATCTTAAAAAATATTTAGTTTTCCTCAAGGTCATGTTTTGAGGGTTACGATTACGGTTCTACGCGGCTACGAATGTGCTACGGTAATATCGTAACCTTATTTCTACGGTTCGGATTGAACATTAAAAAAATAGGTATATTAAAATGTATTAATGTTAAGAAAATGTAATAAATGTAATAATTAAATGTTTTAAATGAAATATATATGCTTGTACTAATGTAATAATGTTAAGTGTGTCATACATAATAAATAATATATAAATATTACTTTAAATATCATAACCCAAAAAAAACCTATCGCAAGTACCTATTTGTCAAATAAATAAAAATAAGGTAGAAACAATTCGTTACAGGCCTATAAAATAAGTCCATGAAGCAGAAGTTATTACGGCTAGTTCTAATCAAACTTATTAAAGATGCTACGAAGCGCGTGAACAAGAACTTGCTCTCCGCGGTAAGTATGATTGCATTTATCACTTACATAGTTCATTTCATCTCGTTTATACACGCGGTTGTGTTAGTTTACATATGTGTACTATGTAAGTGTATATATGTATTAGTAATATAAATGTGTGTGTAAAGTCACACACATTATCCGCATTACTATCAAAATTTAATAAAAGAGTAAGTGTTAGAATTATTAAATATTCATAACAGGTTGAAGTCTTACATTTAACTAATTAATGAAATACAAAATAAAAAATATATAATGGACACTATATTTAACACTATACAGCTAATTGTTTTAAGAATGGCACAGTGTTAAAAAAATATAGTTTTCAAATTTATACCACTACACCTACCTCCGACACAGATACGTATTGTTTTGTTCAGCTTTTAATAATCGCGATTTGATCTTATGTAAGCCCTGTATCTATAAAAAAACTATTAATTGCTTTGTAACATCACTTTCATGATTATGATATTAAATTCGATTAATATAATTCGTAATTATAATAAGTTTAAAAAAAATTGTATTCAAATTATTCACAGGTGATAAGCTCTTTTATATTTTTAATCAATCATAAGGATAGGTCTGAAATACGATTCACGTTTTAAAAATTAAAACGTAAAATAATGTTGGTGGTTCACCTGCGGCAATTAATAACGATGTAACAGACGTTCGCAGATCTTTCAAATACACTAAGGATGTTTTGTAACTTCTCCGTTAGATATTCAAAAGCCAGAAAAATGTGATTAATGAACATTTTTTTTAATGTTACAGGAAAGACACAAATCTTAAGATCGTCAGGAATATTCGGTCTTAAAGCGGCTATATGTAATATTTTGAGCGAAAAAAACCGAATTGCAATTCCTCTTCCGAGATCCATGACGGCATACGAAAGAACTTACATCTATCATCTCATTTTACCTTTCAGATATAGGTCATTTATATTTCAAAAAGTTACAAAATAAAAAAACAAACTTTCACACTTTATAAGAGCTTATTATGATGTCATAGCATTGATTTTATTTATTAGTTTATTTTTGCATTAGATTATAATTTAAGAACATTAATTATACATAGATTTAAAACCATTGACAAAGAAAATGTTATGTTTCCATTAGTTAAAACATGTAAAAGTTTTTTTCCTATTATTAAATATTGTTTTAAGCTGAAATTCAACATGTAAGGATATTTACCTACAATCTCGCTGAAAACTCTCAATATAAATAAATCAACGCTGCCAGCGTAAATACATGATAACACAAGTTTGCACGAGCACTCGTCGAAGTTCAACGCGCTACGTAACGTCACTAACGAAAACGACACGTCCACCAAACTAGGCGGTCTTGGAATAACTAAAGACTAACGAGTGAAGAGTAGAGTTGTAAAAAACCGTCTGTATACGGTACTGAGTAACCGGTGCGCCACCTAGTACCGAAATCGAAACGTTACACACGAATGCATTTTTGTACTCGCGCTTTTCGTACTATGTTATGCGTTATACTACTGTACTATGTTATGCGTGTATATGTTGATGCTTGTATTCAAACGTCGGCTGATCGTATGTTTTACGCATGCGCGCGTTAAATTCAGAAATGTATGTTCTAAGAAAGTATGTTTGTTATTTTGTCAAATAAATATGTCTAAGGATTCATGTAGAAATTTAATTAAAAAAAATAATAAGAATTTGAAGTAATTGTCAAATTCACGTATTTCACGCTATTTAATACTACGAAAGCCAGATTACGACGTTATAACAAATTTAGTAATTCTGTAGCTCGGCCTAACCTCACATTTACTTGCGAGCATACCTCCTGACACTAGATCTCCATGTTGGTGATATTGGCATCGAAGTTGGAAATGTAATAAAATTTATTAGATCTTACCAGTACATTTGTACAACTTATCGCGTAAATGATACGGTCGACCACCGATACGGTTGACGTAGTCCGCTGAATCGCTGAAGTAAGGACACGACCACTGGTATCATCAGCTCTGCATACACTCACTCTGCATACGCTCACGGTACCGAGTATAGTGCTAGCTGTCAAACTCTGCGACACATCATTTTCGCCTCCAGCATCCCATGTACTGGCCTAAGAGCCCCACAGGACACGCCCGACGTGACGTAAGCGATGCGTCGAAACGGCTAGCCCAAACCACATTGACTCGGACTTAAAGGCCCGCGCATCCAAGACTCTGGTCTCGACGCTCAGCACCCTTGGCTGTAGATGCCGTCGACCATATAAGCGGCGGCGTCCTTATCTGCACACTAGGCTCCCACTTTCGAAGTGGCAGCTAATACTGTTCTTCCAATGAAAACAGCTTTTCTAGAATTTATTTTATTTTTAACAGTTAGAATATTAAAAGAAAAGTTGTTTTATCTGCTACGCTTATCACGTTGTAAGCCATCTGCAATTTCATGAGCGACTCACTACTACTTCATTTAATACCAAAATGGTTTTAACAAATTAATAAATAAAAGGGTAGTTTGTTGTAACTACCAAAAGTTACACAAAATGTACGTGTAAATAAACATTCCATTCATTATCCAGCATAAAAAGTTTGGAATATACTCACCAAAACTGTTGTCTTACCACAAGATTTGAACGCGTCTTGCGTACACGCAAACCAAGAAATTAATTTCAATGTGTACGACCAAGTTAATAGCAACGAGCCAACGACTCTGCACGATATTTTCGAGAACATTTAGAACACTACCACGTGAATAGCGATGCTGGGGTGATACTTTCTATGTTTGAGTTTTCGGAAGTTTCGAACTTTTATTTTAGAACAACTAAATAAAATTAAGAAAATAAAAACGAAAGTGAGGGTATGTTTGATTTCTCCAATCCGACCTAATTTCGATAGCCAAACCGTCAAGGCAGAGAGGCTGGGACAATCCCACTTCTGATCTAAGGATTCATGTAGAAATTTAATTAAAAAAAATAATAAGAATTCGAAGTAATTGTCAAATTCACGTATTTCACGCTATTTAATACTATGAAAGCCAGATTACGACGTTATAACTAATTTAGAAATAAAACTATGACATAAAACGACAAATCTACCACAGTAATAAAACGCAGGATAAGCTACTCAAAGATCACATCGACAATCACTATTCACACCTGCAGAGCTTCCGCTCTCAAACGACTATGATACGATAATTAATAAACCTAACACTTGCTTACTAATTTATAGGAGTTGATGCCTACTAATTATTTAGAAATACCCTGGATTCCTAACATATGTATAATAATTTATATAATCGTCGTCCAAGTTTTTTAATAAATATTGTGTGCAATTTATTCAAACAAAATTATTGAATATTTTTTTAATTAGTTGGTATAAAATACGTTTTATTTTATTATTACACTCATTTTAATTCTAATTTACCATATGCATAGTAATTTACTATATGCATTCTGTTTTACATAGTAAATTAGTAATTGAATGTTGGAGTGAGATAGCCACCTGTATAAGATGTAAAGGGAAGAATGTTTTAGGAGAAACAAAAGGTAAAGGAAAGATAGATAAAGAGACATGGAGGTGGAATGAAGAAGTACAAAAGATTCTAAAAGAAAAGCAGAATGCTTTCACGAAATGGAGAAATGCCAGCGATATGATTCCTGGGCGCCTTATTTTCACTGCGTCAAGTATATGAAAAATACAGGCGAGCGCATTCAAACCTGCATATGCTGTTCGTAGACCTGGAAAAGACATTCGATATGAGTGAGTGACATTCCATGAGTTTCTGTGATGGGCTATGAAAGAGAAGGAAGTGCTTGGAAAAGACGGACAACTTGCACGTGCTATGTATGAAAGAGCGAATACGCATGTCCGGTCTGTTGCCGGTGTAATCGATCAGTTCAATGTGGTTGTAGGTTTACACCAGGGATTGACTTTAAGTCTCTATTTGATTCTCCTGGTAATGGATGCATTGACATAGGACATATAGGAGGAGGTACCCTGGTGCATGGTGTTCGCCAACGACATTGTCTTTGTTTGAGACGATGTTTCTGAGATTCAGAGAAGGCTGGAAAATGGCAGGGGAGACTGGATAGTGTCAGACTAAAGGGCTACAGAACTAAAACGAAGCACTTGTTCTGTTATTTCGGTGGCACAAAAAATAGGTAAAGGGCAGGGAGATGATGGTCATTTTATTTCTAAACAACTAGAAAAAAAATATAGTACATCCATGTAGTTTTACCTTAAATCAAACTCAATTTAAATATTTAGCTTAAACGTAAGTCTGGTTCACAATACATGAATGAATGTAGGTATACGCACGACTCGACGTCACCTTAATATAACAAACCATAGTTATGAGATATTAAAAGTAATGAGTAACGTAACAATACAATAGTTACGAGTACTAATTGCTGAATACATACAGGTACGCTTTTATTCGTTACTTTTAAACCTCTACTGAAGAGTGAAGACAGAAGATTCTTCAATTCACTGAAACAGTACAGAGACTACAGACTCCCCGCGCCTGAGCGCGAGATAACACACGATTAGCTTAGAGTAGACTGTAGAGAATAGTACTAAAGATACATCGACCGTTAATAATATATTAGAAGTGAAAAACATAACATCGATCAATAAATTAGGTACCTCTGATATAAGCGAATATGTATTAGACTTTATTTTTTTTACTTTAGGTTTAATTGCGCTGTTGTTATTTTATTTTTCATAATTACAAATAAGTTACTATATTATTAATATTACTAATTTAGTCCTTTAAGTATTCCACCCTTGGTATTAGTTCTGATTCTATTTCTATCATATCTAATAGTACTAATAATATATAATTACTTTAAATGGGGGCGAGAAATATTTAGTTTATAAAAAGAGTAATAAAGATAGAACTAAACTTTAAATGGCGAAACTTTAACTATGAGAATTTTCATGTTTTGGTATTTAAGTCAATTCGTCCAACAGTATTCTGCTACAGTCAGGTAGTCTCGTTTAGCATACCAGAGCTTGAGAGAATCCCGAAAACCAGTTTAATTTTAGAAATTTGTTTATTAAAAATTATTAATATTACAAAAAAAAATGACCCACTCTGTGGGTTGATGCTTTAGTAACTTTCTAACTTGATTTGTTCTATAATTGTGATAAAATTAATTAATATCATGTCTTAAAACCGTTGTAGTTATTAATATTCATAATTTAGGTATTACATATGATTGCCACAATTTAAAACTCAAGAGACGTAACAAGTTATTGGGCGATGTAATATTGTAAAACTGTCGTACTGTCCTTCACGCGTTAAAAACAAGCTACGCCCTTGTGAAAGGTTGTTGTGAGACAAAAGCCCTTTGTCTGATTTTTATGTCTCTAATAAAGGCCAGCGAGTGACCAATAATTAATTTGTAGCCTGATTGTTAATAGGTCCGAGGGAATATAAAGAATTATGTTTTATCTAATTTTGTTAATGTCTTTGATTTTCAGTACAACAAAATCATTACAGCAAAAAGCGAAAATAATTAAAATAATTCCAACAATATAAAAGAATGCGACCAAAATTGTCTTGAAACAACTAAAGATTTAAAACCAATCCTGTTATCATTGATACAAAAAATATATTATTTTTTTATATATCCGATATTGATAAAAAGACTCCTCTGCATGTTCCCTCGAGTGGAAATTTTGATAAAGACGTCGAAAGTTTTTCGGACCCGTTTTATCGGCTTCGGTCACCCGATTTTTTACTTTACTCAGTCATTCGCACCAATCATCTCTGACACATTTAATGGAAATCCCTTGTATTTTTAATATAAGCACCGTGTTGTTGTTATTTTATTTCGAAATAGTCATAAATAAAAATTTAATCTACTGAATAATTATACAATAATATACAGGTTTATTTGTAATTAGTTGGCCACCTCTTGGAAGCAGCCTCTCTGCATCAATCCCAACAACATTTGTTCTAAGACTAATAATAAAATTCATAGTTTAAAAATTTTTAGTTTTCCTGTACAAAATCTATTTGTTGTCTCTGAACTAGCATTAACTTTCAGCGAAGGTTGGCAACCGGGCATTGACCTTTTAGGTACTTCTAACAAAATAAGAATAAAAGAGGCCGCAAAAATTTTTGTTTCGTTTTTAATGTGTTGTTTATTGATGTAGAGAGGCTGCAAGAGGTGTCCAACTGATTACAAGTAACCCTGTATAATTTATATTGAAAAATTAGAAGTCTTGATTAAAGGAGTCCATAAAATTGTTTTTTATACTATGTATTTAATAAAATTTGCAATTGTATGAAAGCCTTATAACGTCCTCTTTTCAATCACTATCTTTGGAGCCTATTTCAGTTCTTTAAAATAGTTAGGTATATTCTACTTAATTTGTTTTCAAAATGCACTTACTTATTGGGTGGAAGCTCTGTATCTTTTACATATATTTGAGTGTCACGATGTTTGTCCGCGATGGACTTTTAAACTACTTAACCGATTTTAATCAAATGTGCACATCGTGTGCAGTTTGATCCAACTTGCAGGATAGGATAACTTGCATCTCAATTTTAAATCGCAATTTTATTTTATTCAAATTATTTGTTTACAATTACCTGTTAGGTCCAAATAATTTTAACAGATGGCGTTGTATCTGTTGACTGGTTTGAGTTAGTGTTCAACAGAAGGCGTAATGTTAAAAGTATAAACGTTTCATATACTATTTAACATCATAACCGACACGCGATGCTGAGACTAAATTATGAGTTAATTTTTAGTGTTAGTATAGCCGGCCACATGATACTTAGACTGAAGTATATGTAGATTCATATTATAATGAACATAATACAATCGAATTATACCTGCATCTTCGTCGAATCTATTTGTATGAGACGGGTCAACCAAAAATATTGTGCACCGATTAGTGCAAAATTAAAATAAAAATTAAACTATTAATAATTTAAAACAATAAATATTACTGTCATAAATTAAAAAGTATCTGCCCTATACTATAAATGAGGATTTATAAATTTGTAATGTAATCATTTGCTATCATCTTAAATAAAATAATAATAAAAATAATTAAATTTAAAATAAAACATATCCACTGTTTCATCAATCCATCATTTGATCAATCGTTTTCAAAGACCTTCCCCTTCAAATCCCAATCTAGTGATTTTTTACATCGTCTTTAATGTTTTTGGCATCTTTAGTAAATAATGATTTTAATGTTTCAACCGCCCCGTTGCATTGGTTAGAGGTGGAGCGCAGACGCCTAACGTATAGTGGCGTAACGGGGCTTAGATTCGATTACCGCCAGGGACAGGCATGTATGGGATGAGCATAGATGTCTGTATTTCTGGGTTTGGTCGTTTATTAAATATTTTTGCAGTATTTGTAATGTGTATTTGTATCATTGTATAATACCCTTAACCCAAGCAAATAATTTGCTTAATTTGGGGTTAGATCAATGTGTGATATTTTTCTTGATATTATTATGAGAGACGCGCACGATCAACATTGATTTGAATTAAAATGTCCTTATATTATTAAGCTTCATTCTACACATTATTTATAAGATTTCTTGGGCTTATAATATGACATAAATATTAGTTTTGTCTTTTAGTTCTTCACCGTGTCGTGTACCCAAAAAAATAGAAATATTCGAACCGAATATATTCGGCATCCAAAACGAATTACTTGGCCGAATACGACTTGCGAAAAAGATGCCGAATACACCGAATACCGAATACTTACCGAATGTTCGACGCATCTCTAATAATATCAAAATATTGTTATTTCGTTATTTGCCTTGCATTCTGAATTCTTCATTTACTTAGCGGTCGGGTTTTTTTTTTTCAAACACCGTTACTTTTTAAATAGTTTACTACAATGAAATAGGTATATCAACAACCTTAGCACCCACAACAACGCGAGGCCGAATCTGCTAGTTTATTATAATAAGATTAAATGATTGAACGTAATATAATGCAAGGTCAACAAAAAATTGAAAAGTAGTAAAAGAAATGTCTTCGGCTAGGGATGTTTAGTTATATAAACTGGTATATTATGTAAGTATTTGATGTATGTTATGTCGCTATCAGGAAGACAGTCACGCACACGTTCCAGTTTCAAGTATGTAGTTGTTACAACTGTCGCCACTAATCATTGCTGGCTTCAAAACGATTTACAACTTTTAGTAAGAAACTCTTTTGATGTTCTCATTAAATTCCTAAATTAATATAGTCAGATAGTGGGAATAGTGAAGTAAATATATATAATGTGTATTATATTATATATAATAGTAAATTTGATTTACTTCAAACTATATTCCATTGCGAGAATATATCCATAAAAATATATACATATGTATTTTAAATTAATATTTATTTTGAAAATATCTTTAGCATCAAGGGCCGCCGATTGTATCGTCGTTTTTAGGTAAATATTTAATAAACACATAAATTGATGATTGGAATATATGGTAGAAGTCCTTTACTTCATGACGAATAATGTTATTTTAATGTTACTAAGACAATTATTAATAAAATTATCAAAAGTATAATTTTTAAATGAAGCGACTTACCTCTAAAAGTCCCTAATTGTGTAACCAAAAATAAGACTTCTGTTCTTTGACATACGATAAAATAAAACGCACCTACAATTAATATACTAATTTCAATTACACCGATAAGATTTATAACAGAGAATGCTATCTGCTGATGAACTTCTCTTAATTTAAAATGAAAATACAGCAATCAATTATTTACTATTTCAACAATGCGCTCTAAGTTGTACAAGAGTTTGAAAAAATGCTTCCAATTCGGTCAATTGTGACATTCTTTTGAGTTTGCTGCACTCCATCAACATATTTTCTTTAGTGATTGATTGGTTAAAGTGACCTTCGAGGTCGCCAACAACGAATTCGGATTGTGTGTCATCTTAGGATGACATACTTGGCGGGTTACCTTAAGGAAGCGTGTTGTCACTTTTATTCTTTTTTATCTTTCCATCTTCATACATTCTATAACTATATTAACTAGGATCCGCCACAATGCGCTGCGGGAGTTGAGCCAACCTCCCCCTTTTTTATGCAACTAAAGTCGGTCTATACCGCGTCCAAGGACTTCAATGAAGTAGCTGGCACCGGAAAGGTTAAGAGTAACGATTGGCGAGCGCAGATTCAGTTTTTGACCATATCTTTAAAATGAAACAATATTTTTTTATTCTGTTTTTTTTGGAGTAGAAACCCAGTCACGTCCTTGACATGTGTGCCAATTTTGGTTAAAATATGTCGAGTGGTTTTCCTGTGACGTTGCCTCAAAAAATTAATTCCCAAACGGTTAAGAGCTTCGATTACGCTTAGCTCAATTACAATTTTCTATATCACATGAATGCAGATGAAATCTGGATACATATATATAATTAAGCTTGCTACTAAAACCTTTCCAGTGCTGTATCGATACCGAATTCCGACCTTTAGTTAATATCTGAGCCGAGTATTTGACGGGATAGCGTTCAATTACAGTAAAAAACAGTAAAATTTTATTTGTAGTAAGAATCTTATGTCAAAAGTTTATTTTATTTAATATTCTTAAATTTTCATGTAGTAACATTATTAAAAACAATTGGTAAGTAATACTGAACTCATCAGATAAAAGAAGGAAGTAAAAAAACCTGTTACTATTATAAGTTCTATAAGATGCCTGAGATCATTTAATATATACCTGGCATAGTTCGTTTTGTGGTTATTCTCAGACCAGGGTACATTCTGAACCCTTTTATTTTTTTGCTTTGGAAAAATTCGTTACGGATACCCACCGGTCAAGAAGGTGATGACGGGGGGTTATGTGGGACTACTCGGCAGCATAGAAGAGGCTGCCATTTTTAAGGCTACCCACTAAAACTAAAAAACCAACGGTTGCCACTGGTTGCCAATGGTTGTTGAAAGAAGTTCACTGTCACTGTTGGTTGAAAGAATGTAGTAGTATCATAAATGTTATAAAAACATATTATTTTTTATTTATACAAAAATATTTATTTAAATATATCTTCGTTACAGGACGTCACTATAATAATAATAATCAACACACAGAACTATATAGAAATTTATAACACTACTTTCGGGATAACATTTTAAGTTGTAATTTGTAAAAATATATTATGAAAACATGACATGTTATATCAAAATACATATAACATAATATACACTGAATATAGTTTCATATTATTATTTTTTTTAATACCAAAATATTTATAATAGTCTTAAAATTGTCGATATTTTACAAGGCATGACATTAATTAACTATTCATTCGTGGCTTACCGAGGGGTGGGCATGGGGGAGGCATCATGCCCCGGGCGCTACTCACAAAATGCCGGCAAATGATCCAAAATTTGTGGGATATTTTTTTTTTTTATCAAAAATATATTAAATTTAAAGCCCGTGTAAAAGAGTAAACGTTAATTCATTGTCGGACTCGGAGTCGGACTCGTACATAAAGGATTCCGTACAATTATATGTAAAAAAAACATCAAAAAGATCACGTTTGATGTACAAGACCCTTTATATATTTATTTTATTATAATTTAAATATTTATTTTTAAAATGAATATTTAATTAAATGTTCTGTATATATTTCAAACTTCTGCACTGTTGCTCGACGGGTCTTTTCGACGGTATTTTGTAATGCAGCCAGTGCTTCTTCGGCGTTTATAAAACGTTTTCTTCAAATATTTTTTTTTATTTACGGGAAAAAATAAAAATCGCAAGGTGCGAAGGCCAGGGTTACACGGCGGGTGACCGAGTAATTCCCCGTATAACTTCGCCAAACCGTCGATTATTCGCCGGGCACTATGCGACAAGACCGTTTTTCCCAAACCATTTCAAAAACAAGTGGCAAACAATGGTAAGTATGCTACTTAGCAGTAACTGTTTTGATCCTCTAAAACAATTGTGGCGTAATGACCTATCCTTCCGAATTACAGACACCATCTTTTTTCTCACACTTCGACCTCTTTTCAATTTGGTAAGCAACTCCACGGAAGGAGTGTGTATGCTAACTGTCTTTTTGTTTAACAGTAAATCTAGCTTTTGTCACCCTTAAATATTTCGAACACAGCATTTGAGTCACCTCAGTGTAATCTTTGAAGCATTGTACGGCCCCAATCCACAACGACAAAATTTTTGGGGTTCGGACAAATTATGAGATATCCACCAGGCACAGAGCTTCCTGACCGCTAAATATTCATGGACAATTTTGTGCACTTGACTCATACTGATGCCTAAGCTGGACCAAATCTTCTGATAGGTCTCTTTTATGTCAGTATCTATCATACGACGCACAACAAGCAAGTATGATATTACAGATTTCCGTCGTGAACTTAACTGACTCTCTATCCGCCTACGCCGGAATATGCACATCCTCACCAGGCTGTATAAACATCTTCTCTAATTTAGTTCCCTCTTATTTGTTTGAACGTTTCCAACGATTACTTCCCAGTAGCGTTCCTGTGTCTTAACAAAAATTTTTGATATTCCTAATTATAAAACTAACTTTTATTCAAAACCTTTTTCTGTTCAACCAGCGAGGTTATTAAACTCTCTACCTAGCCATATCACATCTAGTCCCTCCGTCGTGATATTTTAACGAAGACTGAAGAATTATTGTTTGTCACAAATATAAGTATTTATTATTACATAATGTATGTATTTGTATACGATGAAATTATATGTATTTATTTTTTGTATTTATGAAAGTATAAAGTATATACAAGATACTATTTTATTAATTTGTAGAATATTAGAAATTTTACATAGGAACATACCTATCTCCGCCCTCTATATCATCCTCTCCAGAACTAATGGGTAGCTGAACGAGATCTCTTTTAAGAGTTAATCTCACCCTATGTATACGTCTTTGTTATTATTATAACTTTTGTAACTATTTGTGGTACATGAAATAAATAAATAAATATAATATTTATTTGTTTTCAAGCATGGGGGACGCTAAAACCGGTTGTGCCTCGGGCGCGAGTTAAGCTCTCTACGCCACTGTGTCTATTAGGTAAATACCCTTGTAGTTGGTCATGTTTCACGGGATAATCCATTTTCAATTCAATTTTCCATTTAAGTCAAGAGCTTAAATATATCATAGGCTACTTTTTTTAATATCCATAAGTTAAAATGTACTTTTATTAATATAATATGTTATATACGCGTCAAGATGAAACAAAACATTGCAAAAATATAAATTTATATATTTATAATTTTATAAATTTGTATATTTAAATATTAATTAAACAATATTGACTTGTAAAAAAAGCTTGTTCAATTTGATAAACTCATAAGAAGATCCAGGCAAAGAGACTCATTGCCACTCTTTTCAACTGCCAATTACAGCATTGTTTATGAGCAAGGTTTACAATAGTATAGTTCCACCCCTTATTGTCATTAATATATACCTTAATCGTATAATAGTATCTTGCAATTTCTGCTTAACAAACAACTTGAATTTTAAAAATGAAAGTTTTTGAAATTCTGCCGGAACTTTATTATAAAAATAAACAAACATAGTACAGAAAATTAATTATGAATCTTTTGCCAGCTTTGTGTGAATTGGAATAAGTTTGTCTTTATTTTATTGTATTTATAGAGTGCACATCAATATTATTTTTAATTTTTGTAGTTTTTATGAACTTACATTAAATTATCAAAAATATATATAGACACGGTAATCGAAATAAACGGTTTAATTTTCTTAAATATTTCTCTTAAGGAATGCCTACTAGACAGGTTGTAAATTGCCCGACTAGCCCTTTTCCGCAATATTAAATTAGTTTAAATATCAGCTGCGTGTCCCCATAACGGTAAACTATAAGACATCACGCTGTGGAAATAGCTGAAATAAACAAGCCACGCATTGTCAACTTACACAACAACGCATTACAACATTGTCTGTTAACTGGCGTATTTTCTTAACTGCAAAAGCTGCCGAGCTAAGTCTATTCACTCGTTTAGTTATATGTGATAATGTGAACCCCATTGATTTTTTTCATCCAATGTAATAAACACCGCTCCCTTCACATTTGGTGTAAAAAATTATATACATTTCGTTTTATTACTATTTAGGTGTAAATTATGTACGTTGAACCAATGTATAATTTTGGTAAGAATAACTTTGATAATTTAATTTAATATTACAATAAAATTTTTGAATTTCATCACATAGAACAGTCTCGACTCGTTTTATCTTAAATAATAGTGACGTGTCATCCGCAAATAATACAACTTCACTGTTGTTTTTGAATTGATATGGTAAATCAATTATGTACATTAAAAAGAGAAATGGACACCGATTTTTGTGCTTGACCCAACAGTTCATTTACCTTTTATGGGAATTTATTGGAAAATGTTAAAACTATTAATAATTGGAATGTCAGTCTGCTCAATAGAAGCAGGTGAAATAGTTGCAATAGTAAATTCTAATATATAAACTCTTTTTGCTAACATATCCTCTATTACTAGACAACATAACGAGATTATCACAATCAATAAATTTATGTATTAAGATCCTTTGCATGAGAGTTTTAAAGGACACAAGGAAAACAAAAAGTAAGCGCCAACTCTCCTGATACGTAAGAATTCAAAATTGAGCCCATATTTCTTACAATGTCATCACTAAATAAGATTAAGTTTTGTGTACTAACTAATTTACTAGGTACATTAGTTGATGCACTAAATGACTGCCATGAGCTGGAACTACTACTATTTTATTAGACTGTCACACAAGAAGTCATTTAAAGGGGCACACACCGGAGTAAGTACTTACAGGCGGTGGAAATGGTGAATGGGCATATGGGTCTGTAATACTTCATTATATAATATCTTCATTATAGCTATATCTTCATTATAGCGGTCGTATAATATAAACGTAATTAATTAGACGCCTAATAATAGATAATAGTCTTGTTAGCCGTTTTTTTTTATTTTAAAAATATCGTATAATATGTACATACATTTCACTACTTGTTAAACACAAAGGTTTCTCTCTCTAACATCGAGCTCAGTGAGTACTACACAATTGAAGTGCAGATATGAGATTAAAGTTTACGATTTAATGAACTCCGTTGTGTACACATCTGCTACAATACAATGTGTTGGTTTCTTGGGATTAAGTATGTTGAAACTAAGCCGGTTATAGCATATAGGAGTGAAAGAGTCTTAAAATGAGCCTTGTAACGACGCTCAGAACATTTTGAGGCGGGCGGTAACGAGCTGAATACTTTTCTAAAGTCAGTTAAGAGGCAAGCAGCCGGAGCTGAAATGGAAAATAAAATGATCATAGCGTGGCGGTAAGTTCCAGAGCTGATTACCTTTCCCGCAATCTTGTTTTGCATTTACTTACTTAGCGTTGGAGAGTACCTACACTCCTCAGCTCTATGTTGCGTATCTGTGCTTTTAAAATGTATGGCGCAGGCTTTGTTAGTTTGTGTTTCGTGTATAACGCTGCTTAATTAAACCTGTTAAGGTTGTTTATATACCCAAGGGAGGCAAAATGCATTTAAGTTGAAAGATTTAATTAAAAATCATGGAAGATGTGGAATATTTGATGTAACCTACACTATAATATGTAATATATGATATAGACAGTTAATATGATATAGTTAATACATACCTAGTCTTGCCATAAATATTGTAACAAAGAAAAAAAAAATTGTTTTTGTTAAAATGTTGCTCAATTGTAAAAAAAATTCTCATCCGTAAACAAAATTTTTCTGTGCCCTTTGCGTACCGCTTCAGTAGTTGTTTCGATTTTACCACCCTATACATCTTTAAATTATCATTTAAAAAATGACCAGTGCGTTTCTTATGGGCTGCAGCCTGCAAGTCATCTCTTAAAAAGCGCTACATGGTTCTAGGTGCTATCTTCATTTCCCGAAATAAAATCTTTTGCTTTCGGACAAGATTTCTTCGAATTCTTTCGCTTACTGCTTTGACCACCTTTTTCGTACGATCTCTCTCTGTCACAAACAGAGGAAGTCTCATTGTACCTACTAATAGCCCGGTACACAAACATTTGACTAATACCAAGTGTATGGAGAGACTTAAAAATTGCATTTGGCTCCATCATACCTACTTTGTGTAATGCAATCAGAGCGATTCTGTTCTTTTATCACAACACTCCATTTTAATATCGCAAAATATCGTACAATGTATTGGCGCCAAAATAAGAAAACACAATGAACAATCCTATAAAAATTACATATTCCAAATTCAAATGTAATATTTTTTTATTTTTAATTGTCTGTTACAATTAATGCCAGACTAAGTATATAAGCCTTGACTTACGAGTTTAAATATTAGTTAGCTTGTACGCGGTAGAAGTGGGAGCGAGAGGTATAACAGGGAAATCTCTCTACAACTCACTTAAAGACCTTGGCCCTTCTAGAACTTGCATCGGTTCATTTCCAGAACATATTTCAAAAGTGGCATTAGTAGGTTTTTTCCAAATTTGGTTAGATAGGGAGAGGAGTATAGACAGTGAAGGCGAGCGTTTAGCGCATCATAAAGGGGCCCCTGAAACCTACCCCTGGGTCGCAAGTCCCAGGCATTGTTTGTACTCCTCTCATTGCAACGCAATGGGCCCGGCACCATTTAATAGTTAATATTATCAATATTCAATATTCAAGTGTGTGATCAATATAGTGACTATCAAAATATTAAAACGAATCAAAACATTACGAATTATTATAAAATAGTCGTTTAACAATAATGTAACCTAACACAATGTAGCAACATCAAAGATAAAGTGTTCTTCCTCTATTAACTATTGAAAATCTAATCGATATAGAAACTCTAAACTCTTTAGCTTTTGAAAAAGAAAACTCTTTATTTTTTTATTTTTATTGTTAATTTTTTTATATTTGCCTACCAAAATGACCCCACTCTGCCTGATCTTAAGCAGTCAGTGAAGTCTAAAAATGGAAGCCACCATTCTCATTCACACAAAATAGAATGCAGTATGGTGGTCTCCACTATGGCGGCCTTGGGAGATGCCTTTTCACGCCCCGCTTAAAAGACCCAGGATCATAGTTGGAAGGAAACACGTGCCGTGGTAGTGAATATGTCGACGTTCCGCCTTGTGCAGATACTCCCGGGGCACGGATGCTTCGGGGGATATCTGCACAAGGTGGCGAGGAGAGAGGCGACCCCCTGTTGTCACCACTGTGATGAGCCACAGGACTCGGCTCGTCGCACCCTGGAGGAGTGTGTGGCGTGGAACCGCCAGCGAGAAGAGCTGGTGGTCGTGGTCGGCAGCAGTGTCTCGCTGTCGAGCGTCATTCCAAAGATGCTCGACAGTGAGGACGTTTGGGTCGCCATGGCCTTCTTCTGCGAACAAGTCATTGCTGCAAAGGAGGCCGCGGAGCGGGTCAGGGAGCTAGCCTCTACCGCTCCTTGGGTTAGGCTGGGAAGAAGGAATTATAGGCCTACGAGGTGAGGGTGTCCCTAAGTTGATTGGGGCTCGCAGGGGGTTCCATCGGGGCGTCACGGTGAGTGCGAAAGCGATCCCGTGGCGTCCCACTAAGGCGATGAGGTCAACCGATAGTTTTTTAGTGGGTAGCCTTAAAAATGGCAACGTCTTCTATGCTGCCGGGTAGTCCCACATACCCCCTCGGCCATCACCTTCCTGGCCCCTGGGATGATGCGTAACGCATTTGTCCAACGATTTAAAAAAAATAAAAAATAAAAAAAAAAAAGGTCCGAAATATTGCCCGTGTATCGTGGAATCGTCAGCATAGCAATGTATGTTGCCCAGGTTCAACATATCACTGATATGCAAAAGAAACAAGGTAGGCGATAGGACAGAGCCCTGAGGCACATGACGCTCATGGAGGAAAGCGGCGACCCAATTGGCCAACCGAGTGGCAGACCGAAAGCAGGAAGGTTGGACAAAAGCGAACGATGCCAAAGTCTGTCGAAGGCTTTGGCAATATCAAGGCTGAGCCAAAGATTCGCCATGCCGATCCATAGCCTCACCCCAGAGATGCGTGACATACGTTAGAAGATCACCCGTGGATCGATTTGGTCTAAAACCATATTGACGATCATTTATTAGAGAGTGATCTTCTAAGTATTGAATCAGCTGTTTATTGATAATACGCTCGAGGACCTTCGAGAGAACTGAGGTGATGGCTATTGGACGATAATTTGCTGGATCAGACAGATCCCTTTTTTGCTCCGGAACAGTTCCTACGACTACGACAGTACGACTGGTGGTAGAGGCGCGTTAGTACTGGAGACAACTCTGCTGCACATTTTTTGAGTACCACCGCGGGAATACCATCCGGTCCGCTGGCCTTCCGAACATCGAGTGACCGTAGTTCCGCACGGACGTCACGTTGCTTGATACGAATTTCCGGCATGGTGACGTCACAGGAAGAGACATTGGGTGGTTTTGAACCACGGTCATCAATGAGGGAATTAGCCGCAAAGAGATTTACCAGTAATTCAGCCTTCTCTTGCTGCTCATGGGCAAGCGATCCATCCGGATATTTCAGCGGGGGCAGCGATGGCTGACAGAAGTTCGATTACACGGCTTTGGCAAAACGCCAATAGCTACGGCTGCCCGTAGGGTGCGACAGAAGTTCTCGTCCATAGCGTGCAATACGCTGGGCATCCACTCTGATGTAAGCCCTCTTGCACTCCTTAGCAGCTTTATTGTACGCTGCTTTTCGGCGATGAATGACTGGATCGTGGATAACGAGTGCCCTGATCCATGCGCGGTACGCTGACTGTTTTTTTTCCAACCAGATCAGCGCATTCACGATTGAACCAGGGACGAGATTTGTTCGTGTTGGTGACCTCAGTGTACGGAATATAGTACTCCATACCTAAACTGATTTCACCAACTACAGCAGACGCACTTTCCGACAGATCTCTGTTTTCAAAGCAGCGTGAGGCTCACGGGATGTGTGCAAAAAAGTTTCGCATACCATCCCAGTCTGCCGACGAATAGTGCCAGAGCCGTCACTTCACCTCTACGGGTCGTAGAGGGGCGAGACCAGGCACTGAAACGTACACCAAACAGTGATCGGAGGTACCCAGAGGGGCGTGCACCGATACAGTATATTGGGCTGGCTGATTCATCAGCAGTAGGTCTAGTAAAGAGGGCGCTTGATCTGACACGTCGGGTATCCTGGTGGGTTGGCGTACCAATTGTGTCAGGTCGTGCGTGAGAGCGAATGCATGGGCAGTTCGTCCCGCATGTTTCGATCTGGGAGATCCCAGCCAGGTCTCATGGTGGGCATTGAATTCTCCCAGAAATACCAATTCAGCGTTCGGAAACCTCTCCTGCGCTTTATCTGCTGCCTGACTTAAATGGTTTAAGAGTCGAGTTGTCTCAAAGTATCCGGTGTGGGATCGATAGAGGCACGCGTAAATCCGACTACGAGAGCCATGATTCACGTGTACCCAAAGGAGAGATAGGGAAGGGTCTTCCAGGCAGCGCAGACGACGACAACAAACATCCGTCCTGACGAAAAGACAAACTCCAGCTTTTGCTAGGAAGCTTTCCTCAAGTATATTTAGGTATGCAGTGTCGTTAGGACGGCGTATTTGTGCCTCTGTTAAGAAAAGCAAGGCCGGGCGTGCCATCTCAAGATGTTAGTGGACGGCATTGAGGTTTGAATGGAGCTTTAGCAAGAAAGATATCACTCTTTTTTCTGTAGTCTAAACCTTAAAGAAATTATTTTTTTATATAACATATGTTGTTGGTATTATTTATTTGACACTTATACGGGGTAATTCGGGTACAAATAGCCAAGCCAAAATATTATCTAACGACACCCCCCCTCCCTTCTCTCTGCCTCCCTCCATCACTCTAACATGAACCGTGGATAAGTAAAAAACTCGTTGACTTAAAATATTTTCTGCTTGCATAAATTTTAACTTATCGAGGTTCTATTACTGATATACCGTTTTTCAATAAACCGTAATTGAAATTGAAATACCTAAAAATTTTTGCACAATTATTTCAATCGATTCACGTAATGTTGAAGTCCTAATCAATTGATTAAAAAATATGGTTGCCTGTAAAGTCGGTTTTACGGGCGAAGATTTACGTGACCACGTCTTTTTCTCGGTAGAATATTTATTGATATGAATATTATTAAATTGCACAATATTTTAATAATTTGAGTGATTTTGTTGAGGATAGGACGATGAAGACGTTGTCACGTAAAATCATTTTATATATTATTTATTTTATATTATATTATTGATGTTATTATTTTTTACAAAATTTATTTACAGACTTTTTCGATACATCAATTAGTTGCGGAGATATCGATCATTGAAGTTATTGTTTGCTACCAGTATTTTATATATATATTTTTTTCAGTTATAAAAAAATACTATTTCCAATTGTGTCTACCAAGTATGGTCACATGTACTGGCCTACGTATTAAATAATAATAAGTACAGATAATGTTATGTGACGTCACTTCTGATTTTATATATTTTAATATTTTTAATTTTAAAGAATTAATTTGAAAATCAAAACACTTATTCAGATCGAAGGTTCAAATTTTTGCTAAATAAATTTGAAATTAATTAAAATTTGTAATTGTAAATAATGAAGTTGAAAATTAAAACATTTACTTAAATTAGATGTTAAAATTCTTGCTCAACACATTTTAAATCAAGATTTCTTATATCTGCCACTTTTTCTTAATATTTGTAATATTAAAGAATCAATTTGAAAATCAAAACATTGCTCGGCGGACCGATCATGTTTGAGTGGGAGAGAGACGCAAGGCATTCTATGTGTGTGTGACTCATCGTTACCTTACCGGGCGTTACACTTTTTCATAAGTGACTCCCAGCTTAACCTAATTTAAGACGTTGTCACGTCAAAAACGATGTTTTTAACAGGTTATTTAATTATAATATTGAGAGCATAGATTATTATATTTTTTAGGAAATAAAGAGCCCGAAACGTTCCAAAATACGATGGCCAGCGCTGAGCTTTTTGACGCCATAAATTGACACCATGGCTACGATTCACAGAGTGCTACATGAACCTACTATTACAGATTACTATTATCTGTGACTACATGTTTATTTCTAACTAGTGTGTTTTGACAGCTATACATTTTATTGCATCTATACATATAATAAAACTGTCACTGATCGATTTCTGTACATGGAAAATATTAAAAAAAAAACATAATGGGGGGCTTTTATAAGATCAAAAGAACCCAAAACAATGGTTTTTATTTTTGTCTGTTGTGTCTGTATTTCTGTATGTCTGTATGTTTGTGCACGCTAATCTCAAAAACGGCTAAACCAATTTGAATGCTGTTTTAGGAATATATTTTAGCAGTCTTCACTTAACATTGAGTGTTTATTTTATTTGAATCTGTTAAGAAATAAAAAAGTTATGTCAATTTATGTCAACCACGTTATAAGTAGGTACTATTCAAATCTTCTTATATACATGTAATAAATCTATAGAGGAGTAGTCTCTATACATTGAAAATATTATAAAAATTATAGCCAGGATGTAAAGGGATAACTAACAGAATCCATTTCTATCATTTTTGATATTTTTGTCTGTTTATCTGTTTTTCTTTCAGATGTGTACGCAACACGACAAAAAATATATGGCTAATGTAAATAACTTTTATACAGAGAAATTGAGTAACTTTCCTTTTTAAATTTCATTGCACACTCTTCACTCTATAAAAAGATATATGCGTATCTACGCGTACGAAGTCGCAGCCACAGCTAGTAAAATAATAAAGTTTTCTAAGAGAATGAAATTCATAGCAATTCTGAAATTGAGAAATTTATCTACTACACAGCATTACGTATTGCCAGTACTATGAAGTTGTGTCATCAGTATAATATGGCTTCAGTACCAAGACGTCATTAGCACTGGTCAGTATACTGGTTGCATTTCGGAACACAGCCATCATTTTCGTGCGAACATTTTGAACACGTAGCAAAATAGAATCCAAATAGATTCCAAATTCTGCAAATAGAATCCAAATTCCAAAATAATGCGATGCGATGCGAACATATAAAATCACTAAAAAATATCCCAGTTTATTTCAATTATTTTTTTCAAAACCTTTTTGTAGAAAAAATCAAAAAACAACTAATAAATAACCGAATTATTTTAGAATAAGTATTTAAAAAGAAACATTATGTTATATCCAGCTATTATTTTTAGGGTTTATTATAATACATGTGTATTGCAATTTATATAGTAAATGTCTTAGTGAGATGCCCGTTCCAATTTTCCACCAACAACACAGACCCAAGCCATGATTTGCTTAGGGACACCTGGAAACAATAAAGAAAGTAATTTACACTTTGTGTTGAAATTTCTTGATGGAACTTCATAACTAAATGTTTTTAAATGAAATATATATATACTCGTCAGGTATGCCTGACGATGATGTTCGAAACCGGTCGCATAGCATAAATATAAAATCATTAAATAGTGGAACTTAGTACAAGCATATATATTTCATTTAAAAACATTTAATAAAGAAAGTATCTTTTCTTATATTAAAGTCATTAAAATTATAATATTATGTTAATTCGTCGTAATGTCGTGAAAATGGTATAATACGTAGTAAGATTTTGAACTAAGTTTAAGCTAGAGGTAAAAATAATACACTTACATATTACTACTAGGCGAACAAACAAATGAGCACAGCGCAAAGTAAAATAGTTCACTTATAAATACCACAAAAACAATGTCTTTTCGCTATATTGTAATACACCTTTTGTTACCAGCTGGAATATAGTAAAGAGGATAAGCAAAAGAAGCTCGACTCGAGCACCTGCTTACTAAGTGTCACAAACAAATTAGAAATTAAAAACATTGAAAGACCAAGAGTTGTCGTGATGTTTAGTCAGCTGACATCTATCGGGTGTTAGCAATAATTACAATCGTAATGTTTTTAGATTTTAAGTACAGATGGCGCTTCAACTTTTTTGAATAAATCCTTGTACTTGGTAACTGTCTCACCTCTAAGCAGAAGCAAAAAAAAGGTCGACGGTAGCACATGACGTGACCTAGCACAAGGATTTCTTCAATTGAAGCGCCACCTACACTTTGACTCTAAAATCATAACGATCACAATTATTGCTATTACTCGATAGATGTCGGCTGACTACACGTCACAACAGTTAAAAATCTAAATAATCACTCACTAACTTCCAAGTAGCAAGTGCTTTAGTCTAGTTTCGAGTTGAATCGAGCATTTATTTTCGTCGTATTTTACAAAACGTTTTTAAAAATAAAGAAAACTAAATAGAAATATTTTTTACTTCATTTAGATACTTTATCTAATTAGTTCGGATTTAATTTGTAGATGTCGCTATTAGTTGCATATAAATTTATGTGCTTCATCGCATTAGTTCGGATGCAATTTGTAGATGTCGCGACCTGTTAAAATTTCAGCATAAAAATCGTAGGAGAGGACTTTTTATTTCCAAATATTATATATTATATTCTCTTTGCTCAAGCACATGCTATAAACTTTATAGCCAAAACAGAAGTAAAAAATGGAAAGATCTAAGCACTTTAAAGTTGAGCCACAATTTTGAGTTCTTAAAACTGTCATGTCGTTTAGCCAGACGACATCTATCGAGTAATAGTAATAAATATGATCGTAATGATTTTGGATTCAAATTATAGGTGGCGATTCAATTCGAAGAAATCCTTACTCCTAGTACTAGGTAACTAAGTACTAACTGTCTTGGGTCTTCGCTCCATAGATAGCTATTATGCAACTACTCTCCGCTTTGGTTTAAACTAGCAGATGTTATAAGTAATCTATTAAATTCACTATTCGGCATTCACCATACGTAATTACTAGTTATTATCTTCTAGATTTTACTCTGAAATTTTTCTTTTATATTAATTGAAGTTGAGTGTGGTGACCGATAAGAAAACATTTTATTTTATTTTATTAAACAAATTACTATTAAGTTGTCATTCCTATGTAATGTCATTAAAAGGTAAATATTATTATTTATTTATGTTATTTTATTTAATCTTTATTGGCCCAAAAAAAATGGTACAAAAGGCGGATTTAATGCTAAAAAACATTCTCTGCCAGTAAACCCAGAAAAACAGTAAAATAATTAATTTATATCAGGCGCGAAAATTATACAATCAAAACTTAACAATAACTAAAACGATAACTTTGCATAAAACAACAAACAAAAAAAAGCAAACAAAACAAACAAATGAAAACATTCCTGTTATGTTCAATTAAATAATTGTAGTCGTTAATAATGTAATAGATTAAAAAATATATATATAAATATATGACTTACATAAACAAAAATACATACATACATATAAAGATATATAAATACATATATAAATGTATACAGACATACGTAAAATCAATTCTTTATAATAATTTAGTCAGCTGACATCTATCGGGTATTAGCAATAATTACAATCGTAATGTTTTTAGATTTTAAGTACAGATGGCGCTTCAACTTTTTGAATAAATCCTTGTACTTGGTAACTGTCTCACCTCTAAGCAGAAGCAAAAAAAAGCTCGACGGTAGCACAGGAGGTGACCTAGCACAAGGAATTCTTCGAATTGAACCGCCACCTATACTTTGACTCCAAAATCATTACGATCACAATTATTGCTATTACTCGATAGATGTCGGCTGACTACACGTCACAACAGTTAAAAAATCTAAATAATAAATGTATATCTTATATATAGATTTATTATTTAGATTTTTTAACTTATAATTATCTGTATCTTTTTACAAGTAAAACATTTAGTCTGAACTAAACCTTAATTAATAACTAATAAAGTTTATAGCACATACCTATTATCAACTTAGCACTTACGTTATTTTTGAATGACCTATCATACAACACAATACTGGTGTGATAGGTTTTTTTCATTACGGCATTTCCTGATTTGGTCGCTGCGCTCAAGACCCGCAATAATATTGTTATTATAACAATAGCTTAAACAAAGGTACTAAATAGTACACGAGTGGTTTAATGGTTTCTGTTATATACATAATGAAGAATGAATTTATATATATACATATTGAGAATATAAATTGAGAATGTAAACTATGCGTGTATGTGTGTGTGTATATATAAAAGAGGGCTTTTAATATCGCTCATTTTAATATCAACGATTTTGGTTATCTTTATAGCAGTATTATAAATAATATAAATTAACAAAACAAAAAAATAATACTACATTTCTGATAATAATAACTTCGTGAATTTTTTCATTAATAAATGCACTTTTTTTATTCATATTTAAAACACTGTACACATATTATACGAGTACAGATATTCACTGTTGTACGTAGAGCTTCGTAGAGTCGTACCATGAAGTAAATACCAAATACAAAGAGGAGGTGCCCTAACGCCGAAACTCTAAGCAGGCACGAGTCACCAGATTGCGGGGCGAAGAGAGTATCACGCATGCACAGTAACGCCGATACTTTTAATGCCACCTAGAGGTGAATTGCTGAACTAAAGAGACGTGATATTTCAAGAAGTCATTAAAAGTTCTGCTATTCATCGATAGATGGCAAAACTAAAAAGCATCACCGCTGTGTTGGTCGGAGTAGGGAGTGTTAGGTTATGTTCGTTACTGAATTGCAATAGCTTAAAAACGCCGATACAACTAATGCCTCCTAGAGGCGAGTTGCTGAACTAAAGAGACAAGTGTGATATTTCAACTCATTAAAAGCTCTGCTATTCATCGATAGATAGCAAAACTAGAAAGTATCACGGCTGGTCGGAGTGGCGGTGTTAGGTATTTTCTTTACGTTATTTCTTGATTCGGTCTCCACGCTCAAGGCCGCGATAGAAGCTATGCAATAGCTTAAAAATATTTAATATTTCGTGCAAATCTAATAACTTTTTATATTATGTAAAAGTGATATGCATGTGTCAACAAAATAATAAATGACCATTTATTTTGTAAGTAACCCAATCAATTTCATGTTATATAAAAACGTTCGAAAATATTTTTATTACAATGGCAATGTCACAGGGACAGGGACCACAGCTATGATAATAGACTGTTATAATAGAGCTGTTGCACTGAACAACAATATATCAATTCCAATACTAGTGTACCTACTTTCCAATTCCGATTCATAGTCCTAGCACATTTTTTGATCCTAGTAAATTATTTTTAATTATGGAATCAAATTATGCTTAGTTTTGAAACAAACATTAACACATACTACCTATAATCCAGAATGGTCTTTCATATTATTCATAAATAGACCCTTGAAATCATACTAAATAAAACTTGAATTACTCCGTGATGTTTATTTAGACTTTCATATCTCTAAAATATTTTCTAGTGAATATTTTTAAGACAATTTAAAAATTTGGTAATGTGGCTTATAAACATATTATTTTGCTTAATGTTTTTTTTGTGTTTAGTAGTAATATATGCATTAGACATTGAAATTACTGCAAAAAGCGAAATTATCAATGCCTACATTTAAATTTCTGCATTGAACTAGGTAGTTTTTGATAAAAAATGCTTGAGACCTAATAGACACACTTAATATTTTTATATGGTATCTCATTTCTGAAACTAAAGAATTTTATACAATTTAATGTGTTGTAATTAGCATTATTATTGTTTTTTGATAGACCATAAAATTATGTTTCACAAATGTAATAATTCCAGCTTCAGTTATCAATAAAAAGCAAGTTGATTTTATATTTTTTATTAACTTAGGTGTAGGTCACTTCACTTAACTTCTTTCACTTGGAGACCTGAAACAGTGAAATGTCTTAAGTAGAATAGACTATGGTAGTTTTCCAATTACAGCACTAGAGCGCATTATGCGGCATAATGCTTAACGTTGAATGTTTCAACTACAGCAACGCTTCGCACAATCGAGCACTCTTAAAAGTAATGTTTTCGCGTGATACGTGCAATCGATGGAAACTCAGTGACAGAAAATTAACAAGTGTTTTCCCCTTTAAGTTGGCATTGATCAAAATGTTTTGTTTATATATTATCGTTAGTAATATTATTAATTGTTGGAAACATTTTTAAAGCTTTTGTTTTATTGTAGTTTTTTCGAAATAATCAAAGTTAATTAAAATTGTGTTAAAAAAATAAATATAAGTATGGATGAAGGTACAAACATTAACCTTTTTTTTTATATTTCACATTTAAAATGTGAATACAATTTCATAATAGAATTCGAATCTACAAACAAATTTGTTTACTGGAATATACTTTTGTAAACATTGTAATGGCTTGATCGAATCATTTAATGAAGCAGGCAATCATCAATGTTTTCGTGGAAAAGAACATATTTATCAAGATGAAGAAGACAACTCAATCAATGAATATTCTTTTTTTCAACACTGAACTTAGCGCAATCTGCTGGTGCATTTGAAAACTAATTTGCGTTCCAATTAAGCATCAGCATAATTCGGCATTGTGCGCCACTGAGTCGCATTGTGCTCTGTTATTGGAAAACTACCTATTATTATTTTCTGTTATACAAAATTTTACTTTTATTATGTGACAGTGATTGCAAAATTAAAAATAATAACAGACACATTTAATTTATGATTTTGGATATTTGTACAATTATTCACACTAAATTTATAACAGAGAACTAAAAAAAAGAACAAGATCAATCAAATTTCCCATAAATATACATATATCAAGTTAAAAATAACAAAAATAATGTAATTTAAAGTACAATAATTAAAATTCTACCTTATAAGAATACAGAATACTCATAACTAAAGATATTGTGATTTTGTGGTTTAAAATAACCAGATAATTAAATAAAGTATTATATCAAAATAATCACACTCCTATGTATATTCGTAAAAGATAGACTGGATGTTACCTGGAGGCAAACTCTGTTTGAGCTTCTCAGCCTTCTCTTTGTCTGTGATGACCAGTGTGTACAAAAAGCGGGAGCAGCGCACCTTGAACTTTACATTCTCAGAGTTCTTCTTTATCTTTACAGCTGTAACAACAGTTAAATGTTATTTGGTTTTTTTCAAATATATATTAAGAGTCTAAAGATCATTAACTACTAATCAACATACATTTGGCATCTTTTCTGCGCGCTTTCAGAAGGAAGTCCTTGATGTCTTTAATTTCACGTGGCTAAAAATTATAAACACATAATTTAATAAACATTTATCAGTTTATATATAATGAATGATGTACTGAGAATAAAAAGACAAAACAAGGTTGTTGCGTTATGACAACAAACAAAAACCTATGAATAATTATATCAGAAATAATTTGAATCATTTTATTAAAATGAATTACATTCACAATTTAACAGTATGATATTATTTGATAATATTATAAAACTCAAAGTGTACCATGGTGAAGTCGATCCTTCGTACTTAGACTGGAAGAGAAAATAGATATTAAAATTTGAAAATATACACTTAATAAAGTACACAATATAAGTTGATTACTATTTAGGTACTATTTACACGAAATTAAAATCAATAAACCAATGATTATTTAAGATTTAACACAATTTTACAAAATATCAACTTGCCGTATCTGTCAAAGTCAGGAAAAGAAAATGTCCTTGTCAGTTTCTGTCAGTGTCGTGAATGAAATGCTTCAACCATAGAGTTATAAGTTATTATACATAGAGTAGGGAAACATCTATCCCTCTTTATTGCATGTTTGATTAAGCAAAGATAATTGTTAGTCTCTCATCTCTTTTTAATTTTTAAACATTCGCACTCACATTCCAACCTATGGCCCCCTTACTTACATATACTGACACATCACAATAATGATTTAATAAAAGAATATTGTTTACTCATAAAATACTACAACTTTTATTTTCTCCTTTTACAATAATACAAGATATTATTTTACTAAACATTAAGGAAATTACAGAGAACTATACAATACCATACAATACAAAAGCTTTTATTTCTCTCGAAAAGGTACAGCACTAGTAGAGTAAATAAAATTACTCCATCCATCCAATCCATAAATATCTCCTCGAGAGCGAAGATTGTTCTATGTTCAAAACCTGTGTTACAGATCTCCAGGCTCCCGAGGCTTTGAAATAAGAGAGTTGAAATTTGGTAACATCATTAAAAAAATGTGAATATTACATCTCTGTTTCTAATCAGAGAATGTTAGTTTAAATATTGAATGTAAGTAATGAACAGCATTTGTATTCATCTTATAATCACATCTTAGCATTTATCGGGGATAAGTATAAGTATGTATTATATATTACTAGACTCATCAAAAGTAGATAACGACACTATAGTATAAAGTAAAGGTCAACGCCCAGGTACCATACCTACGCTCGGAATTAATGCCAGTTCAGAGGCAACAAATGGCATGACAACAAGGTGGCCAAATTACAAATAACCCTGTATATTTAAAAAAAAATATTGACAATGAAAAAAAAGGGTTATTTATAGTCTTCACTTCCTAAAGAAAATAGAACGTCCGATTGTTTCTAAAGTCAAATCGAATTCAAAATCCACTTTGGTCTCTTATGCGTGTAGTCTTGATCAACATTTTTTTTGTGACGTCTTAAATCCGAATTTGTTTTCTTTGATTTAGGAATGATCCGTTAAATTCCGAATGCTTGTATAAGGCCACAGAGTCAATCTTCGTGTATTACGTTCCTATCCCTTAATCTCCCTTAACGTTACCTGTTCCTCTAGAGCAGAGGTTTGCAGACTTCTTTTCGTCTAACGCCCACTTTAAAAATCAGCTATTTTGTACCGCCCCCCTTTTTTCCATCTTAAAAATTTGAATAACATATTAGTTTCGTTTTTGTTCGTGGTAAAACCATTGGCTATCATCTCCTGCGGCACGACATTCAACCAGCGCTTTCTTGTACGTCCGGGAGATCTCACTCTAAGGACCGACATTTCAAGGCATTTCCGTCCGACATAGTTCATAGGTGGGCGCGCAACGTGGCCATGCCATCTCAGGCACCGCTCTTGGACTACCTCGAATGAATGTGTTACGTACACCTGACCAACGCAACCTGACGCAACGACCTCAATAAGTACATAATAATATTATTTTTATCATTTTTAGAGGTCTTTTTCTAATTTTTAAAGCTACATTACTGGTTTATAAATTGTATAAGTAGCGGCATGAAAGTATAGCGCTGAGCAAAATTTGAAGGGGATAACTGCGCATCGATACTGTCACGCATGCAATACTTTTATAACTTATATTTTATTATTTTATTTCGAATAGTATTCTAATAATTACCGAATCGTCGTATTGTGTATTAAAATATTAAACTTATGTTGCAAAAATTTGTAAATAATTAAATAGTTACTTAAAGTTTATATTTAGATACAATTTCCAAAGATTGAACTCTGCCAAAGATATTTAAAAATGTTTATGAAAACTAGATATAAAAATAAAAAAGCAAACTTACTTAATAAAAACAAAAAAATAACAAAATCAAACGCAGTAAAAAAATCTACAGTAATAACAAAACATTTCTGTACTCGAATGTACACTGGAAGTGCTCGGGGAGTCGTATTGGTGCGGTAGACGGAATGCAACTGGAGAACCCATGGACACGTCGCCCGTCAGTCCTTCCTAACTTTCATTCCTCTCAGATACCTTAATTTTGACTTCTGCACAGTCAAGGTCATCGCTAATGGTTCGTGCCATTAGATATACTAAATGAACCTATGAACACTCTAATTTTCACTTGTTTAGATATTTACTATCCATATTGCATAAGAGCCTTTCATCAACACCAATAAAAGCTCAACTTCTTGGAGACGATTGTTTCTATTTAGTTTTTTAAATATATTAAAATTATTAAATAAAACCTTATGGTTTTATTTAATATATTTAAAAACATAGGTATAAGAATAATTTTAACTTATGTTAAAAATCTTCTTATACCTAATACTATGTTCTGTACTACGAAATTAATTTAATCATTTATTTTTATTTAAAACTAGCTGACCCGGCAAACTTTGTTCCGCCTTCATGGCAATAAATAAGCAGATTTATTTTTTAATTGGAAAAAATACAAAAAAAATTAATGCCTACATTAATCATTCATAATTATTTCTGTATTTTAGTACATAGGTTGCTCTTCATTTAAGTACCTTGTGATACACGACATTTTTTGTTTTATTATCATGGTCTTCCGACCCGTGAACATGCCACGTATAATTGACCATGGGAAGAACATGAATGTTGTAGATTTAAACCACAAACTTTTAAGGATTGGCCTTGTGATTTGTTGATGGTCAAAAGCAAGACGTATCGGAAATTGAAGTCTTTTGAATTCAAACGGCATATCAGTTGGGATCATCGGTATCCTCGGAATGAGAACTTCCTCACCTTTGAATTTTCCTATCATTATCGTAGCGTAAATTACATTGTTCATCAATTTTCTAACCACCAAACGCGTACCGTTGAACAGTTTTGGTTGGTTTATGTTTCGAAGCATGATTACTACGGAGCCAACCTTTAGGCGTAAATTGTGCGGTGGTAAGCCAGACACGTCCAAAGAGTTTAAAAATTCAATTGGATAGTTGGTGGCTTCATCTTCATTTGTGACGCAGTCAATAGATTTGAATGAATGCATTGTTCCAATGATCTTATTTTGAATTATGTAGTTTAGGTCATCTACATCGTTATTCTTAGCCGCTAAAATTGCTCGCTCACTCAACCACTCATACATTACTCTGGAAATACATTGTTGATAAGTTCGTCTTTTGATGAGACAAAATTACAGAAATTATTTCGAAATGATATTAATCCGCTCGATTCATCGACAGGTACTTGACCATTACTGATAGTCAGCAATACTCCGAGAAATCTTCTGCAGATTTATCATTAACCAATGTAACTCTCATGTTTGTTGTCAGTTGCAGTTTCTTCACATAGCGCCATAGATTTGTCGATTTGAGGCAAGCGTTTATTTTGTCGGCAGCCGTAGATCTTGGAATTACTGGCAGTATTGGCAGAAATCGCCAGACAGTAAAATCATTGCTCCTCCAAAGCATCACGGTTTTGTCGGGAAAGATTCGATCGTCTCGGTCGCGGCATTTTTAATTAAACTTCACTTCACCTAAAAACTCAAATTTTCAACCGTACCGAATTTTATAGTTCACTTCACTGTTTATATACTATACTGGCACTATCATTACATTATAATTGTTAATTATTCATTTAATAGAAATAGTTTTATTATTGATTTCTTACAAATATCTAATTGTCATCCATATTTCATTACATAGCTGTCATTATACGTCAATTACATAGCTGTGATTTGCGTTTATTTATTCCAAGTCTGCTTCTTTTTTGTTTTTATACCACGTTTTATAGTGACTGACGTTTCATGTCAAGTCAGACGGGAATGCTGTCGAACGGGATAAAAAGTATCCTATGTCCTTCTCCTGGCTCTAAACTACCTCCCTGCCAATTTTCAGCTAAATCGGTTCAGCCGTTCTTGAGTTATAAGTGGTGTAACTAACACGACTTTCTTTTATATATATAGATAAATATCTTAAAAGGTTATTTGATCATACGAAAAACGATTAAGTTAATTTATTTATCAGGTAATTAGACGACTAATTATTGTTATTCATCCGTTTAATCGAACGACTGGACACTTCGATTCAAGAATGCTTATTATTATTTAAAGATTATTTTAATAGAAGCCTTAATATTTAATGTTATAAAAATGACGAAAAATGTAATAAATACTTTTTTAGAAATAAAAAGATAACAAATATGACAAAAAATAATACGTACAATTCTATTTTTAAGATATCTTATATTCAACATCGAACTATCGATCACCTAAATCGTAAGGTTTGTTAAAAATTAAAATCAGTTCAACACTAGGCCGCGTCTTGAAATGTCAGTTTTTTAACTTTGACAGTATAACAGAATAAATACACTGAAATTGTCACAACTTCAACAACGAGAGACAGATATTGTGTTCAATAGCACGAGACCAACGTGCGTTGCCCATGGCCGGCGACATGCGCGTAAAGACTCACACGAAGGACAAGGAGCCGGAGGGCGGCGGCCTGTAGCCTCGCGGAGCGGGCGCCCCCATGGCGGGCCGCGAGGGTGTGCGGAGCAGCGCCCGGCTGAGCGGAACCACGGCAGGAGTAGAGCGCAGCGTGGCTCCGATGCCGGGCGTAGCGGAGCGAGCGGCGGCCGCTGCCCTTCGTCGAGCCCGAGCCCTGCGGGCAGCGGAACGTGCCCGCGAGGTGGAGGACAGCCCGCGCGTGCTCCGTGAAAAGTGCCGCCGCCTAGCGCGTGCCCTCCGGGATGCCAAGCACTTAGTGGTCGGTCGGCTTTTTCATGCTGTACACAGTTAAGCTATATAATATTCTGTTTATTTGCAATACTTGAATATTTAAACACTTATTATGAATGGAAATAGTAACATACACTAGAGAGTTATACTGGCTAATACTTTTGACACCTTTAAACACTAATCATGATTTTTTTTTAATTAATGAAAATAATTAATGTTGACTGTAATATTATTATTAATATTACAATTTTATTTGTTAATGAGTTCACCAAATGTTCTTATGCCTTAGATTATTTTTATACCTATCAGACATTACTTAATTTCCCATTTAGATTCTCCAATTTCACCAATCAAAAGGAATCATTATTTTATTTTTAACTCTGTATTGTAGTTAATTCTCTATAAAACCATCTTGCCTTTTTTGGAGATGTTATTGATTTGATTTATTAAGCTTTGGTGGTGAAACAAAGCTTAACTAATATTTTCTTCTTGAAAATTTATTGGCTTGAAAACTAGAAATTATCACTAAATAATCAAAAACAAAGGTTTCAACATGATATTTTTATTAGCCTTGAAAAAGTAGCACCAAGTTTCCTAATTTTATAATTTCTATTTGATTTTACACATAAAACAAGGTCAAACAAAATTTCTAAGACATGAAAATGAAATACTTTCTTCAAAAATATGTTTTTTGTTCCAAGCTATTTGACACATACATATGTAGTTTACATTTGGGTTATATATGTATTGTAAAACCATATATGTAGATTGGTGTTTCTCCAGTAACGGGAAAATTTTGCATGAAATTTGTCCTGCACACTTTTTGTTTTAAAATAGGGTTTTGAATGTATAGAATGAAAGCTAATAACAAGCGATTTTCAAGTCTATAAAAGGCCGGAAGATTACTCTGCTGTTTTCTTATTTTAGAAGTTTTTTTTTTTTCAGTGTTTTTTTTTTTTTTTCATTGACCTCTTTCCTCTTTTGAGGATCATTCTTATAACATTTGTATGAAAATTTTGCTGTTTTATCTTTTTTTTCTAATATTTATTCTCTCGTCATTTTATATATTTTTTTGGGTGGTAACTGGCATGGTAAGCCGTTTCTAAGCTATATTAGTAATTACTGTACTTACGGATAATAACTGCATATAATCCATTTAGTAGCTAAATTTATTTAAATTTATATAAAAAACAATCCACTGGAAACTATAAAAATCCCCTGTGTTGCGTCGAAACAGGGGATTGTCGCCAGGGGACTGTCACCAGGGGACTGTGTTTTCTGGCACTAAACAGGACTGTATTCATTATTTACGAATCCTAGTTTATTTCACAGCTAAATAAGTAACTGTACGTTTATTTTGGTAATCGATATATCAAAACCATAATCTAATTAGAAAAAATTACCACTCAAACTACTTACCAGGGGACTGTTACGCATAACGGCCCGACGCGTGGTTCAGTAGCTATGGCAAAAAATTAAACTACCCGCAAAATTATGTCTCGGTTCTGACTCGATATGATCGAACTTCACACTCTCAGCGACTCATTCAACACAAAATTGAGTCGTTATCATAGACTATATACCTAATTTTGTTTTATTTTTTCAAATTAACCAGAGGCTTGTGTTCAAATATTTAGGACAACATTCAGGTGGTAATTTCGAATAATTATTTTTACATTTACGTAGTGTTTGTTCAACATATATAATTTTCAGTATATTTAGTTTTATAATATACTTTAAATTTGTTACACGCACATAAATATTATTTTAAAATTGGATTTAAAGTGAAGATTCTGGGATGGTGACACGCCAGGGGACTGTGTTTTGACAGGTTGGGATTAAAAGAAAAAAAGATATAGAACATTTACATGGTCAACAAGTAGGTAGCCTCAAAGATACTGAAATGTACTATAGGTTTAGATATTTTCTTAAATAAAAAATATCCAAAACAATGTGCAAATTGCTTGGGACATCAATTTTCCCGTTAGTAGAGAAACACCCAGATATAAAGTTTCATGTTGCTCCATATAGTAGTTTTTATATGAGAAAATAACAATTATCTGTACATGCACCAATATACATCCATCTATCCTCTTACTTTTTTTATTTATAATAATAGTAGGATTAATGGTACAAAAGTCCTACTAAAGTGATACATTAGAAACCTGGGATATGGCACATAATTTCAGTTTTAAACATTAACAGATGCTTGTAAGATAGTAAACTAAATTGTGAGACATTAAAGAAACAATAATATATGTGTCGAATACATGTGTATTGCATTGGAATGTTGAAAATACATATAATGAGTTTAGAATTTTATTGTGACAATGGAAAAAGCCAAAGCAATGATTAATGTTGAAATTAAATTAGATTAAAATAAAAACCCCTATTTACTTAAACATGTATAAATATATATATAATGACAAAAATATTTTGTACCATTAACATGTATGTACATTATATACATGTAAATGGTACAAAATATGAAGAATGAGAAGAAACCAGTAGAGCTAAGTTGCCAGTTTTACAGATGTATACTTTTTAACACAGATGAAATTAAAAACTCACCCTTTGTATCTTTCTATCCTAGGATAGACTTTATTTGATCATATTTTATAGTAAAAGTTATAGTATGTGCAAGGTATTATTTTCTGCTTTAGGTCTACACGGGGGCCGGTATCAGCACAGCAGCCGACATTCCCGACTACCGAGGACCTCGCGGCGTATGGACCAGACTGCAGCGGGGAGAGACCGTCGGGTAAAATAATATTGTAAAAGATAGTATAGTGCTATTTGTATTCCTAAAAAAACCTTTATTATATTATATCTATCAAGGGGTTACTAGGGGCAAAAAGTTTTGAATGATAATTTGTTATTCTCCAGTCGTGTGGAGGTGTCTCGTGCGCAGCCTACGTTCACTCACATGGCGCTGACAGCGCTTTGGGCGCGCGGTGCGCTCAAATTCGTGGTGTCACAGAACTGCGACGGGCTGCACGCACGCGCGGGCCTCCCACGCCGCGCTCTCGCCGAGCTGCACGGGGACATGTTTGCTGAGCGCTGCGCCGCATGTCGCCGGGTGTATCTGCGCGCCTTTGACACCACCGAGCGCACGGCACGCCACGCGCACGCCACGCGCCGTCTGTGCCACGACTGCGGCCGCGAACTGCGTGACTCCATAGTGCATTTCGGCGAGCGAGGTCGGGCCGCCTGGCCACTGAACTGGGCCGGCGCTCTTCGACATGCTGCTGCAGCTGACGTCGTGCTCTGCCTGGGGTCCAGTCTTAAGGTATCCCACCTTTCATTCCGAACTAGCACTTCATTATTTGGAACACTCTATATCTCTCAGTTTCTCTGAGCATCGGTCGTATGAGCAGGTGCTGAGGCGCTATCCGCGACTATGGCGCATGCAGAGCGCACCGCACCAGCGCCCCGCGCTGTATATCGTCAACCTTCAGTGGACGCCCAAGGATGGTGTCGCGGCGATGAAGATAAATGCACGCTGTGATGCTGTTATGGCGCAGATAGCGCAACGATTACGCCTCCGAGTCCCGCGCTACCGCGAGTGCGCCGATCCTTTACTGGCGCACGCCGAACCACTTGCGCCGCCCGAGGCGCACACTACACGCCGCCCGCTACTGCCAACCCCCGCCCCCGCTCCCTCCGTCTCCTGTGTCGACGAAGAGTCGGACACGTCGTACTACTCACTGTCTTCGGCCTCGGCCACGGATTCAGACGACGAGGTGCCTCTGTGCCGTCTCGCTGCGCGTCGCGCCTCCGGGCCGCCGCACATTCACGAGTCTGCACCGCAGCCTCCGCAACTTGCTCTGCGCTCCTTTCAGGTTACATCATAGCAACATTATTCACGTGAAATGCTTTTATAATTGTTCAATAAAAAAAATCGTAACTTCATTAATGTAGGTCGATAATACCTTTCAGGTGAACCTCCAGTCTGGGGAGACCACTATCCTCCTCCGCTCAGAGCACGCGCCCGCCGATCTGCCGCCACCCGAACCGCCACCCACCACTCGCCAAACCACCGACGCGCTCAGGAAATTTAGAATAACGAGACCGCCCGGATCCGTCGCCATTCTCAACGGTTTCGTTTCTGCGACGAACGGCCATCGACCTTCACTTTTTTCTTCAGAGCTAGAGTCGAATCTCGAGGAATCTCTCCCGCTAAAAAAAGAAAAGGACGATTCGGAGACAACGCCTGCGAACGGATCTTGGGATCTCGGTACAAAGTTGCGCCAGCTACTCGATCTCGAGCCGCGCTTCGATCTTCATGGGCAGAAGATCGAACGCACTACCGATGTTAAATTGAAGGAGGAAGAGCTGCGCGACGAGGAGGCGAGCGCATCGCTGGCGGCCGCCATCATCCGGCGTGCCGTGATGGTGTGTCGCGCGCAACTGTACCCCGGCCTGCACACCATTATCGCTACTCCCTCTCCCGGGCCCCGCGCCTGCCGCCCGCCGCCTTCCGCAGCTGCCGCGCAGCCCGCCTCGCTGCCCGCCGCCGCGGACTGCGAGTGGTGCCTGCGACGCTACTCGGCGCGGCGCTGCCTGTGGTATGGCGCGCCTCGTTGCACGCCGCCCGAGCGCCGCGCATGGCGTCGCGAGCGCGGGCGACGCTACCTGTGCGCGTGCTGCGGGTCCGACGCTGACGACGAGCCGTCGCCCGGGCCCGTTCCTCATGAAACCGTTGACGACGGTGGTTGGTACGGCAAAGGTTATCGCAAAGGCCGTCGGAGGCGTCGGTAGCACTCGCGGGGCGCTCGCCCCTGCTCGCGCTCGTGCGTTCTTGTATTCATCGACACGCGAGCGGTAAAGTGCCGTGCCTATGTTGTGATGTATTGAACAAACTTGATGTTGAGAGTGTTATGTGTATTTTTAGTGTCCAGTTCAATTTTCAATTGTATTTTTTTTAATTAACGATTTGATATCATGATGTTATGAGCAAAGTGTAAATAATTTGTGAGTGTAATTGTATGGCTGCAAAACGGGTTACTAGTGATGGGATGTATTTATTTTTCTATGCATGCATGAGAAATGTAAGTCTATCAAAACTGTCAATTCATGGCATGAAATGTGATTTTATATTGGATTGTGTACTTCTTAAGTATGTATTCCATATTATAAAGGTCCACAAAGTACCGTGATACATTATGAGAATTAAGTTTAATAAAATATGACAAATGTTACCAACGTCGGAACATAAGAATGTTCTCTTCTAACAGGCTGACAATATATTTTCGTGATAAACAAAACCCCATATTCCCTTGTATACAGTTACGATGGTTGTGATGTGAGTGCTTATGTCCATATATACATGATCTTAGAAGAGACCAGGAATCTTGTAAATTTTGTTGTACTTTTGTTGCAATCTTGGCAACAAAAATTTATTAGCTTTAAAAAAATGTTAAAGTTTACATTCTTATGTACAGACAGCCCAGGCTGGAGCCGACGAATGCCTGATGTCGAACAATCAATGAAACAAATAGACATTAAGATATATTAATAAGTAAACATTCACAACTGACTGTTTTGTTTTTTTTTCTCTGTTCCGAAGTTGTCTGACAACATATATTGGCGTGATAAGTAACTTATTAGTTATAAGTATGTCTCTAGTTTTCGGTACATATTGTTACAAAATCAAACTTCATGTAATAAAACCAATAGTTTATGATATAATTAAAACATATAGAATACTTTTTCTCTTTAATATCTTAAAAAATAAAAACAAATATTGTAGTTTTTAATATTAAAAAACTTTTTTCTGTCACTTTTTCACACTTGAGTATTCTACGAAATCGGGACGTGTTCGAGTAGGAACATAATATTATTCTCAAGGATTTTAGTCTTGATAAGATCTTACAGTCAGAATTGATGGAGTGACTTGAACTTTGAATTCATATTGATGTATGAATGCTATTAGATATCCTAGCCAGATGGAACTAGGTGTGCCGAGTTCTATGTATACGTACGTATACATCATACGTACACGTAAACACAGTGCAACCCATCTAGAAACCAAATAGCAAAAACTGAAGTGGGCATATTCAGTTCATACTATAAATAATTTACTTATGATACTATATTATATAATAATATGTTGATGGATTGTTCAAACTAGAAAGAACTAGTAATTTTGTCCTCAATTTATATAGATAATAGATGAAGGACAGCTACTCGTAGTTTCAATAACAAAGTTCATAATTTAAATACCATATTTAATAATATTATTAAATTAACAAAACTTATAAAGAATAAATCAAACACATATTCTAAATTAATTGGTATATACAATTATTTTAATTGCAATTTGCAACTGATTAGGAGCATTATTTAAGAGCGGGTTCGTTGGGTTTCTTAAACTACTAACTGGCACAGATGTTATTGCTCTAAAAATAGTCCTGCATATAGCTATAGTGTTTTATGGTTTAAACATGACGCGTCAGGATGGAGTCTCGCTATCGCACATCCGAATTCCGACCGCGATACCGAACGCCTCCGCGGAACCGTTGAGTGTTTTAAATTGTTATACTCGCTTTGACCACAACGTATAATATAAAAGAAATTGGAAGTTATTAATTAAGACATTTTGAATCATCGAACTCCCGTGCTCAGGGCACAGAACCATATTTAAGTGCAATTCTATTAGGTTTGTCATTGTCTTATTTAAGGTTGGTATTTTAGCTTGTGTCTTTGCGATAATTCTTGAAGTAAATTTATGTAAAATAATATTTCTTATTTAACTTGTATATAATATACTTATTATATATATAAAATCTATGTATAAAATGTGGTTCTTATAGTAGTGTTAAAGTAGTATGTCTTAAATAAAAAGAAAGTCTGTTAAGTTGTTTCATCATAAATAATCACGTTTCAGCTTGGAATGCAACTCCAAAAATTAATCATTGCATTTCTAAATATTATGTTGCTAACAGCCGGTAGATCTCCTGGATGTAAGTACATCAAGTACATACAAACGTAACAACATTGAATTGTTTTATTATATATATTTTTAGGCAGTTGGTATGTCTCGGGGGGTTCTGTGTCGGCGTGCTGGGTGGAGCGCGCGAGCCGCCTCGCTGCTGGCGTGCTCGGCGCTGTTGTGGCTAAGAGCACCGCTCTCCTCTCGCTTCGACGCTGACTTTCCGCATCACAAACCCGACCAGCTTTCGCAATTTCTCGCGGACTTCAACAACCATCCGAAGCTTTATGCCCACATGTGAGATTCGTAAAAGATGCAGTATTTAGCTACAGCTTATTGTCAGAATCTTATTTCCGTGATAAACAAACGTATAGTCGTTGCGATTGTTATATCTGTTCTAGGCTCGAGTAAGTTGTTTTTCAACTTTGTTGACAATATACCTAACTAATTTGACAAAATTATCCCTCTTGATTCGCTGGTCTACAAAGATTTTGTGATTATTGTGAAGTGTTGGGTACTTTTATTATTATGTAATGTATAAAAACGACGAAGATTTGGCTACTTTCCTAGTAAAGCCTAGTCATTTACGCAGACAACCTTTTAAACTGATTTTAAAATTATAAGATATAGATTTAAAACGTTCACTTTTTTATACAAATAAAATATAACCTAACAGAAGTAGGTTACTATCATTAAAGCAAACAACTTTTTATGTTTCACAGAAACCGTATCTGTTTATAATTAATTGCTGTATTCAGAGTCGATGCCATGTAGTTATTAATAGTTACTAACAAATGTGAACCGCGCATCCATAGAAATAACTTATTCAGCAGAACATACAATTTTATCAAAATCCGTACAGTTCTTATACTGCAATTATATCTTTCAACTTAAGACGTTTCAGGTCTAGAAGACTTCGTTAAATGAAAGACAATAGTGTAGACGAAACGAAGGGTCTTATAGTTTATCATTAAAAAGAATTTAATATTGAACAGAAGTGGATCCTGGCAGGTGGAAGAGGAGCGTAACAACTACACGTGGTGGCAATATGTGGTGTCGTACGAGTGCGGCGCGCGGTGCGTAGGCCGCGTGGTGCTGGGAGCCGGCGTGAATGGAGGCACACCCCGCCATGGAAGCGCTCTCGGCGAGCACCGCATGCACGTGCGGGACGAGCGATGCATGCACCTGCCGCTATTATTCTGGCCACAAATGTGTGGTTCGTAACTCATCCCAATGACAAAACGTAGTATTTACATACGTTCTCTGTCCGTATGCCCAATAATATAAATTGTAAATTTAAAAACCCACGATACTAAAAGACCTCTAAAAATTATAAAAACAATATTATTATGTACCGTTGCGGGAGCGTCGTACGTTCGGTTAAGATAGTGTCTAGTTTTCGAATTGACGAGGGTTTAGATTATACGATTCGATATCGTATTTTATTTGTTTGCCTTGGTAACTTATTTGCATTTTAATTTATTAAGCGGTCCCCAGACGCAACGACTTCAATAAGTACATGATAATATTATTTTGATAATTTTTAGTGTTAGGGAACGTACCCAAACTACGTGGCCTATTTATTGGAGGGGGGGGGGGGGGGGGGGGTTCCTTAAAATATTACGCTGTGTCACAGAAGCGAGGGGGGGGGTTTAGATTATTGTCACGTAGTCGAATTCTAGAGAAGGCAATTTAAGCTACTAACATTTAATAAAGTCTGTTTTTCAGGGTTCTTTGAAGTCGTGTGATACATTTTTGTGCAATCAATGTCATCCCAATAGTAACAAAAATTGTCGAAAAATTGAAAAATATAGGTCACGTAGTTTGGGTACGTTCCCTTATTTTTGTATCGAAGTTTTTTTTAATTTTTAATAGTTTTTTTTTCTACTTTTTAAAGTTATGTTACTAGTTCAATTATTATACTAAATGAACCTACGGACCCACAAATTTTCACTTGCTGAAGTATTTTTATCAATAGGGGAAAAGGAGGTAATGAGAGTCACTTAAGCGAGATTTTAAAAATATAATAATTTCAGCACAACATATATATTGCAACCGCCTTTAGACATAACATACTTCATTTACTATCAACTGAGATCAGTTTCAATCACTTTGGCAATCAACTTTGAAAATAATATGACGTTTAAAAAAAAAGCATTTGACTCCCATTGCACCGATATGAGGGTAATGGTAGTCACCCTGGGGCAATAGGAGTCAATGTAAATTTAGCACATATCGCAGACATAACCTTGTGCTGAGTTCTACCCTGTTCATTCTGAGTGAGCCCTTAGCCCACATGAGGTACAGCTGAACCATAGTTCATTGTTTCTTCTGAAATCGTTGCATACTAGGCACCTATTTCTAACGTCTTCTGCGTCATCGTCCTCATCATCCTGGCACAAATCGTTAGTCCCAACATCAGACACAGGTTTCATTCGATTCTTGTAGTACTTGACGTTTTACTTTTTCAGGACCCCTCTTCAGTACTTTACCTTTCCATTTCCTATTTTCTTTCTGTGTTTTGTCTTTTTTCTTTATTTCCTTTTTCTATCAGGTTTTCTTTCAGTGGTGTTGAAGTTAAAATTTTTGCATGTAGCTTCTTTCGGCCTTCGGTCTTCTCCCGTAACTTAATTAAATCGTGCAATGTAATTTGACTTGAATTGCTAGGACCTGGTGATTCGATCTGTTTTAATGTGCTCGGTATTGCGGGTGAACTTCTTTTGATGTGCACGAAACTTGTAATTGAATTTCTTTTGATGTGCTCGGGATTAGTGAGTGAACTTCTTTTGGTGCACTGGGAGTGGTAGTAGTAGTTGTAAGAGATTCATTGCAATCATGGATTGTAATAGTTACAGATTGGAAAATTTCTGCGGCTAGAAAGTCTTTTTCTGTGAGTACTTCTGGATTAACTGGAAATATTCCAGTTGATCCAAATCCTGATTCTCCTATGCTAATAGACGCAACATTATTAAATGCTTTCTTCACCAAAGACGAAGTGATCATTTGCGGAAAATGGGAGTCACCCGACTCTCATTACCCACTTCTGAACAAAATGGAAAAAAAAATAAAAAAAACTGTAACATATTAACACAATATGAACTGCACTTCACAATTTTAAATGTCTAACTAAGCTCGAGTGAATGTCTTAATCGAATACTATAAATTATTCGACACTTATCTTTTAATGTAATTTAACGAAAAATAAGATCAGGAGAGCGTAAAAACAAAATGAGGCAATATCTCACAAGTGCAGGCGCTGAATGTTGCGAGACGTTCCAGGCAACGCCGGGGGCAAGGTAGAAGACATCGTTTACGCGGCGCTCGCGTGTACTATTTTGTGGATGTGTGGGTGATTCCCATTACCCCCCTATTGCATATATTAAACCTTTCACTCGTACCAATATAACCTCAATATCTTGGAGACGACTGTTTCTATTTCGACCAAACATAGTTACGAACCATCTCGATGAACCAGGCTTTAGATTAAAAAAAACCGCGATCATATCCGTCCACGCGTTTGGCTCCTCCATTGCCACAGACAGACACACAGATCGACAGGTCAAACTTGTACCACCCCTCTTTTTGAGTCGGAGGTTAAAAAAAAACCATTCTTCACTAATTGATTGTATATTACAGTGGAGTCTGAAACGGAAACTATAATAAAACCGCGCGTGGGTGGTGGCGCACATCTTTCGGAGTGGCATGTTTCACGCTGTAGCGCGCTGGCAGCTTTGACGCGGAGCTGCGGCGCGTACGGCGCGGATGAACGGGAGCGAGCGTTGCGAGCTGCGATGCGAACCACAATAATCTAATTATGAATCTGTTTTTTATTTATACATCTTATCTCGGACTAAAGCTTAATTGTTAAGCAAATCATTTAATGTCTTGCAGTCACTGGTGCGAGTATTTGTTATGTATCGGTAAAGTGTTTTCTACGCATTTAAACTACTTACATATTAAAAATTGTAACACTTTGGTAACACTTCCGAAATATTCACTAGTATACAGGCTAGTGGTAACATCGTGATAATTAAAGCCATACTGTTGACCATCCGCTTTATCTATCACCAATAATTATAACTGAGTACTAGGTACAGGTATAAAATGGGTACATATAAATACTACTACTACTACTGGTACCAGAAGGTGTATATTTCGGAACACACTTTTAATTTAATATTACAGTAATAAGAAACCAAGGTATTAAATAAGACATTATACAGAATATTTAGTCTATTTCTTACGCATTAAATTGCAAAAGTTCACACTCCTTAACTAGTCTTGTTCCTTTACATCGAAGAACACAAACATTTGAAACCAACCTTTTTCTCAACTTACCATTAAACGTGTAAACCTATGTGGTCTTATCCTGCGCAAGGCTGTTATATAAATGTTTATCTACTTCTAGATCAAGTAGAAAGCTGAAATTTTGCATGGAGGTTTTTTTAATAACCACACTTATAGGAAAAACACAAAAGGTTGGGATTTCAAACTTTTACCTACATTTTTATTAAAAAAAATAAAAAACCTTAAAAAAGTTTGATGTTGAATGAAAAATATTCAGTATATATAATCATAATATATGATTCAGTACTAATGTAAAACTTAAATAAAATAATATCTTGTATTTTAACCGTCCAAACTAGGTACCAATATAGGTAAGTGAGTAGTTAGTAAGTCCTAATGTATGTTTCTTGGACAGTTCCAAGAAACATACCTTAGGACTTCAACCTATGTATCTATATAGGCATTGCAATACTATCTATTTTTTGTTACCTTGGCTCAACTACTTTCCAGAATGTATCTTTGGAACAGTGACCAGCTTCAGTTGTTAGGCACAGGAGTTTTCCTTAACTTTGGTCTGCATTGAGTTCAGAGGAAGGGCAGCTGCAGGAAAGATTGCCGTTCTTGCGAAGGTCCGACAGTACTTTACGACGGGACAGCTACTTGTTTGATACAAAGCACAGATCCGGTCATGTGTGGAGTAGTATGGTGAGTGGTCACATATTTGCTGGTGCCGCAAAGCCTCATCTTGCGGTTCTGGACTCAATTGAAGGGCGAGCAAAGAGGTTTAATAGGCGACCCGGAATTAGTTGAAGCCAACCTCCACAGCCTTGAACACAGGAGTAGAATTGCGAGCCTCTCAGTATTTTATAGCATATATTTTGTGAGTGTACGCAGGAATTACAGAACTTAATTCCCCTGTCCCCCTTCCATAACCGGACGTTCTGACGCACGGCAGGTATCCATCCTTACATTGTGGATATTCCACCGATCCGAACAAAGAGCTTTGCTTTGTCTTCTTTAGTTCGTACAGCGGTTGGTTAGTTGTTATACCTTTCCGCGTTCTTGCTACCGAAAGACTAACCGCTTTCCGTATAATTTCTAATACCTTTTCGTGGCGACGCAAGTATTAACCTCTATTCAGAAGTACCTTACACCCTACTAAGAAGTGTATAATGTATACAACGCTTTCATTAGCTTTAAATGTAACCATCTATCTATCTCTGTAACAGAAATTTTGAACTTAATATTGACCAAATTTGAAATGTCATATTAATTTGAATTTTTGGATACCTATCAAAGACCGATGACTAATATTATTCAAAAAAATAACTTAATTATATAATACTTTCCTTATCCCTACATAACTGATAACGCTCATCATAATCCCTAATTCAATTATTCATGACTATGTTTGAAAATATCTATAAACATGTATAGCCATGTTAAGCTTATTTAAATTAATATAAATATTCATAACTAATTTAAGGTTGGCGGCTGTCCAGCGGCGGGACCTCACATACTCGTATCCAAAGACAAATAATAATAGTAGAGAAACAATTAATTGGCGGGGTAGTTTATTGGGGTAATATTTGTGGTGATCTGTACAACGCGGGAGAGCGGGGCGCGGTCAGAGCGCGAGCGTGGGAGCACGCGGCGCGGCGAGTGCGTGTGCTGCGTGCACGTGCGACGCGTGTAATTGCGACGCAGACACGTTGGGCGCGTGCACATGCAAGTGCGACACAGGCTCGTCCGTTACGTGGGGCGTTGGCGGATGCACGACGTGCGGCGGCGCGTCGGGCTCGTCGAGGTCGAGCGCGGCGTCGATCATGGTGGTGTCGTGCAGCAGGCGCAGGCGCGAGGCGCTGAGCGCTCCGCCTGCAGCCACGGCGCCGCCCGCCACTTCTGAGGATGACGAGCGCGTTGAGAGCGAGATCATACGGGGCTCAATGGCAGCCTCCTCGGTCACTCACCTTGCAGCGGGACGGGGTCGAGGTCCAGGCTGTGGTTCATGTATGCGTGGCGCGTGACGTCACCGCCCTCGAACAGATTCGTGTAGCTCCCGCCGGGGTCCCCTGCGACGAGTAACGTGACGCGAGGGTTAGAATTGTGATTAAATAAAAATAACTTAGGACCTCATTCTGTAACCACACTATAAAGACTGATTAAAAGTTATAAGTCCTTCTTGCAGTATTAAACTCAAACATCTACTTACCTTCGAGATGCCTAGTTGGCGGCGAGGTACCGGCGGGGTGTAACGCTAGTACTGGAAGCGGCGCGGCGGGAGCGGGGGCGGCGCACAGCACGTGCGCGAACCGAGGTGGCATTTCGTCACTCGTGTCTCCGGACAAAACACCGCGCCTGCGCCAGGACCGGACTTTTTAAGTGTTGTAAATGTGTGAAACCTGTGAGTGGTGTATGTTGTATGTATGAATAAATCTATGTTGTATGTTGTGTGTATGTATGTGTATGGTGTGTGTGATCGCACCGGTCGATGAGGCTAGGGGCGAGAGGACCGCACAGCACGTGCCAACAATTGACGCAAGCGTTACCGCGCGAGTACGGGTTGGCGCCGGCACCGCCGGAACCGCGACGGGAGAACGAGCCCTTTATCTACCACAGACACACCCTTTAAATGTCGTGTTGCATATAATACTATATATCTCTATTATGAACAAAACCATTAAACTGTCTGAGATCGCTACTGCAACGGCAGGTTAGGTTCATAGCGATATAATAGGGATTAATCAAATTAGGAGCCAGATTGTTGTGGAAAGTGGTATTAAAATACAATTACTACCAAACAGTGACTTAAAATCCGGTAAATGTATTAATTTTGAGGAAGCAATATAAATTACAAATAAAATCGAAGAATTTAAAATCAAAACTCACATCTTCGTTGGTGGTTTGATCGGTGGAGGCAAGGTAGGTGTGGAAGCCGGCTAGCCCCAAGACCGACCACACGGACAGAAAGCACACGGCAGCCGCCACGGCTGAGGCTGGCGACGCTCGCAGCGCTGCCGCCAACCCGGCGCCGCGCGCCAGCAGCGCGAGATGCGCTACCGCGCAAGCGAATACCCACACCGCCAAGAACGACAGCGACACCACGAACAAGTAAAAGTAACGGTAGTTGCGTTTGCCCACACAGTTGCCCACCCACGGGCAGTGGTGGTCAAAGCGGTCCACACAGTTGTCGCAGAGCGAGCAATGCGAGGCGCGCGGCGGCCGGAACATCTTGCACGTGAAGCAGTATTTGAGCTTGACGGGGCGTCCACGCACAAGAACCTCGCGCGCGCGGGGCGGCGGTCTGCCTGCACCGCCGTCGGCCGCCTCCAGCGCGCCCAACGCTGCCGCCTCGGCCGGCGCCGCACGAGGTATAATGCCGGGGTCCGAGAGCGCTGTGCGCAACAACGCCGCCAGCGTGACGCCGCACAGAGCTGCTCCCGCTGCCGGGACGGCGCCTGACACCCGCGTCGCCAGGAATGGGCAATCAAAGGCAAAGTGCAGCGCGCAAGTGCCGCAGATCAACGCCAGCGTGAGGGCGAACACGCCGGGGTGCGGCGCCGTCATCAGACGTCCATCGCACCAGAAACGGTTGCGGCCTGCAAACACCTCCCACTTGCGCGTCACGCGCCGCGACGCCATCGCCGCATCACCGCTCCCCGCTACCGCCTTCGCCGCCGCAACGTTAGGACTAGTTAGACTACTTTGATCTGGTAGAAGAGTCAGTGTGTTTCCTAGAGAAGAAGCAGAAATTAATAACTGATCTACAAATAGACATTGAATGTTAGGTTATTGTATAACCTTAGATGGAATACAAACACAATCCACAGGTCAGTTTTTGACACAGATTTTTCATATTAGTCTCAAAATACTTTTATTAAGAATTGGAACATGATTAGGGATTGCAAACCGGAAAACGGATCCGGTAATCAAGCGGATCCGGCATCTTTTTAAGTTGACCGGATCCGGTGCTATCTTTTTGTGGAATATTCTTAACTCTTCTGTCTATTATGAAAAGATTTTATAACCTGTAAATGTGTAACGATAAAACTTTAATACAATTCAAATAAAAACTTATTGACACTTTATAGTTTAAACTCATTTAAATTGGCTGTGAGGCCCTACGCAGAAGAGATTTAAATTTAAAATTTTAAACAAATATATAACGAAAAATACCGATACCGGTAGGGATTTGTATCCGAAACCACGAAATGTCTTGTTCTAAAAAGAGCGACAAGACAGTTTCCCAGATTTAAGTTGGTATTAAGCTACCGGACGCTACCCGCTAAGGTGAATTACAAATTTTATATATGGTCTTCTATTAGGCTTGAAAATTCTTACCTACCTAGGATATATGTTTTATATGGATATATTTTTTACTAGCTGTTGCCCGTTACTCCTTTTTATATCACTTAATTTTTATATGGCTTATATTCCTAACCCTAAAAATATTATTTTTACAGTCTACGTGGACGACGTGGACGGAGTCACAGGTACTTTAAATTTTATTTTATGACTACCGCCAATCATCCTGATAGTCTCTTAGATGGATTTGCTTGTAAACATAATTTTTAGACGTCACATTAGGATGTCCAAAATCCACCATTTTCCTTTTTGAATATACCCAGTGTAACTTGTGCCATCAAGACGTATCTCCCGATACCTGATACCCGATAACCCGATATAAAGACCTCGAAAAAGAATAAAAATAATAATATTATGTAGGTACTTATTGAAGTTGTTGCGTCGGGGGACCGTTGTACGTACGTTGATGATTGTGTCTATTTTACGAAGTTAATTATTGAGGACTTATTCTATACGATTCGACATTGTAATTTCTTTTTTGCCTTGGTAACTTACTAGCATTTTAATTTCTTCTTTTATTAAACGGTTCACAGTAGTCGCGGGTTCGAATTCCTGCCCCTATCGGTTTATTTCTCATTCTATATATATATATTAATTTAAATAAGCTTAACTTGGCTATACATGTTTATAGATATTTTCAGACATTATCACTAGCTGTTTACCGTAAATCTTTATGAGTACGATCATAAGCCATATAAATATATTTTTTACAGTCTACGTCATATGTGGGCAACAACCGGCCCGCGGGGCGGATCCGGCCCGCTGTATGATTTGATCCGGCCCGCAAGACATTTGGTAAAACATAATTAAAAAAAAAAATATTACACTACTTACTCATACTCACGGAATCAAGTGAGCGAGCAAGCCGAGTGGCGGCGATCATCATAATAATATTGTCGTATTATTTCATGTCTGATATATAGATATTTGCAATAGTGCAAAAAATTATGAACACTACTTGACAACACTACTTTAAAATGAACTACTTTTAAACGCGGCCCGCGAATGTATTTGCACACTAAAGTTTGGCCCGCAACTTGTCAAAGGTTGCCCATACATGGTCTACGTGGACGCAGTCACGAGCAACAGCTATCCCTAATAAAGTACTTTACCTGTCTGATTAAGTGTTAAAACCTTTTGGCTTACATAGCAAGACTTTTTTTCCTTTATAGCGCGGGCGACCTTTCACCCGCACCCATAAAACGACAATATCTTGGAGACGACTGTTCCTATTTCGACCAATCTTAGCTAAGAACAATCTCGAGGAACATAGCTATCAATTAAAAAAACCGCATTCCAATCCGTACACGCGTTTGACCGCTACATTGCTACAGACAGACACACAGATACACAGATCGATAGGACCAATTTATAACACTCCTATTTTAGGTCGAGAGTTAAAAACTGGATCTTCTATGGCAATTACGATAAGTTTTATTAAAATCCATTCAGTAGTTTTGGATTGATTGAGTAACAAATATCCACCCATCCAAACATTTGGACTTATATATTAGTAAGATAAGATAAGTAAGATATTTTAAACCACCTTTATTAAGTATAATCACTTGTTTTAATCACTAGCAGTTAATTTTGAACCGAAAAGCGGAAATCAACCACAACGGTGGCTGGACCAATCCAGCCGGATTGAAAATTACGCCGGATTGCAATCCCTAAACAGGATAAAATAAAAGTGGCATCTGCAGATTGACAAAGTTGTAAAGATAAAATTAGCTAAAATGCACAATATTAATATCTGTTTGTTTTAGATGTTTAACTTTATCTTTAACAACAAACTATAGACATTTTCCAAACTATAGACATTTTCCAAACTATAGACATTTTCCAAACTATAGACATTTTCTAAACTATAGACACTTTCCAAATGTTTCATATGCAAACAACTATACAACAATAAGAAAGTAATTGTTAAGAAGTCTGTGATATCTATCTACTTAGTAAATTAAAAAATAATAATATTTATTAATAGTTGCATAATCATATTTATATTATGGATTTGGGCTCACAACTACTTTGTCATGTGATGCATTTTTACTGATTATTAATTATTAATTAGTATTTGTAATTACTAAGTCACTTTATTAACTGCTTTTCAATGTGAAGTTAAGATTATTATTATTTTTAAACAATAACAAAACTGCTATTGGTGAATTAGTGAGTTCTGTTAACATGACCACATATACACATTTTATCAATTTGGACAAATCACTTATCAAATACCACATGAGGAAAAATATTATTTACTTCTCTAGTAAACAGGTAATAAATACATCTTGTTAACTCATAGCTTTCAAAAAGGCCATGATCTATAGTTATATATAATAACCAAATTTTGTGTTTAATAGCTAGTTTAACAAAACTTTCAGAAATCACACTATGGTAAAATTATTTGCTTTAACATAAATATTTAAAGGTGGCTATGAAAAAAGGTAGTCATTATCTTTATCATTTTTACTATCATCAAATTGAAGACAGATAACAGCTAAAAGAGCTAGTGTGATCTAATACTGTCCGGGCGGACTGTGAAGCGTAATCACAATCAATTGACTACAGGCTTTACACATCACGTTAACTCGCCCAAGTACATTTGGGAATCATTGAAATAGATTGAAGCGCAAGCGCAGGCCGTTGATCTTACTACATCACACACCAAAACTTAGCACAATATTAACTTACCGTATAGACGTCTCCAGATGGTTATCTAATATATTTTTGGAAAAATTCATGTACGAAATTAAGAGTATGTAAAGCTTTATAGAAAACTTTCGTTCTATTTACATTAAATATTTTTTAAGTAATAAATTCTGCGACCCCTTGTAAAGTTCTTTTTAAAGCTTTCAGTCTTATTTGTAAAAACTAGATAAAATTATACTATCAGTTATAGTAATAAATAATTCGCAACTAAAATAAACTTGTAGCAAAACTTTCTCTGATTCCTTTGACAATTGACATCACTTTACCATAAGGCATAGACTCTAGAGAAAAGAATGTAAATTGTAAATCATTACAAGTGAAAAATTTTTTAGTATTCTAAAAAAAGGAAGGAAAAAGGAATGTTAATATAATATTATGTATAAGCTGCGTCATATACGTTTAGCACTGAGGGAAATTTGGAGGAGATAAATAAAAAAATATATATTTTTTTTTAATTTCGAATAGTATTGTAATAATTACCCAATCGTCGTATTTTGTATTAAAAAGGTTTATTAAGATTAGGTATAGCAACGTTGAGCAATAACGTTATTGAAATAACGTTATTGCTCAACGTTGCCAGTTGTCGTTGAGCGCAACGTTACGTGAAACGTCAAGAAACGTTGCGGTGCCTCAACGTTGCCGAGGATCACCGAAAACGACAAGTATTAACTAAGTTATATATATATAACTTAGTTAATACTTGTCAATATATATAGAAATATTGATATATTATTATGTATATTTTATTTTGTAAATCTATACAGACTTATAAGAAGAATATTCTAGATCCAAATATAATTGATTGAATTGATGAAGAATATCGAGATATATATAATTGATCTTCGCTAGATCAATTATATATATAGCGGGATTTACTATTATGATCCGGAAACTAATAAACAGTCAGCTCAGCTGGTGTTTCCTTCCGAAAAGTTGCCAATCAAAGTGAAAAGAAGTCGAAGTGTAAGAAAAATTCAAATTGGTGGCCTCGTTCGTCAGAACAATTGTCATGGTTATTGTGGCAAAGTTTTTTTTTCAGTGGTTCCATAGGATACAGGGATAAATTGATGTAAATAGACTCTATTTGGTATAGACAACAAAATTCATAATTTGGTAATTTGCTCTAGCACTTTCAGTGTCACACTGACACCTCGTATCCGTTGGATAGTTTCGCTAACATTCTAAAATATGTTGATGATATAGCTCTTTATTCTATCCACAAACCTATGAAATTTTGTTTTGCATAATCTAAACCACAGATTTTCGGATCATAACTATACTTTATCAGTCGATAATTAATGCAAGGCTGTAGTCTTCACTAGAAGAAAGAAAATTCTTCTTCTAATTATTAACTTCAACGGATCGCATGTTTTGACGTGATATTAGAAACATGGTGGATCCACTTTGAGTAGGTAAGTCGGAAATATGAAAGGTTGCCATTACCTTCCTGACCTACAAAATAATGGAGAGTATTAAAAGCCGCCACCAGCTCGTAGCTTATTTTGAGTAATGACCATAATATGACTTTCGTCATGATCAATCAATGGCCGATCTTCTGGTCTATCTAACAACCGACGGGTGGTGGCCATTGAAATTAAAGAAGAAGGGCTGGTGATGATAGTTTTGATATTTCGAAAGCTTTTGATAGGATATGACACAAGGCGCTTCTTCTTTTAAATCTTGTTTCTTGGTAATTAGGGAATTATCCCTATTTTTTTTATTGAGTGGAGATTGTCATGTTTATTTTTTTTACCTTAGCCTGTCCGAAAGGCTAAATATATAAATATATGTGTATCTTGAGTAGTACTTAAATCCTAAATTACATAAATGCATTACAATACTAAGTAAATAATCTTAAAAAGGCTTGAAGCGATCGCTTCATACCCACCGTGCATTATCCTCTAAGTCATATGTGGGCAACAAACGGCCCGCAGGCCGGATCCGGCTCGCTGTATGATTTGATCCGGCCCGCAAGACATTTTGTAAAACCTAATTAAAAAAAAAATATTACACTACTTACTCATACTCACGGAATCAAGTGAGCAAGCAAGCCGAGTGGAGGCGATCATCAAAGAGTGAGGCGGCAAACATAAAAGCCTTTGATAATAATATTGTCATATTATTTCATGTCTGATATATAGATATTTGCAATAGTGCAAAAAATTATGAACACTACTTGACAACACTTCTTTAAAATGAACTACTTTTAAACGCGGCCCGCGAATGTATTTGCACACTAAAGTTTGGCCCGCAACTTGTCAAAGGTTGCCCATACATGCTCTAAGTATTCTGATACATTGTAGTATGCTTTTGCATACAAACGTTCCCTTGTTATTCTCTTAAATTTCTTACTTGAGAAAACTGCGGCTATAGCCGAAAGGGATTGTTTCTTTTTTACACACAATGCATTTGTCATTTTATGGACTCAATAAATAATCTATAAATCAAAATTATAATATATAATTTTGTACAACTTTTACTCAAATTTGATCTCACACGTTGAAATATTAAGTTATCTATCAGCATTTTAGTAAAAATGATAATTTGTCACTAAATTACTATCAATTACACACGTGCAAAAAATGGAGATAGATAGGGAATTTCGATCTACATATCTCTTTTTAGTTTGATCCAACATTTTATGCTTGCCTCCTACTCTATGGTGCCGCTAGGAAATCATAATTTAAAAAAATAAGTATTGAGTTGACAATTGACAGTTCTTAGAATACAGAATACAGATGTGGAGATGTCACGTCAAGGGTTTCAACTTTCGTTTATGTTATAAATATGAAAAAATTGAAGTGGTTGTGTTTATTTAATAATAAGGGTTTTAGTATGGGGATTATATGTATGACACTAAAATTACATAACTTAAATATATTATAAGTAATTAGACTTAAGTATTTGAATGTGATTCATTAATTGATATACTATATAGAAAAAAATGTGATACATTTTAACATTTAATTAGTTTGCAATGTCGGTAAAGATATGTTTATGTAGAAAGTAGTTCAGTTATCAGTAAGTTAAGCGTAAAGTAAATACCATGGGAACGAGAAAAGAGGTGTTTATAGTTGGCGCATTGTGTATAGCGTGGTATACACTGAGTTCTGCCAGCAACGTGGTTGGCAAGCTGGTTCTGACCGAGCTTCCATTCCCTATAACCGTCACGACGGTGCAACTGGCTTCGACAGTACTGTACAGTGTACCCGCTTTTGCTGTTTGCGGCATCCGGCGAGCGCCGTCTTTCCCACGCTGCTATTATTTGCGCGTGCTTGTGCCACTTGCCATAGCCAAGTTCCTCACTACCATGTTTTCTCAGATTTCTATATGGAAAGTGCCAATTTCATATGCTCACACTGGTTAGTATTACCGACTGAAAAAAAATCTTAGTATCAGGATCATCTCCCTGCTTTTATCTCAAATATTTTGAGTCGCGCGAAAAATTTAGTTCAGCTGTCATCCTAAATGGAAATAAAAAATAATGATGTTGGAATTTCTGCTACCTTTTGGATCAGTAATATTGAATGGTATTAGTATATGGTACCTTAGTCTACTGTTATGGCACCCACCAGAAGATATAAGGCAGAGCCATTGGCAGCTGCAATTGCATTTCTTATGTTTATTGACAGTAAATGCTTTAATGTCACATAACTTAAACATTATATAAATAGCATAAAGCATGAATGAAATTTTAAATTCTCAATTTCTTCGAGACCCATATATCATCTAAAAAAATTGTATGTTTGTTTTTCTCTTGAATCATGAAATATGTTAATATTATTAACAGTGAAAGCAACCACACCATTGTGGACGGCGGCACTAGCGTGGGTGCTATTCGGCGAACGTCAGTCCCGCGGTGTGCAAGGAGCGCTGGTGTTGATAGCAGCCGGCGTGGCAGTAGCGTCCGCCACCGAGCTCCACTTTGACGCGCAAGGACTGGGCGCGGCGTTGGCCGCCGCTGCGCTGCTCAGCCTGCAGCACCTTTACTCCAAGCGCGTTATGCGTGAATCGGGCGCGCATCATTTGCGTTTGCTGCAGCTGCTAAGTGCGCTGGCACTGGTGCCGTTGGTACCGGTGTGGGTAGTGGCGGAGGTCGGATTGCTGGCAGCGGCACGACCGACGGCAGGCTGGTCACACGCGGGAGCATTGCTAGCGGTGGACGGCGCGCTAGCTTGGCTGCAGGCCGTTGCCGCCTTCAGCGTGTTGTCTCGAGTGTCGCCACTTGCGTACGCTGTGGCGTCAGCCGCAAAGCGCGCTGCGGTCGTGGCGGCATCGTTGCTGGTACTGCGCAACCCCGCGCCGCCTCTTAACCTGGCTGGCATGGCGCTGGCGGCACTGGGCGTGCTAGCCTACAACCGAGCCAAGCTACGGACGCGCCCCGACGAACAGAAGCGACCACTGTTACCTATCTAACCACTGACCTCTGACAAAATAGATTTTCAATTGTGTCACTTGGATACCATAAGTTTTTTGTGTTATAACAAAATACTCATATAATTGCCAGTGACTATAGTGCCTACATATTGTAATTCAATTCTTTTATCAATGACTATGTGATTTACATTTTTTATATAGTGTAAATATTAGGTGGTAGAGCATTACAAACAAACAATGAATAACCTTCAAGCATCTGAATAATGTCAGTGAAGATCTTTTAAGAAGCCCACAACCCAACAATCCCTTTAAAAATATAGTTAATAATTTCATTTTAACAAACAGAATAATATTTATTAAATAGAATGATTACAAAAATATTTTCTTAGCATGTAATATTTTATGCTTAATCACATTGTTTGGATTTATATGTCAACTTTGTTTTATAGATTTATCAGATTTTGTGTTACCTCAGAGTATTTAAATGTATGTACGTGTAATATACATTTGTATTTTCATTTTTAAGACAGGTTTATACATTGTAACTAGTCTAAAATATTGTTTACACTCAGAGATGAAGATGTTATAAATATATTTAAGTTACTAACAGTGAAAGTAGTTTTGAGATATTAAGCCGTTAAAGTTGACAGTGAATTAAAATAGTTGATACATATCTGATCAGGAAATTATAACTTTTTTCACACTGGCTTTTGATTTACAAAATGAACGCATTTTAAATATTAATTTCCCGAAACGATGAAATAATTTGTCTTGCCAAAGGTTAAACATAAAAATATTGGAAATAGATAAGAATCTTCATATTCTCTCGCTTCTGTACTGTGTGTTGTTCTTTCCATCCTCTCCACTTTATTTAAAAGAAAAATTTCAGTTTTTAGGTGATCTTAGTAAAATTCTTAGGTCTTCAGACAATCTCACTCTCCGATTACCGTCTCACTCTTCTCGCTATTTTAAAAAAAAATTTACTGTTCAAGCAATTTTGCTTTGGAACAAATTACCTTTAGTTGTCAGACAAGCGCAGTCTTTGGCAAAATTTAAAAGATTGCTCAAAGATTATTATCTTCGCCTTTATTCATGACATTATTATATGTATTTAAATTCTATATATACTTATATATATTAATTTAGGATTTGTTATATGTATGTAATGCATCATATAGGTTTATGTACGTGTATATATTTTGTATGTATTATTATGCACTACTTTTCTCTTTATATTTTACCTTATTCCTACCAGTATAAGGTTGTCTGGAAGAGATCGCTACATAGCGCTAAGACCGCCTTATTGTATACCCATAACGTTTTTTTTTATATGTACCGTTATTTGTTTTTCTATTGTTTTTGTGATTTATGTGGTTGCAATAAAGTATATTATTAATATTATGAAATACAAAAATTTGTATACTTATATTTTTTTAAATAATTAGTCACTGAAGTAAAATTGAAATAATATTAAATTTTCTAGGGATTGTAGACAGTTAACCCATCAATAAAAAGTGCTTCGATTTTGTTCATCATGTAATATTTTATCTTGGCCATGATGAAAAAAATATACTTATCTTGAACTTCTCGAAGGTATTTGAATGTTCCAATCTTAATTTTCGAATTCGTGGAACAAATCTTACTGTTTTTACGGTTTATCTGAATCGCAGTATTTTTAAATAAAAAGATAGATACTAGATAGATGTAATAAAAGAAAAATCCAGAGGAATTCTTGTTGTACATGCAAAAATGACTTCGTCTTGTCGCTATCAAACCCTGATTTGTATTAATGTTCGTGGCTATTTACAATTACCGTCTTGTTTTTTTGTTAATTGTCGGTATAGTTATACTAAAGAGCGGAATTATCGTTTAATAACAAAACAAGTATTCTTTGAGTCTATAATAATTTTGCTCTTACTGCATGGAACTGTTCGTATTTATTAACAATTTCGCCTGTTCTTAATTACTATGAAACGGACATAAAACGTTTTAGGATGTTCTAGAAATTACCATTGTTTTTATTTAATTAGGTTACTACTACTGTACAATATAGGCAGCGATACGACATGGCCCTTCAAGATACCGTATCTAATATACATGCTACTTTATCTTTTGGAAGCGACAGTGCAGACATGTCTGAAGAAATTGAAATGAAGGTTACGACTAATTGAAATATATATTTACAAGAGCGTCTATATGGGAGTTTCTGTTTAAGAAAAGAAAGTACTCTTCCAATTTTCATTAACAGCATTTTATTACCAACTTATATACCTGTAAGTATTTTAAATAACACTCATAATTGTTTTGGGAAAAGGAATATGTAGGTAATATAAAACAAATCAAAAAATAAATATTTAAATTTATTTACAGAAATTATTTTCCGACATGGTTTGTGAACTTATTTACGAAAATGTAAAAATAGACAGTCTTAAAGAGTAAGCGGCGACCACGGCCGGCGCTACACGGTAGCGCTACGGGAAACTAAGGTTACACAAAATGCGCCCGGGACGACGCGGAACGTTCCGGCAACTAACTGTATAAATACACGAGCTGGTTACAGCTCCTCGTGGCCATCATCAGCATCTAGCTCAGCCTCTGCATCAGCGTCCGCATCGATGTCGGACTCCAGGTCGGCCTCATCGTCGGCTCGCGCATCCGGCGGTAGGCCTAGTGTTTGCTGCAACATAGCATCCACGGAGTCCGCGAACTCCACGGCCTGTCCCTCTTGCAGCATGAACCCAGAGCGTAACGCGGCCGTTCGGTGCAGCGAGCGCGCGGCTTCCAGCGCTAGTGGGTCGTCGGGGTCGTCGCGCACGCGTCTTAGCAGTTCGCGCACTACTGGGTGACGCGGGTTAATTTCCAGCGTTTTCTTCTGTGTGAGGTGGTGACGACGTTGTGCGTCGTCTGCCTTCTGGTGCGCGTTGGACATAGCAAGGCGCTCCATGTTACCGGTCCAGCCGAAGGCCGTAGCGGCGAGTGCGACGGGCGAGCGCGCCAAGCGACGCGATACCTGCGCACGTGTCACCCACGCTGCCAACTTGTCGCCCAGCCACTTGGTCAACGGCTCGAACTCCTTCTTGTACGCCTCCATTTGCTCCTTTTGCCTGTCGTCTGTCGAAGAACAGGTGTTGTAAAACCGTGCAGTTAATGTCACATCTGATAGTTATAATTTATTTCGACAAAAGAAATTAATAAAGAGCAGATCATGATTTAAATACATCTACATCTCCTGAATAACTTACTCTCGTCGAGATCGAAGATCTCCTTGGCAATGTTTTGGAATTTCTTGCCGTCGTACTCGGGCAGCGAGGAAAGGCAGTACTCGTCTACCGCCTCGGTGAGGTACAGGACTTCGTATCCAGCACGCACGAGGCGCTCGGCAAAAGGTGAACGCTCCACCTCGGCGCGGCTTGAGCCTGCAATGTAGTAGATGTGCGTCTGGCTCGCTTTCATGCGTGCCACATAGTCGCTCAGGAACGTCATGTCGGCACCCCGCGAGGAGTGGAAGCGCAGCAGCTTGGCCAGGCGTGAGCGGTTGGACGGGTCCTCCATTACACCAAGTTTTACGCTGCACACAACATACAGTTAGCACGCACCCGACTGGGCCGGGACAAGCCGAGCAGTATGCGAACGGAGACTTACTTGGTGGAGTACTCCTTCCAAAAGTGCTCGTACTCGTCGTCAGGGATCTTTTTGAGCATGTCGAGCGCCTTCCGCACAAGCTTCTTCTTGATGATTTTGATAAGTTTGTGTTGTTGCAGCGTCTCGCGACTCACGTTAAGCGGCAGATCGTCGGAGTCCACGATTCCCTATGTATTATGATGCCCGTGAGTATCTTTTTAAAACTTATGCTATTCAATCACTAATGAGATATACATACCTGTATGAAAGCTAAGTAGTTCGGCATGAGGTCGTTGAACTCGTCGGTGATAAAGACGCGACGCACGTAAAGCTTGATGTGGTCGGTCTTGGTTCCGTAGCGGTTGAATGAGTCTGCGGGCTGCACACGCGGCACGAACAGCAGCGCGCGGAACGTCACCTCGCCCTCCGCAACGAAGTGCGCCCTACCAATGACAGTGTTACTACGGACCAACAAACACACCCCGCACTCACGCATACACTTACTTTGCGAGAGGCGCGGCCGTGTCTTTGGTGAGACTCTTGTAGAACTGCGTGTACTCGTCCTCCGCGACTTCGCCCGGTTTTCGTGTCCAGATGGGCTTGTTGTCGTTCATGATCTCCCAGTCCCAAACGGTCTTCTCGGTCTTTTTAGTCTCGGCCTTTTCTTCGGATTCAACCTGATAATATTTATTTATTTAACCATAAAACTTAAATCTAACATTACAGTATTACCAAATCGTTAGATAAGTTGACATGAAACACTTAAATTATATTAAGATTCAATAAATAACAATTTCACATTTAATCAATAATGTCAACCAAAATAATAATAATAAAATCCATACAATAAAATTTCATAATTCATTACAATTAAAAATAAATAATTTCATCATTTACAAACAACAATTATTTTACATTTTAAAACCAATTTCATAAAGTCATGCTTAATAATGTCAAATATAATTTAAATATTATCTAGGCACACTACGAACACAGTTTGTAACATCTTCTAGTGAACTCGTCCAGTGTGCAACTGAATCGGAGTACAAATCGTATGTTCGATTCCTTCGAAACTTAGGGTGACAGACAGGCACTAAGTTACCTTAGCGTCGTCGTCAGAATCGGCGTCAATATCGGCGTCGATTTCAGCGGGCTCCTCCACGGTCTCGGTGCGAGAGGCCCACAGATAGATGGGGAAGTTGATGAACTGCGAATATTTCTTGACGAGTGCGCGGATAGTGTCGGGCTGCAGATAATCCGCCGCTTCCTCCTTCATTTGTAGCCTAAAGAAAGTGCATAGAACTACATAATCTTTCCCAAATTTTAAACTTTCTAAAGTCTAAACTTTAAAAATCCCAGTCATCCATCTCGGAAATCCTACTCACGTGATATGGGTTCCGCGCTTGAGGGTGTCCCCGCGTGGATCGGGCGCCACACTGAAGGAGCTAGCGTCGGACTCCCACACGTGCTGCTCATCGTCCGCGTGTTTGGAGGTCACGGTGACGCGGTCGGCCACCAGGAAGGCGGAGTAGAAGCCGACACCGAACTGTCCGATCATGTCGTTCATGTCCTGTGCGCCGCTCTCTGCGTCCTGCATTTTGGACAGGAAATCGGCCGTGCCAGACTTGGCAATGGTACCAAGGTTGGTGATGAGGTCGGCACGCGTCATGCCCACGCCCGAGTCGATGATGTGTAACAGACGGCGTTCAGGCTCGGCCTTGATGCGAACGCTGAGGTCGGGCTGCACGTCCAGCGCATCGCGGTGCGTCAGTGCCAGCAGACGGATCTTGTCCAGCGCATCGGAGCCATTGGAGATTAACTCACGAAGAAAAATCTGCGAGCGAGGATAAAAAGGTTTGTTTAAAGTAATTCAAATATTAATTACAAATATTATATTTGTTTAGGATAGCCAATGAAATAAAGTACCTCCTTATTCCGGTAGAGTGAGTTTATGATGAGTTTCATCATGCGGTTGACCTCGGTCTGGAAAGTGTAGTTCTGCGCATTCTTTTGCATCTCTCTCTGCTGCGCCACACTGAGCGTGTCGGGGGAGATCGCCTCCTCCTCGCGCAAAACGGCCTCAGCGTCTGTTATGACATACTATTATCAGGGGATCCCACGATGCTAAATGGGGATTTTACTTAGAGCGTGATAGAAACCTATAAGGTTGCGAAGCTTAGATGATAAAAAGAAAAAAAAACATAATTTATACCTTTTCTTCGGTGAGGAGGGGGGTTTCATAAATTTAAAAAAATGTAAAAAAATACTGTTGTATAGATATACTCAAGCGCGTCAGATATTAACAACATCCATGCGCTGTGCATTTTTAGTAAAGTTACGTATGTTAAACTGACCGTTTGGGTAGTGGGGGTGACCGTACGTAAGGGTTGAAAATGAAAAATAATAATAATCGAGTGTCCGATTTTCTAAGGGGATATTAGTTGAAGCTAAAAGAAGAAGAAGAATTTAATAATAAGAAGATTTGTATGCGACGCAAGCTCGTGGCCATTTGAATATGCAAAAAAAGTCGCCATTTTACGCGGATCTTTAAGCGGGTCAGATTAAGATATAAATGCTTTATCCTGTTTTAAATGTTCTAGACGTTCTTTATCTTAATCTGACCATTATCTGGAGAGATTCGACTAATCTGACGATTTAAAAAATCATAATTTTTCAATTTAATTAATTGAAAAATTCACGTTATAGTATGTAAACAAAAAAGTGATACCTTTAAAAATTAAAGATATTGTACTTATGATTCTAAAACATTTATATATTGTATAAAATACACAGTTAGTACTAATATCACTCATTGTAAATATTTATAAACTTTAATTCACATAAATTATATTAAAATAAAGAAATGTCACCAACACCTGAAATTGTTTCCTCCTAACAGTAATTTCAAAAATAGGGGCTTTTGAAATTACTGTTAATAGAAACCATTTTAGCTACAATATAAAAAACAAAGTATGTAGATTTTATTCTATAATTTAAATTTTATATCTTTAATTTATACCTTCAATATATATTAATATATAATACTATACTAACTTTATACCTTTAATATATATTAATTTTATATATTCAAAAAAATCTATGATATTAAGTTAAATTGTCATATATCAATAGTCAAATGTCAATAAACAAAATAGGTACTTGTCAACACTTACAAAGTTATTTGTTTCATGTCTAATAGTATGAACTATGTATTAATAAAATATATTAATAAATTATAGAAGCGAAGAAATTATACCGATGATACGCTTGCAGAAATGAGGATATCCTTGTGCTTAAAACAGATAAAGGGAACTCAACCGTGGTTATAGATACTCACGATTATGACGATAAGGTGAGGGATTTGTTGCGAAGTGACCAGGTGTATAAATCAGTGTCGCACAACCCAACTGCCAGGGTAACACGTCGAGTAAGTGCCATTGTCAGAGATTACAAACATCTTTTTCCGGAAGATGTATTTGAGCCCTTACGCCCAATAGTTAGTCTGATTGGTTCGCCTACATATGATCTAGCGAAGGACATTGCGTCGGTTCTAGTCTCTTGTGGGAAAAACGCCGTCTTTCGTGAACGATTCTCGGCATTTCGTCGATACCATTAGAGGCATGAAGTTAGGAGCAAATAAGATCGCGGGAATTGTAAGAACAGCTAAGGATATGATATCGTTTTAAACACCTGGTGTTTATAAGGTTGACTGCAGTTGCGGTAGTTCCTATGTCGGTCAAAGTAAACGCACGGTAGCTTATAGAGTTAAGGAGCACATAGCAACAGTTAAGAAGCGCCAGGTGAACAAGTCAGCGATCGCAGATCATCTACTAGAGTCGGGACCGAAGCACTGAATCGAACTTCACAACCCGAAAATCCTCTCTACTGAACGTTATTACTATAGTAGGATGGTACGTGATGCAGTTGAAATCAGGAAAATAGAAAATTATAGCTGGGAGGGTGGAAATAGGTTGTTGACTTCGTGGAATCCGGTTATCGGAAAATGTGGGCGTCGAGATGTATCTTCGGATAAATCATCGGATGTTGTTAGCGGTGTTTGTCGAGACCTTAATGTTTTTAATAAAAATAATGAAAACCAACCACGGGTAGCTCAAAGAACTCGCGCGGCTACGAGACGGTGACAACATGGAGCATCAGTCTACTTGTGACCACGGCCGTTGCATTACGGCCGAAACTCCGAGAGCCGAAGTAAATACTTCGATTAAGTTCCGTTTACAGAATAAAAATATAAATGCAAATCGTGAAAGCTTAAAACAATTTATCATGTAAGCTCATATTTTGTGGAAGTACTTAACTGGGTACAAGGGACCTCCTGTATGTTAATCTCGAGTAAGCACTCGAGTAGATACCCTCTTGGGCCTACTGTATCATTCATACGTATGTATTATAAATATGTATTATAAGTACTAACAAAGTCCTAAAATACTTTAACTTTAAAGATGTTTGTACAAAACGGGTCAAAATATTAAATTCTAAAGTCAAAAAAGTTAACATCGCCGAAGATCAATGTAGCTATGTGTAGTTTAGAATCATTGAATCCAATCTACCAATTAGACAACGTTACTCAAGATATTTTATAGGTAAGAGATCTCTTTGATACCCTCGTGAACGGTATCCCAGAGCATTTAAGATTTAAAATAAATCCTACTACTATTATAAAGGCGAAAGTTTGTAAGTATGGATGTATGGATGTTTGTTACTCTTTCACGTAAAAACTACTGAATGGATTTGAATGAAACTTTACCACAATATAGCTTATACATCAGAATAACATATAGGCTACAGCTTATACATCAGAATAACACATAGGCTACAATTTTTGAGGTTTTTAATGTGAGGTCGTAAAAAAACACTGACTGAATCCTACAAGATAGATCAAAACAATTTACTACAGTATTGTACAACTTAAAAAGGTCTACAAAAAAGTCCGTGATGGTATATGTTTATCTCTTAGGAATAACCCACAATAACCATTTTTTATCCTTTACTTTGTACGAGAAATAATGGCTTATTTACGAAGCGATTTTAAGCAATACAGTATTAATCCCTATCCAATTAAGTATCTTAAATACATTGTGCATTTAATAAAGATCACGTGTTTCCAAAGCGAAGAATCTGCATGTTTATGCTGAAGGAAAAAGATCGTTAAATGTAGTTTATAGGAGCATACTGCAGTAGCTACCTATAGGCCTATGATTAGGGCTCTGCAGTGCTCAGTTACCGTATTTCTTACTTATTACTAGACTAGACGGGACGAAACTGAAGTCCACGCGAACGAAGTCGCGGGCAAAAGCTAGTACTACATAAATGTTGGAATGAATACGTACAAGATTATAAGCACGTACATATTACGCACAAGTATAATTATACTTTCTAGTGTTCTTAATAGTTCTTTAAAGTAATGCTTATTTACAAACAAAATTATTTTGTCTAATATGTAATAGTAAGTAACATTATCGACGAATTTATTCTCCTATATTCGTTTAAGATCATGAGTCCTGACGGTTTACTAATCTTAATTTTGATTACGATTTTTATATTTCCATACACTTAGTCTGGAATCTAGTCACAACCAAAATTGTTCTGGTATCTTTTCGTTTCATGTTGCTATGAAACGTTGTTATTGATGAAATATGTTATATATATATATCTAATAGCTAAGGCAGCTGATGAAGCGAATAGCGGCTTAATGAAATTTTTATATAAAGAGTTACAGTAATTTGTCACATTACATTCTATTATTTGTAACCGGAGACAATGTCGGTCGGTCTTAGTGAGCACGAAGGTGAATCCTGTCCTTCGGAGCACAACAATTTACATTTAAAATCCTTTAAATTACGGTTTGCTACGCAGCGCGAGCTGGGCCGCTCTTACGTGTCAGCGGTGAATCCTCTCGGTCTACGTAAGTTCTCCTGTCTCTCTACTTGTGAACTACCGGCCAAGTACTAACGAGCATGTGTTCGTGTGCAGCGCCGGTGGTGAGGGCCAAAGAGTGCGTCTCGGGGGCCGGCACCGGCATGAGTGAGAGTGAGGGGGAAGAGCGCGCGCTGCGACGGGTGCAGGCGCTGTTCCGTCGAGGCCCTCGAGAGAAATACCCTGCCCCGCTCACCAGCGCACACGAGTGAGACTTTTACACCAGCAATTAGTTTTGTTTCAATAGTAAGAGTTAATGGCGTGTACTCGTGGTGTGGCTGGTCAGGTACGGATGGTGGTTGGCAGCGGGCGCAGGTAGTGCGCCGGCTATGATGCGACATCACATCCGAGATTCGGCCTGGCTCAAGGAACGCCTACGCGTGCTAGCCGCCGACGGTGGGCTGGAGAGGCGATAACGGACAATAGCACTCCCACATGAGTGTAGCCTCTATTTATTTTTAATTTACAATAATGATTTTAATTTTATTGTCTCTTTCAGTTCAATAAGTTTCCTATTTTAATGTTTGTACCACTTTCAATGATATATCTCAGGTATCTGTTATAAAAGGCAATATAAATGTACCAAAATAAAAAGTTAATGCATAAAATCCCAAGTTTAATATGAGAGCTAATATCTTTTAATGTTTGAAGATAGCTATAATTATATATAGCCATGTTAAGATTATTTAAATTTAATATAAACATAAAATTAAAAATAAATTGATACAAACATGCAACTTTTGCTATTCCTAGAAGTTGCAGGTTAACATATAAAAATTAATATCTTTTAATTTCTATTCAATAATTCACTAACACCATTTTTTTAATCTGTACCTAAATAACATTGAAACCTACAAGAAATATATAATAATAGATATTTGTAGTATTAACAATAATATAATATATATATCTAATAATATTTGTTTAAAATATTTAATAAATAGGTATGGAATGAAAAATAAACCAACACAGACAGAAATTTAAACTCGCAACCACTCGAAAAAAGTTTCAATTCCTTGTATTGGTTTATTTTTTATTCTATATTCATTTAACATTTAAATAATCTTAACATACATGTATATAGCTATTTCGAAACAGTATCTGGTAATTAAAATTTATAAATTATAAATATAATATTTTACTAAGAACTCTTGAATTCAATTACAGAAAACCACAATTAATTGGCAGAAAAAAAACAGGAATGCCTCCCTACACAATACAATTATTAAAGCATTTCAGTATCTAAGTTTCACACAAAATAAAGTTTCTTTAATCTTTTAGTAATAAGTATAGAATAACATTCATAGCAAATACCTATTACTTAACTGGGTTAGTCTAACTAAGATTAACCTATAATAATATGCTACCTTCAAGTGTAAAATAATCGTCAAAACTAACCAGTTCGCGAGCCTTCCCGCGACGCCCCTAAGTCCGCGTCTGCCGTCACCTCTTCTACGCTCGGGACGGCTTCTTGCGCCTGGCTCCATCCTGGATGCATTAAGAATGTTCAGTTATTACTTTCAAGATCGTAACATCGGAGAAACTTTTACGGAAAATTATGGTTATTCCGGTACCAAAAAACTGATAAATGTTTAAATTACAAATGAACATAACAATTTTATTATTGAAAAAATTAAGCTTAAAATCTCATACATAAAATTTCCTTTACTTATAAAGAAATTTTGTAATAAAAATGGAAAGACAGAATACTGATATCATCAGAAGAGCTTAAAATCTTATACATAAAATTTCCTTTACTTATAAAGAAGTTTTGTAATGAAAAATGGAAAAACAGAATACTGATATCATCAGAAGAGCATGCTTACAATTTGCAACGTATACAAATAATACATAATAATTATCAATACCTGAAAGTAGCAGGACGCCTACCGCTAACAGGAACAAGTATTTCATGTTGTATAATATTTCACTATAGTTATAAAAGAGTTACAGTGACTTTTAAATTATTAACACCGGCGTTAGACGCCGCACGAATTCACTGACGCAAGTCAACTCAACCTAAGCTTTCGAAACAATCGAAGTTTGCCAGTTAAAATCTTTATCAAAGTGAGTATAAAAGATACGCATCCAAATTCTATTGGCTATTTAAATAACAAAAGTCTAATAATATCCAATCACTGTCAGACACGACAGTATTTAAGCAAATCAAAAAATTCGAATATTACAAATGTCTTGATCTGATTGGTCAGAATATGTTTGACATTCAACTGTCAAATTTATAACAAGATGATACGCCGAGCATATAGATATTATACACAGAGTCTACAACAGCTCACTGCTCATTAACATATGAATCTGTATTCTGTAGAACTAGAAAGTGTAGACGACGTACAAAAGACAGAATGAATGTAAATCCTTTAAAATGAAAAATATTTCAAACTATTGGTAAAACTATCGGCATGAAACAGTGCTCATGGACTAGACGGCGGAGAAATCTAAATTAAGGTATCTGTTGAGTGATAGGGAGTGCGAACGATGAACGACGGGCGTACATAAAAACCCCCGGTACAAAAAGACCTCTAAAAAGAATAAAAATAATATTATTATGTACTTATTGAAGTCGTTGCGTCGAGGACCAGAATGTGACATTGTGTGACAAGGGTTAGGAGGCCATAAACTTTGTGACGTCACATGTTAAAATTTAAAACACTCAAACGCGAAATTTTATGCGAATAAAAAACTTTGAATATTTACGAACTCGATCTATATTTATTATTACTTAAGCACTCTCTTTATTTTTTCCTTTATGTTAATAATATGAAAGATTATTTGATAAATATAAGAAAAAAATGAAAATAGTATATATATATATATATATATATATATATATATATATATATATATATATATATATATATATATATATATATATATATATATAAAGTATAGTATATATATATATATATATATATACTATATTATTTTATTTGTTATGTTAATCCATATCGATGCAGATTGATAGTTGATGGAATTGCTTTAAGATTGTATCGACAAGAGTATCGTAATTAAAGTAACGTGATCCTATCTCTCCATCCAAATTTATAGGTAACTGCAACACACGTCCAATATTTTACTAGATCCAAATACCGAAGGAAAACTAATTATCATCAAATAGTCTCAAATATAAAATTCACTTAGCTGCTTCTGATCTTAAGCATTGCAGAATATATTGTCTTTTTGATCAAGTCAATAGACATCATCAGCATGGCTTTTACATATTGGTGAAAATATTTATCTACTAGAATTTTCTTAAATTTTCGCGAATTCTCCTTTAAATAAAACTATTTTGTACGGATCTAACTCGCGTTGCCTAATTTTGGACCGACTTTAGTAGCATAAAAAAGAGGGAGGGAGGGAGGGGGGGTTTCTGGGGGCGCTCAGTTCAACTCCCGCAGCGCATTGTGGCGGATCCTAGTTATTTTAAAGTTCAAATCTTGTATAAAATTATCTATGGTGGCAACTTTATATTTTTAATTAATACATACATAGTATTCTGTGATACATACCTTCAACTATCATTTCGTCTTGCACGTTGGCACTCTAGATGTTGGTTTTTTACGTTTTCTGTGTACGGGATAGAATTGTAAGCTAACACTATGGTCTACAGCACAGAGTACTATAAAGTCTACTTTATTTTAAACTAGTACATTAAAGGCAACAACAGCTGTTATTGTCAATTAATTTGTCCGTTGTCACTTGTCAGTTGTCACTAATTATATGCCGGATGCCCCACTAGTGTAAGGTTAAACTAAGAGAATTCAATGTTGATCATTTTAATTTCATTTTTTAACATGTTATAAATTTTCTTTATTAATGGAAGTTTATTAAGTTTCTCATATATACCATTATGGAAATTGGAGGCTCTCCAAGGGTTTCGACTTCAAAGCGGCGGGTAAAATACATTAAAAGTACGTGGAACGTCCACGAATTTGAGGTGTGGAGTGGTGAACTGATATGTCGGGTGGTATCTCTGCGGATGAGCGACTCATTGCTAGTGTGGGTGGGTGGACATGAGGCTCGGCTGGATGAAGTGGCTTTGGCGGTGCCCCAGGGTCGCTCCGCATTGGCCACTATTCTGACCGGCTCAGGAGGTGTTGCGGACGGTCTCGCTATTCGGCTTGCCGCCGCTCTCGGCCGCCCTGTGCATGTGTGTTGCGGACTAGCACTTGACAGGTTTACGATTCCTTTGGTTGAGAAGGGTATTGCTACAGAAATGAAAAACCATCCTGACTACTTCTGATTTATAAAGTGCTTCCCAACATTAAAACAATTATTTAAGAGGATAGTGAAAGTTAGAATTAATGTATATTATCACAGTAACATACTGTTAATATTTATAAAAAAGAAAACATTCTACATTTAATGTAATTATTAACTGGAAGTAACTATCCTAAAAATATATAAATAAAATATGATCACTCTTTCATTATCTTTTTTTTGTTAATGCAGCATATAGATCTAATAATAAACCTCTGTGACAAATAAATGATGCCTCTGCAATTTCTCGAGTTTGTGTTACATTGTTACTTAAATATTGAAACTACAAAAATATTGAAATTTATATATTTATTACAAATATTGTAAATGTCACTCTATTCAATATTTTTTCTAATGTTACTACCTCACTATTTTACTTATTTATTAACATAAAAATTACTAACAAAATTGTGGGTGGAATCACTGTTATTTTTGCTTTTTTAGGAAACGGCCAAGTAACTCATGAAACCAAAATTCATATTGATGACGATTTCGGTGAAAAAATCTAATCTCTAATGCCTACCCAGATGTAGTTCAAATAGAAAAAAATATATGTCAAAAGGAAATCAATATTGGCGACAAAAAATATTCATGTTGACAAAATTAATGCCATAATTCTAATTAAATGTGGTATATTATCCACTAGTTTCTCAATTCAAAACTGGTCTAAAATTAAAAACTGGTATTCAAATTATTTTGCTCAGAACCCTTAAACCACCAAATTTGTGCAGCGGAACCAAACTCTTAGTTAAATTTCTTTTAATAATGTGATATTTGTTATTTGGTCCAGTATTTTGTCAAATGGTGCTCATACCTCGCATTCAAATGATTTACTTTTTAATTTATAAAAAATACAGTCTCCTGTTAAGATTTCAAGGAGAAATCACATGGACAAACGTTAAAGCACGGAGGAATAGATTTACGTCAAGATTGTTTCACACACAGACAACTATGTTGTGTTATCAAGATCAGGTCGTGCAGAAAACCAGTACGTTCTTCTACCACAAACAACAATACAACAAAAAATATCAATGTGAAATCACAGGGACAAACATTAAAGCACGGAGTATTATCACGGTGTATTTCTATGTATTTGTATCGTTGTCTAACACCCTTAAGACAAGCAAATAATTTGCTTACTTAGGGGTTAGATCAATGTGTGTAATTTATTATTATTATCTTTTATGGCTTCTAATTCTATTAAGCAGTCATAGGAGGATAGGATTTTTCGTGTTGTGGTTGACCTTATTTTCTTTGGTATATGTTGTAATCTCCCACGGTGACCAGCCGTCTTGGGGGATGTTTATCATATTGTGTTTCTTGAAACTTGATGAACTTGATGAAAGTTGCGGATGCAGCAAATCTTATTCTTTTTGATTGTTTGTGTTTTCTATGGGTTGTCTGAGAATTTGAGTAATTTTTAGGAGATTATAAGAATCCTTTCTTGTTACCTTTTGTGAAACTGTTTTTTAATATGATTATTTGGTCATATTTTCTTACTTATGAGTGTGAAATGCTTATTTATGAAATTCATCATATTTTTCTCCCTGTCTGAATACGACTTTTCTTTTAATCTAAAATATACTTAGTTGCGTTCTCTAGCCTCTTTTTCTAAATAATAAAGTTATTTGTATTAGTTATCTATTTCTTACTAGTTCTTTGATTTTTTGTTCTTAGTATCCGACCACATACTTGAAGTTTTTGTCTAAGATTTTAATAATATAGGATCTGTTCTGTTATTTCTTCTACACTTTTTTTTATTTTTTGTTCTCCGATGTCGTTTTGTATTTTTTGAAGAATTGATATAATTTCTGCCATAGTGTTTAATCCATTTATCTTCATTATAGTTCATAATTCATATTGAGTTGTAATTTGTAAATAATTAAATATTCAGTAAAGCCCTCTCTTGGTATTAGTGTGTAATAGTTGGAAAGGGGTCCACTTGGGGTTGATACACAGTAGTATAACTACTCGCCTGTAGATGGCGTTGTTGCGGAGAATTCCGTTTCTTCGATTTTTGGCGTTTTGTGTGCCAGTCATCGCTAGGTAGCGTTGATCATTGACAAAACGTTTGGCTTAAACCTATTTATGTCACATAATTGTTAACTCATCTTGTAAATAGTTTTTAGGTTATATTTTTTCGGGTTGTAGTAGTTTCCGTAATTAACGAAAAGTTTACTTTGTTCCTGCTTTGACTGTATTTTGCACTTGGCTTATTGTATGCTGATTACTTAATAATAATATGAAAATATTTACTAAGTACAAGCTTACACATATGTGAACTACAGATCCACCTTACAAAGTAGGGTTAATTTTACGTTGACAGCTGAACCCTCATTAATTATAGCAATATCCAATCCAAAATTAAATCGAAATTTCGTCTGACTATTTTACTTCCTGCTCTGCGGAGTTCTAAAAATCTATATCTAGCCAACACGAACGCTTTGGCAAAAAGTATGTAGGTATGTAATGAACCATTCCAGAACCGATGTCTTCCGTTATCGCTGAGCTGTTGCTATCCAGATTTCTAATGCTTTTCAGTAATGCCTATATTGACGTTTTGACGAGTTTCCCCTACGTACCTAATAATCATAAGGAATCTCGTATAAATATAACCGGAACATGTGGGTTGCTTTTGTATTCTGATGGCCATAACATCAAGTCTAATTTGCGGTCAGCATGAAAAAAAGTATCTGTTAATGTTAAAATGTCAATGTAGTAAGTATCCTATCTATCCTGTCAATTTAGTGACCCCCCCCCTCTGATGTAGGTATGTTAGGTAAAAAGGAGAACGCCCTGTCTGGTGTAGGATACTAGGATCCAAGGTCTTAAATATGGGGCTTTTTCCTCGTTGATAATGTTCGTTTGATATTTCGCCACTGGAGGCGCTGTAGTAAGTGACGTGACAGATATTAGCTAACGACATCTATGAACGATAGGACGCAAAAATAAAGTCTCATAAAAGGCCTCGAACGGAACCATAGATAAAACACAGGACACATACCAACTATTAATAATAAAAACACAAAACACTAATCAGTATTATTTAAAAGTAAGCTTGAATGTAGGTAATATTCGTAGTATTAATTTCAGACCTAAATTGTGCACCAGTCTAAAGCGGGCACTCATAAAAAAATCAAGCTACGTATATTCAACGCAGTCTTACAGCTCTCATAATACTTTTCAACCGACTCTCTTTAGGGTAGAAAAGTAGAATGAATTTAGCATAATAACATTAGGTACCTAATTAGTATTATTTATCCATGTATTATGTAATGTACCTACACTTTTCTCTTACTGAGACTTATGATACCCCGATACTTATTCGATAGTAAATAGATGTGTATTCAAAATAAATAACTTAAGTCGTTGATAACAATTTAGTTCATAAATATTTTACATTCAACTAATTCCTTCATACCTAGGTATAGTGCCCGGCAATAAATATTGCACATCGACCTTTGGAAAGAGACAATCGGCTAATTTTGGCTTCGTAGAGCATTATCTCTGTCGCACGAAATTTAAACAGTATGGTAACTATAAGGAGCTATTAAAACAAGTATAATTTGCTTCTATTGATAATTATTTTTATTCTTTGTATAAAAGCCACAAATTTTTCTATAAGTGGTGGCTTTAAGCTGGGGTAAAATAAAATAATAAAAAAAAAGACGTGTGGCACTCGGAGACTGCCGCGGTAAAGCTATTGCATAGCATTTTTTATCAACTTATGCAATTATAGTTATTTATTTATTTATTTATATAGTTGTTTTTTTCTTTGATGTTAATTCAAGTTGTGTAACTTGCGTGTGCGTGGTGATCTATAAAAAAACATTTTTTTTCTTTTAGTGAATAAATTACTCATTTATAGGGTTTTCCTACGCTATATAGGATAAAATTTTAAATAAGAATGATATAATTTCTCAATTTAAATAGGACCATATAGTCCTATTTAAATAAGAAATTATCAGTGCTATGTAATATCATAAAAAGGTTAATAATATTAACAGCTAAAACATTTTTAACCTTAAATCTCAGGAATAAAGTTCAATTACGATTGTTAAATTCTTGTACTCAGGGTCTTTAGTAACACCATGACAAAAAGACATTGAAATGAAAATCCTTGTTAAAAAAAATACATTTATACAAGTAAAACATTTATTTTAAACTAAACCTTAAGATGTAGACAATAAAGTTCATAACACATATTATCAACTTGGCGCTTACGCTATTGCTAAATGATAGGTACACCATACTGGTGTGTTAGGTTATTTTCGTTACGGAATTTCTGGGTTCGGTCTCCACGCTCAAGGCCCGCGATAGAAGACATGCAATAGCTTAACATGCTTACATTATGTTCACGTAATTTATTATTTAGGAAAATTATAACTGTAAATAATAAAGACCATTATAGCTATTCTTGAAATGAGACATTGTAATAATAATAATTCTAATTCTCAGCTACTTCCATTACACCATCTGTGCTCTCAAAGAGGTCAATATCACTGTCACTATCAGCTGTATTTATCACTAGTCCATCAGTGTAATTGTCTAAACCGTGTTGAATGCTTCTATATTCATTTTCACATTTGATTGTATGATCGCAAACCTTTTTCCACTCTTCAGCGCCGATGTTTGATGTCGGCTGTCAGTGGTTTATTCTTGTTTAGTTTTATTTACGAATTCATATATTTATTTACATATTTTCTCCGTTTTGTTGAAAGAAAATATGACCTAATAGCAAGAGCAATGTCCTATATTATAAGGGGCTGTAAATCCCATTCTTTCCAGAAAGAAAATTAAGTTCAAAACGTAACCTTCCATCGGTAAGTGATCCAACATGGTATTTTTTTTACGTTGTTCTTCATTACAATAAACTATTTTTGTTTTTTAAATGGTTTACAAATTATAAAGAGAAAATCATCCCATGACCAAATTATAGGACTGCTATATGCAATATTTATTATGATATTTGAGTATTTTAAAGTATTCTATATTTTTTTTCCACAGTGTTGTAAAAAGCACAGTTATCGATAATTTAATCCAGTATTGTTCTAATGAATTCTGCAACATCTAAGTACTATATCTAGGGATTATTATTCTAGATTTCCCGTGGACGTTAACTGACGACAGATATGGATCGACACGGTTGCACAGAAAAATTGGGAATAGAACCATTTTAGTCCGCAATATTTTAATAACTAATATTTAATAGTTTAAAAAAATAAGGCTGTAGTTTTATTGTAATTTATTTGTCGTTTCTTTTATAAGACGTTCTCAAAGTGGCGAATAAAAAATTATAAATATGTGTTAACCTGACCATTTTTTTTTAAATTTACTTTCAATAAATGTTTTTGATTTTGTTTTTCTAGTTTATTTGTCGTATTGATTATTTTTAAATGCTACCTTAGTTATTTTCTAGAACGGAATATAGCTGAACGTTACCGCACACGGCAAAATCCTCTAGATGATAGTACTTTTTGATGTATCTCGTTCTAGCAAGTGATGGAAAGCACTTAAACAGCCTTTTAAAAACAGTAGGTACTACCATAGAGATAAGGATCACTATCGATATCGCGGATAAGTTTACACAATGTTACATCACTAGAAAAAAAAAATGTTGTCTACGGCAGTGTACGCCTTAAACATATGAAGCTCCTTCTATGCTTTAATTATTATTTTGAGAAATAGGTAGTGTGGTAGATAATGCTCTACGAAGTCGAAATCAGCCGATTGTCTCTTTCAAAAGGACGATGTGTAATATTTATTGCCGGCTACTGTATTACAACGTCTCATTTTAAGAACGGGTATAAGGGTTTTTATTATGTGCAGTTATAATTTTAATAAATAATAAAATTTTTAAATAATAAAAAGCATGTTTATTAAATTATATTACTCCCCAATTAAAATAACCACGTATAGAAAAAAAATGTTTTTATACATAAAATAAATATAATTAGAAAAGAAGAAAATTATAATTGTTTTAACAGCTCCTAATAGATACAGAAATGATTGTATTTCTTGCAACAGTGATAACGCTCTATGAAGCCGAAATTAGCCGATTGTCTCTTTCCAAAGGTCGATGTGCAATATTTATTGCCGGGTACTATATCTGGTTTTGACATCTCTCATCTAATGTCAATGTTCGTTGTCAAGATAATATTCGATACCTATAAGTAATAAATTAGTAAGTAGATGTGTAGGTAGGTATACCTACCTATTATATTCACAAATCAATACTTTTAACACCAAGATAAATCTGTGCAATAGGTACCTGCTAGAGATGCGACGAATACCTAGTGGTTTCCCCGAATAACCGAATACCAAATACTATTCGGGTAACTCTCACCGAACCGAACATTCGGCCGAATTATTCGGTTTACCATTTCACAGTTTGTTTTTCATAAAGAGGTTCTAACAAGTACCTAAGTACCTACCTATGTTACATGTGGCTTCTGGCTCGATGAATGAATAGGTATGTTGATTTCGGGTTAATAATATCTTTTTGAGGTTTAAAATAAATGCTGATTTAAGATTCCAAATAAATGTTGACCATACTAAATAATAATTGTAGGTTATGAATAATAAAACAAACATGTTGATTTGATATTTTTCAAAATAATTGTTGATTTGAAGCTTAATTGCTTTATAAGTATTAGGTATTAAGCTTTATTCAATTAATTATTTATAGGATTTCTTTGACTTAGGTATAGTAGGTACCTATGATATAAATCTTAGTTTTGTATTTTAGTTCATTACCGTGTCGTTTAGCCAAGAAAATAGAAATACTCGAACCGAATATATTCGGGACCAAAACCGAATAATTGAGCCGAATACCAATAGTGAAAAAGATGCCGTACCTATATGCCGAATACCGAATATTTGGCGTATCTCTACTGAAGACGTGAAATAAAACCTTGACTTAAAAAGTATTAAGATAAAATGGCAGTGAACTTATTAAAACCTCAATTAGTTAGGAACATTGAATAATTCGTAGAAAGATGGGAATCTCTCTCAAATTATAGATTTGGGAAGGTATGTACCTAGGTGTTGTTTGAAAATATCTATAAACATATGAAGCCATGTTAAGCTCAGGAATTTATACTTTATATAAATATAGAATGAAAAATAAACCGATACGGGCAAGGATTCGAATCCGCGACCTCTCGGACACCGTCGCTCTACCATTTGAGCTAATGTATCGCCATCCGCCTCGGTGAATTTAGCATTCTACCTTCATATAAGTATATATTTAAGTAGGTAGGTACTAGGTAGGTACCTACCTAATCGTTTCTATCCGACGGATTCTCATTCTATATTTATTTACAATATATAAATATTGCTTACTAAATTCCTATATTCTTTAAAACCTACTAACTTATGACACGATAAGACGAATACCTAATACAATTGTTGTCTAACTGTCTTAGTGATGATTGAATTGTTACCTACCTATACGTAGGTAGGTACATTTTTAGTTAACTAGTTTAGATGGGTAGGTAAGTGGACTTAATTTTCATACATTTCTTTACCTGTTTGTTTTCAAGTGATTTACGAAAACGAACGATATTTGCTGACCTTTCCTGCTTAGGTATCTCAGTAGTCATCTACTCAACAAAAAACGCATACAATTTTAGTCCAATTTCTTATTTAGATGGGTATGAATTTGCTTGTAGTTACAGAATAAAGGCGAGTCAAGAGTAGGTAAGTACTAGCTGCTACTAGCTGGTTAGTAATAACACTACAGAGCGTAGTACATGGGGCGTGCAGGGGCGTGTCGCCTGGCCTGCGGGGGAGAGGGGGCAGCAGGGGGCGGGGTCTAGGAAGCCTTACAGCCCGCCGGCAGTATCGCGCAGTGCGCCATCGATGTTGTACGTGTGTTCTGTACCGATCGCAGCCAACTAAGTGACCGCGACGCGAGTGACCGTGCTGTGTCTTGTTCCGTTGCTACGGTTTCTGTGGACCCGTGTTCGTGTTCGTGAAACAATACTTAGTGATCTGTTTGTCGTCGAAGTAGGTACTGAACGTGAAGTTGTTTTGTGGAAACAACCTTAATTACTTAGGTACCAGATTATATTTAATATAATATAAGGATTTTTTAGTAACTAAGTAGTCTTTGTGCTTGGACTATGACATTTCTTTTAGATTAGATAGGTAGTCATCTATTACTGAGTTATATATTGGATTAAAAAACATAGCTAAGTTTCTACATAACAAATAGTAGCAACTCGCAACCAACCAATCTATTAGGTACCTATTAAGATTACATCAAATCGTTATGGAAATTATAATTTAATCCACGAATCCAAGTTTTACACTTGGCTAATAAATAATAATTGACTTAATAAAAAATAATAGAAAAATATCATAAGACTGCCTATATTCATTGTTATACTTTTATAAATAATCAGAACTCTACTTACGTAGGTACAGCTGGATATTTACGTATCAGGGTATCTCATTACTTCCTATATTAACTTAGAAATTGCAAGAGAGAAACGAAATCGAGCCCCTGTTGTTCTCTTAATAATAAAAGTTTAATAATGAAACTGTTCATTGGTATACTTTATATGTATTAAAAAAACAATAATAGAAATAACAGGAAAAAAGATTATCGTTAAAAGACTTAAAAGCGATCTCTTACAGACGTCATAAGTAAAATAAGATATCAAAAGAGACATTAAATATAAAGAACATACAATATATTAGTACCTACTTGTATGCCAAAATATTTAAATAAACCTACCTATCTATATAAATAAAATAACGTATCTAGATATAAAAGATCGTTGGTGTCGCAGATAACTTATATTTTGGTATCGATAAAAAAAAATCTTGAGGAAACTTTTATATATCATACCTATTCCGCCAACCTGTAACTTGTTGGATAAGGCTTTGAATCCTTTCTATAATTGAAAGGGAGGTACGAGAGGTATAGGACGAGAGAATGCGAGGGGTATTATACTTAACCTAGGTATCACTCTCTGGCTAACCTAAACCTACATTTAAGTAGAATCGAGATTGTAAAACCGAGTTCTCATACGCTTGAATCTGAATTTCTACCTGGTAGGTAGCAATAGGTAGGTACCTAGGTCGTAGTTTCTATTAACAAAAGCAAATTTGTTAAACATTTATACAGACAAGTGGAATACAATTAGGTACACCTTCTAACATGTGACCTTAGAATAAAGATAAAGAATGTTAAAACTATATTATTTTCCTATATAAGGTTACCTTTTACAATTAGAGAAGCCTCTAAGACCCCCCGGTGGCTGAATAGTAAGTAACTTATGTTTAATTAAACAATATGATTCATGTCGACATACCGGAGTTGTTAGTTTATACCTCCTACTCCTACATATAGGTAGGTACTATCCAGTACCTCCAATACCTATAGATAGGTACCTACTAACTGGATATTGGCTTCTTTTTTTTTTAACAGTAACATGGCGATCCTTAGCTTAGGATATATTAATTTAAAATTAGGTAGAGTTCTATTGAAGCGTCATCACTCGATAGAGACGGAAAACTTTTGGAATGTAGTTTGTGATTGTAAAGTTGCTTATACCTATTTACCTACTATTTGATACTATTTGATATCTATATATATATCTCCATACTCTCTCGGTATATATACACCTACCTATTTGCTCTCAAAACAGTTTTTTTTTCGTTGTATCTTAAGGCTTGCACTGCCAACTTATTTCTTAGATGGGTATTATCTTTATGAGGTAGGTATAGTAATGTAAAATATATGAAAAACTGAAGTAATATTGTTGTTTATTTCTAGTAGGTACGATTTTTAAATAATGATCGACATATTTCAGAGAACCTATTTAGTTATAACAATTATGAAGAGTTTAACTTGCTAGTTTTGAAAAACCTTGGATTTTAATGAAATAATGTTAAAGTTTATATTTTTTAAAGCAATTTAAATAAATGTAAACAGGTAGGACCAAAATATAAAGCTTAATTATACATTTATAAAACATTCTGAGTTCGTATTGACTTTATTATTACACGAGTCATATCATCTGTAAAACAAATTATAAACCCAAGGGCATGCTACCGAAAAAATAAAAATATTTTGATAAATAAATAATGACTATGTTGAAATATTAATATGTGTAATAAAAATATTTATTATAATAATTATAATAATAATAAATATTTTGAAGGCACAAAAATAAACAAAAAAATATATAATAAGAATAATACATGCCGTAATAATAAATTTTGCTGAAAATTCAATAAAACAAATTGCTCTATCTATAAGATGGAGTAAGTTGTGATCATTTTCAATTGATTTCTTATATTTTTGTTAGCGTGCCTGTCAGAAATAAGTTTTTGTAAAATTGTACATCTATCTTTATATAAATAACTATTCTATTTGTTATTCTTTTGAGGATGATATTATTACCACAGTTTGGTTCCAAAGATTTTTACCGTCTTGTAACTATAAAGAAAAACATGTCAGACCTGTACTAAACTAACTCCTTTGAAAGAATAACAATTACCACAATAATAAAACGAAAAGTACACACACACACACACACACACACCCAGTGTGTGTGTGTGTGTGTACCTATAGGTAAATGAATCGCTAATTATAATCGACCAAAGTTTAGGGTATAACGAGACAAAACATTGATTACTGTATATAAATATATATATATACAAACCAACAGTGATTGAGAGAAAACAAATAAAAGCCACTTCCTTTTCCCGCTACGCTATATATATATATCTACACTCCCCATTATTCCACATACTAATGTGACGTTTTGTAGTGAAGCTAAGAATTATATATTAAATAACAGCCTATTAATAAATATATAATGCTTATGACATAGGCTATTGTATACCTAAGTAGGCATACCTAGGTACAATTAATGTATTACAAAATCTCAATGTTTAGAAATATCGTAATTAACATTAGAATCCCAATAAACAGTAAATATTTTTCCTGGCCATAAATGTATTAGTCAAATAGAAAAGATGGTAAACCAATAGATATAAATTTCTTTTTTTTAACCCTCGACCCAAAAAGAGGGCAACAGCCCTTACTTATAACAATAAGTTTGACCCATGTATCTGTGTATCTGTATGTATGCCTGAGGCCTTGTAACAGCCAAAAGAGTGGACAGATTTGATTGCGGTTTTTTTAATCGAAAGTCTTGTCCGTCAAGATGGTTCTTAGCTATGTTTGGCCGAAATAAAAGCAGTCGTCTCCGAGTTACCTATTGAGCTTTTATTTGTGCTGGTTAAAAGTTCTTATGCAATATTGATAATAAATACTTGAACAAGTGGAAATAAGTGTATTCGTAGGTTCATTCAGTACCTAGAATAAAGAAACTAGTAGCATAATTAAAAAAAGAAGAAAACAAAATAAATATAAATAAAAAAAAACCACCGCTACAAAAAGACCTCTAAAAAGGATAAAAATCTTATTATTATGTAGGTACTTCACGAAGTCGTTCTAAAGAAATTAAAATGCAAGTAAGCTACCAAGGCAAATAACGAAATAACAGCATCAAATCGTATAGCCTAAGTTCTCATTCATTAGCTCCGAAGAGATTTTATTTTGAAATAATTTGTGCCCTTGCACAAATCCATGTTAAAATATGTTTATCTTATAAGTTTTCTGTGTCTACATATATGTCAAATAAATAAATGTAAAATAAACAGAAGCAGGTGTCAGCAATCTCATTAATAAATCTTATTTAGTAATATCTAATTAGGTATAGGTAATTATTATTTTTTTCTACCAAAAAAGAATCGCTAAAGATTACATGAGGAGTTTGGGAAGATACCCGTCGGAAGATGAATACTTTATTAGCGTTTTCATGTGATATGTATACCTATTCGAAATTATCTTTAAACATATTAAGCCATGTAAAACTTTTTTAATTTTTATAATATATAATATATATAATATATAATATATATAATATATTTATATTAAAAGTAAAATTGAATAAAAAATAATTAAAATAGTAATTTTTTATATTAAATATGTTTAAAGATAATTTCGAACAGAATACTTATATGTTCACTACCATCATTTTTACATTTCAAGTAAGAACAGGTGTATTTTCTTTGTAAGTAGGGGAGACTGGGGCTGGTAAGTAGTTACTGTGACAATAACGGCGAAACAAATAATGTTATAGTGACGTAAAAAAGTGTACAATCATCGGCTATCGCCACAACTATCGGCTTTCCCCCGACGAGAGCCTGTGTCGCTAGGGCTTTTGTAAAAGGAGCATGTGGGGGTCGCTAAAGAACCCTACGCTTGTATCTTTTTTTTATTTTTTGGAAATATTGGTCTACAACCTATTTTCGAAATAATCAAAGATGTGTCTGGTGTTATTTTTGCGGCTTTCTTTTTGCGATTTAATTTCCTTTTTACACTTACATTGGTTTGTATTATTGTAAATTAACCTTAAAAGATCAATTTACGCATTGCGGCAAAAAGTGACATTTTCTTGGGGATTTATCTTTTCATAGATAGAAGAGAATATAAGAAACGAGTACATCGATCTTAAAAATTGTCTTGTTCCGACATAGAAAATAGAGACCAAAATTCAGCTCAGAAAATCACCATTCCCCCATAATGAGTACCATATCAGAATGCAATAGCTCTATTTTTGGTAAAAATTCTAAGATTTTACAATTTTTTCAGAAACGATTTTTCTCCAGAAACGATTATAAAACGTCAAAGTTGCAAATCGTAATCGTAAAAAATGCTTTGACATTGGAACAGTGGCAGAAGAAAGATATTAAATCTAAATAGAGAAAGTTAACTGAAGAGTTAAATTAAAAATCAAGTTCAGGAAATATAGAACAAAATAACAAAAAAAAATAGAATCAACTAAGAAAACTGTTAATTTTACAACATAAAAAAATACTAAGAAAGCTAAGAAGAAGAATATTTTTGTCTGTAACCCATTTGATCCTAAGAAAGCTGGTGCGGAGTGTGTTGTGAGTAAGAACTGGTCGCATATTTTAAAATAATATTCCTAATAAAAAGGTTTTTATTACATTTAGTTTTGTTTGTAACATTTTGCCCTTGGTAGTGTATCAACCAGCCCCTGGTGCGGGGTAAAAAGTGACAGGTTTTTTTTTTCTAATTTGTTCATTTATATCTAAAGTAATTTTTTTTTTATGGAAGATTTATTTGTATTTTAAATACTGAACAGTAACTTGAAACAAACATATATACACTTAAACATATAAATACAAATATCAAACTAATAAAACAAATAAAAAATACGATATTTTAAAAATAAAATGACTAACCCCAGTCTCCCCCCTTCATTTGTATACCTGCTTTCATCATTACTTATTGTACATCATTCGAATCTATCAAATCTAAACCAGTTTTATTTCAAAGAAATATAATGATTTAACAAGTCAAATGAGAAACAGTTTAGATAATCTAAAAACACCGCATAATTATAGATGATACATTTTTCTACACCTTATTAAATAACTAAAAGTCCCGAGGGTTTTTTCCACCGACCGTCAAAGAGAATAGATATTCATAAGTTGAGGCAGCTGTCGCAGTCTCTCCGATATTAACTACTTTATCTAGTGACATAATTTACAATTATTTACAATTATTTATGGCTATTAATTTATATAGCCATATAATTTAAAAACCATTAAAAATGTTGTAGATAAACCTTAGACCTAAATAAATTGAGATTTGAGATGGGTATCAACCTACTTACCTACGTGTATTTTTTAATCGGAAAGTCCCCGAGAGCATGTCTCTATTAGATAATATACACATAGGTGTGAATAGTAACTAAAGTACTTACACTATTATCTACTTACTGTAATCTGTAACCCACCTCTTTATCACGTGTTTTGATGATTTATTACGTATTTAAATTGATCGGCATATGTTTGCATGCATTAACTTTCATGTTTATAGGTAATAGGTAATAGTAGTTATTGCAAAGGCAGCGAAATAGGCAATTGCAGTTCGAGTATGAGTTTGAAGGCTGAGCTGCAGGTGAGGACTTCAATGATACGAGACAGGCAATTGCCATTTCGGCAGAGGTATATATAGTGTTTTTCTTGAAAAAAATGCAAGGAAATAAAAAAGGGCCTTTTACTTAATAAATTTAATTAATGGGAATTGGATACGTGGTCAGTGGTAGTGATAGGCTGGAAACGTAATTGCCGTTTAGAAGTGGATGGCTGTGGATAATTGGCAAGAGGTGAGTGGGTAAGATATTGTTTCCGAATCTTTAAAAGGTCGCAATTTCATGTTTTGATTGATTTTATTGGTTATTCCAGTTTTATTTTCAACAGAGTCCTTGATGTAGCCTTCAGCCACTTTATCAGACTTCCAACCTCCGTGTCTTTTTGAGTAGTTGAATTCACTCCCGAATCGATTTTGGTTTTTCAGTCTACGTGATTATGATACTTCGCGTGTTCTTTATTCAACTTCCTATCTTTCCGCACATATTTAAGAAAAATGATTTTTAAATTCTTACATAATTGGGTACATCGGGGTAACACCTACCTACCTACAATCGGAAGGTATGGTTTAATTTTTTCCTGATCTTTAATACAGCTAGCCGTTGTAAGCTACTGCGTCTGCCCCCCTCTAACCGCTGGTTCAAACAATAACTTATAATCGCTGATATTTAAACGTTTAAGTTTTATTGTAGTTATACCTAGTACAAACCTACATTTTCCGATGAAGTTAATGAATTTATCGGAGTATTCTATATATTGACTCCTGTAGGTAAGAGAGGACAGAGTTTGGTCGTGATATTTTAATTTTGGTGTCATATTTTTTTATTGATTTGATTCTTTTATGAGAGTGTATATTTATTTGATTAGATAACTATACAGTATTTAAATTGAAATACATTTCGTATACCAATCTATTAGTTTAGATGTAAATGAACTATTCAAAATAAGGCGTTTCATCAACCAGGAGCTGGTTGTTACACTAAATGTAAAAAAACCTGTTCATTAGGAATATTATTTTATTACATGTCACCAGTTCTTACTCACAACACACTCTACCTATTCTTCGCAAGCTTTTTTGGGATCAAGTGGGGTGATTACAATATATCAGATAGGATTATTCATCTTCTACGTTTTTTTTTTGTACGAAAATGGGCAGTTTTTTTTAATTTGTCTGATACGTTCTACAGTCACTGGTATAAAACTTATTTTCTGTTTTGATATTTCTCTCTTGCTACAAGAGGACCATATAGCATTATCTAATTATCTGTTCCGACATTATTATCACTGTAACTACTTACCCCTGTAACAACCAGCCCCGGCCTTCCCTACCTAATAAGATAATACTAAATTCCTTTAAAGTCCGTTTAGTATTTTTTGTAGGTATCTACATTATAACGGTAGGTTTACCAAAACAACTATTGTATTTTCTCGTGAAAATGAGTACCTGATTACCTAAACAATAAACAGATATTGCCTGGTTACTATTTTATTATAATTGTATAAATACCAACATGTTAACTTGACATTTATTAAAAAATGTATAAGGTCTGGTATTCTTCTATCTCCTTTAATTTTTATTTTGAAGGTTTATGAAACAAAACTTACCTTCATTATATCTTCTTCTGGTTATAATCTTACAAGTATAGCTAGTGATTGGTTCTGTACAGATATTAGCGCCCATGAGTGCGGTGTGCGGGCGCTGAGAGGGGTGCGGGGGGGGCGATGGGGCGCACGCGGCCGACATGGCGGTGAGCTGCCCCGAGGTGATGTACGGCGCCTACTACCCCTACCTGTATGGACGCGGCGCCGCGCGCTCCTTCCACCACGCGCCGCACTTCCAGTACGACCGGGTCAGTATCACACTTAATTACTTTATGCTCCTTATTTATTTTTTAATTTATTTACTCTTTCTCTCTCTCTCTCTCTCTATTGCCAAGGAATAATAAGTATAATGCCAAGGAATAATTCAGTTATAAATACTCCATTTATATAGATACTTAAGTTGTATTCTTATTTTACCTACTGATTTTTTGTTTTGTAAAGTAATAGGCAGCAAATAAGTCATCTAGTTGCATATATAAATATATGTTATTGGCTAGGAGTATGTACAATAATTTATAACGAAATATTTAATGTCGTCAGCTATAAACATACCCCTTACCCAATACTCCTTTCCTATGAAGAATGATAAAGATATAAAATATTAAAGAAGATGAAGACTCCGATAGTATTTTGTTTTATCTTGATGACTAAAATTGACAACTAAACAAGTACATAGTCTAACTCTCTCGTACAGATGGACATTGTGGATTCCTATCACAGTGTAGGTAGTCTACAACCTCGACCTGTTTACCTCGACTCCAAATTTTATCTAGCATGGTCTGAAGTTCATCTGCGTTTAAGGCAAATTCTAGCTCAAAAGAATTAGACCATACAAACTAGACACATCGCGTTTTCGAGTACCTAAGTCTTATTTGAAAATTGTAGAGAAACGTTATTCCTATTGGTTAAAGAGCTTAAGGAGTGAATTACTGTTGTTTGATAAGAATATTGTTGCAATACCTCATAATAAACATTTATTTACTATGTCACATTGATCTCTTTTTAATTATACTTCATCGTATACAATATAATGTAAAATTTGTGTATGTAAGCGCAATATAGAAATTATAGTTGCAACAGTTACTACTCGTAACTTAAATTGAAGCGTGTATATAAAACAAGAGGCGCATGACCATATGATCCATCCGCTGGTTCGTGTCATTGATGATACACTTACGAACTTTGCAGTTACTACTTACGAGTTACTTACTACTTACTTACTTACTAGTTAGTTACGAGTACAGAGGTATTCGTCAGTAGAAATACCCATTTTATAGCCGAGAATATATATAACTTATAGTATTCGACTGACAGGACTGTTGAGTTAGTATTTTGAGTGATTATTATTTTTATATTTAGATTATTTTGAGAAAAGCCTCCAAGTGATTAGAACGAAATATAAGCAAAAGGTGTGGCGATAGAAACATATCGGTGATGTCATTTAATATAAATATTCAAATCTTTCTCCAAAGAAAACGACAGAGTACTGAAAGGCAGCCTACGTCTCTGAAGAATATTCTATATTACTATTGTATTTCCATAATATTAATTGGTGAGAACAAAAAAAAATGTTCGTTCTCATTGAATAAAATTCTTTTTTTACGGATTTTACCAACATCTAGTCTTACTCGTGCCGTGACCACGATTGCTGAATTTAATATTAATTCACGAGTTAAATCCGTAATAAATAGTTTTATTTCAATCTGTAATAGGTACCTACTCGTGAAAATCTAATAAAACACTATTTTTAACCGATTACTTCAAAAAGGAGGTTCTCAATTCGGCCGTTATATATATATATATATAAGTACACCGATTTCTCCAAGGTTTCTGAACGGATTTACGTAATTCTCTTTTTGTTTGATGCGGAATAGTTTCAAATTTGTCATTCTTGTTCAAGTTTTGTACTAGTTCCTCTGGAAGGAAATCAAAACGTGCTGTGACTAATGACATCTGTTGTCTCAAAATACTCATTCGCAAGACGCTCTTGGTTCTTACTCGTGATTTCATATACGCCTTCATGTCTAACCTAAGTTTTTCACGATCTTTAACAAAAGAACGAGAAATTGTGTTTCGAAGAGCATTTTTACGGAGACGACTACTTTTATACTTTCCCTTTTCTTCTGATCTATATTTTTTAGGGCGCGCAGCACCTTTTTTAGGTCTACCCATGCCTAATGCAGCAATAAACTAAAAAGTATTAAATAAAAATAACTACTTTAAAAAAAACCGACTTTAAAACTAAAAAGCAAAAAATAATGAAGATTTAATATTTATTATATACTACCTATTATTTATATGTCCTTTTTACTAATAAGTTTGAAGTTAGTGCCAAGTCTTAAACAAATAATTATATTTAACCACTTATATGAATACGAGCAAACTAATACAATAGGATGCCTACTTTAATGATTAAGATACGTAAATAAACATAATAAAAAGCAATTAAATCTTAATATTATAAGCAGCTCAATCAATACGAAGAATAGTGAAAAAAAAACAAAATTATGAAAATATATTCAACAGAATTCTTAAACTAAATGGACACGTGAATTATGATATGCCTACTTCAAAAATTAACTACATAATTAAAGCTATAAAAGAGCAGTTAAATCTTAATATTATGACTAGCTTGAATCAATACGAAGAAAAACAAAAAAAAAAAATAACTAAGAAAATGTATTCAATCGAATTCCTATACCAAATGGGTTAGCACCAACTTCAAACCTATTAGTAAATAGGACATATAAATAATAGGTAGTATATAATGAATATTAAACCTTCATTATTTTTTACTTTTTGGTTTTAAAGTCGGTTTTTTTAACGTAGTTATTTTTATCTTTCTTATATTACTATTATGTATTTGGCAATACCGCGCCGCGCCGCTAAATTCAATTTGATTTGATTTCATAAGAACAATATGTCAATTGCAACAATTAGACTTAAAACGAAAATGTTCAGTGCATCAAATATTTGTCTACTAATAAATAAAGAAACTTTTGTATTTCTTTCTTTTCGTGGCACAAAATGTAAGTAATATTTTATTATATTTACTTCACGTATATTTCGGTGAAGTTTACAATCAAAATATAAAAAAAATAATTTGTGTTAAATTTTGTTCCTTCATGTCAAGTTTAACTTTTAAACATTATTATTATGAAACAAATAATATCATCTATCTGTATATATCTATATTGTACTAATATGGTACATACATATCTAAATAAGAGAAATGTTTTATAAATTCCACCCGAGTCAATTCGCAACGGTCCAGTTATTTTATTATATACCAACATATTTAAAATAATAAAGTATGTAACTATACACCACATAATATATCAATATACCATATGTATTACACATCGTATAATAATTATATAAATTGTAATAATTATCCTTATATAGTATATACACATACTTATACATAATAATGTGTATATGTATTTATATACGTAATTATACAATACGTACCTATTCGTTGCTTTTTTAGATTTTTAATTGTTTTTGTATATCTACCAGATCCTAAGGTTGGCTGGTAGAGAATGTCTTTGTGGCATTATGCCTACTTTTCGAGTTTTTTATAATTATAATATACATATTTAGTATTAAATCATCTGTAAGGATCTCAGTAGGAAGTTGTCACATCTCAAATGGAACCAGTCACATGTTTTTCAGTTTCTCACTAAACAAATTCAATAATTTTCATATCGGAATTTGGTCATTGCCAACACTGGCAATTTCATTATATAAAATTTTATTTTAAATTAAATACTTGTTTTGTTATTTTATGATAACAAAACTGCTGTCTGGGCGATCAGAACTTTTTAGAGTTCTAGTAAGATCTCACTTATTTTGTAAGTCTTTTCATCTAATTTTTATAAAAAGGGTCTCAAATTTCGATTTGTAATTGTAAATAACCCTTCCTTATCTTTATTGCCCCAGTAAGTTTGAACACTGCAAATAAAACATTTTATGTATTTATCACCTAATAATTTTGATGACAAATGGTGATTGATGAAATAGAGAGATTTCATTTTCATAATGGTTTCTAATACATATTAAACACAAGTTTATAATTTAAAGGTAGAGTTAGGTGTACTGATTACTTTTGATTAAATGTATACTTTATTTCTCACTAATATATAGGGTGATGAAAGAAACTAAATACATATATCAATTGGGTTTTTGTTCTAAATTTACTTAAAAAACAGAACCCACATTTTCGGAAAAACAGAACAATGTTAATTATCGGCCGTTAATTTTTTTTTAAATTAAAAGGAAATATTTAAATGAAAAGTATATGAATTTGATATTTGGCGAGTTTTCCCCACCAAGGACCTTTCTTGATGTGAACTTATTATTCTTATAATAATAACATCATGAGCATGATTGTATCTATTGTTTGTTTTATTACTTTCTAACGACGTTTATCTCCTGTCATCGCTCTTTCACATATTTGTCATTTATTTCCTTACTGATTATTATATTACTATAAAGTTTGTATCCTTGGGTGTTTGTAACGTCAAGAAACTTTGAAATATGTTGTCTGGGATATGAAGTCTCTTATGGTCTAGGATATGAAGGACGGGATACTTTCTATTAAACTAGTGCTATGTTGTCGTATGAAAACACTCAGCCACCCTTCGACTAGGATCCCAAAACCCACTGCACACGTTTCAGTGATCAGAACATTGAACCTTTAATCTACTGTATGACCACAACGGGCTCTTCAGATGTCTAGATTATCTATAGGGCCGAGGTATATACACTCTGAAACATTTAATTCTTTCATAATATAATAAAAAACAACTTTATTTTTGTATCAAATTAGACATTCCATTGCAGATATTTTACATTCGATTCGATATTCCTTTTTTTTATATAAGCTTTAAATTCTACATGTTCTTATTACAATAAATGTCACTTTTTCAACATTCCAATCCAAATCCGGTTTTACTCTGCTATAGTTTTTAAATTGTCCGTTCCACTCTTTCATTCAATTAATATATCTGAAATGTCAATTAAAATAATATTATATATTTCCATAGTTAAATTGTTTAAATAAAGTTAAAATCAAGAGCACTATATAACTATAGAGTTATATAGTGCTCTTGATTTTATATTTATAACCACTTGTTAAATTTTAACAAAGTTTAAAAGATCCCTTTTACTTCAATTTTACCAATAGTAAAAGCTCCATGGAGAGACGCAGGAGGGTACCAGCGATGAAGTATTTACAGAGAGTTCAAAGTTTTTAATAATATTGTAACATTTACAAATAAAAAAATCAGACATAAATACCATTGTACGATATTCATTATATAATTATGATAATAAGGAAGTCTCTTATATATTACATTCCTTGCGGTACATCCACAGAATAGAAGGAGTATTCCATATGAGGAAAATATTTATTATGTTTTAGTATAGATACTCTGATTACCAACAATAATTTTTACTGCAACATATTTATTAACATTGCATCATCTATAAATCAAGACCAAATTAGGTGCTGTCTTAATTAAATAACTAGGTAAGTTTTGGTGTGAAAAGAATATCTACCTTACCTACTTATCTACCTTGATAGGTACCTAATTGATAATTAATAAGAGGTAAGGTGCCGGGTCGCAATTACACCTTTAATACTAAGTAATCTGACTCTTACACTATGCCTGACTTTATGGAATTAAATAATAGGTATTCATTCTTTGCCGGTTATACTTTTAAATTATTATTGTCTTTTACTTTTGTTAGAAAATATTAAAAAGACTGACTGACTGTGACTATAACTTAAAATATACGTATATTTTGAGTTATACACCACAGTCCACAAGGCAAGAAGACATTCTTTCAATTAGAAGTGGATTATTTGTCATGTGTAATTCAGTATGAAGAAGCGTCTTACTAACCAACTTCGAATTACTTTTAGAAGGAACATTGGCTATGAAGCTCCTCGCTTTTCAGAAATCGGTTATTGTTACAATTATCTAACATACCAAGGGACGATTCCTAAGTACCTACATTTATTTACATTATGTCATTGAAAATCGAAAATAACAATTGCAACAATATGTAGGTTAGTTTATTTTTAAATTAAAGACATAAAAATAAATAATCAGCTGACGATTGATGAAATAAATGTATATCTATAAAGTCGTAGCTGTATCTCGAAGGGAGCGCATGAATCAACGTTTTCCCGCGCTTCTATAAATATGTAGTTGCCATTAATTGTCATGACCGCCGAGTACTGCGCTGTGGTTTCAAGGTTCATCGCCGGTGCTCGCGTCGTAGCAGGTGGTACAAAAACCATCATTCACGCAATCATTTGTGAGTGAAAGTTATAAGGTGTTCGAACACGGTGTAAGGGTCTTACGATAAAATGTTTAAAAAGCTAATTAATAAATATAATATACGGCGTATCTGATTACCGGTGATTAAACATTTGTGACGAACATGTCGCAGATGAAAATGTAAGCGAACGGCATCGAAGCGGTCAGTAATACAAGACGGAATCGTTTCGGAATCTTCTTTATTTAATCGAATGTTATTTCATTACCAACACACTAATTCCAACATCTACATAGTAAAAATCTTCATTTTATAAAGGGAAAATATTAACGGTCCACTTAGTTTAGAAAAAAAACAACTTATAAATATAAATGAAACATAATATACAACTAAGTACGAGTGGCGCTATACTCGCTCGCCATGTAAGGCGCTGGCAATCTAAACACATTCATCACGTAACGACATAACAATGCATTATTTATATTAATAACTCGGTAATTATAAAGCAGTGTGGAGATCGGGTTGCGACATCGAGATCATAAAGTTATAGTAAGGATAATTCCAGCTCGCAGCGAGCGGTCCCGGGCTGCGTCATTCCCATACGACGAGTTCATTAAAATGCGCCTAGAAATGAGCCCGGAGATAGAGTCGATAGCTGATGTGATCTAGTACGCGATGCGCATGTTCATGAGCAAACTGGTAGCCGTCCTATGTACTGGCCTTACTTACTTACCATAAATCAAATAATATATCACCCAACGTAGGTATTATCACCAGATTAATTAACTTAGAGAAGTACGTCAACTAGACAATGAAAAACGTAAATGTGTACATTCATGTATTTGTTTGACGATTTATTTATGATATTTAAGAATCGTTTCATAACCTGAAGCTGTGAACGATTTTTATTAAAGATTCGATAAGAAAAATGGACCGGAGTCGATGTAGTTTTCTTTTATTCAGTGTAACTGAAGTCACAAATAATGAGAACATAATCAGGTCTGTTCGAGATCCGTCCAGTGTTTAACGAAATTTATGAGCCTATAATATTGTTTTGATTATCACGTCTGCGCCGCCGTTGGAGCAGTCACCCAGACATAATGCTTTATAACGAATACAATACAAGCACCTTTAATGCACAGCTTTTTAAATGAAGCTCCGTATTATTATAACGTATTGACTCTCCACTTAGAAATTAATTGCTTGTTCATAACTTTATTATCGCGATTATTTTATTTCGTGTAGGTATATCAGCATAATTATGTTAAATATACATTTTATTTTATTTTTATAACGCTATAATGAAATAAGGAACATATAACATAATATATTGATTGGTTCTCAATGTCACGGCACATGTGGGACAGGTGCCTCCCGTGAGCCGCGCGACGGATCTCCACCACACTCTCGATGGCCGGCGACCTTATATGTATTTCTGATTATTTATGGAGTCATGTCAGTAATGTACTCGTTTTTAACATATATTGTAGAATATATGTTTTCCTATACCGTAATGCTATTTAATCTTCTTTTGTATTTTGAATTATATTTAAACATTAGTTTCATAATGCATTTGTGTAGTCGGTATTTATTTATGAATAAAATGTAGCCTGCTGAAAATTATTTTGTACTTTGCAACACAGTCAGTCGTTAGACCAATGTACCTATATGAATATAGGAATGCAGTCAGACGTTTTCAGTCAATTTAGATCAAAATAACAAATCTTAACACCCGCGCTTCATATTCTTAATTAAAGGGTTTTTAAAGTCAAATCAATACAAAGAAAAAGCAACGGTTAACTCTTCATTGCTGTCTTTAGTAAAACTAGTGTGGGATGAAAGTGTTGCATGGACTCGTACTTATCGTTTGAAACTACTCAAAACATCATAGGTACTTCCAAACTATCAATCAATAGGTAATGTAAAAGAAAAATTATTAAATAAGTTATAAAAATATTCATTGGTCGGTAGTTTCTTGCTGATTTTTCTGCATCAATCTGCCTGTTGCAATCTTGAAATTATAGTCCGTTGTTTGAGTTGCCATGTAAGACAATAAAATAAAATTATTTTAATTTGAAGTCACCGCAAGCGTCTTCAATTCCCTTTGTTTGCCACATGTGTAGTAATTATTTAATTGACATTATCTAAGCGAAGTATAGTCGTTAATATGTAGTAAACTTGCAGCTGAACGTGCAGAGCGCAGGCAATGCTGGCGAGTACGGTGGTAGTGCGGTTGCCGGCGGTGCGGGTGGTGGCGCGCCGGCGCTTAGTTCGGGCTCAGCGTCCTCGGGTGCGCAGTCGCCGGGGTCACCGCCGCACGCGCACGCCCTACCGCTGCCGCAGCACGCACACTCGCATGCACATGCACATGCGCACCTTACACACGCACACACCCACCCGTCGCAGCACCACTCCCCACGGCTGCGCACCAAGGAGGAGGACCTCTCCGCACACGGGCGCGCCAGTGCTGATGGTAGCTATATTACATTATGAAAATATGTTTTTTAAGGCGACATCTTATTGGCAAATATTACTTGACTCCCAGGCGGTGGCTCGTCGGAGTCTGAAGGCGAGTGCAGCGGCGTGGGGCGCGCCCGTGCCCAGTACGTCAGCGCTAACTGCGTGGTTTTCACGCACTACTCTGGTGACGTCGCTGCTGTCGTTGACGACCACTTCACTAGAGCTCTCTCCCTCGACAAACCTAAAGGTACAAAGCACACCTTATCGTTGGTCATACTGGCAAGTAATCAAATGGATCCATAACATTCACAACTACTATTACAGTTACAGTTAGGACTTTTTTAATATTTGAAGACCTATCTTATCGAACTCTACCGTCCTTGAAAATAAAAATGTCAGGTAAAACCCTACAAATAAAAAAAAAATTACCAATTGGTAATGAAATATATCAAATCATAAATGATTATGAACTATTCATAATTTTATATTTTACTAGTGCTGATGTCCTTTGTATTATTCTACATCATGCGTACCTACACGAGGATGGTATGGGTATGCATTCTGTGTGCGAACTATGTAATTATTAATTTGAGAAGGATTTTAAATTAATCTAATCATTAGTCTAATAGGTTTTATAGATTTGGATCCATATTGAATTTAATTATACCGCGAAGTTCAAATGTCAATCGAAACCATATTAATATTTGAAGTTAAATGAGCTTTAGGTCTGTTCATCAAAACCGTCGAAACAATGATATAATTCAAGATTAACAAGAATGTTTACAAGAATTATTCTTTTTGACTGTTTGAACCTACCAGATACTATACTTCAACCAAACTGTCATGTCAAGTCATTTGTAAAAAAAACAACTCTCAATTAAACTTATAGCAATTATAAAGTAGTCGTCATGTACTACGAACTACGAACCTACTAACCTGATTTTCACTCCTTTTAGCGACTGCAAATAATGTGCTATCGTAATACCTATATATACTGCAGATTTTAACATTACCAATAAAATATTTGAATACTTAAGTATTAAAAAGTAATAGAGTCGACTTCAAGCATCAGTTTTAATAGCAGTTTCGACAGAGAATTTGAGATTGACATGTATGTAGGCATATATAGGTAAAAATAATTGTCCCTAGGTATCCATGCAACATATACCTTCTAGTATTATATAAACCAGTAACTAATTACTACAAACATGTGCCTAATAAAAACTCTAAAATAGGTAGGTACTACAAACATTCAATACATTAAAAAAAAAACAAAAAGGAACGCATTAAATACAATAATCTATAACCAAAAGTACAAGAAACTATAAATTAACTATTCTATACTTCTGAAATTATATTTGTAAGTACCTACATATAATCATTTCAAAGAGTTTATTTTCAAAACTCTATTCAGGTGCTCTTAAAAACAACAAAACCATCTAGAAAACTGATAACTCATGAAAATACTTGCATAGAAAAACGAATACATGCAATTGTTTTCCCGGTATTTATAGAATGAATGTTAGGTGGTGTGCCATCAGATAACAACCACACTACTCGCGCGCCGCTGAAGCGGAACAGTACATTGTACGGGAACTATAATAGTCTTCAAACAATCAAGTCAATCTTTATATTAAATAAGAAGATAAATATTGACAAATTTATTGATGAAAGTCACGTGGCGTCAAATGAATTTTGGTGATGCTTTTATTAGAAATCGGAGTTATTCTGTAGGTTTTCGGAGTTATTCTGTAGGTTAGGTACCTGTTTCTTTCTTTATGGTAGTCATACAAAAACATCGTTCTGTTTACCTTAGCACCTGTTTAAGGTAACTAAGTTTCTTCTAGTTTAAAAACGATTTGTTTAATTGTATCTTACACTCATTTTATAATCATTGATTAAAATTTATTGAAAATTAATTTTCTGATCGTTATAAAGAGCGCAACCACAAAATAGTGAGCCACGCCTTCGGAGCCAATTATGACGAGTTAGTTTGTATTGGGTCTGATGTACGTTCTTTCTTGCCGTGGCTCTGGTTCCCGGTAGCGCGTCCAGCGTCGCCCTTCCAGGATGCGCTAATGTCCACTCAACCCGTTTGTTAACGACCTGTCCTCGCTCGTCGCTCGATACCGCGAACTGTCTGCAAAAAACCGCACAGTACTTCGTAGAACAACTGCCGCTCGCTCCCGCCGAGTTAGATAAATCACTCGATTTAATTAAACTGCATTAATTGCGGAATACTGTGCCCTCCCTCTTCCTCCACCACCCGCGTCATCCCGCAGCCAAAACCACTACATTTGATGGAGAGCCGACGCTCTATCGCTCCTACCGTATTTGCTTCATTTAGCTCTTTATTGTTGGGGCCTAGGAAATAAACAAGTATCGAAGGACTTAATTAGTCTGAAATGATACTATATTCATAGGTTGGATATGGTTATGAAGTTTTAGTTATTATTAGGGTAAGATATTCGTTTCTACCAATCGGACATAAGAGGCGATAGATCAGAGGAATGCTATTTGAATGGTATCTGTGATATCATCGGTGACGCAAGGATAACCGGTCTGCGGGGTACCACCAAAAACTGGGTCGCACTGTGGAGCGCGTCCGAGCCTTGGACATAGTTTTGCGACCGCGATTAGAGGAGAAAAACAAGAGACCATTACTTAAATATCGGGCGAAAGGAGCCGCGAGGAAAAAACGCATATGTCGCTGCGGTCGCCTTTGAACCTTGCCGCCTCCCGCCTGCAGCCAGCAGCCGCTAGAATAGCTTCAAGAATAGCTGACGATCTGTTAGGTTTTTTATATTAATAATATTATTTTAATTATTAATAGTTAGAATCCAAAGCGGGCACAGTTATGATTTTTAATACGGTATATCTTTCAAGTAAAAGTTTATGTCTATACGAATGAAGATATATTTAAAAAATGTTTTGTGTGGTGCAAATTAATGTTATAATGATGAACGTAATGTACTCATCACCACTAAGTATATTGCAACAGTGGTCCAGCCCAGCTCCCACGGGCCGCGACTCGCATTCCGAGAGGAAGTTTTTTTATTGCCTCGTCGGAGCTGGCGAAGGCCTTTGATCTCTTATCTTCTCTTTATAGTGTCAACTCGTTGTGTACCTAATAGTGCCCGTTTTATTTTATAACAATCGACCGCCATTCCTAAGCCGCAAACTGCTTTTTTTTTAGAATCTACGATCTTTTGTTAAACTTTTATTTCTAAATAATTATTTATAAATTTTATTATCAAATTATTTACCTGAAGCATTTATATTCCTAATTTATAACTGTTGTACAAATCGGCACAAAATATTGAATTGCCTAACTAAATATTGTTTTCCATTACGTAGGTACAATGGTAATAGGTCGAGTTGTAAGTTGAACCTACGTATGAGGTAGGTTTATTAGCGCTGATGTTATTTGTCTAGTGATGTGTGAACAGATAGGAGAACTAAAGTCTTTCAAGGGCAATATTATAAAATTAAGGTGTGTATATATTAGATACATATTAACTTAATAGTATATGTTTTTACTCTATGCTAAAAAAGGTACCGATTAATTATTAACCGATTGTTACTGATTTTTTTATCATAATTATTATTATTAGTTTCGGTATTTATAATTTAAATTTTCATTTTAATTTCATAATGGCTTGATCGACCCTAATTATAACAGTAGGTATTTAGTAAAACCCACCTATACCTACCTAGTTCATAAAAATAATAGGTAGGTACTTATTTACATTTTTTTTCCGTTTTTCTTGTTCTTGATATACCTATTTATTGGTTTCTTAACATGTTCATCAGGTCTGCTTGCCTGTATTTGTGTATGTGTGTATTACTATCACATTTATTATAATGGTTGTTAATATTTTTTTTGTATAATGAAGTTACGTAAATATATCATTTAGTTCGATCGAGAATATTCTATTCATTCCGCTGGCAAAATACTAGTTTATTATACATAAGTTCTTGAAAAACACGAACTACAGCTTATATCCGATGTGCAATAAAATATACCGTAAAAAAGTAGATACAACTTTACTTTAGGAGCTAAGAAACGCTCTAAGTATTTTTCTCTCATTACCATAGATTGTAGATTTTCTACGTGTAAAAAGAATATCTGATCTTTCTAATAAAATTAGAAAAAAAGAGGTTCTGATGAGGTTTTTTAGCATCATCGTAGAATAACATCGTTGCCAAAGTAAGTATGGTTTATGTATTAGACAACAGAATTTTTCCAGAATGCGACATTGTGTATCCGACAGCGATAGTCATCTTAATCTCTATGGCAGTACCTACCTAACATTTTTAAAAGGCTGGTTGTCTGATCTCCATAATTTGCTAGAACGAGATACATCGAAAAGTGCTATCACCTCGAAATTTTTGCCGCTGCAATAACTTTTAGCTGTTTTTCATTTTAGGAAATGACTTAGGTAATATTTAGGAAACATAGTTCTATGAAATAAAATAAAAATTATAAAATCAAAAATATTGTATTAGGTATAAACTGAAAGTAAGTTTAAAAAAACCCATGGCTTTGGTTTACACATATTTTTTTATTTTTTATCCGCCACTTCGAAATTTTCTATATAGAAGAAATGACAAAGAAACTACAACCATGGTTTTCTAAACTACTAATATAACAATTTCATAAACCCGCTTGAAAAGTGGCTTATTGTTAAGGTGATTTATGTTCAAGGTAGAAATTTATTTCATAGTATCAATTGAATTTAATTTATTTTCAATAACGGTCTTGAATTTGTCATAAGTACAATTTTAATGTGATCAGGGCCTTTGTAAAAAAACAAAAATGTTTTGAACAAATTTGCTGATGCTTCTTACATTCCCAGTTTTTCTGACCCATCGTGTTAATCTATTAACATTACCCTCTGTTAACATCCGTGGGAATTCTGAAATACCAATCTGTGGATATATTACACAGATGTTGTGGTATTTATTATAATAACACTGGATTAAGTTATCGATAACTGTGCTTTTTGCATCACTATTGCAAAAATATTTACAAAACATAAAAAAGCTCAAATATCATAATAAACATTGCATATAGCAGCCTTATAATTAGAAAATAGTACAATACTTTCTTTGGAATTGTAAACCAGGATAAAAAGCAAAAATAGTTGTGACCAGGTGACAGGTGACCAATTGACACGCTTATAAGAGTACATTTTGTTGACCACGTTACATTTCTTTCTTTTATCATTATGTTTTCACAGTATGAAAAAAAAATCAAATTTAGGCTATTGCTATGCTTCAGTTATTGTTCTGATCACGTTATGTTGAAAACCAAAAACTACAGAGTAATACCAAATGTCATCTCAAGTACTTACCTCTTACTCAAAATATACTCTATTTTAAGTTATGAGAAAACAAACAAGCGAACAAAAATTTTAAAACTGTTGTTCATCATCTCTATGATACCTACACACCACAATTTAGTTGATTCCAAAAATACATTAAATTTATTTTTGGTCCATGACTATTTCAAAAGTATTATTAAGTAGTAGTAGTACCTACCTGTGCCCTATACCTTACACGTGTAGATCAGTGTTAAAGCTACCTATAGGAGTATAAAACCAATGACAATTGAAATAACACCCAATAGAGTATTAAATTCTTATTGTTATTATACGTATTTCCTACAAATAATTATTCTCTTAGTCGTGGACCTAAACTCATAAATTATAATGTCGGAACCAGAAGCACCTTTCTTGGTTATGTTTTTATAAAGTCTCGTCTAAATTTGCCTTCTACCAAGGAACGTCTTGTCATTTACTGTTTCCTCTCCGTGAGCACGTAAGACGTAAGTGAACGCAGTCACCGCCAGTTGCACCTTATACAGAGTGTAATTTAAATAAATAAACACATGTTTTAGCTTAATCGCAATCCTTTGACCTCCGTCAGTACACTGTTGTAATTAGACATGCGGTGTTCCTGTTCATATCATGTTGATCAACTGATAGATACCAACATATTTTTTTAACAGACTTGGTTATTGCAAAACCTATGTTTAATAAATAAAATAATAATAAAGGACACTGGTTAACATTATATAACAGTTAATTAATAATATGCTTACAGAGCGATTTATTGTAGGTACATTTTAAGTAGATTAATAATTATAAATAGTACCTAAGTCAATCAACGTTCGACAAACATTCGTGTCGCGTGCGATCCAAATCAACGACTTGCTGTTTTTAAGGAGTAATGAAAATAGAGCGTCACTTGTCTCAGGCTAATTTAACGGCTCATTTCTGATAGAATTTGGCGCTCGTCCAGGACGTCGCCTCGTCAGCGACAGGTATAGCGTAGGAATGCGATATAATGGGGAGTGAGAGTCAATAATAATATTGATTGTACTGTTCGTGCAGAGGCCGTGCCGATGGCATCGCGCAACCTACCCGCGTCGTTCTTCAACGCGGCGGCGGCGGGACCAGCGTGCGCCGGCCTCGAGCTGTACGACTACGATCCCTGGCACCAGCACTACGCGGGCTACGGGCACGCGCACCGCCACGCCGCGGAGTACCACGCGGCGGCGGCGCACCACAACATGGCAGCCGCGGGCTACGGTGGCCTGCTGCTGGGCCGCGGCTCGCTGCACGCGCAATACAAACCCGTGGACTGGCCGCACGCCCATGCGCATGCCGCGCACCATGCGCACGCGCACCACGCCTCGCCACATCTGGACCCCGCCGCCTGCTCGCCATACTCCTACCCCGCGCCTCCAGGTAACACAACATAAGTAGTAGAAGTACTTAGAAATTATACGTTGCCATCTTAGTAAAAGTTTATTTACAGATATGAAAAGTTGAACAAATATGAAATATACTAAAACATTATCTAAATATTAGGGTCCATACGTGAACTAAACATTCCTATATAAACAAACTCTACAACAGCCACTATACTTGTAACTGAATAGGTGTTGTTTACACTTCGTTTATATCTCTATAAAGTTATACCTAATGAAGAACGGTTTAATATTTTACTTTTTACTTATATATTTTAATAATTATTGTGTTGTGTACAAATATTATTTTCTTTATAAAAGTTTACATAATTTTATAGCGATGAAAAAGTTCTTAATTTTCTAAAAAATAATATAAAAGATATCTATAATGTTCATATACTAATGAATTTACTATACCTTGGAGAAAAATTATTCAGTTAAGAATAATGTGAATAATATATATTATAGTATAAGACAAGCTGCGGCAGTAGCGGCGGTAGCGTCGTTAAGCGTTGTTTGATGGTCGTTCTCATTAATTTAACTGCCACTGACTGATCACATTCTTTGCGGCGACGTTGTAGAGCGCGATCAAGGAACACAATAAATAATAGCATTTTACACTCGCGTCGCTTTGGGAGGGTAGCGGTGTCTTGAAAGAGGTGGGGAAGAGAGGGGCTGTAGAGTTCTCAGGTTGTGTATTTTAATTTTCAAAGACATTCCGTCGACGCAGAGCACAGATATTTTAATTGTGATGATTTAGCTGTTTGGAGATGTAACATATAAAGCGCACCGGCTTAAGTATCTCCGAGCGATGTTCCTTCGCCTTTATATGTACGTATGTAAGAGGGACCGGTTCGTCACTTATATATTTCCTTAGAAGTGGAGAATTTGTTTGCATTGCAATGATTTAAAATGTTTTTGTACTGGAAATACGTTTAGCGGTTAAATGCGTCCGCGTGATAGCCGGCGGCTCCTTTGTGTTTAGTATTCGCGGACGTAGCGGCAATGAAAAAGCTCTTGAATAGAACTGAGGGTAGGAGGGGGCAGGCTTAGTGAGTTGTGGTGCGAACGCGACTAGACAGCGCGCGCTCGGAGACGGCAAAAAGCCCGCGGCGAGTTGAAAGCGCTCCTCCTCTAATGACGACGATTAAAATTAATTTGCGCGGCGAGGGGCGCGCTGCCAAATTAAATTCTTCAGTTCCTCCCACCCCGACCCCCCGCACTCCTCCCCCCTCCGGCCCGGTTGGTTGATTGATGCCGGACGCCGGTCGTCGCCGCGGTACCGAATGCAATTTATCTCTTCCTGAATCTGAAGGGAACCGAGACGTGGCAATTACGTCTGTCGAGATGTTATCGAGCGCTTATGATTATTTCAGTTGATTTTACGTTTTCTTGTCTTTGGATTTATATCACCCCTACCATCCATTTTTTTCTAAGTATATTTTATTTATTGTTATTCTCTCTTTGTAAAATTATAAGTTATTATATTGTACTTTTTGGTACTTACTACTGTACTTTATTTGTACTTTTTCGCTCTTAGTAGGGTTAATATTAATGAAGTCTTTCATCAATCAAGTACCTACCTACCAGTGTAATTGTTATACAACCATTTTAAAGGAAATAGGTACGTACCTATAGCTGTAGGTAAGTAGAATGTATAGGCCGGCACATCCAACCGTAGCAACAAAGAATGCGTGACATTACATGTGAGGGTTGGGAATGGCGAGTATGTCACAGAGGGTTATATCCCTGAGGGAGATATGAGGGTGGTGAAAGCCGGAGGGTGGGCGGTGAGGTAGTTATTGACAAATACCACGACATCACATTGCGGCCAGCGACCTCACGCACTTTAACATACACACTAACACATAAATACAAACACACACACAGACACTATCCTGTCTACATTTATATGTGAGACTTGCCAACCCTCGCGTGTCCGCTTCGTATAAGTCATCCTTATATGAGGGTGGTTTGAATCATTTAACGTCAGCTACGAGCAGGAGCTGTGATACTTACAAGTATGCCCATTAGGTATTGAATGGAAAAATATTAGAGTACCTATCATATTCTATAAGTAGATTTTGAATAGTTATCTACTTTTTACTATAAGAAGTTAATGTATAAATATTAGGTATAAAAAAATATTGGTAAGCTGTTTTCTTAGGTAATGAACCTAATGAGATGTGACGTCACTAATGTTTTTAACTTTTTAAGGTAGGAACTACAAAAGAATATATAGGTAGGTATATTTTGCTTTTTTTCATTATGTTCAACGTTTATTCTTGATAGTTATTAAAATGACGATGTAAGTATATAGATAAGTAGATATAATAAATAATACATGCCTAATGTGTAATTTATATGAAATATTAAACAGTTGTTAATAGCTACTCCTTGGGACTTGAATTAACAGAAGGGGCATTTTTAACGTATTGTGCCCACGTTATAAAATCAAAAATAGGTCTATATATATGTTTATAGATACTATTCATAGTCCTCAGCTAGAGTTCAAAAGAATAAAACACACAATCTAAACTTACTTTAACCTCAAATAAAGTTAACAAATGAAATTACTTTAAAATGTAGTCAATAGAAAAATATAACAATTGGTTTAATAACAATAACGGAATAATTGAAAAATAAAAATGACGGATTGTAAATTTGGCCTGGTTTACACATATGTAGTGTAATTTATTTTGCTTAGAAGATAACTAGGTAACATGAGGTGTGACTGCCAATAACATGTTGTGAATAGGTCGTGATTCTTTTATATAGGTATGTTTAAGAAAACACATATGTAGTGTAATTTATTTTGATCAAACATAACTAGGTTATTTCAGAATTAAAAAAAATATTCTAACTACTTGAGTGTGCCAATACCTTCAAATACAGATCTACCTATGATTAAACCTACTGATTACGAATAGAAAATAAAAATATGCAAACTAAACACTTTAGGTCATTTATAGAGCAAAGTAGCAAAAAAAATCATAACAGTTAGATTGATAAGCGACCAACCTACTTATATGGTATATAAGGAAGATGCTGTATTACAGTAATTTCTTATAATGTACCTATTGCGATTTGTAATCGATACATTGCTTGGGTTAAATTAGTTTGATTATGATAGAAATGCCGTCGGGATGTCTCACGATAGTTTGGGAACGATTCCGTGATGTCGCATTATCACGACGAGGATAACCGTTAGATATTTGGATGGGTTAAGGAAAATATATTGTCCGGTGTCCAGTATGTTGGTAGCCGGCGGGTACTAGGCTCGCAGCGGCGGCGGGAAGTAGCGATGGCGCGGGGCCGAAGGGGCGAGGTGGGGCGTGGCTCCGGCGTCCAATCACAGCGCGCTGACCACTGCTCGATCGATAGCACGCGGGGGGCGGGGGGCGGCAATAGTAAATCACGCAAGCTGTCAATTACGACCGGCCGCCGCCTCCCGTCCCCGACGGACACCGCATTCTAATTAATGCCTCTATTGTCGTAAGCTCCCCGGGTCTACTAAATTTTGGGTTATATGCTGGAAACCACAATTTCTATTACTTTAAAATTCTAATCTAGTTTTAATTTAGGCTTAAGCTATCATGTTATCGTTATTCAAAAACTTAATCACAACTTCTTTAAATTACATCCAAGCCTCTGTTTCTTCTAATTCTGAAAATGATTAATTAGATTGTTAATATTATGGCAGTAAACCAGATGCTCTTTCTGCCGAAAAAAAAAATGTAGATTGTTCACCTCTTGTTCTGTAATGGCAAATAGATGTTCCAGGTAGGTTCCACTAATAAATGTTACTCATTTATCCTAAAACAAAGTTATTTTGCTTTTTTCTTAGTCAAACCCAAATCTCTCACTAAATCATTTAATTCGGCATTTGCAAATAACTATGATATTCAATTGTCCGCAATAGGTAGGTACACCGAAAATCAGTCGATTAACTTTGACTAAATTCGAGACTACCTACTTTGTAAAATATCACCAATAACCTCAGGTAGATCAGATCTAGGAAAGCTCGATCAATGTTCTATCAGCTAGTCAGCAGATGTAGGTACCATTGGGATAGATAACATTTTTATCTTATTTCCTTGATACAAACATATCATACTTTGTGAAGAATCCCACACTTGTCTTGATTACCTACCGACTTCAATACCAAAATAGGCGAAGTAACCTTTTTTACAAAGTCATTCTTGTTCCCTTGGTGTTTTTTAGTTACAAAATTACCACAAATATAAAGCGAAAAGCATTAAGATTTTTTTTTACAATCACGTTTAACTATTTTAATTTTTTAACAAAAAGCACACATTAAAATGAGGTAACATTCCAATTTAGGGTTAGGTATATTATATTATACCTACTTACTGAAAGAAAAGTAATAGCTGTCAAATTTATGAGAATTACTTATAAAACTGTTTTTTTATTTGCCAACCCGATTAGGTAGGTAGGTACATTAAAATAATGTTGACAATTCAAAATAATTAAGTGGGTAGTTAAAAATATATATATTTTGGTACATAAAATTTGAATTTTACTTTAAAGGGCAGTGAGGAAAGTTGGTGGGTAATACAACAATTTAAATTTCTTTTTCCTAATCTATAGGTACACCAAATTACGCAGGAATTTGGCTAAAATTATAATGAATGTTTTTTAGGTTGTTACAAGACACTTAACAACCTTACATTGAGGAGAAATAACTTTAAAATATGTATTAGCCTCTACTTAATTACTGATCTATTAACTAGATACGCAATGCCGAAACATTATTGATAACTCTTGTCATCATCATATATCAACTTAGATGTGTAAATTGATCGCTACATAAAATAAAAATAACACAAAAACACAATTATTATTATTAATAAATATCTTTGTTGCATGACTTACATAATATTTAATAAGATGTATTTGTTTGTGACAGGTCTGGAGGCGCAGGTACAGGACACGTCGAAGGACCTGTACTGGTTCTAGCGCGCTCGACTCCTCGGTACCTATGCTCGCCTAGTACTCGGCCTCACAACACGCTTCTTCTTGCTTTCCCTTAAGACAATGAAACTTGAACTGTGATAATTTGTGCTTGTGATAAATTACTGGTTAACTGAAAAATATCTATGTATTGTCTATGAATAGTTTTTAGTAAAATCTAAGTCTTGAGATCTTGAAGAGTAAAGAAAATAAGACAGAGATTATTATTACTTAAGTACCATCTACATTACAACCTGTCAAAGTTAAAGGTCATATAAGGTCTTCAAATGTTTATAGAGCTGGCAAAGAACCTTCAGGGATATTTACTCTTTAAATGAATTACTAAATACTTCTACATTTTTCAATCTCCAGATAAGGACTTCCTAACTGTAGATTAACTTCTACACTCTTAGAAGGTAACTTAGTATTTATTTAGTACCCACTTACAGTAATTCTATAAGAAAGCTATCAAAATGTTTTTTTTTACTAAATATTAAAAGAGGGCTGAATATTATCTGTTTATTTTTTTACCATATTTAAAGAATTAATAGGGGAGGCAGCGGCATGTATTAACAATTTTAATCAATGTAGACAAAAACTATGCTGTAGAGTTTTATATACCAACGAAAAAAAATATTTATCTAACAAAATCCACGTCTTAAATACCTTCATTATATCTATATTCTGGCTTGCTACCGGCGACTACTACCTGACAACTGTAACGGGTAGAAACGTTTTTGTGGTTACACAGTGAACTTAGAATTTTACTGAAAATTATAAGAATATACATTTTTGGGTCTATTGTTGCTCGGGAATGTGTTAACCCTGTTAATACCACATCATTACAAGCTACTATCTTCCTATCTTCTGGGGAAAATAATTTCTTATTCAGGATAATATTTCCACTAATAGTTAAAATCAACATAATTTATAATTAAGATCTTAAACAAGAACAAAGTCAAAGTAACCCGGAAACAAATGTTTTGAATTAGTTGTACCTATCTTAAGTAGGTATAAGATAACAAACATATTTGAATATACTGTACTAAAGTTTCTAAGTAAGTCATCTCTCGCGATGTAAGTTCAACCGAAACTTCAAATTATTTAAACAAGTTTCAAAGGAGCTTTAATAACTTGGCGTTTGAGAAAACTTCGAGACAGTTAATACGCACACAAATTCACTGTTATTATTAGAAATTACCTATTTTTAATACATCCGTTGTCTTATTACAAAACTGTAATAATAATTGAAATACAAGTCACGTTCCTGTTTCTATATTTCTTTCTGCTGATATTATTGTTGGGTAACTACCCTGGTAGCTGCGGAAGACGGTTATTAAGCTAGTGTTGATAAACGCTACTATTAGTCGTGGGAGCGCTCCTCAGATAACCAGTCTTTTATCACATCACTATCTCCTTTGAAAGAAATGAGTTATATTAAGTGTGTTGCATATTATATAGTACCTATCAAATGTGATGAAGTCGTCACCTATCTCCATCATTTTGTCAAAATTGATTTTCTTATGTGTCTTATAAGTTTTTAACTGCTTTAACTTTCAAGGCTGACGGCTTCAAAGTGTTTTGTAAATATGTCTACTAAATATATTCAGAAATGTCAACAAATTATATTACCATTATCTACAATTGTGTATTTTTGTGTTGCGTATATAAATAGTCTGTGATACTTTTGTTGAGTCAGCGTAGTGGTCACACACACACATACACACACCCACCCACACACGTAGTATAGGTACCTACCTGTGAGTTAAGATAATTGTAAGGCGTATAGTAAGCAGTAGGTCGTGTATGTAGTAAGATATAGTAGGTGTACATAGTTAGTGTAATTGTATAAAATAAGCTTAGTGTAAGTAGTTCCGTTAAGATGCCATGAGCAGCACAGACTAGATAGGTTACAGTTATTCAAAGATTACTTTAATTATACCAAGCGGTAGGTATGTGTGTAGTAGGTATGTGTTTATTTTAAACCTACAATGAGATCGCTACCCAAATTTTAAAAGAAATTCACATGTGTAAAAAAGATTCTAATTACTTAAGATGTGATACTGCAATATGTTTTCCATTATCTAATGTAAATAGTACAGTAGATATACTCCTCCCCTCTCCTCCTTCCCCTCACCACTCGCTTACAGCGAGCCGCACTGCCTTCGCCTCGACTGCTGCTATATATAAACCTATGTAGGAACACAACGGAATCCAATAGAACTTCTGTACTGAGTTTCATAGGTCTTATCCGGTCAGTTATTATGTCAGAAGAGAAACATCCCAGAAGATTTAAATTTTCTCAAAGACTTATAAAAATAGAGGCTCAGGTCTTAATTATTAGACACTGAAAATTAATTACTCTATTCGAAAAGTAGTTAAAATTATATAGTCTTGTCTATAAAGAGGTCGGAGATATTGTTATATAACATGCCTGGTACTCTGTTGTATGATTTTCTTTTATTGAAAATTATACCTACATAGAATTGTAATGATTTGTCAACATAATGTTCAATAATAGGAAACGACAAGTTTTATAACTCGTCCTGTAGCGAGTTGCGACGCGGGACAAGGTCATCCAATCGCTTTGTTTCAAATGCATAAGACAGAGGAATTTACAAGGTTACATGGCTTTGTTTGAACTAATTTAATTGATACTTGTTCTGTCGCAACCGCTGCAGTACAGACATACATGCTGCCTAGTATTATGTATATTAAAATAACAAATGTAAGCGGCTTGTTTCCGCTCTGCGTCACTGACAGACGTGAGATGCGTTGTAATATATCTAGAGACTATTGTGAAAAGCTTGAGAGCGGGCTCAATAAATATTAATTATAAAATGTTATGCTGGTTTTTATTTCAACACTATATTAGTATTATAAGGCATACCTAATAACTACTTGATTAACAGAATACCAAGGTACAAACCGCAGAGCTGTCACGCGTCATGTGAACACGTGCGCTCGTGTCGTGTCGAACTCGTGTCGGACGCACATTATTTCAGGAGCGCGTTAATCACGTCACGGGATACAAATAAACAATGGATGCTATTATCTAGAGGAGAGCAAGAGACGCAAATAGCGCCATTAGCGGCCGCCTGTTAGTAAACAGCCTCGCGACTCGGCCACAGATATCGGACATATTCTTGAGTTTCCACAGAATAAATAAATCGTAAAACAAACAGTCGCTCCCACTTGAATTTGTCGCGGCTTATTTATGCTAATGGAGTGTTAGCGGCGCCGGTGATGTTACACATAATTAGTGGATCCACTCAATTAGTCTGCCTCAGCTACGAGCTCTATAGATATGGCTACCTCACATTATCGTCATAAGATACCTTACCTAATTTGTTAAAGACAGAATACTCTAGAATACCTTGAAAATTCTTTAAAACACAGCCCTTAAGAAACCACAAAATCTGACTTGCAAAAATTTGTTAGATCAAATTGGTTGATCATGAGTATTGAAATAAAAGTTTAAAGCCATAGCTAACATATATTCTTAAAACCAACCAAAGATTCTGATTTAAAGGAATATAACCCACTACTACTACCTTTTAAATGTCATTAATGAGAAATTGAAGTAGATATAAGGATACCTACTTCAATTTCTGTCAATAATTTATATTAAAAAAAAAAATATTAGGTATAAAGTATTCTTTATCATTTCGTCATCGAAAAAATATTAACATGATCTATTTCCAAATAATAAACACGTAGATTTCCTAATAATAAATGATTTTCAAATAACAAATAAATTTCCAAATAACAAATAGATTTCCAGATAATAAATAAATTTCCTAATAACGAATAATAGAGACATTTTATTTAAATTAAGCGACAAACACAACCTCATTGGTATTCAGTTCCAATAAAAGTGGCTTCATCTCATCGACGGCTCTCGGGGGAGACATCTACACGGACGGACCGACGGCGGATGTCTAATTATACAACGAAGTATTTACGATCCGTCTTAGATCACTAAACACTAAGCTTTATAAATTAAGTGGTGTCAGCTATTTCGGATAACCATTGTTTTATAATTTCACAGACTACATCAGTCGACTCTAAAGTAAATTTTAATCGACTCTAGTTTACTAATACTAAATATTTTAGGAGATAGGTTTATGATAGTTTTACAAATAAACTCAGAAAATAGACACAATAAAAAATGTTAAAGAGAACTTTGAACTCCATGATAAAATACCTATTCTACCTACGAGTATTTTATCATCGAGTTTTAAGGGAAGACGAAATGTGTGAATATCTTTCTATAGGCAGGTACCATTCGTGAGAATGCGAGAAAATTAAGTAGATGTATTAATAATGAGCATAAGCACATTATATATTATCTAATTAATTAATTCGCTAATTCTCCGAGCCAAAACGAACAGTAGACCTCACTTTTTTATAGTAGGTATCTAAAGAAGCTTTATCTAACTAAAATTGTTTTTATTTATACAGGTAGGTATATAATGTACAGATGTATATCAAACACCACTATAATCACTAATCACCTTACTGTTGGTTCTTTATTGTGGTATAAATCCTAAGGCTATAATAATAAAATAGTGTTTTAAACAACATTATTGTATAAATACAAATGCCAAATAATTAAATGTCTGAAGAAAGTAAAATAAAAAAAAATAAAAGATAGATAGGTACCTACTAATATAGTAGGGTTATTGGCAAATTATAGAAATACTCAACGAGGCTTCAATTCAGAAACGAAAAGCGGTCATTTAGGAATATTGAAACGTTAATTGACTTGTACTGAAAGCTAAATATAGAAAATAAGTCGTATCTCAAAGGAAAACAGTTTAAATTCGTTCATCAGAGGCTTTGGGAACAGCAGACGTCGAGGCGACTGCAAATTATGAACGCAGGTATTTCTGGTCTGCGCTCCCATGGGATGCAGCCTCCTACATATTCATAAGTACCTACCTACAGGACTCATCTGGGTGAGATGACTTGTCTTGTAATAAATATTTTATATTAACACTTAATGTGTTCTTTGTCCCGGAAAGTCTTAGTTGAAAACAATATTTTTAACTGAAAGCTTTTAACAAACCATTTTATGTTGTGAAATCTTTCACCGACTTGAATAAATACCTACATATTACGTATATAGGTTGGTAACATAAGTCTGGACAATACATTCATTCTTGTCTGGTTATTTTTTTATGTCACATTTAACATAAGCACCTACCTCTATTTCAAATATTTACAAAAATACGGAAGTTCTATACGCGACTTCGTACGCGTAGTTTTCGATTTTGATAAAACGTACCCTTTGGACTTACCAATGTATGTAGAAACTATAAACAAAATATAAAGTATATCCCATGACAATATATTACCGAAAACTGCATCCAAACCGATTAATTAATTATGAAAATGTTTTTAAATGTCTGTCTATCTCCTCTTCCTTTTCCTTTTTTTAGTCCTTTTAATTAGATTCAATATTATTTTATATAACTCTATCTTACCCAATATTATATTACCCATATTTATATATATATATATATATATATATATATATATATATATATATATATATATATATATATATATATATATATATATAAGTTATGCTTATCCTTTTCTAACAAGATGGCTATACCTAGGCTAAAACTCTTCATTATTTATAGTAAAATTATAATGTTCAATTACCTACTACCTTACACGATTCTCAGCACCAGTCCTGCAACAATATTAACATCAGTGGGTACCTACATATGATACTCACGCCATACGTGATAATGAGATTTACAGAAATTTGAAGAGGATTTTATTATTGATCATTAACAACTCGAACATATAGTTTTAATATCGAATTGGAAATGAATGAAAGTGCGATCGAAATGTGATCGTCTTCTAGGGTACAACATTATTACCTACCTTAACTAGTATCGATCTCCTATTTCTGAAACTCAAAATTGAAGAATAAAACTAATACTATTAGTGAGTTAACTTAATGAATTATTGGATTCTACATAATATAAATACGAGGAACAAATACGAACTTACAAGCAACCTGTTACATAAATAAAGTAATGATTTTTACACTTTTTATAAACTTTTTCAGTAAAAAATCTTAAAAGTTTTTTTTTTATAACAGACGAAGCCATCCCTGCCAGGCTATTTCAAGATTTATATATATTCAAGATGTAATTTAGGTTTTAGACAAGCATAACTGAAATATATGTATAAAGTCACCCTCAATAGGTAAATCCACAAGTGAATTATTTTTCCATAATTATATTCAGAAAATTAATGTTTGTATGACACTTTGTATGTTGTCACATTCTAACAAATAATTAATATTTCCATCCTTAGTCACGTTTCACATTGAATATGTGATTAAGATCGAACCTCAGTAGATATTTGAATCAGGTTTTGTAGATGATTCCGTTTAAGTTTCGGCTTCGGCAGAAATTATGTCAATAGCAAAAAACTTTTTCCGTGATTTGTATTAAGAAAAGCAAATTAGCAAACCGACTAATTTAGAAGGCGGAGAAGAAGTACCGGAAATAATATCAGAAGAAGTGTAAAAAGCTATAAAAACCCAAAAAAAAAGATAATGCTCCCGGAACAGATGGCATCGGTAATGAATTCCTTACAGAGAAGATAGTGCTCCTTGTCCCGATCCTAATATACCTTTTCAACGTAGTGTTGGTTAGCGAAACCATACCCGAGCAATGGTCAAGATCAACCTTAACACATATACAAAAAAGGAGACAAAAACCATATAAACAACTATAGACATATTAGTGTGATGTCAATTATTAATAAGGTATTCGCTAAGGTAATCCTCAACTGAATAACTAAGACGTTAGACGACAACCAACCGAAAGAACAGGCCGGCTTTAGGAGTGGATACTCAATTTTAGACCACATTCATGTTGTGAAACAACTATTCGAAAAGGGCAGAGAAAATAAAATAAACTTCTACTGTTTCTTTGTGGACTATAGCATGTCTTTCGATTTGCTAGAACAGGAAAATATTTGGCAAGCTCTTAAAAAATTAAGGCGTCGAATTAACATATACTAGGAATCTTAAATAAATATATAATAACAGTAAAGCCAAAATTAAACTTGATAAGGAAGGTAAAGAAATGAGAATAGGAAGAGGGGTACGTCAAGGCGATCCGATATCACCAAAACTGTTCTCAGCTGTTCTGAAGGAGTAACGGGCACCGAGATCCATGAATAATAACACAATCGAGTATGTAGAGGATTATATCTATCTAGGTCAAACAATTTCGCTGATAGACCTTACTTCTAAAGAAATAAATAGCCATATAGGACATGCAATGAAGTAATAATGAAACCTAGAAGAAGTCATGAAAAATCCAGACATAAGCAAGGCTATTAAGCGCAAAGTTTTCGACACTTATATAGTACCAGTCCTCACATATGGCTGCCAAACCTGGGCACTTAATAAAACCCATGCGAAGAAACTAGCAACATTCCAAAACGCTTTGGAAAGTAGCATGACGGGAAAAAGACTTTCCCATAGATTAAAAACCACCTATATAAAAAAATGGACGAAAACGAAGGATGTCACAATATCTATCAGGAAGCTTAGAAATGGAAGTGGATAGGACATACAATACATGTACTGTCTCACAAGCCATAACAAACTTGAATTATAGAAATTCCATAAATTATTATTCAAAAAATAATCATAATTTCATAAATAATATTATTAATTGAATTATAATATATATATATATTAGGGTAAATAATTTATTAATGTAATGAGGTGTAATAATTAATATTTATGTAGAATTGCATATTGTCTGAATAAAGTCTATTATTACTATTATAATTAGGTTGTCGCAGAACGCGTGTTCGATGCGGTGCGGTTCGTCACACAGACAACGTCATCCATTAGCGGCTGCTCTGTAATAGGAGCCAGCTTTCTTGCGAACTAAACAAACCGTTAACAGCGATAGACCGTGACTAGCGTTTGTTTTTATAAATATTAAAGATTTATTCATTTATATTTTGTGTATCGATTTGGGGGTAGGTATTATGACAGAAGGGTCGTAGATCACATGTGCGCTCCACCTGGCCGTGCGCGACAGTTCCGGCTCCATCCGATGTAATTATCTCAAATCTCATTAAGGGACACCTATTTAATAAGACACATACTTTCCTACTAATAAATCACGACATCGCCCCGTGTGTAGCGCTTTGTTGTCTGTGGCTTTTTATATTCGGATCTCTTTATCATTGCGTCTATTTAGAGTGACGGGCTGTTTAACTAAAAGTAACAAAGCCCTACGGTACAATCATCTCTCTCAGGGAGCCACTTAAGAAGCTGTAAATGTCGGGAATAGAAACAAAATGTGTTGTCTACTTGATCTTCAATTTATTTTAGGAATTCATTTTATTACCTGTTTGATTTGAGTGTTTTTTTTTGTTAGGTATGTAATTAATCGGATAGGATTTTGTAATGAAAGTTGGTGGAATAGTCGGAATGCACGTGTTTATCTAAAAGGTAGCGGCGCTTCAGGAGGAGGAAGTGTGGGCTCATTAGCGCTCGCAGCTCACGACACATGTGCGCGGGCGCAGGACGCAGGCCGCAGCACACAGCACGCAGCACGCCCACGGACTATGTCTTTGACATTATGCCGCGTTTATGATTTATTACACTTACAGATCGAAAAAATATATGAAAAAATAAGTAAGTGGTTTGTAAAATCCTCTGGGTTGATTTTAAAATTCTTATATACTGACATATAATTAAGTTCGAACGAGAAACCAGTGCTCTAAATCATAATACTGTATTTACATATAAGACTTTTCAGTTATAAACAAAATCGTGAAATTTATTAAAGTAAAAATATATATTGCAATCAGTTTTTTTAATCAGTAGAAATGAGCTCGTTGAAGGCGATAAGTAATTAGCTCGGAGACAGCTCGACGCGGCTGACAAGCTGCGAGCCAGATTAGATCACGAGAGGTGCGGAGATGGTATCGCGGTACCTCGCGTCCCTTGAGAGCAACGCTGCCGTCGCTCGTCCCTGAGGTTTGTTCGAGGTTCTACCTCTATATACTCTATACGGCATTTTAAATCCTACCACCTTTCATAAAAGGAGTACAATTCAATAACAGCTTAATGAAGTGGAAGATAATATTACAGAAGTCTTTAAATGGTTGCCGGGAATGAAACAATGGGTGCTGGTGTAAATTATTGCATTGAAGTTACATCTTAGTTTCAGGATTCTGATAGGAAGATGGAATAAATTGTTTGTTTATTTGGCCATTACAGGAACGTCTTTGTATCTGAAAGAATAAGCTATTACACCATAAACTATTTACTTATTACTCTTCAATATTAAAAATGTATTTTATAAGTTACTAAAATTTCTAGCTTTTGCTCTTAACAATTACAGCTTAAGTACCTACGTGTAGTTTCAATAATTATTTATATGAAAAAGTAGGTACTTATTGAGACTGTTAAGTATTCATTATAAACATTTGAGGATAAGCATGGCATTAACTCTTCGATATTAAAAACAAGTCAATTAAAATTAGGTATTCTGGTCGTTTTTATATAATATTAAGTTTTCTGATAAGATTCTTGTTTGAATTCAAAATGGGGACAAAAGCGGACGAGGCCAAGTGTCGGAATAGATCTATCACACAAAAAAAAGTGACGCGATGCAGAAAGTAGACCTGGGGTGCTGAAACCGAATCTGACATCCACAATTCGCCAAAACATGCCATTTTCCCTTTATCAACCCCTTATAGGGGATGGGAAAAATAAAAATTGGATTTCGATAAAAAATATAGTTGTTGAGAAGTTGAAAAGATATAACTATCGAAGAAGTTGAAAAGTTAAAAAAATGGAGCACAATTTTTTTGAATCCTAATTTGATTTTTTCCAAAAAATACAGACAACTACCACAAGAAAAAAGATGAAAGACTTTTTGAAAATATCTTTAAACATGTATAGCCATGTTAATCTTATTTAAATTTATATAAATATAGAATGTAAAAAACCGATACGGGCAGGGATTCGAACCCGCGACTACTGGGAAACCGTCCCGTCGCTCTACCAACTGAGCTACCGTATCGCTGTCCGTCTCGGTGAATTAAGCATTGACCGTCCCGATAAAGACGATCACATATAGAATGCTTAATTCACCGAGACGGACAGCGATACGGTATATATCGATTTTTTATAAAAAGCCAATTTTCATTTCTCACTCCCTATAAGGGGTTCATAGAGTGAGAAGGGGGTGGTTTGGTGACTGTTAGAGGACATATTTGGTTTCAGCACCCCAAAAAAATAGGAATCCATACTGATTTTTTATCGAAACCCAATTTTTATTCCTTCACACCGCCTAAAAGGTGTCGATAGAGGGAGAATGGTTTGGTTTGGCGAATTGTGGATATCATATTCGGTTTCAGCACCCCAAAAAACCTTAGAGGGTATAGGGTTCTACTCTCTGGATCGCGACACTTTTTTTTGTGTGCCTGTGTTATCTAAGGAACAACAGCTATCCATAAAGTTTCAAAGCAAATGTGAATAAATTAATATTTATATGTTTGAAAATATCTTTAAACATTTAACCATGTTAAGCTGATTTAAATAAATATTGAATACAAAATAATCTCTGCCCGTATCGGTTCATTTTTAATTCTAGGTATATTATTTTAAATTTAATATTTATATTATACCTAAGTGAATTAACAATATGAGTAGCTATTTCAGAGGAGACGTCCTCGTGTTACTATAGCTACGGTCAGAAGTAGTATTGATAATATAAAACAACTGCCAAGTAATGGTCATTGATTTCAATTCGGCTCGTGTATATTTATGTTTTATTGTCTATTTTTTTTATTCAAATACATACATAAACTGAATTAAAGTATATTATTAATTATATCTTTATAGTTTTTATATTTAATAATCACTTATATGATATTAAAAACATATTTATAAATGAGCAACTTACCTTATAACTTTGAAACCATCTTAATAATGTTAACGATTTCATTATTGTGACTAACTGAATTATGATAACAATTAAGACTTATTATTATTTTATTGAAACTTAATTATTATCAATAAATGTTTTTGTTATAAGTAATATTATATAAATTCGAAAATGATATTTAATGATTTTCCTAATGTCTAATAATTTGAGAAGTTAAGTTGTGATCGTCTCAGCCACGTGTAAGCCTATGACTGAGACATTAGACAAGTCGCAAGAGCTCATCATCCATCCTTACTTTGTTTTGATACGGTGAAGGTGAGCGTTGGAGTACATATAATTACATCTTAATTATTTGGTTATGTAGTTATTGTTAAGAATGTTGTTGTCTTTTTTTATTTTTTTTTTAATTAATAATTTTATTTGGCTAACTGTCACCAGTGTTGGTTACGCCATGGCACGGCGGCCATTACTTTACATTACATTTACTTAATCAAATCCTAGCACTTAATCTGTGGAAATATTTCATTTTCTGGAAGAGACATTTAACAAAAAATAGAATACGAGATGGCTACGACCGTAGCATTATACTAATATTGCTACTAATATCTTAATACTATCAGCTTTTTGAAGTGCCTAAAATATTCTGATTGTCTATTTTTGTACTAAAATGATTCGATTTAATCTTATCAACTATATTAACATTTTTTTTTAAAGTAAATACGAAAGTTTCTATTGTTTACTATTTTAGGTAAAACAAATAATATCTTTTTTATACAACTTAGTATCGTAATACAATTTGTGCCAATAAAAAAGAAACATATAATGTTTTTAAATGAAGTATTTTATTTATAAGTTTTCATAACCAGCAGAAAAAACTTACAGCTTAATATAAAGTGATACCTATAGTGATCTATAGGATCTAACTCTCACTAAAATTTTGGTTCGTTTCGGTGAATATTATAGTTTGTATTAAAAATGTTAATACTTTTAATAAACACTTCTAGTTATCCTTTACACTGATGACGTATATCTCAATAAGTCACATAATATATCAAGTAGCTAAGTGTCCTCTGTAGCTCGAGCTACGAGGGCGGCGACAGCGAGGCGGAGCCTGCGGATGCAATCTGCTGCATAAGTAAAGTAGACTACACATAGGCTTTAATATTATAAAAAGAAGTATAAGGATAATCATAAACGGATATCAAATATATAGATCAAATTATATTCAGACCCAAAAATTACGACATTGCTTTATTTTTTTTCATTTTTCCATAATTTGAATGTTTCTTAAATGATAGTGAATAGAATTGTTTTTTTTATACTTTCGTAATAAAATGCACCTTCTAAGTGTATATTTTTCATTTAGCCTATTGTTAGATTGTGGATAATCTTCTTAATATTTAGTAGGCCGCATTGAAGTAGGAAGGCTCGAGGTAGGCTCTTAGAAATCGCAATCAACTATACTTCTACGTGATGTAGTTAACTACGTAACCAATATTAAATTCTAAATCCTTGCACTAAGGTTGGAAATGCCATATATCATGTACAAATAACAAGAATATCGTTATGTTCTGCGGCGTATGAGCTCATAAATTTATATGTAGCTCCTTTTACATGAGCTAAGTTATGTAAGGGGCGTCGTCCAGCGGATATCTAGTGCGTTAAGTGTTTTTGTTTGACGAAGAGGTTGATATCACGGTAGGTGCCTGTCTATTGGGTGTCTTGTCTTGTCCGTCTGTCCGTCCGTCATAATGTGGAAAGTCAGGGCACGGTACTTGATCCTTTACCTGTGTACGAATATAAAATGATGAATAGGTATGCTAACTAATTTGAAATTAAACTTCAATATTGTTATTTGTTTGTTACATTAAATTGAAACTAATCTATTATATAATGATTAAAACTGTCCCTTTTGGTCTCAGTTGGTTGCAGTTTGAATTTTCTTATGAATTATGCCGCTTGAAGTTCTCTTAAAAGGCAAAACACTGGACTGTCAACACTCTTCTGTCAACTGTCAACTGTCAACGCTCTTCTATATATTATTTGCGATGTAGTTCAGATGTTTATCATGTATCTCAGGTGTACTTAAAGAGATCGTTAATGGCTTCTCGGATAGCTATGTAACATAGTTGGTGACGGAAAACCTTTTTTATAATTGCATTAACACCACATAGACGATGACCAGAAAAAGCAACTAAAATAATAATAACACCAGGCAAGCTAATTAAAACCCTTCAAAACGCATTAGTATACAAGCCAAGTAATCTCAATTTAAATTGAGATTTTGTCAGCATTACGTTACATTTTAAAAGGCAGTTAACAAGAAAACTAATGGTAAATGCTTGTGAAATAATTAAATGTTGACAGATTTGTTCGTAACTATTTAAGGAATATTTATAGTTTCACATGCGAGTAAAACTACCCGTTTTAACTATATCTGGTTATTAATGATGCGGAAAAATCTAGGAACGCTATAATTTTTAAACGTTCTGTTCTACTTAGCTTTTACTCTGTAAACTAAAGAATATTATAAAATTTTTAAAAAACACCATAATAATAAAGGTATAATAAAAAAACTTTCTGAAACTTCCGATCAATGAAAGTCATAATATTCTTAACGGCTATTTTCATGGTTTTGATAATATATCATAAGCCGAAATGTAGAACCATATAATATATTATCATTTCACGCTAAGATTTATGTTAATGGCCAATGTCTCCTACAGTATGTACTTAAGACACAGTTCTAAGTATCATCGCTGGAATGGAAGATTTTGGACGCAGCTGATAGTGAATATAATAAAGTAACAAATGACATGGGAAACAAGGCTTAATACTTATTAAGATAATCTGCCTACATTACAAAAAGTACTATTGCAAAAGTATACTTGAACCATTGGTAATATTTGTTTTTATTAGGGTTGAGATATGAGCCTGAAAGTATCGGGAGTTAACTATTAATTGTTAAAAAAGAATGATTTTCAATACCTTCATATTTAATAACTTATGCCTAGTAAAATTTACTTAAAGTTACTATTTATAAAACAATATAACTGGTCAGTGTTCATAGTTTGTTGTAATAAGAGCGGCTCTAAAAATCAATTTTTGATGATTATTTCGAAGACAAGAAAAATCAGTTTCGTGGTCATCTGGAGAGCAGGGCCAAGTTGGCCTCGAAGAAATTGGGTGGGATTAATAGAGCGAGGAAGTATTTCAAACCTGGCCAAAGACTTGCGCTCTATAAGGCGCAGGTCCGGCCACACATGGAGTACTGTTCTCATCTCTGGTCCGGATCACCCCAATATATCAGCTTCTACCGTTTGACCGCGTACAACGGAGAGCCGTTCGGATTGTCGGGGACCCGGTGCTCTGCGAAGGGCTGGACTCTTTGGCATTGCATAGAGACGTGGCTTCTTTGTGCGTCTTCTACCGCATTTACAACGGGGAATGTTCCGAAGAACTATTCAATCTGATGCCTGCCGCCGAATTTTATCACCGCACAACGCGCCATCGCCTCGAATATCATCCTTACCACCTGGATGCGTGACGATCCTCTACTGTGCGATTTTCAAGGACATTTTTTCCACGTTCCGCTCGCTTGTGGAACGAACTCCCTTCGGTGGTATTTCCAGATCGGTACGACATGGATACCTTCAAAAAAGGCGTCTACTCCTACCTACATGGCCGGTAACACTACATGGCCGGCAAAATTAATGTTTTATTAAATCAATGAATCCTTCCTTCCTCTTTTCATTCCTTAATAATAATTTAATGAGAAAAATATATTGTATATTTAAAAATTATTGTTGTTGTATTTCGTTATATTTTTAACCATTGATTTAAATGAGGTATTATAAAATACTTTGCAGATATGTAATAATTTTCTTTTTATTTTTTTTGTTTATTGTAACAATGTTATTAATTTTAATGAAATCATCTCGTACATTTTTTTATGAAGGTTAGTATTTTTTTCTAAAAGTATATACATATTAATTAATTTAGAAACTTCACGTATAGTATAAAAATATATTTATGCATAACATTAAATTGAGATTTTCAATCAGACCTATATATACCTATTATGAAAATCGTTGCATGCTGTCCGTAGACATGGCTCGTGTACTCTTTTTTCGGAGGTATTTCATTCAACCTTACACCATGCGACTACGAATAATATATGGATTCGTGTAAATTAATCAGTGTCACACTATCTATTTTGTTATTGGAAGACAATTAAACGTTTGTTTGTTTGTATAACATATTTCATCTATTTAAGATTATGATCAAATAAATTTTATCTTATTTTATATATTTTCAATGTTTAAAGTTAGCTTCTTAAGGCCTTGTAAATTTTATTTGTGACTGTAGAGTCATAATATATAAATCGTATCCAAGGTGTTTTTCACTTGCAAAGTTCCAAAAGGTACTTTTAGGGACCGTGCAACTAGTTTGGCTTTTCGCTCATATGTTCAATAATTGCAAAATATGGCTATTTGAAAAAAAAAATGCTTTTACTTTGAAAGGTTTATAGGTGTTGGTTATTCAACCAGATTCCAAAAAAAAAAATAACGACAAAATTGGGATACGACGGGACAAGGCAACAACGTGGGTAAAAAACTATCACCTGCCAAAAATACTAAATGTCAAAGTTGAATCCAAAAACTTCTGCGATCCCTGCGGCGCTGCGGTAACATCAGCCTCTTTGTTTTCCATAAGAACATTACAGAAAGCTGTTAGACACGCCCCATTTCATTACGTAAAAATATCAACAAAAAAGCAAAGTTTTATTTTTTTAAACTATATAACACATACTGATACTATATTTTTACCTGGGATCATTCGCTCCACCCTGGAGTTGGTACCATCTGAAAGGGAAGATTAACCTCACGTCAACTTTATCCCAAAAAATAATGATGGTATTATGAAGTCCACGACAACTTGAGTAACCATTAAAAAAATTGGTCAAGTGAGAGCCAGACTCGCACACCCAAGGTCTCTGTAGAATTTTGTGTAAAATCGCGATTTTTTAAAAAATCTTTTCTTGTATGGGAGCCCCCTTACATATTCATTTTATTTTAATTTAGTTTTAAAGTGATTATGATCATGATCATTAGATAAAGACGGAGAGATGGACGGGGTTACGGGTTTCCGAGTTTCCGGGTTTATGAGTTTTACTCTTTGTGTAAGGAACCCTTAAAAATCAAATTATTCATCATCCTTTAAAAGCCGAATAAATTAAAAAAAAAATGATGTTAATTATTACAATATTATTAATTATTTTAAAACGAGAGCATTTTATTAATATTAGTTTACTTCTTATAACCAAGTATCACCGATCAAGCATCGTATGATAAACAAGGGTAGGTACTTAACAGAGTTTTATAATACATATATTGTTTTGAAACCTTACACTTTATATTCCGTCCTTGCGTAAGCGGCATTTCAGTTGCGTATAAAACAAGTCATCGGCCGCGAGCCCACGTGTTAATCCCGGAGTTAAGCGCGAGTGCACGTCCGCGACATCTGCGACGCGGGATTAACCCGGGATTAACGAGGATACTAGGCACCTCATTCCTAGCTATTAGACAAACATGCGCTAACTGCTTTCAATAACAGTGTCTCCCAAAATAGATTCAAAGACTTCATTATGGATTGATGTTAGCTATAATCATTAATGCTAGTTGTTAATTTACACTATAAATATATATTAATTTATGTTAATATTGCGTGTGAGCAAATTATCTTCTCTACCCACTGGGAAGAATTGTTATTTATTTTATGGTGTATTTATATACCTGCATGATATTAAAACAATATAATTACTTTGATGTTCCTTCTACGTACACATTTAGTATCTACTTTTCCAATAAAAAGCTGCAAATTGTTTTGTATGAAACATAAAGCGATTTGAAATATTAGAGACTGAAGGAAATATAAGAAAACAATAAAATGTAAATAACAGCAAGGCGGGGAGAACACAGGCGCGCCAGCACGCTACGAGCAGCGGTGCGGCAAACAGCGCGGAGATTAACCACAAGAAATAATATGGAATTCCACCTCTATGCTATTAGTGTTATCGTACAGCGGATTTCTATTTACATAAAACACACAAACAAATTAGTAAATTAAATGTACCCGAACCAGTTCCACCAATTAGGTTTAATTCAATTCACGAGTCGGGTCACTTGAATTCGCAGTGCGCCAGGAATTATATATCATTACATGATACGTTCTTCCGTGCTGATAGCTCTCAGATTTACGTGAGAAAACCGCCGGTGCACAAGTAACTGAATTACGGAACAATTCCTCTACAGTAATTAATTATAATTACTGTTTTCTTTTTATATTTCTAATATGTGGTATCTTATTAAAATGTTTAATCATAAATTAAGATTTATAAACAGTTTTTCATTGAAATAAATACGTGGAATACGTTGTTAGCTGGTGTGCATATGATAATATAAATAATGATATGCTAAAAAGTTTAAAAATAAGTCCAATTTGATGTGGGTTTTTGCAACTCAATTATTTGTGGAATTTAATTATAGATACAGACATACAACCCTATCAATGTAAATATTTGTACCAGATTCATAAACAAAATATGTATCTATATATATGTAAATATTTCGTTAAATGCGGTAACGGAATACGGAATATATATTATATTATTTTGCAAACAAGTACATTTAAGTTTGCATTAAAGACTCTCTTATGTTATACACTTTTTTATTAAAAAAAAAAAACTTTTTTATAACATAGATTCAATTCGAACATTACATATACTTATCTGAAAGTAGTATAAATTCTAATTTAGGTACTATTGTCATGTTAGTTCAGTGACTCTACAAAAAACAGTTTTTTAATTTAGAGTTTCGGGTAACTTAAAACAGGTTAAAATATAATAATAATAGCAAAATATATAAAGTGTGCTTAAAAATTTCAATAATAAAGTAATTGACTAAGAAGACTCCTGTCTTCTATTTATACACATACACATATTAACTAATTAATATTTTCAGGACTTTTGTAACGATATCTTTGTATAAACTTGAGTTATTAAAGTTTAAGTAAGCTGTATCTAAATACTACCTATACTTAATGTTAATTCGATTTGGCCTTTTGAATATGTTGTAAATATTTTAATCCAGGATAATCGTAGATTTGTAAACGGATAATATGATGAAAGTATTGTTCCCTCGTGTCCAAAATAAACCACAAGGATGCGTCTCCATTAAAAGTAAAAGGCAAGGAACTAAAATAAGGTTACCAATAGGTAGGAACAACACACGGTGTGTCTCAATAACTGAGAGGAATGATGTTCTGTGTTCTGGATATGTGGGGTTTCAGAGTTCGGCCTCTTAGCGGTCAGGATGTTATTAATATGAGCTTATTTATTTTAATCGTCAGATTGTGTGTCTGTTTGTGGACTTTTGGTTCTGGCTGCAAACAAAATATATTTGATAGAAATGTTTTCCTTGTTTTAAGAATACCGGACATTCTTATAGTTAATACTTAAAGGGTACCTACTAACTGTTGTACAATAGTACTAATTATGTACTAGATCAACAGAATTAAGAATTCTCATGACATGATATGTCTTATAAAAATCATTAACTAGTTATCAAGCTAATAATATCCCGGTTCATGATTTCTTAAATTCTAATTTAATAACTGTTTGATCAATATCACAATCTTCTATACACCAGTCGTTAGTTTGACTTAAAGACAAAATTTAAGTGTAACAGTTACTACTCCCAATAGCATTAATGATGGTGATTTAAATAAAGCTTTTATTAGTGGATAACAGCTCTTTAACAGGATGACTGCGGAGGAAGAGACGGGGGAGGGGGGGGGGGAGAAGGACATTAGTGCGACACTAAAAATACGGAGAGACATTTACCTTTGTTTTAATCCGAACTAAATCGGTCCTCGGTCTGGTGGCGGCTCAATAAATCGAGCGCGGAATGCCGCGGCCGGTCTCCTGAGAACAATTGAACAGATTTGGTTACACCCTGCCTACTAGCGACGTGTGGCGCGAGCCAACCATTGCCGATGGAAGTGATCTGGATACTTCAGGGATAGTGCGCATTGTACCAACAATGTTTGCTATTGTTTTGTATGTAGGAGTTACAGACTAAATTTAATTACGTGTTCTTTTATTTTTACGAAAAAAAAATCTACATTATAAAAGTAACCTTCAATAAGTATTATATCTTTATTTTCGTGATTCTTAAGTATTAAGTTCCATCTTATTGTGTTACATAAGCTTATACAAGTGATCGTTTGATTCACGCGCGTCTCTTTGAAGCGTCTTGGCGCGCGACCAATGATCACGATTCATACTTCCTAAATGCGCTAATTAAATCACTATTTGATACACAGATTTAACATACTATAAGGATTGATCTAATTTTATAATTGTTAAACATATTTATTATGTCGTTAATGGGAAAGTAAATCCTAATTTAAGATGTTGCCTACATGCATCAAGCAGGCGTTTTTTTTTATAACATAAGGAGTCATAACGAATCTTATAACACATCGTTAGTTGACGTCAATGAAAGCAACAATGAAGTGGTAATGTCTGCTCATTGCCGGTAAATTCCATCTCTGTAATATTACAATTACTGATTCTTTTACACCGCTCCGGCGCGGCGGCAGGCGGGTCGTCTGCCGATGCATCTTCTGTGACATATTTACGAGCCCCTCCCCCCCCCCCTGACTGTAGTTGAGTCGTTTTGTTGCATTGCAGAGTGTGAGTACAAATAAATGAATCTAAATGGAGGAAACGTCTGAGCAGCGTCGCGCGGCGCTGAGCTGTTTATTGGAACTACTGCGAATTTATAGCAGCAACTGCTGCCTACATTGTAATACTTACGTTTATATCTCATGTATGTGTGTGTGTTGCTATGTTGCTGATAGATTTACTATTACATCTAACATGATCACAGATTTATCACGCGCGACCGAATTCTTAGTGAGAAAGACTCATGTCTAGTTGACATGGCCAAAAATGCAAATTGGATATCACCAACTTATATAATATCGGGATAACTATTAACAATATAGTTGAATACTTCAATGGGCGTGTTAGACGATACATATCGTCTCTTGAGAGTTCCAGCACGTGCAGCTCGCTATAAATCTTTCTTCATCAAGAACACATAAATTATCCCCTCCACCCTGACACGCTGATAAATATAAACAAGTATTGTGATACTGACGCTTCCTAGTCTTCATGTGAATGTTTCTTTCTTTTATAATCGATATTGAATTAAAATAATTATTTGTGATAAAAACCTGAAAAGACTGGAGATAGGTTTTGCAACCCCTGTAGGTCAGTAGGTTGTAAGCGCAATTAAAATGTAGTGCATATTTAGTAGAATGAATATTATATATAGATGATTATATTGTGGCTCTTAAGGACCGAAGACTGGTTTTTTATTAAGGCTAATGATCAAACGAGTATTTTAATTTAATATTCAGAGAAGTTTACCAAATGATCAATTAATAAAAATACCATCGGTTATTGAAAAACAAAGTATCTCGGACAAAAGATGAGCCGGTTATTATATATTAGCATATGTTCATTTGAAGCGTCAAATACCAGGCCTACCATAAGACCGGTGTAAGTGCATCTGAGGCACATTAAGTTATAAACAGGTGTCAGTAATTACTTTTTATTTACATAATTCATACCTATACCTCAAGAAGGACAGTCACTCCAATATTTCAGTTGTTTTTACGGCCTTCTATGGAAAGAAGAAAGGAATAGGAAGTCTTTATGAAATTTTCAGATACATTTAGGTATATTAGTGTAACAATTTTCCAAAAGCAAGAGTTAAATAATGATTTGGACTACGAAGCCAAATGGATGCGAGTAAAGGTTTTAAAGTTATATAGCATAATGACTTTGTATGCTCGAGTGAAAATATGATGCCGATCAACTGTTTTGGATGATTTGACAACTTAAATCACTTAAGCCTACCTACATATTTTTCGAACCAACATTCAATATGATATTTCATATTAGCAGATTCACTATATATATTATCTTCCCAGAAAACCAAACTTAGTATATATGATTTAACTCACTGGAACATTCTACTGTATGAGATACATATTAGATTCTTTCTATATTTATTTAAAAGTTATATAGAATGCTTAAATCACCGAGATGGACAGCGATACGGTAGCTCAATTGGTAGAGCGAAGGGACGGTTTCCCAGAGTCGCGGGTTCGAATCCCTGCACTTGTCGGTTTATTTTTCTTTTATATTTATATAAATTTAAATAAGCTTAACACGGCTTAATATGTTTATAGATATTTTAAAATAACTACGTTAAAAAAACCCACTTTAAAACTAAAAAGTAATAAATAATGAAGATTTAATATTTATTATATACTACCTATTATTTATATGTCCTACTTACTAATAAGTTTGAAATATATATATACCGGCCGAATTGAGAACCTCCTCCTTTTTGAAGAAGTCGGTTAAAAATATTTAAAAGTTATTAAAAGCAACAGAAATAAACGTCTAATAGATAACAAAACACATGCCATTTCTTTATTATATTCACAAGCCGCGGGTGATCTGCATAGAAACTGATATACATACAATTATACTACTATGTATGTATATACAGACAGACAAACCCTCTCGAGCCCGCATCCGCCCGCTGCGTAGTACCTACTGACCTAATTACTAATGATAATTATGTATATAGTGATTTTACGTTCCAGCAAACAAATGATCTTATGCTAATAAAATAATAATAATATCAGGACAAATTACACATATTGATCTAACCCCTACGTAAGCAAATTATTTGCTTGTGTTAAGGGTGTTAGACAACGATACAAATACATAGAAATACACATATAAATACGGAGAATATATTTAATAAACGACTAACCCCAGAAACACAGACATCTATGTTCATCACATAAATACCTGTCTCTGCCGGGAATCGCACCCGAGCCCCATTGCGCCGTGACACGTTAGGCGTCTGCGCTAACCACTAGACCAATGGGGCCTTTTAAATATATAAGTACATTAAGAAAACCTAGATGTTGGTAGCGACTATACCTATTAGTTAGTAGTAGTAACCTACCTAGTAACCTACCTACCTACTACTAACTAGTCAGTACTAGTAACCTAATACGAGCAGGTATCTATAAGAAACTCCTAATGACGAGTAGTGTTTGAACACATAGACTAACCGTAAATGACCATATTGTATAATCTACATACAAAATTAAATAGTAACAAGCCAAAAACTTAATATAAACTAGAACACTGTCAGGGACTAGAATTAGTATTTCACGCCAATTAATTATCTGGAACACAGACTTTTCTTTACTTCTAAGCTCTATTTCTCATGGAAGGCATAATTTTGGTGCTGAAAAATCATAACGACCACTTATTTGTAGGAGAGTTGGTACTTTTTATACTAGTAGCTCTGGAAAGTCAAGTTTTAGCTTGGTAGGTATTGTTTATATAATGCATAGGTAAGTAGGTAGCTACTTATAGTATATGAAGCTACCTTACTACCTATTTAATAACAAAATGGTAAGTATTGAATATCATATTTAATATTCTAATATTACACTAAATCTGCTCTCTGGAATTAGCATTTATGAGTGACATATATCTAGGATAATAAGGAGTCGTGACCTCGGATCTTATCTCGTCGAAGCTGATTTGCATGCACACAGACGTCTAGCACGAACGTGTTTACGCACGCAGACATGCGCATCACGTGGGCGGGTTGAGAGCAGGCCACGCCTATCGCACCAGCCTGTGACGTCATACGCGCAGCCTCCCTGCCTCCATCTGAACACTGATGCAATGCAAAGGTCTATTAGTAAAGTATCCTTCATATATCTAATCCTTGCGATAAAATCTTCCGTCGCGTCGTGGTGTCAAAATATGGACTAAGTAGGTAGATGGGCAGACGGATACTTGAATTAATGATTATAGTATATCTCTAATACCTATTTACTTATTCTGCTTGCATTGCAAGCGCATATGAAAAATCTATTTGAGGAAAGTATTATATATAGGTACCTAGGTTACTTCAAGGTGACGTCATTTTCAACGTGACTTCATTAAGACTATTTGATAAGACGTGACACCTGACTTAAAGTTTAACGGATAGAATTTCATCGACATTATGTAGGTACTGACACAGATTTAACGATCACGAAGAAATAGCCGTGAGGTTTTATATCAGTCTCTCCCCGGCTTGGAGGAATCGATTCAAAACATAACGATTAGTTTTGACTAATTTTCACTTTATTTACCTACTTCTGTTTTACTTTCATTATTAACATTAGTTTTATTTCGTTTGATACTATACTATACAAATATATTTGAATGTTGAAAAGGAGGTGTGTCGTGACAATAATGAATTGTGAAATGAGTATGAAGAGGTAGATAGATAATACCTATAAAGAAAAAAGATAATTTTGTCGACGTTTTGTTGTGAAATGGTCACGTAATATGAAGGAGTGAAAAAGATGTAATGAATGTAGCTGGTTTTATGGAATGGGGAACGATAGAGGATACTAGTATATATGGAGAGGAAGGAAGGGGCTTAGCCCTTAAGCATTAGGCTCTATCATTCACCGCATGATACGTGTAGTAAGGGAGAGGTAACGCTACATTTGATTTTATGTTAATAATTTGATATTATGTTAATTTAATACAAAAATTAATAAACAAATAATAAAATTTAAAAAACCGATAAAAAAGACGTCTAAAAAGGATTAAATTAATATTATTATTTACTCATTGAAGACGTTGCGTCGGGGTCTGTTGTACGTATGTTGACCATGGCGTCTGTTTTACAAAATTCTAGTGAATGAGGACTATACTTTTTGATATTGTTATCTCATTATTTGCCTTGCTAACTTCTTGCATTTTGAATTCTTCCTTTATTTAGCGGTCCTCTGATGCAACGACTTCAATAAGTACATAATAATATTATTTTTATCCTTTTTTAGACTTTTTTTTTTTTAAAAAGATCGTCTAAGAAGGATCGCAGGTTTTGTTATTTTAAATTCAAATTTTTTTCTTGCTTTTTAAAATTATTTTACTTTTTTCTATGTTGTACTAAATAAACCTACGAATAAACTAATTTCACTTGTTTAAGTTTTTACTTTAAATATTGTTTAAGAATAAAGAACCTTTCACCAGCACAATAAAAGCTTTATACCTTGGGGATGACTGTTTCTATTTCGACCAAACATATTTAAGAACTATCTCAACGAAGCAAGATACTTTATACACTGATTTCATAATTTTTTCATAAAGTTCTTATACCTTTTGAGATCATGGGAATTCTAAATGATACGTAGAAACATTAATTTATAAAAAAAAAGAATCGTTAAGATGATATTACATTACATACCTACCTCAAAAAATGTAGCTCAACCCATACTAGTAGCTATAACCCTACTTTACCCGATGGTATATATCGATATATATGAGCAGGTGGTACGAGCCTGGCCCGTATACGAGGTAAGACGATGTTTAAATTTGATTTAAAAAAAAATCTTCAATTAATATTTTCATAGAGTGTTTAATAAAATCACAAATAGTAAATTTAATAATAAATTTAAAAAGCCACGATAATTTTATAAAGTAAAATATATTTATTAATTTTATTACTTTTTGCAGACTTCGCGTTTGCAAGTAATGTGACCTTACCTACTGCGCGAGAAATTAGTAAATAAATATAGAATTAAAAATAAATTAAAACGGGCAGGGATTCGAACCCGCTACCTCTGGGAAATCGTTCTTTCATTCTATCGATTAAGGTACCTTATTGCGACACGTCCCCGTGAATTCGGACGGTGGTGACATCTATTAAGCTTCTTTTAAAAAAATATATTTAATAGTTTCGGATCACATTACGAATTTACTTTATTGGATCTTATTTAAATGAATATTCCATTAATATAGATTTTATTATTTATCGCAAAATTGATTTAAATATATTGATATCATGGATATAGAACCGTTTTAAAATGAGTCAAATTATCAAATATTCAAAAGAATATTTTTTGGAATTGGAATTTAAATATGGTGATGGTGGTCGAAAATCAGTTTAAAATATCCAAATAATTAGTTCCTACATAATATTTAAGGTTTTAAGTCTAATGAGGATTGTCTAAGACAGCAATGAGTAATAATTATTTTCTACATATTCAATTGACATAGAATCTGGCGCTAACGAGTTTTAGCTACGAATAGATGGTCAAGTCTGGCTGGTTGTAAATTTAACGTGGAGACTCCGATTTAGAAGAGGCTATGTATGCACGAGGTGTAGGCAACCGCTGTATCCCCTCAGATACTCTATTGATCTTATTACTTTTGTGATCAAAGATTTTGGTTTGATTAGAAGCTTGCTATCAAGATAAACCAGAGCATCTAGACCCGATAAGTATTAAGTTACGGTAGAAATTAATAGGAATTTAATAGTGTTTGAAGAGAATGAAATTATATACCGTTTCGGAAATTATCAGTGTAAATGACTTCTGGATTAAGTTTGTTTGAGGCCATCTTAGCTTCGTTTTAATCATTTTTATATAAGTTTTATATTAAAAATTCGGTAATCGAGGTACCAAAATATTCTAAATACGTCTTTTTATTTGAATTACCTACTCTTTATCGAGATTATTTAACTACTAATGTCTAAGTAAAGTTATGTTTTTTTTATCTAACTTTTAATCAGGTTGGAAATTTGATTTACACAATCAGTGCTTAATTAAGTAGGTGGTGCTTATTTAGCTATATTATTATATATATATTATAAAATATTATAGAGATATATAGAGAGAGTTCACAGTTTATTGACATGAGAAAGGGACCTGCCTAGTCAGTGATTTTTTTAAACTGCTAATTAGCCATACTAGGTACTAGGTATGACTATTTAAAAAAATATATAGTTCTAAATAGTTATTTGAAGTATATTTAAACCATTCTGTACTTACGTCATGATACGCTTAGTAAAATTAAACAGACTTTGCATACCTTCTCCATACAAAGAACAGGACAACTTATCCAGGTGCGAAATAAACGGCTGAACTATCAACGGAGAACACGACATATTATATTGTGGTTTATAATCAAAAGATATTTCCAGTTTAAGAAGTACCTTTAGGTAAATCGTATTTAGATAGGTATGCATTTTTTACGATAATTGCAATTGTGTGAGGTGCATTAGGTTATATTTATTATAATATTAGTCAGATTATCTCGCTTCATTCAAGTAGTCGTGTTATTAATAATAAAATTCCATTGATGACGCAACCGCGTGTCATTAACGCGTGCGCCAGCGCATCTCGCCAACATGCTTAGCATTCATTTATTGTGATGGATGTTTAGCAACACCGAGATATCCACGCCCTCCCCCTGACACGGAATAAAATATGCTGAACCACGAAGAGTCACTTTTCTTTCAGTGTCTAATTATGTCGTAAAAGACATCTGTAATTAGTCACTAATAAATCATTCCTGTTTTGATGACAAAAAGATATTAATTGCGCAAGCCACAGAAAATACCTAAAGTTTTTTTTGAAATTTCATTAAACTTGATGATAGTGCAAGGTTCGCCAAGATGAATGCGGTCGTGACAGTGGTCGATCACATTCCCTGCGCCCGCGCAACTAGAAGTGCGAATCGTCATTACACATTACGACTTTCGCTCGATATATACTAAATATTTTTATATTTTATTACTTCGAAGAATTTTTTTTTCTTATTGTTCTTCTTTCTTTTGAAAAAGTAGTTACCAATATCATACTGCATAAACGTATTCGTACTGAACATTACATGGCCAAATAAGGTTAACAAGAAAGATACTAATGAGTTCCTGAGCTATTATACGGACGAAATGTAGACACGCAGAGATGAGCAGTAAGTTGGTGCACGCGCTCGTCAACATGTTTGATTGTAACGAGTAAGCATTCCTCGCTCTCTTGCGTAATGGATACCTCACGAGCCGGCCATCGAGACGACGAGCGACGCCGACGCCGGAGGGCGTGGCAGCCGCCGGGGGGCGGGAGGGGTTGGGGCAGGGAGGGAGAGGGAGGCTCTAATTGCGGCGGGTGTTTTTGCTAGCGCGCGCAATCTGTATGCGGCAAGCGACGGGTGGCGATTCCGCGAACGCAATTACCGCATCCGCCGCAGCCATCTTGCCAGTGACTTATGAGCCCCGGGGACAATTATCGGCAATTAATATAAACTGCTCCTGGATTTACTGTCGACGAACCAAGCTAACCAGAAAATTTGTAGTTGAACTGTATTTAAATTAAATTATTGATTGGTTATAGGATGCTCACCAATATTCAATGAAGTCAACAAAAAACATACTAATATTTATCTTACTAACACAAAAGACAAATTAATTATATCAGTTGCATTAAATACTCATTTGTAAACTTAGAATATTTGACCCCACAATGGCATTCCTCCTGAATTCAATGAATTAATGTAAGATATCGATCTCAAAGAACGTAACGTGATCCGACCGAAATCAGTACAAGTAGTTTATTGGAAAGGTATTATAATAGACGTGTTACTGTTAAGCTTCTAAGCTGTTGGAAACATATTATGATTTCCTCTTATCAGTAAAAGATAAACTAGAATCGATACGAGTAATATCTAAACTTTTATTTAAATTATTTTAAAAGTCGGCAGGTAAGTGTGGGAGCCAGTCATTAAATTCGGGGAAAAGGTTAAACCGTGTTCGGTAGCCGCAGAGGACAAGAGACAGGTGGCCTTCGCCTTAATTAGCTCCCGACCGATTAGTTGCCGCAGCACACAAACCTATTCATGCACTCTACCCCCTTTCAATAGCGCTCATTTTAAAACAAAAGAGGAATCGGTATCAGGGATCATTTAAAGTGCCTCAATGTCTTAGATAAGATAGGACAATGATCTGAAAACGTTCCCTCGAGTCCCTTCAGAACACCTCGGAGCCGACGTCTAATCGTCGCCTTTGTATTCACGTTACCGTTATCTGCGGCCGTTTTTAGCTCAACCAGTAGTAAGTATAATAACGTGTCGAAAACAAACACACTGGATATCTTTAAGATAAAAAACTTAATTTCGTATATAATTTATTTCAAAGTTAATGTAATGTTAGAGAGCGTGCCATTCCTTAGTGTTAATTATAAATAATAACACGCTTTGTTATTTAGGTATGTTTTGAACAATTCGGGCATTCCGTAGTTTATAGCTGCTTACCGGTCACCAATCAAAATACCTCTTAACACTAATTAGAGGTTTGCTGCTACTCTCGTATAATAAATTTGAGTAATTAATTAACCTGCCACTGAAAAATTAGTGCGAAGCACGCAGCGCGACGACCCCCCACCCTAAGTGACCCTCCTTCCCCCCTCCTCGAGGTCACATAAACTTCTTTTTATATGGTTCCCAACGGTAGGAAAAAATACCTAATCTCCTTTGTCTTACAAAACTTCTAAAATATAATAATAAACTGCTAACACGTAGGTAATCAAAAGCATTCGAAGCAAGTCAAATTAACATAATAATTATACATACTTGAAAAATCTTTATGATATCGCTTTTACCATTAATTTGATATGTATTACACGATCGTGTATAATTTGATTGCAGTACGTTTTAAGGTGAATTCATACAAACGGGAAAAGAGCCACGGACCGACAAAAGCACTTGGTAATGTGAAATGGGTTTTTTATTAGTTATATTAATATTTCGTTTTATATGACAAGCTGATTGCTTACATTTGAGTACCTACCAAAGTAAATAATTACGGCAACAGGTATTTTATGTAGTCAATAATAAGCCGATGAAATCTCAATAAAACCTTCGCTTAATTTAAGAAATATTATTCTTAAGAAATGAGTTATTATAATGACATTTAATTATCTAATAGGTGTATATTTTAAATTATGAATCATTAACATTCAATCAATAGCAATGAGGCATACCTAAATAGACCTATCTTTGGTTACAAATGGATAGACTGACAAAATATTAACATATTTAGGCATCTTAAGGTTAGGAGACCGTTTATATCTGTATATTTTCTTTTGATTTTTAATTGTAGTTTTGTGTATAATATCTCGTCATATCTGTGACCTTAAAAAAGTAAACAGACTCCTAGCTATAATAAAGAAACGTATTTTTTTTAAACTCATGATATATTGTCAAATGGAGGCTCGGTGCTGGAGCGCCGCTGCGATGTTATCGTCATCGATCCCACTCTAAATCAATAACTGTTGTTTTTTATTAACCAATAGTCTTCACGTGTATTACGATCAGGACTTGTTAATTCTTTACTATGGACATACCCATAATAGATAAATTGAAAAAAAAAAGGATACGTATGAAATTGCAAATTTAACAAGTTTATGCAAAATAGAACTATTCAGTTAGAAAAATCTAATTCAAACTTTACCAGGTATGATCCAAGTCACTTATGTCCAATCCCCGTTGTCGTATTCTCCGGCCTCGTGACCCGGCCGGGGAGTCCCACTATTTAAATTAATTAGCGAGTCATCTTACAGCGCCGGAGCCTGGAATGTGCTGATAGCATCGCCACCGCGCAGCAGCTCCTCGATTTATCAATTATTAAACGTCATTATTTACGGACGGGTCAGGTCGGGCGGGGCGCCACCGCTGAGGACTCCATAAATTATAAACAAACGTCCGATGTCCTTCGATAGAGACGTAATTTACTTCCGCCTGCCTCCTGTCGTGTCGGTGCAGTCCGCAGGTGTTCCTGGTCCAACCGACTATGGGCATAGCTTGACGGATCGCTAAGTCTAATCTGCGCACTAATTTAAATCCACAGTTATTTGTTATTACTCACGGTTAATTACAAGTAAATAAATAGTTTGTTATTGAGTATTCAAAACAAAAATACCCTTTTTAAACTTCACTTAAATAAATACATTAATAATAAATATCGATTGGAAATCAAATATTTGTACCTATCTATTGTTTAGATAATATAATAAAATATTGCATTAAATTTGTTTCATTCTTTGCGAGTTGTGATTAACCGACTTAATGTCGATACTAATACAAAAATGTACATATTAGGTAAAAAAGATGCTTATTGAAATACCACCGATTGTACCAGATCGGTTCCCACACTGATATTAAGTCGCTATTAGTTAGTCGCTATTACACATGTATCTGAACATGCCGAGATTAATGGTGATATTAGATCCAAGTATTTGGGAAATATTTATCGATCAGCTGTTTATAATGGCGCTTTTTGGGTATTGGGATGTCTATTAACTCGATACTATACTTTAATCCTAATAGTTGGGGTCTATGAAATGAAAGATGGTTCGTAATATGTTACTGCTGAGCTGCTGGCTATCGTGGAATTTATCCTACTTATCTACTTATCAGTGAATTCAAAAAGTAAGTTGTGTCAACTTTACACGCGGAATAGTTGTAGAGTGTGGTGAGTTATAATTTTAGTTTTTGTAGACTACTAGACAACACTCGATCAATAGGCGGGCCGCTTATAGTACACGGGCTTTCTTGCTTACCTGGAAACATAAAAGAATGTCTATAGGCTCTCCCAATAAAATTAGAGAGCTATCTATTCAGATATCCCAGATATGGGGAAGTGGATCAGCGGGCGACGCGACATCTGCCCCCGCGTCGCCCTTCTAATAAACATATCATGAAGAACCACTCAAGCCATACTAGTCTTAGGAGTCTTGGACTGAGGTGCCATTGTTGCGTCAATTCATATACATTCCTGACTGCACCGGCCGAATGCAGCGAATATTTCAACACAATCGCCGTCATATATTAGCGGCAGTAGCGGACTATACAATGTGTCCTTTTGTTTAGAACCTCGTGGTTTGTTCGTCAGTAAATCATGCCTTATTAAGACAAACGTTCCTACTGCAAGGTGTTAAACTGTTCCAAGGCACTGTCATTTCCAATTTATTTGAGAATACATGAATTTCCATAATAAAAATAACGAAAGAAGAAAGAACATAATAGACAATAAATAGATCGTTCAGATATTAGATATAAATTGGTCTAATAGACGTTTCAAGGTTAGTGACATGATTTGCCTGAGAACGCATATGGTTACAAAAAGTGTTAGTAATGAATATCCATGAAGAAGTCTAAGCGAGTAGCTCCTCAGCGGGCGGCCACAGTCTGATGTATCATGATGTATGGTGTGTCCGGTGGAGTCTCTAACTAATGTACTTGTTTTTCATTTTTTCTTATAGTATTTTTTTTTCATTTCTCTCTATATAATACTTGAACAATTAAATCATGGCTATATAATGTTGCTCGGACTTATGAAGTATAATTTGTTATTGCCAATAAAGTAAGAAAAATTATATATTTTTTTGGTTTTTCTAATTTTATGTAACATTATACTTATATAATATCATTCTAAGGTCTATAGGTCTACAGTTTATGTATGGTAATTTGTTTGTTTGTCTATTTCTAAAATGAAATATATATAACATAGGTATATATTGTAAATCTACAATGTAGACGGCCAAATTATTTGAATCAAATTTATGCTGAAAGCTGAATTAAAAATGGTATTTTGTAATAGCACGGAATTGGTATTTGCCAGTGGGCAGAGCTACAGGCTAACGCACACTGATGAGTCATTTGCTCGGTAGAGACCTACACACACGAGGGACACACATACACAGTAGGCCGACAAAGTATTCGCTATATTTTTTGCAGAGCATCGTTTGAGCGGTCTCGGACGTCTTTGTGATCGGCCGGCACCGACCGCCACTTAATTAATACGACTTCAACCTCAGGAGCAAACAAATTTGCCCGCCCGTAACCCCTACACCGCGACACTGCTTTTAATTAAATTTATCGACCTTATCTCTTCTCATCTTGCGGTGGGAACCGAATGCGAAAGCTCACTCCGCATTTTTAGGATTCTGAGTTTCCGTGAGAACTGTCGCCAGCCGCGACCTTCGATCGGACGACTGAGGACCTGCGGAATAAAGCGGTATCGGTATCGAGAAAGCAGGCAAACAATTGTCAAGAATGCAACAAAACACTGGTTTATAAGGTGATTCGTGGCATTGTCTCTCCCCTCCAGTCTCCGCCTCGAGCGGTTGCGCTGCGGAGTCTAATAATTGCGATTCTAATTTACATACGCCTCTCCACTACCTATGTACTGTTGTTATTTTTAAAAGAGTGGGATTTTTTAAGAGTAAATAATAAAAGAGTTGAATGACATTCAATTATGTTGGTTGGTAAATATCTTTGAAAAACTTAATATACAATGTTGAACCAAACTGGCATGACGCCAACTGGTTTATGCAAGTGCTAATCTACCTACCTACAAGTACCTATTTGTTTTATATCAGTAATTTAAAGATTGCAACTATTGTAAATTAATTGGTTGTAAAAAAAAAATCTTACCTATTAGGCTATTATCTTTGATCACATTATGACTTTGGATAGCGTATTATATTTGTAAATGGCAGTTTTGCTCCATCATTCCCTCTTCGTAAACGTAAATTAGCTATGCTTTATTGACATCTCATTGAGAGGATAATTTTTTAGGACAGATTGACAAATGATCGAGTGTCAGAACGCGGGGTTCGGTGTGTGAGGGAGGAAGAGGGGGTGATGTTCGACACGAAGATTGATGCAGGAGAGAGCGATACGCATCTAGGCCTAGACAGTTGCGGCTCGGCCTGTGCTGTCTCCGCGGGGCGTCCCTCTGCGACATCCGTCTTGCACTGTCACCACCTTGGACACAATCACTGCTATAACTCTTTGTACGACTCTCAGCCTTCCTGCTGTTACGGGATTGTTACCTGGTTTGAGATGATGCAAGATTAGATGTGATGAAAGAGTTTACTTAAGTTTTGGGTAAACATAAATTATTAATTAAATTAATAGTCGTATTAACTTAAATTTACCTTATTTTATACTATGTATTTTATATATCACTATCAATAAAATGTTTGAATCTAGGTCTACATTTAAGACCTAGATTCAATCGTTTTACCTACCTACGTTAACGATGAATGTGGCTTCTTAAAATCAACCAGCACAGTAAAAAAGATTTAGAATTTAATATAAATGCCAATACACTAGACTAGAACTAAACTTATAAATTAAATAATACAATGATTTGCAATAGTTTTTAATACATTGTTCATCCGACTAGTTCAACATATCAATGCACCATGCTTCATAATAGCTCGTAATCGCTGATATTCCGATTCAATAAATAATTTTAATTCGACGCGTGACGGCCACGATCCCCTGTCGTAGGGATCAGCTTCCAATAAATCGTCTATAAAATTAAACTAGGGATCACTTAAAGAGTGCTCATAAAAGGGGATACACCGATGAACGTATGTACTGAAAGACAAGTCTTGGCAAAATTGTTCAATTTGACGTTTACTTTTTACGATTACTATTTATTTATTTGAAGTAAAATAAGTGGACTATATACATATCCGTTAAAATATATTAAAACTAAATAAGTTTGGATCCAAAGTGTTTAGAAATATTACCTACTACTATAATAAATTTCTTTAGGGGCAATGTAATTTTTATATTTTATCTTGTAAGGAAAACAAATAATTTTAAGGAAGATATGTGAAAGCCGAATATTCATAACGAGGTTTTATCGTTAAGTAAATTTGGAAAATACAAGCGGGTAATGATAAAATAATGTCAACAATGAATTTGCACGTTCGCTATTCGTTACCATTACTTCCCTCTCCCTCAACCCTCGAGTCTATAACCCTTGCGTCTCCTCCATTACGTATAATCAAATTTAAGGGTGAAATTGATAATGAAAATATTTGAAGAATTCTCTCCCTAGTTCTTTTGAACAGCAAATACTCGGCGCCGGTCGGTTATGACTTATAATCTCGGAGTATCGTAGGGAGAAAATATGTTAAATATTTTGGTGTTACCAATAGATGTTATTTAAGGTTCACCGCTATAACAACTTTAACTAACTTTATCTTTTATTGCTTTTTCACTATTGATACTTTATAATCCTTAATGCCTACTGCTTTTGATATTTAATTTTAAAAACATTTTATTAGATACTAGATTCTTATTATACGATTCTTAAATCGCAGTATTGGAAAAATCTTAGCAAATGAGATGTAAATCTCTGATTATATGTATATAACATTTCTAAAACTTTGACAGGCTGATAAGATAAGGTAAGAGCAACACGCGGGAAGAAGTCCGCGAGACAACGACTGAGCTTTTCATTAGACCAATTCCCGACGTTATTTAACGCTCCGCTTCTCTCGCTATAGTATCATTTACCTTATTTATTGCTTGTAATGAAGTCAAAAGAAGAATTTTATTATTTAAAATGGAATCCAAATTATTTAAGAGAAATCCTGCTAACACTTATAGATTCTACTTGTCATTACTAGCCATTGTTTAACATGTCACATTAGTTGGAATTGACAATTTAACGCTTAAAAATGTATCTCATTATTATATCTACTTAAAATAGATTAACTGGTAGCAAAAAACTATATAAATAATAAACGCAGTTCAAAAGTTTCGATGGCCGTTTGAAAATGTGATTTTATTCGATGACCCTTCAAAAAATTTCGTAATATAAATTAGTTTCATGTGCACTGTACAGTGTGAATTAATTGTACTGTGAACATTAATAAACCAGATATTAGCTGTCAAACAAGTGGGAGCCGTCTGCTCTGCGGCACGTGCCCGAGCGTCCCGAATTGATTGCGATTACACCCGACCTCCCCTCCCCTCCCCTCCCCACCCCTCTATCTTCCGGACCCCTTAAACTCTATTCTGAAGATGATCCTACATGACCCTATAACCATTTGGCAGTTCGATGTAGGTTTGTTTCAAGCTAATCGAACTAATCGCTCGATATGATTCAACACAAACATGAGGGAATTTTTCGACTTGCGACTATATTATATTATAGTCTATGCAGTGGTTTTGTTCTACTATAACTATAGCTAAATCAAAATCAGTTACTATGTTTTTCCGTTTAAATAAGAGGAATTTACAACATGAAAAGTATATTTATTTTGACCAGCAAAATATCCTATGGCATACAAACCATTTATTGTGTAGCATTTATATTTTATTATCACATAGACAAATAAACAGAAGATATACTCTCAACAAAAATAAAATATAAAATTACTAGATAATACACCTAACTATATTTCGATTTTAAAACATAAATTTATTTTTATAGATAACATATTATTAATCACAAAGGTCAAATTATAAAGAAAATGTATTTCAAAGACCGTGCAGAGAGAACAAAGTAGGTCGAGGGTGTCTCGGGACAATATAAATTCGCTTTATGACATGCGAAATTGCTCTCAATAAATTGTTGATGAGCGGTCGTAGTGAGGAGACCCGGGGGGAGCGGACACGTGCGTTCATATTAAACTTTTCATTACACGAACATATTCTATGACCCGCGCACTTGTTCCGCTATCAAATGGAGTACCCTATTGATACTGGCCACCTGCAGCTAGTCCCGAACTTGTATTATTCAAATAATTAAATGTTTTTATGATTATATTAGCTTACAATACAATAATTATGTTAGCTTCGTTTTTATGATATTTGTTATATTATTTTATTGTGATAGATATAAGTTGAAAAATATGAAGTTATTTAGTTTTTACTAAATATTTGAGGTGTTGTCAAATTATTATATAGTATTGAAACTTGCCAAGTATTATGCATTTAACAAAAGTAATATTATAAGTGAGTCACTCGGTAGGTAATACAGCCAATGCACTTGACTCATCTAATTCGCTACACACAACATTATTTAATTATTAATTCGGCTCGCTCAGTGCGCTCATTGACTACTCGACTGTTCCACCCCACCCTCCTCTAATGCGGCTTGGACCTGGAGAGTTTTTATTGGATTAAGACTTATTAAAATGTTGAATTTTGTATTTTTATGTTTATTATTTATTCATTAGATTAAAGATTTTGTTACTCTATTAAAGTTATGGTAATAGTATATTACTAGATAATAATATCTTAATAAACATTTAATTTTAAAAGGAAATGTTCGTGAAACCATTGTAAAAGTAGTAGCCAGATGGGGGTTGTGGTTCAAAAAGAAGCAGAACTTAACCAACAAAAAGAAAGGAAAGCGAAAATGAAAATAACATGACAAACAAATATGTGGCAGAACGAGCGACACGCGTGGAATGGCGCGGGGGGTGAAGAAGTGGAGGGTCGGGGAGAGGGAGGGGAGGCGATATATCTGAGCGAGTAATATCTGCTTTTATTAGTTTTTTCGGCGACAACCCTCGCGAGCCGCATATTTGCTTTGATGACGCGATCCACATCCGAGGCCGCCCTCGGTATGGAGACGTTCGGCCCATTTATTGTCATTGTTCTTAAATTCATTACCTCTTCCCTCTGCTCTCATTGATGCGACACAATACACCCGTAAACCGATTAGTCGGATTTAATGCGGCACACTGTGTGGAATGTAGGAAATGTTTGTTGACAATTAACGAGTTTGTTTCAGCGAATATCTTAGTGATGGTGAATATTTGAAATTGTTCTTGAATAGTGCATTGCATGTACATATCGACATTTACTTGCTATATGAATGCTATATTTATTATATATTATAGCTTATACAAAGTGACCCTCTAAAGTCTATTAGTACAAGAGTGCTACAGTTTTAGATAAATGGGGAAAACTTTATAAAAAATGGAAACATTTTGAGTATAGATACTAAATAATGAACTAGTGATTATTGAATACATCCTTCCATATCAACAAAAAACACATTCTAGACACAACCCAAGCGTCTCAAAACTCTAGAACTATGAGGCAGTTTGTAACGTTAGGTTTAGTATTAGTATCAACTGCTACAGAACGGAACTGTTGTACATATAAAAACTGTTGTACCAATACATAATTTTATCCCCCAACTTATTTACATGTTTTCATCCCGTAAAATATTTTGTACACATCATTTCATCCCGAGATACGCTTGTATAAATAAGAACCTACAGCGAGTGTAGCTGTAGTTGTACATGAAGCAGCGAAGTGAAGCATGGGTAGGGTCTATGAGAGCGTGGGAAGGTGATCGGACATCAAACGCCTCAGTTCCGAGAACCACTATCGCGCCGATATCGACCGTCAGGCGTCGGCGAGATGCTTCGAAGATATCATCACTACCCTTTTGTTTTATAGTCTTATGGTATTATTTAATCCATTTACAGATTCATGTTTGTATGTTTAAAGAATTATACTGATTGCTTGATTATATTCGTATTTTATTTCATAATACTTTTTATTATTATTTTGTCTGAAACTGTAGTTCCTATTTGGAGAAGGTAAATATAGATGTATGAAATTTTTATTTACAATATATTTTTATTTTAATTTATAAGAAGAAAATCAAGGTTTTTACAATTAATATTTATTATTTATATTACATATTTACAAATAAAATATTTAAGTTAAGCCTGATCAGTTAATAAAACCATTATCTACCTATATATATTTATTCATGGAGTTAAAACAAATGCTCTATTAAAATTAAGGCTTATCTTTTCTACACTTGTATCAATAGATTCTCAAATTAAAGACAACATATACGAAGTATAAGGAAAACTTTGAATATAGCAATAGGCGATATCTACCAATTAATATCTCTAATATTCTGGGAGCAGTCATTCCTCGAACAAACTGTTCTCATGGTCTATAAATCTGTCCGCAGTCAGTCCTCCCAGTCAGGCCGCCAGTTCCTTGACCTGCGGACAACGCTGTGTTTAATTCTTTGTCAAATATTTTTATCTATGTCTTAGAATTAAGATTAAACAATGACCAACGACGAAAATAATTATAACGATAGCTCAAAATTTTTTGTGAATAAATCTTATTTATAAATATGTTTTAATATAGTTTTCGGGAATATATTGTCGTGGGATTCACTTTACATTTTGTTTTTTTTAAACAATCGGTTAACGAATAGAGAAGTTAATAATCTCTTATTTTCGTACCATTGCTGCTTCCCAGTGATTAAACATCAAAAATATGTACAAAAATAAACTTGAAATACTTATACCTACGCCCAAACTACTGGACGGAGTTTGATGACACTTTGTAGGTTTATAGTTTATACATTGGTATGTACAAAGGGTACGTTTTATCAAAATTAAAAAACCCCTATACAAAAAGAAGTCCAAGAAATAATATTATTCGGTACTTATTGAAGTCAATGCGTCGCGTCGGGAAAACGTTGCTCGTACGCTGACGACGTACGTCGTAGTATTTTTTTAAATAGCCATAGCGTCTATTTTAAAGAAAATCATCTTATGAATGTGGACTTACACTATACGATTTGATGTTGTTATTCCGTTATACTTTCATTTTGAATTCTTCCTATATTTAACGGTCCCCCAAAGCAACGACTTCAATAAGTTCATAATAATATTATTTTTATCTTTTTTAGACGTCTTTTTGTATTAGGGGTTTTTTATATATTTTTTTTGCAATTTAAAACTATTTTACTTTTTTCTCTGTTATAGGTACTAAATGAATCTACGAACAGAATAGTTTCACTTGCTTAGGTATTTACCATCAATATTGTATAAGAACCTTTCACCAATTAAAGCTCCTTATCTTGGAAACGACTGCTTCTATATCAACAAAACATAGCTAAGCACCATCTCGACGAACGGAACTACCAGATACACAGATACACAGATATATAGATACACAGATACACAGATATATAGATACACAGGTCAAATCAATAACATCCCTCTTTTTTGGTCGGGAGTCTATCTAAATCTTCGCATAGGAAGTCGCAGGCACAACTAGTACAATAATAAACGACTAAACTTTTATAATACATATATATGTTTATTAGCTTTTTATGAAATACTTACGAGTTTGTATGGCATTGAAAACATCAATATTTTGTTTCATTAACAAATAATGTTAATGAATACAATAAAAAGTTGAAACCCATCTTAAAAATTAAAACCTTTTTTATAACATTTATTAATTATACTCGCAAGAAGTTGTAATATTTACATCAGGTTATATCCATAGTTAATTTATAGTATTCGTACCAATTTATTTTCTCTCTATTTGAGTTGTGAGATAAAGATGAATTATTTGATAGTGTCATGTGGTAATAATACATATTATTACCACATGACACTATCAAATTAATATTAGGTATATTAATTTTTAGTAGAACATTTCCCGCTGAAGGCTCGTAATATCAAGGGCTGTATATTTTTATTGCAGTGCACGAGATCGGTCATTGGAGAGGAGGAACGCAGAAATCGTTTAAAGAGGAAACGAGAAGTAATAAAAGGCGGAGAGCAGAGGGTCAGTTAACTATTTTAATGGCTTTTTCTGTGAGAGGGCGCGCTCCCGTTGCATCTCGCATTATTAAATTCCTCTTAAATTAAACGCGAAGCTCGTTTCGCATTTACCTGAGTTTTATTTCACTTGAAAGGATTCAGTTTGTTTGTGTTCCGATTGTTTCGGTGTTCTTCATTCTCGTATTATTATTGTAAAACAAGTTCTTACAAAGTAATCCAATAAACAAAACAATAAATGTCTTAATTACGATTAAGAACACAATTTATACATGTACGAGTACAAAGGTCCACTATATTTCCACTACATTTCCACTATTTTCCAAATATAGTGGAACTTTGTACAAGTATAAATTGTGTTCTTCGTCGTAATTAAAAATGCAGTTCCATCAAGAAATAACAACATGTTCTATAAAAAGAAAAAAAATAAATAAATTAATTAATATCTTTCTATAATTTCAGTGCTTTTATCAGTGACTTTCTCCGCGGAATATAAAAAAGGTAAAAATATTTCTACGTGGGATAAACCAATTCAATCAATAAATTTTTGAAGGTACACCAAACACCAAATTTCCATAAGCTTTAAAACAATACAACATACACACACTACTACAAATTTGAATACACTTAAATCATGTAGTAACTATAAGTTTCTCAAATGTTTAAGAAAATACTACAAGTCTTTGTTCGATATTTAATAGTTATCCGTTGTTTATTATTTATACAAATGTGTCGTAATGGTTTTTTTTTTATCTTATTGCTCAACCTGTTCTCATTGTAAATGTAAAAAGTTATAACAATAGGTACGTAATACATTAATCTTGCTGTTCTTATAATATAAGTAGGTACCTACCTACGTACGTATTATTAGGTACTTTTAATATAATAATACGTGGGTACATATATGTTATATACTATATATATTATATATCTCAATACCCGTTCGGCGTTCCCGAGTCTAACAGTAAAAACAATTTTTAATCGGTTAAGGAGTTTTTGAGTGATGCTCGAAGGTGATCAGTGATGTTCGGACAGATAAGATGTTTAAAACATGTATTTTTGTGTGTTCTAATAGGTTTCATAGATTTTTTTCATATTATTGCTTCGAAAAAGGAGATATTTTCGGATTGCAATAATCCTAAAATATTGTTTTCGTAGACTATTTATTTAAAACTAGCTGTGATTTGTACGCGTAGATTTCGATTTTGATAAAAGGTACCCTTTGTACTTACCAATGTATGTATTGTGTAAATAAACTTTCAAATTTAATCAAACTTAATGAAGTAGTTTTTCCTTGTAGGAATGTTTCTAGTTTTTTTTGTATATTTTTTGATGTTTAATCACTGGCAAGCAGCAATGGTACGAAAATAAGAGATTATTAACTCCTTTATTTGTTAACCGATTCTTAAAAAGAAACAAAACGTGAATACCATGACAATGTATTCCCGAATATTGCAACTAAATCGATTAATACGTTTCTGAGATTAGCGTACACAAACATACACACATATAGACGAACAGGCACAATGAAAAAACATTGTTTTGTGTTCTCTTGCTTATACAAAGGTTCCCTATTACTAATTTTTGAAAATATTTGACATGTACAGACAACGATCAGTTACAATTTTATTATATAGATAGATTTCTGGAGCAGTTTAAATACATCAACATACATACATCTTTTGATGAAGTGAAGAGTGTGCAATGAAAGTTAAAAACTAAATGTTACTCAGAGTAACGTTCAATTTCTATGTATAAAAGTTTACTTTAGCTATTTTTTTTTTCGTGTTGCGTGAACAACTAAAAGGCAATCTTTTTCATTTCTAAACCGAATTAGACGAAATAAACACTAAATGTTAAGTGAACAATATTACAATATATTCCCGAAAACTTCATTTAAATTGGTTAAGCTGTTTCTGAGACTAACTTGCACAAAAATACAGACATACAGAAACACAGACAACAATGATAAACCACTGTTTTGGGTTCTCTTGCTCTTATAAAGGCTCCCATCATAATTATTTATTTTTCATGTACAGTTTTCGATCAGTGACAATTTTATATATATATATATATATATATATATATATATATATATATATATATATATATATACAAATATATATATTGTATATATATATATATATATATATATATATATATATATATATATATATATATATAGATGACATGTTGTACAACAAACACGTCAATCAAATAGCAAGAATAAAATGACCAAAATATTTATTTATTTTATTGATTTATTCTTTTAAGTAATATCTATATACACCAATGTGTAGAAAAATATATAATAAACTTTATAACTATTGTTTATAATATTAAAATAAAACCGAGTCTGTAAGCTACAGAGTACAGCATAGAGAGGCTATTTTAGAGCGAGATCGGCCATCGGCCATCGCCCGTACGTCAATGTGTCGGCCAGCATTCCGCCCGCTAGATTGACATAATGGCCGACTTGGTAATTACCTCTATTTTAATTATACACTATTTAGAATTAGCTGTTATCTTTTGCGATATTTTACATACTTTAATATAAATTTAACTGTATTACATTATATAAACCACTATGTACGGGTTTGATTTAGTAACGATAACACAGCAAAAGACAAAAAAAAAGTAAAAAGACTTAACAGTTCGCAGGACGAGAGAGATCTTAGTTTGTGAATAAAATTATTATAATTATGGCAATGCAATTTAAAACGACTGCCTCCAAGATATGCGATATCTCCTTAACGGGAAAGCGATCTAGTATGTTTGTTTTAATGAATGGTAATTAGAGGCAATTATAATGTAGGTATCAATCAGAGATAAGTAGGCGAAGAATGCGCGGTAATGTAGCGAGACAATGGTGACCGACCGAAGCCCGCGCAGAATGGACAGTATGCGAGACGCGCGCGTCTCCGCATCGCACTCGTGTCGTGTCGTGTCCGTGCCGTCCATTCAGTGTTATTAATAGCTGATCTCACGATTGATTTACCACTTTTATTTTTTGTTACTTATATTCTTACCACTTTTATTCCCTACATTATCGATTATTATTATGGAATGCCTTTTCACGGACTGTCGCATAACAGGGATCTGAAGATAGTAATAAGTAAATACCTATATTTTTAATTAATATCATTTCTGAACTAATAAACGTCCACTAAATTAGAATATTAAGTTAGACATAAGTAAGAATCGTTTAAAAAGTAACATGATGTTGGTAACAAAAAATACGGACACAACATTCAAACACACATTCTTCTGGTAATGATATATAAAGATACATCAATGTAAGGCATACTTAATTAGATATCAAAGTTAATTTTCGGACATCGTCCGGACAGGGAGGAGGGGGGGTGTTTATAGATGATAGAGAGGAAGGGGGGGGAGGGGAGGGGTAGTTTATGCTTGTGTAATTAAAGTAGCATATCCAGAAGAGCTGCGAAGTACAGTATAGATGTCACTTTCTGCCAATACGACAAGTACTATTTACATTCTGATTTTTGACGACATGAGTACCTACCTATAGATCTAATCTGTTTGAAAGTTACTACAATACTATATCAGAAATATATTTATTCAGTCTATTTTAATTTTCCGAACCATTATCTTAAGCTTTGAGTTTGATAGAAGTAGAGGAGAGAAATAATTGTCATGTAAAATAAGTAAACAATTGATGATATACAGACATGAAAAGTATTTAATTGTATGAAAAGTACCATAGCAGCAGCAGCCTTGAAATTCTTCTGAGAGCAGCGCGCTGACCAACAGACGGTTTTTATCGTCGCTTCCATATAGTCCGCCGACTTACACAATAGCTCATAACACTTTGGATGGGTTACAAGTTGAAAATATTTGGAGATACTTTGTCGTTAATTTATTCGTATTGTAATTATTATTTTTCTTTGACAGTGTTTGTTCGCTAAGAACCACAATTCGAACGAACTTCATATAACAAATCCCGAATGGGTACAAAAATTATAGTAACGATCTTGCTGGTTATCAGTGTGTTCCAACTATTACATAATCAAATCAAGTTACAAAATAAAATATTCTTATATTATTATACTTGTAACAATATACCTACAATGAAAATAATGTTTTTTTGTGTAACACAAAAGTAATTGCTAATAGTTCTACTTTATGCTGAATGTTAATAACAATTCAGGTTTAATTCAAATATTTTGACTATCGAGATGATGGGAAAAGACAAATTATAATTCAAACTAAATATTATTGTTTCTATTATTAGTTTTAGCAATTATACTTTTATTAGCTGGAGCTAGTGTTTTGTTGAATTGTTTTCTTGTATTTTAAGTAAGGCAAAAACATAATTGCGCCTGTCAGAAAGGATAATAAGAATGTGGCTGCCCATTGCGCTTGTCACCGCTGGTGCTACGGACACAACGAATATTGGTACCTTGATAAATATTGTTGGTGAGATAAATATTGATATATTAACCAAAAAATCACTGTGTTCCCACAGAAGTTTGATCCAAGAAGGTAATCAATTTGTAAAATCAGCATGGGGTCTCTACTGGAAGGCATTAGCGTGAAGTTGCTTGAGGGCACGCATAGTTTGCCCATACCAGGCGACCGGCTGCTACTCATATCGAGTCGCGCTGTAAACGCCTTATACGAGCATATTACTGACGCACTGCTGCTGAGCTCGCATATACATACAGCTTGTTAATCATTATTTTATGTTATAAATGGTTAGTAAGTAATAGTAGTAGTAGTTAAATGCATAAAACTTAATTATTCGTATCCAAGAAATATTTGGCATAATTATAATATGCAACGTTTTAAAGTTTTAAGTTATTTGTAAAAAATCGGAAAATATAATAAAACTAGTGTTAGATTCTTTTTGTATTTCTATATGTATTTTTATTTTGTTAAAACTACGTCCTACTACTCAATAAGCAATCACAAATTTATTAAAATGTTCAATTTGATATATTTTATAGCTACTAAGAAGGCAAGATTTTAAACCGCCAGTGAGTTTTTTTGTCATTATAGCTCACTATGGATGGTATGGAATAAAGTTCTTAGCTGGAACTCGTTCCACTACAGTGACATTGTGGCGTGGTAACTCAGAATCCGACCTGATACCTACATATAGTAACCTACAAGCGTCTAAATCGGTCGAAATAAAAACGAGAAAATGAACTCTTGTTTAGCGTCCTTCAGCTGAATTGTTCGATAACTGTGAAAAATTGAGCCGCTAACGGCGCAAATTGAGTGAAGTTGCAGGAAGGGGCCGAGAAATAATGCTCACCTGCCATGCTCCACCACTTTCATACAGTCTAAATAATTTATATAGAAATAGCTTCAAACAATACAGTGCGGTAATTTTTAGCACAGCAAATATTTAGGCTGTGACACCGGGGGTTAGGGTGGAGAGTAGCATGGGGCGTGGGGTTCCAGGGGGTTGTGAGGGCGCGGGGTGCGCGGCGGCTGTGAAATTGATCCGTTCATACTTCATAATCATTGGTGAGAGCGCGGTATTACACGCCCGTCGCGCGTATCAAAGGGACCGCGGGACCGCGCCGGGACGTGCAGCGGCGACACGCGCCACCCAGCTTCACCTTTATCTCCAGTACATAAGAACTACAATTGTATGGATGGATTGTGGAGCACGATCAAAGTAAATGATGCGCACTCACACATTCCTGAATCTAAAGTACGAGTATCATGTTGCACGCACTATTAAGTTTCAAATTGTGCTTAATTAATCCGGTAAATGGTCAGACTCGCACTTGACTTCAAAATAAGTAAATACGAGTGGGTTCATATATATATGAACTGTGACTGAAATTAATAAATAAATCAAATCATACATTTAATTACCTGAAACGACAAACACAAAATAGCACTCATTACGTAAACAATAATTCCTAACATTTCTGATGTTTATCGTCTCGAAACTAATTGTAGCTTGAAATCATTTTTCAACTGAAAGGCAATTAATGTAACTCAAAGCTACAGTAATACAATGTTATAGATATGAGAGCTGCGTCTGTTACATGTTACATTCACATAACAATATATACTCATTAGTATAGCATTACGACTCATAACTTCCTGTTATATTTTATTTTGAGGTTATATATTTTAAATGATACATAATTTTTGGAATTTTTGTTCCGGATGGTCTAAGTCGCTTCAATAACGTCGCCGGTTAGAACACTTATTTCCTAGCCAATGTATTATAAATGGATACTGATAAGCAATAGTGTGTCAAGCCACAAATACTTAGTTTTGAGAAAAATGTGTTTAAAGATTTTACAAGAATTTTAATTAATTGTTTGAAAAATATCGACCAAGATTTTATTCTTTTGAAAGTTGGAAGTTTACCACTCTCTGAACCACTGAATGACGAAATAAATTGTCAAGTATCATAATATCTTTAGTGTGTCATAATAAATGTAGGTATAAAGTGATAATAATTTGATTGACGAACGTGTTAAAGAATTTAATGTAATGTTTGATAAAAATACATTTTTTGGACTTAAATGACCTTAAGTGTTTTTGTTTAATGTAGAATATTTGACCCATTATAAGAATACATAAATATCTCCTCAAATCACTTTTTTGGGTTTGCACACTATTGCTTATCTGCATCCAAATAGTAAATTAGGTTCTAATCACTCTACACTTCTAATTCCTCACATAGTCTATTACTGGTTTTTATACTTTTTTACGCTCAGATACATTAAACATATTTAGATACGTAACATAAACGCGTCTTAAGCGTACTGTCCAATGGCGCAGGTGGTGGCGACGCACGGTCTGCGCCCGCGCATTTCTGAAACAGAACTCTATTGTTTTTAAATTTTGTGAATATGCTAAATCCACATCTGTCGTTTACTATAAATATCGAGTCGTTGACCCCTCTTTTTGATAAATATTAAAAAGCACATATGGCCTTTTAATATGTCTTTTTATGTTAAAAAATATATTTTTTTAAAACTAACTCCTTTTTTAAAACTAACTTCTTTTTTAGTAGGACAAATCATCATCCATTTCCTATATAGATTACCTACTCAGAAAATTATTCTTTGTAAATAGAATTTGCAAAGAAGAAAAAGAAATTTAATTTTATAAAATAAATAAAAGAGTAGTCCTGAAATTTTATTTTAATTTCTTTTTATCGTATACCTAAGATGGATATATAATACAATAGAAACTAAATTGTAGAGTCATTTGTTGGTTCATGATATTTTATATTAGTACCTACCTTATTATTTGTACATAGCAATACAATGCATCCAAAATAAAATATATTTTAATATGGCCTAAATTCTAAAAATATTTAGATAACCTTGTCAGAACATTAAAAAGAAGATAAAAGCAGCGCAAGGTAGAGTCTCCTATACGCGAATAAAAATGAATTCCTGGCATCCCGACACGTCGATCTATTTAAATCCTATGTCCATTCCAACGAACATTCTGTGGAACCAATTTCGATAACAAAAGGATACGTTCTCTTATTTACTCGCTATAAAATAAAGAAAAAACTGCTGTTCTTTCATCGAGTATGATTGTCGGAATCCTTCTGTCTAACAAGTGTCGTGGTATCGATGACGAACCGCGCATGGAGGAGGAAAGTGGTGGGGATGAGGGATCAGGGACTAGAGGAGAGGGGGAGGGGTTGCTGGACATTAGCACACAATGGCGCAGCTGGGCCTTATCAGATCGCGGTAACCACTTGACCTGTAGTGGAGACTGACCCATATTAATTGTTAATTTATCACTTCGTTACGTTTCTTTATAAAAACTTAAAATAAAAATTGACGCATTGTTGCATATGTTTTTAAGTGTTCGGTGATATTAGAGTAGGTATTCGTATTCTACTTAGTATAAAGCCTTGTTAGTTGTTAAGAGAAATTATTTATTTTAAGAAAATAATTATTGCTGAAATATATTAAAGTATGTATTTCAAAAACTTAAGTTGATCCAAAAAAATATACCTCAACCTTTAGATTAACAACACATGTCTAATCTGCAGCGGCTTTCCAGTATTAAATATTGTAAATTGATTGAATATCGCAATGTGTGGACGTCGTTAATCGTCGATTTAAAAGTATAATCCTGTGGCATAATATAGGGAAGTGTACCGCCGGTGGTCGGTGGTCAGTGCTTCCTGTCTGTTTGTGTTTTTGCGTTTGTCGCGTGTCCGAAGGATGAATTATGTATCTGTCAGCGTAGTGCCGAGGGGTCCGGCCTGTCTGTCACAACCTTGCTATTACGGAGTTTGTTATATTTAAACATGTAAAAATAAAACACATGTTAGAAACATTTTTCTCTAGTAAAATTATAATTATTTACCAAGTATTAAAAAAAAATAATAATTATTTAAAATATGGAAATAACGCGAACAAAATAGGTATTATATACCTTTTATCCGACTGACGTTTTTTCCAGGTTTCACCGGTCGTAGCCAGAAACTGAGTCAGGTAGGTACGTAACAGGTATGTGATTTTTAAATAATTATAGGGATATTATGGATTATAGGTATATCATGATAGTCTAAAAGTTAGGAAAAAATAAGTAAAAACTGGGCCTATACCTAAGTAGAGTAATAACATCAAAGCAGCACAGTTATTATCTAGGCATTCGGCCTTCGCAGAAAGAAATAAAATCTAGCGATAATATTTGATTGATTGTATGGTTCTTTTGAAATTTACGAGCGTAACTTATGTAGGCATGTAGAACATTCTTTGGAGGCAATTTCGATAAGCGTATACACGTTAGTAGGTACCATTAATCATTTAGTTTTCGCGTCTCAAAACTTTCCGTAACGCATTTAACTTTAAAGGGAACATTTATCTTTAGTCGCTCCTTATGTTTTATTGGAGTTTGGTCTCATAGTAAACGTTTTCTAAAGTAACAGAACGGGTCTGAAGCCTATGGCCACGAATGTTTTCATATAATAAATATTAAGTATGTAAATGTTTTCACGGAATATTGTTCTTGATATTGTATTATAGATTGTATTTTAATTTTTGGTTGGATGGTAACTAAAAATATATATATATAATTATCAATATAACTATCAAGAATACCTAAAATCAGGCAATGTGTTACATGAACAATCAGTGTATATTTAATCGAATAACCTTGCTTTTTCAATCTTTTCAACTTTTTGTTCACGAATTATACAACATTTACAAATACCAATGCTTATAGCAATATGTTCCTTACTATATATTCTGACATCAGATGAAGTGTGTAGAATAATAATCCGCGCTCCATTAGCGGAGTTTGCGAGAGATTAAGTTGAAGTAACTTGTGAACTCCTCGTACGATAATTACGCCGTTCTCTCCCTTCACCCCCCACTCCTTCTCCCGGATCTCCTTTCCCCCACCTTCCTCTTTTACCACAGCGCGGCGGCCAACTCTATTATACGTTTATGAAGTCTTCAGTGTATTGATCTATCAATCTTTGGTAGATAAAGTATGAAAAAAAAAAAAATTTTTTTTAAAATTAAAAAATAAATATATATAATTTGAAACATTCGTATTGCTATGAAGGTCAATTATTTTATTTTTATTTTGAGGTGCTAGTGATAAACGTAGACTGAAAACTAAACGAGTTACGAGTATTAGGTACACCGCATCCTGCCCAGAAAAGAGCCTCGAACATAGAAATATAATTACATATGACATTAATATGTATTGCGTACTTAAAATTGAAAAAAAAAGATAAAACTTTTAAGACTAGAGCTCTCTACACGTCGCTACGAAACAATAAGCCATAACTTTAAACTATTAGAATAGCGAATTAAAAAGTATTCACAAAGATCGTTAATTCGAACCCTGCCCTTATCGATTACTTTTTTGTGCTATATTTATTTGAAAGTTGCATTTAAACTTTTTATATAAAATATAATTTATTATTAAAACATATATATTAATATACGTAACATAAGTTGATAATAAATAAAATATAAATAAATAAAACCTACTCAAAGTAAGAGCTTAAAATAGAGCTCAAGAGACAGCAACCCTACTGATAGCGGTAGTCGGTAGAAACCACCTCCGACACTGCCTTCATTACTACACCCTTTTCCTATAAATCTTCTTACTCCTATTACAAGGGACTGCTATTTAAAAGTACTCCAAAGTATTTCTTATTACGTTCATTATACGCTTAGACTTTAATTATGATACTTGATTTATATCTTGAAGATATTGTTAATTAATTTTATGTTCAAAATGTTTTACATAAATATTGGAGTTCGTTAGAGTTAAGATAATTATGTTATTCGTAACTGGATTCTGATTATACTTTGCTAGACAAACATACACAATATAAGAATTATTACCCACATAACTAAAATCCAATGCGGTGGTCGCAGGTTCGATCCCCGCACTACAAAAATATTTGGAAAACAGATCTTATTAGGAACTGGGTGTTATTTATATATATATTATTTTTGTACTTACTTAAGAAATATGTTTCTGTTGGTCTATTAGATGTCTAACACCTATACTTAGCACTAGTTTAGCTTATTTTTATTTTGAGTTGCATATTGATATGTATTTATAAATAACATTTATTGTTTGTGTAAACATAAATATAATATGAATATACAAACACAATATAATATATATATTAATCGGCAGTCTCCGACTTGTCTAGGATCCTTAAGCAATCACACATATTGTTATTTAATGGATATATCGAAATTCACTTATGATGTTGAGCTAACTTATCAATATACGTTAAATTAAGATACATCCATATTAACGTCACAGTGCGTGACCTTTTAATTAAAATTTAATAAAATAAACCACCTCGTTGGTCGAGTGGTTGCCGCAGAGTAAGGTATAGCGGCGCAATGGGGCTTGGGTTCGATTCCCCTCAGGGATAGGCATGTATCCGATGAACATAGATGTTTGTATTTCTGAATTTAGTCGTTTAAGAAATATATTCGCAGTATTAATAATGTGTATTTCTACGTATTTGTGTAGGTGTCTAACACCCTTACCATAAATAAATAATTTACTTACTTAGGGTCTAGACCAATGTGTGTTACTTTTCCTGTGATATTATTATTATAAAATAAATTAGCATGAACATTTTTGCTGTAGCAGTAGAGCGTACTTACATTGTAGTATAATTTGTATAATTATATAAATTAAAGTTTAAGTATATAATTAAAGTATAATTATATAAATTGTTAAACATACATTGAAGCTGGAGTGATTGTATTAATGAATTGAATGCTAAAGTAATATTTCACGTGGTAATAAAGTAGTTAAAAAAGACACATTCTAAACAAAACCAAATTAAAGCTAACTAATTTAACCTTCTTATCTTTCTGGTGTTAAAAGTATCTACCTATCTATAAGTACATCTCATTGTAGTTTTATAATCTAATGATGTACGTCCAATGGCAATTATTGATATAATTTAAAAAAAAATACATATATTATAAGGTACGTAGTGTTAAAATTTTCACTTTAAAATAAAAGAAGGTTTCTTCATCAATTGATTATTTTATATTTTTATAAATAACACTTGGTTTATATAACTATCACTTATCAATACATATGGATCTGAACACTAATTTGCTTTTAACGCCCAATGAAGACTGATGTCCTTTTATACAAATCTTAGAACTTCATTAAATTTTATTTACAAGTCTTCTATTGACTAACAATATGACAATTTGCCACTTTAATCGGAAGTCAAAAGTGAACTACTAAATAAACTAAAACATTTTCTAATAATTCAACATAACTAACATATTATAAATACATTAAAAATAATAATTGATATAAACTTGATAAAATTTCACAAAATAACCGTTACGTTTAATCAAATTTACTACTTATTTTTATAAGAATAATTACAATTATCTATTAAATACTCAATATTAATTACAGATCAAGACACGATTTTTTCACAAGCTAACAGTAGATACACACAATTAATTCTGGATCTGTTAGTATTTTTTCAAGAATAATATATTTTTTTATAAAAATGCAAAGTGTATTTAATTTATTGACTTTTCTGGTTTCTTTATCAGTGGTTGGAATTTAACTTGTATAGGTTTCTGTATCACTTTAAATATAACCATTTATACTTATATTTTATAAAGGTATAAGTACCTACATTTATAAGTACACACTAATAAAACGTGTAATGGACTGATTATTAGTTTTAATAAATGTATGAAACAAGTTCCTATGTATGTAACTATTGTTGATTTCTTAAACTTTCAATCTATTTTAAATAGTATTAATAATTAACATTCAAAGTGGCTGACCTCTTATTTCTATTAAAAGCAGTGCTTACTTGAAACTTATACTTAAATTATTTCTTACATAACTATAAGATAAATAAGAGTATAATATATTATTAATTTATCAATAAGGTTATTATGTAAATTACCCATATTCGCCAAAGGAAATACATCTTAGCTTACAGTGTATTAAGAATATCATTGTACCTAAATTTACATTTAGTAGACCGGAACCTACCTATATCTACCTACGAATATTTGTAACTAAAAATATAAAAGAATTTAGCAATTATAACACAATGGACTTAACTACCCAAAAATAATTATACCTCACATTTCGCAATGAATATATAACTGGATACATAAACAATAGACACAATGGTGACGAGAAATCCAGCGATGTTCACATTGTTAGCACCGCCATGTTGGCACCAGTGGCACCTGGGAACCCGTTGGGAAAGACGGAACAATCAGAGCAATTAAATGGCGATTAAAATAAGTTTGGGTTGTGGCGGTTAAGAACTTGTTCAAATTTGTAATTAAGTAGAAACTCACATGTTTGAAGGAATGTTTCACTGAATTAATCGGGTCATGTCCTGCTTTTCTAAGGTTTATTTATTACTTGCACTTGTTAGCTAATACAATATAGGTATTAGTATTTTTACTAGCTGGTTCCTCGACTCGGCCCGACTTAACTATAAAGTAGCATTGTACTTTCAGAAAAGATACTGAACTTGATATCCGTGCGCACTATAGCTGTGGACCTCCTAACGATCTTCTTATAGGTGATTCAACTTCTTAAACTTTTAACTCATTATCTTTTTTGGCCAAGCAATGAGCGTTTCTAATAGGCTCCATTTATTCAGAAGTTAACTTCAATAACTGCGTCTGGTTGGTGCATGCCCGCAAAGCGCATTCCTGCGCACGCGCCGGGCGGGGCCGCTTTGATCTCGCCGCGCCCCGCCCCTCGCTACCACAGCTAGTAATCAGCTTGACCCACACTGCTTCAACGGCTTATTTGTGTTAGACACGCGATCTTACTCTTTATCGAATTCGAAGAAAGTTGTAAGTAAGAAACAAATAACATCTTAGCAAAAGTGCCTAATTAGAGTCTAATTATAACGCATAGGTATCTACCATTTTCTTAAGTCTTTGTCAAAGGTCAAAGATTTGTATGGGTGATATCCGCTATATTACTAGGTATACAAGTATATTATTATTTAAGAAATTGGGAATTAACGCGTAAGAATAGGTATCACATACCTTTTATGTGCCTGACGTTTCGACCAGGTTGCACCTGTCTGACTTGTGGTCACAGGCTGACTCCAAATCTGTGTGATGTGATACCTATTCCTACGCGTTAATTCCCGATTTCTTGAATAATAATATATAATGAAACGCGATAGTTTAAAAGTTAATCTGACTTGCTACAAATATATCAGGTAAATGTTTATTTTATTTATTTATATTCTTTATACTATTGAAATAAAACTTTTTACGGATTTAACTCGGGTATATTGAATTAAATTTTGAATGTAAATTTTAAATCTAACCCGACGTTTCGAATGCTTTGCAGCAATCGTGTTCACGGTAAGACGAGATGGAGGTGTCTGTCAGTAAGTCAGTTAATTAGTCATCTCCCTCCAACGGTTTCTAAGCTTCCGGGCGTACAGTTCAGTATTCACACAAAACGCACTAACAGTAGGTATCTTGAGGTGTTACAGTGCGGTCACAGACATGGGATTTTATATTTTTCAAAAGTGGGTCCCAGGTGTTAAATAATCCCCAACCATCTTCTCTATTAAAATTAGGATGTTTTTTAATTTCAATAGCCTCACGAACCATTCTTGGAATGTAACGTTGTTCTTTAGCGAGGATTTTAGGTTTATCAAATCTTATATACCTAATGATTGGGCTTGTCTATGGTATGTTCACACACTGCAGACTTCGATGTATGCCTATGCTTGATATCCGATATGTGTTCCTTAACTCTTTTACCGATGCTCCTCTTTGTTTGACCTATGTATGACAAGACAAGTTCTTTATACTACCACATTTAAAAAAAATATTAAAGTTACAAATAAAACCTCCTGTGAAATCTTAAGATATTTCACAGGAGCTTTGTATATGGGTATACTAGACTCAGGTCTAATTCCATAAGATAGATTCATGAAGCAGAAAGCTGGTGAGAAGCTCAATTAAATTAAACGATTTGTTCTAAATAGGCTTCTTAGTCGCAAGTGATATGTAAGAACTAGTTAGAACTTAGGTTTTAATTAATATGGTAGAAATACAATAAGATACTTAGGTATATGGAATGTTTAACTACGTCACCATTAGTGTGGTGTTAGCCAATGAGTTGTGGTTCTTACCTTCAAACTAATGAAAATTGAATATTGCTATTGCAAAAGTCGTTTTAGAAAAGACAGCCGTTTCAATAAAGCCACAAGTGCAGAATATCGGCTCGTATTTTTTCTCCAATAGGTTTGTGTTTGATTCGGAAAGTTTATTGTAGAAAGAAAAGTCGTCGGGCGGTAATAAAAAAGTATTTTAATATCTACAATACAGTTGTAACACCTACGTTACCTACTACTAATATTTTTTCGCAGAGACCAAAAAAATATAATAAATTAAAAATTCTATGCTTCATTTTTTTACATTGAAAAGTTTCATCCATATGCCGTATTATCTTTACAAATTGGCAGGTTCCATAAATTGTACTCCGCTTACCAGCAACTTAACTCCGTTCGTAAATACTTCGCAATTAGGGCACATAAATATGACATGTCGTAAAACAGTCAATAAATCACACAATTAGTCTCTAGCGGTGCTAAATCACGTTATCTATGCGATAAGGAGTCGCGCGAGTCACAGCGACGACTTGCGCGATGCCTAATGTGCGCAGATGACACTCTATGATAGATGGTGCCACAAACTGCATACACGTCAACGCACTCTGACTGGGTTAGGGCTAAACTGGACCGACAATGGACTAGACGAGTGATTTAATAGATGAATGAATTGTGGTTCACAACCACGTTGCTCTATTTTAAATGAGAATAGTTTATGAGGTTATTTGTAGGTTATATAATGAGGAAATATTGTCAGTGCTATTTATAGGGCCTTATTTTAACTAAAAAAATAACGTTTTGTCTTAAAACACACGTTTTTTTTGGTTAAAATTTTACGATGATATTTATCATTATCTAATCTAAGTTACATTCAATTATTTTATATTATTATTATTAAATAAAGTAATCTTATGAAACATATAAGATTTTAAACCAACATGATTATTTAAACTACAACATAAAATTTTAGGGGATGTTTATAAAGTCTTTAATAGACTTGCTTTAAGATATTTTTATAACGTTGAAATTATAAAAAAATAACTACGAAGTTATTTCTTTTTTTAATCCAAAATAACTAGGTATATGAAAATAGCTTCAATACATTCACTTAAAATGTTATATAAGAACTGACATAGGTTTCTTTTATTAGATATTGACAGTAATTAAAACATAACGGTGACATTGTGATAGTACGGAGATAAACTTATTGAGATATTTGCAATAAGCAAAATAATCGCAACTATTTTCAATCATAATATCTACTAGTTCAGGTCTACTACTAGTAGATACTAATTTCGGAGGTAAGATTTAAAAACAAAAGGTATATATTATAGCCAGTTAATAATAAATTACATATTCCAATGTGTTTTATTGTAACATGATTTTAAAAACGAATTTAAAATATCCACATGACATCTTCGGAACATCGAAGTGAATTTACGAGTAGCTGGCGTAGATAAAATATAAGATAGCGGCAACTATGGCGTCTCGTGGACTCTACGTCTGACGGGACGGCTAGAGAAGATAGGATAGAGGGGTCGCAGGGGGAGGGTGAGGTATGGAGACTGAAAATTATAAGGAACTCTCTAAACCAATTTATAAATATCTTTTATCATTATTTTAATTAGTTTTACAAAATAATTCCTCTTCGACATTTTTATTACAATTCTTAGGAAATGTATATTAGACAAGACCGTTACAACGCCGGGGACTCGTAACCCGACTGCAGGCCCACCCACGAAGTCGCACTAGATCCCGTGTCCGCCTTTTTTACACCCTAATTAAGCTAATTTATCGAGACAATAAGAAAAATTATCGGGGAAGGGTCGGTTGGTGGCCTCTTTATGAGAGGTATTTAAAAGTCCGTTTTAAGAACGCTACCGCGCTACACCGGGTACCCACTTGATGCTCCAATAAATATTGAAGATACCATCTGACCGCAGGCTGAACCTCCTAGAATACGTAGCGATAACAAGACGGACGCAGGTACTGCTATTAAATGATTATTTTATGAGTCGCTGATCGGTTTTTGAATGGATGTTTGAATGGACCGCGTAGGCGTTTACTGCCGGCTGTTTGTGACACGAATTCTTACTATTTATCTAAATGCGTAACTCGACCAGACAGAGATTACGAAGGTATGCAGTTATTTGTCACCTTTAAATTTTGATTGTAAAATATTTAACGTAAATAGTTATAAAGACGCAAACACTGACGATCTAAGATAGTGTGAGTCATCGAAAGGTATTTTTGTGATAATTTGGGAGATACCTACATTCTCCAAAATTATCACAAAAATACCTCTTTGAATAGGTATCAGTCTCTCTATTATTGACTGAAATCATAAAGAGATGAAAATGATGCCCTCCGTAAATAAAATCTACCTATCTATTTAGGAATAGTATGTAGCGTCATTTAGCGGACAGCTACTTACATATATTTACAGGTACAGATATATCAAATAGGACGGGGAAAAGCATATAGAAGGTATGTATGAACTTCTAACAAAAAAATTTTTGGCTGTACTACTTGTAATGGCTGGTTTAAATGACATTAAAACTGTAACATTTTTAACAATTAAGCAAAATGTTGTTTCCCACCATTTTTCATTTGTTTTTCTTTCTGTCAAAATTAGTGAATCCAATGAAAAAATTCTATACATATTAAAGTTTTATTACGAGAAGGAAAAAAATGCGACCGATGTAAATCGCGAAAAAATTTCTGACGTTTAATGACCTCATGCAGTGTAAATAAGAGTAGCACAAAGTAGTTGAAAACGTTTTCATTCTGGGAATTTTAGTGTTAAAGCTGCACCTCTTTCTGCCAGAGAAAATAAACATCATTTTTGAAAAAGTGGTCTAAGATCGGCATGTCAGTAGTTAGTTACGATGTTGCTGAAAAACTGGTGATTGAACACAAAACAATTTTAACCCATTTTTAAAAAGCTGCGTAAATAAAAACACTCGATATTTGGATGCCGCACGAGCTCACTCAAATGAACCTAATGAACGGTGATCTCATTTGCGATTTTTTACTGACAGGCGATGAAACCGACCAGCTGTTGAAGAGATTGAAAACTGGTTATCAAAAGTAAATCACATACTATACGAACGTGGAAAAAGGTCATGGTCAAGGGTCGGTCAGGCTTCACAGACTGTAGGAAGATCCGGGTTAACTCACAATAAGGTGATGCTATGTATATGGTGGGTCTGGAAGAGCATTGTTCATTATGAGCTTTTTCGGCCGATTCGGATCTTTTCTGCCAACAGCTACTGAGATTAAAGCAAAAACATAAAAAGAAAGCCGGAATTGATCAATAGAAAGGTTGCGGTATTTCATCACGATAACGCTAGCCCACGCACTTCTTTAGCCAGTCAGCAAAAATTAAGAGAATTACACTGGAAGGTACTTTTAATGCATCCGCCGTATGGCCCTGAACTTGCACCTTCATATTTCTACCTGTTTCGGTCTCTACACAATTCTTTAGGCTCTGTCAGGTTGACATCAAGAGAGGACTGTCAAAACTACATGTCCGGTTTTTTTATCCTAAAAATTTAGTACCAAAATTTCTATATCAACGGGATTATGTCGCTACCAACAAGATGGCAATAAGTTATCAAACAAAATGGTACCTATATATTATAAACTAGCTGTGTCTGCGACATCGTACGCGTAGATTTCGATTTAGATAAAAAGTACCCTTGTAGGTAGGTACTTACCAATGTATGTAAAAACTATAAACTTTCAAACTGGTGAGCAGCAATGGTACGATTATAAGAGATTATTAACATATTTATTTGTTAACCGATTGTTAAAAAAACAAAATATCAAATGAATCCCTTTACTATATATTCCCGAAAACTGCATCCAAATCGATTAATCCGTTTCTGAGATTAGCGCGCACAAAAATACAGACATACAGACGAACAGACAAAATGAAAAAAACATTGTTTTGGGTTCTCTTGCTCTTATATACAGGGGCCTGTATGAGTTTTTGAAAAAAATTTTTTTTCGTTTTGTGTGCACAACTAAAAGACAAACAGATAAACAGACAAAGATTTTAATAATTCTGAAAATGGATTCTGTGAGTTATCACTTCACATCCTGGTATATTTTTTAAATATTTTCAATGTACAAAGACTACTCCTCTACAGATTTATTACATGTATAGAATAAGATTTGGTATCTATGGTACCTATTATGAGAATGACATCAATTGACATAACTTTTTTATTTCGTAACCGATTTAGATGAAATAAACACTTAATGTTAGGTGAAGACTGTTATAATATATTCCTGAAAACCGCATTCAAATTGGTTAAGCCGTTTCTGAGATTAGCTTGCACAAACATACAGACACACTGAAAAACCATTGTTTTGGATTCTCTTGATTTTATAAAAGCCCCCAATGATGTTTTATTTTTAATATTTTCCATCTACAGAAATGGATCAGTGACAATTTTATTATAGGATATATAGAAGATAAAGGTAAATAAACTTTGGAAAATGTCTTGACTTCTCATATAGAATGCGAAGAAACTTTTTCCACCACACTTTATTTACAATTCTAGACAGGTCTAGATGTGAGAAATCACATTAAAACTAAGTATGTATTGCTATTATTATTAGTTTTGTTGGTTATCTTATCACCTACTGAATGTATTTTGTAGATAAATAACGTATCTCGCGAAGCAAAAATCAAAATGCCTATCAAGGAAATGCCTGCCACCCTAAATACCTACTAGTGGTATTTCGGTGTAGACCTACCAACCTCTATCATAATTAATCTGCTTTACAATGTTCTGTGTAATTAATTCTTTTAAATAAGTGTTGTAAGGGCCACGTCGGATTGAGTTGTTTCACATATTTTACTATTAACATTGCACTTTTAATTATATAGGTGCCTACTTGTAAGTATTTAATTCTTCGTTTGTACTATACAGCAGCATCACTCTCGAATACCACCCGGAACTCAATTTATATACCTCTTTTCACAAACTCCCCTCTCCATATAAGTAATACTTAGCATAAATAATAAATTACAATATAAAATTATACTCCCCTCTTCATATAAGCCTAATACTTAAGTAATTAATAGTCAAATCACTACTTTCAGCATACAAAAATGACAACCACCTAGGTAGGTACTAGGCATAACAATTATAAATATAAATATAGTATCACTACACAAGTAATAAAAGCAATGATTGAAATAATCACACCTTGGTTCTTATTATTTCATTTAAATCAATAATTCATTAATTCAAATTAATGAATATAGTGACCATCAAAATAATTAATAGGATATCTAGCTGTGCAGAAAACATTTTAAATTAATATTAAATAATAGTTTAATAATAATGTAACCTTATAGTAGTACATATGTGTGTACATATATATATTTGTATATTTATTTTATTTTCACTCATGCACATATACACACATAATTACGATTCGGAAAAAATGGAATAAATAGGCAAAATTAGGACAATGAGCGCCATCTAGTTACGAAATTCAAAACTTTTAATAATTATTTAAATGTTACTATTCCAATTTAATACATTTATTTTATTCTATTTAATAATATTAGGACAATACTGTGTAATAACACGATTCCTAGTTTTTTAACAGTATTAAGTTAACTTACATTCCTATTTTATTTGTCGTATTTTTAAGACATTTTAAGAAAGTTTTAACCAGCAACGTCACAGTAACCTAATATAAAGATTTTTCGACTTGCACCGCCATCTTTATTTCGAATCAAAAATAATTACTATCTTTATTATTCGCTATTACTCAATAGATGGCGCTACTTAAACCAAACTACATTATAACCGCTTTAAATAAAATATAAATTTATAATATAGTATAAGTTTTTTTGGTAGTCGAAAAAGGTATACTTAAAACATTTTTATTTTTGGTATACTAAAAACATTTTTATTTTTAAATTAATAAAAATCTTCACTTTATGCTAATATTACTCTATGGTTTCAACGGTCGAATTGACATCAAAGTTTTGACATATTGTGACAACTGACAATATTTGACAATAAACATTGGTTATTAGTTATTACTTATTACTTGCTCTGCTTCGTCTCGGCTGTGGAATATGAACTTTGATTCTTTTTAAAATGTTTTATAAAGACAACAAAAAAATAACTGTGAGATAACATTATGGGTAGCTTAAATATAGCAGAATGGTCTCCGAACCAAGTAGCGGACTGGTTAACAGGTTTGTACTTAAGTCATGCATTGTATTTTGTTACTGGGTGGTGAGTCACAGCGGCGGTGTGTTGTTATTGCAGGTCTAGGGCCCAAAGTAGCACAGTACGTTCCAGAACTACAGAAAAAGAAGTTAAACGGTTCCAAACTTCTAATCTTGCGATGTGATGACCTGGAATACCTTGGCGTTCATATCATTGGCCACCAGGAACTGATATTAGAAGCTGTCGAGCAGTTACGAAACTTTGTACGTAATTATTTATATATTTGAACAGATAACCTCTAATGGCATTTACCATTGAGTTAAATTGTGAAGTCTTGCTGTATATATCTAAATGACATACAATTATGGTTAATAATGTGAATAATTTTAGTATTTCTGTATTCTAAATGCAACATCCTATTTGACACAGAATATTGATAAGTAAAACTATTAAACTAATATTGATAATTTCCGGCCAGAGCTATGTTCAATGCTGGATACAAATTAGAAGAGATAAGATAAAATGGATGTTATTAATATATTACAGTTACTCCCAAAGGAAATGACATATTTTTTTGGCCTGTTATTAAGTAAATGTGGTTCTATTCTCTTTATAAGTAATCATAATTCTTAGGAGTTCACATAATGTGTTATTTTCTGCTATACTCCTATAAAATGCCTTGACAGTGCAGACTTACTTTTTGGTCATACCATTTTTCATAGTCTGTTCTTGTTTTTGTGGATGGTTTTCATCTTATAACAATTCCAAAAATCTCTCTAAATTATGTACAAATATTATAAATATTCAAAAAAAGATTAGAATTCTAATTGCATAATGATATAAAGTTTTTGGATTGTGCTATAAAAATTATAAAGTACTTGTTTGTAGTAAATTGTAAAAAATATTTGTTACCTGGCTTAAGTAGAGAGTACTGTTACAAGTGTGTACTGTATTATGGCACTATCTCCTTATGAAAAGTTCTACAATCAAAACATTTACAAAAGATTCATTTCTATAAGTTAATTCTGCTGTACTTTTGGGCATTTCATTAGATACAAAATTACAATGGTGTTCTCATATATGTGATTTGTGATGACCAGACTTAGTTGTGTCGCATATGCACTTAAAATGCCCGTAGACAAATGTTGAAACTGCTAGATTTGTTTACTTATATTATTTTCACAGTATCTTGCAAAAATAATTAAATGTGTCATACTATACATATAGAATACTATTGTGGGTTAATGCATCAGATATCAATATTATATTTGTACTGCAGAAGACAGCTGTTTGAGCGATCTATAATATGAGACCATGTGAATCTCTAAGAAATAAAATAAAAAAAAAAAAATATGCAGCATACAAGTATATTTATGAAAATCTAATTTATGTACATAAAATATAAATATAATTCATGAAAAACCGTGATTTACATAAAATTAAAACTAAAAACAAAAGAAACTAGCTATGCCTACCACTGGGCTTCATAAATAAGTAATTCCTTTAGGATCCATTGCATACAGTTACACAATAAACTCACAAATAAAGCTGTCGATTTGCCTTTTAAAAATTGGTATATTATCAAAAAGAATTTGATAAAACTATCCTATTGCAGTGTAAAGGATTATGTTAACAACAATATAACTTGGGAATGGTATTTACTTTGATGACTAACTAACTAACAGTTTATTTGACATTGTTTATTTACTCTTTTTTGATCAACTAACTGCATGTGAAGCGTTTCCTTAGAAGAAACTATTTGCCGTAGCGTTGGGCGCCGGCTTCCCCCCCTCCCTCAAATATGGCGAAGGGAGTGATGGCTGACCCTCACATTATATTCGCGAATGGATGTTGCTTGCTGCGACCGGTCATCCTTTTTTACTCTTATATTTTATTGTTCATAGATATATTTTATAATTTCTTGTGCCTTTATTAATTTATTCAATACTAACTTTTATTAGCCCACCAATCAAATTGATTGCGATGGTAACATTAACCACATATATAACCATCTTTTGGTTTAATCAAAATACTACTTTTAAATTAGAAGAAAAATTATAATAATGTCATTATGACCAGCTGGGACGGAAAGATAGGTATTGTGCATATTGGATCCGTCTGGTCTCTGTAAAAGAAGGATCAGAGAGAACACCACAAGGAATTTAGTTCTTAGACAGCTTAGTTTAGGAGGATGAAACTGTTCACCTGGGCAGGGGGTTTATCGTTTAAGTTAATTGAGCAATCGTGACCCCTAGCACTACGAGGCGTCTCGCGAGTGTGTGCAGCAGCTGGCAGTGCGCGTGTCGGGCGCGGCGGCGTCGTTGGCACGCGCGCTGCGTCACCGCGGAGACGCGCGGCTCGAGACGGCCGCTCTGGCCGACGTCGCGCGCACCGTACACGCCGTTAAGCCGCTCGTGTGCTGGTTAGACAGGTGAATAGACAAAAAACATTAGCATGGCATAGACCTGGCCTTGAATTTGATGTATATTCTAACTTATTATATAATCTTAAAGTAATTTCGAAATCAGATAATATTTACACCTGTAAAAGAGAAGCGGGTAAAATATCATTCTACACAATGATTATTATTATATTTTTCGTAGATGGCCGTTGTGCCCGGGTTCCCCTCTGGCAGCCCGGAAGACGGCGTTGTTGCAGCTGTCGCTAGAGGCTGCCACCTGCGCACAACGAGAGCGCTTCGCCGAGCAGCCCGCGCGGGCCGTCGCTGCCGCCGCCGCCGCGCTGGCCGCTCTTGCGGACTACATCATACAGGTGAGGGTGGCGTTTGGGTTCCTATCTTTCGAGATACCCGTTTTGTGTATCGTGATCTTGTTTGTTTAACTTCGTTCGGGGCTATCAGTCGTTTGGAAAATCATTAGAAAGTGTACGTCCACCGCAGGACGTATCGGATCCGATGATCCTGCAGCCGGCGCGGGTGGACGCGGTGACGCTGGCGCAGGGCGAGCGCGCGCTCGGATTCGAGGTCGTGCCATCCTTCTGTGGCCACCACCGCCTCGCGCACATCCGCTTCGCGTCACCTGCGCACGCCTCTGGGCTCGTGCACGAGGCGGACGAGATTGTCCAGGTTGGCGCGCGCTGCGTGCTGGGTTGGCCCGGTGAAGCCGTGGAAGCGGCGTGCGCGGGTGCCGCTCGAGGTGGTGAGTTAGCGTTACGGCTGCGGCGCCGCGGGGCCCGCGCATTGCCCGCGCCGCCAGCCTGTGCACCGCGCGTCCGTCGCCCGCGGCCTCCGCAAGCGCTACATGCGCTGCACAGGTAAACGTGGCTCTCGTAACTCCTACCTTTGAAATAATCTTGATTAATGATTGTCGATTACGCGTAGATACATGCTGGACTTCCCCCTGTCGGGTGCGGTGTCTCCCGCACCGCGTGAGGCGGCTCACCCCCCTCGAGCCCACAGCCCCTCCTCGGACGACAGCGATGCCCTGTCGCCGCCCGCGTCGCCCACGTTGCTACTGATACCTGATACTGCGCGGTACGTACTCATATTACTCATATTTAATATATATGTGCCTTCATATATACCGCAGGATCGGTAAGACGAGAACCTAAAATGGAATATTTATAATAGAGTATGAGATCCGATATCACAATATTTGCTATAAGCTACGACAGCATATAATTTTATTTGAATACTGCATGAGACATTCTGTAGCATGTACCCGCCCAAGCCCCGCCCGTCGGCCGTGCGGCGCCACTCCGTGAGTGGTGACAGCCCCGCCGCCGTCAGCCACGCCATCGTCGTGCACCAGGTAGGTACAAGCACACAATCCTACACAACCACGCTCACACATAAAGCAAATTTTTACACACTACGCAGTATACTGCGAAGAAATATATTTCTTAAATAATTACTTATAATGTTCTCTACGTGTCTCAGCTGTGGCATCAGCTTCAGCAGCAGCGGTTCGAGACTGCGGACGGGGACAGCTCCCTTTATCGGAGAGACAAGGTATTGTAACGTTGTTTTATTATATAATACATTTTCGTAAACTATCGCAACTTCTACACATGGTTAAATGAGAAAGAAGGTGTATTGAAATGTCAAATATGTATTTTCTTTATTTCTTGAAATTTGGTTTAAATTTCATCTCTGCGATGACCGTTGTTATTGGAGTGTCGGTTCCCTGAATCTACAATGTGTAGTCTGCACAATATTTATTATAAAATATTAATTAATGTGGAAGTGTAGCGTATTAAGTGAGGAAATGTGACCTTTGGTATTTTTCTGTCTCTACCGTCTGCGTATCCGTGAGCGTATGAACTGTCTATGGAGAGGACGTTTGTCTTTGAGCTTATGGTTTTTCTTTTATATTTTATAATATATGTTTGTTGTGCAGGCGGTATCATGTAGTACGGGGCTGCAGTTGTCCCCTCGTCCGCGTACTTGTATCGGCGTTCAACGACCTCTCGGCGGCCAACTGAATGGCCAAGTGTGCACCGACACACCCAACACACCGTCGCGAGGGAAGCTCGATAAGAGCCATTCGACTCCCGCTTATGACTTCGAGCCCGGCGCGGGGCCCGCCTCGCGCGAGCAGACTATACCGGAGTCGCCCACCACGCCCACCGGTGAAGCACCCACCCTACCCGAACTGGAGAAGGCCGGACAGATATTAGATTTTAAAAAATCCAGCTCGCGCATTGAAGAGGCTATACAACAAAGAAATCGTCGAGTAACTTTCGAAGACGAAAAGGCAGATATTTTTACGGATGAAGATATTAAATTAATAGACGAAGATTCAAAATTAGAAATTGTGGAAACTGTGAATGCGGTTTTGAATGAAAGTGCTAATGTTGGCGTCTTTGACACTTTAAAAAGTATACCTAGTGTGGCGACCGAAAGCACCTGCGGCGACCAAAGGTTGCCCGTGCCTATAAAGTAAGATATGTTTTAAATAAAAAAAAAAGAAAAATTTCTGAAATCGTTAATGAACTTAAATAAATACTGGAATGAAATATTAAATACATTTATATAATATTTAAATATACCTGAAATAAATCTGAACATATTTTTAGACAACTTCAAAAAAGCAATAATTTTATTTGTACGTTTTTACATCTTTTTGAGAAAATATATTTAATAAAAAAAACATTGTATCAATAGGTAAGTTGTGTACAACTTGGTTGTACACAACTTACCTATTGATACAATGTTGATACAGTTGTGTACAACAGGTTGTAACCTATCATTAATTTTAGGTATCTAAAACCCTGCATCACCGAGCGATTTCGTCCCGCCGACCTACCCCCGGAACCTCCCCCACGACCCGCCTTCACTCAGCGTCGTCACGTTACACCCCCTCCCCCGCCTCCCCGGGACGGTCGGGACTCCCTGATCCGCGAACACTCGTTCCGGGAAGCGGTCCGCGAGCCCCTCCCCCGTGAAAACGCGCCCAACGCTCTCCGTGATCCGCCGGTGCCATACCCTGCGCTTCGCATGTTGCCACGAACCAGCGAGCCCAGGGAGATCTCGCCCTTGAAGCCCATACGCGCCGGTGATGCTATGCAGGTGCGATGTTTTCATTAATTTTAGACGACAATAATTTTTAAGATGTCAAGGTTATTTATGTAAAATAGTTTATGTCGTCATTCCAGATTTCTGTTCCTCTCCGCCATATCACCAAGCATGACATCAAGCTCATCGCTCAGGAGCGCCGCGAGCCGCCGGCCATCAACGGCGAGGTTGAGGCGCCGCCCCCCGCACCTCACCCCGCCGCCACTGTCTCCCGCCATGACGAGCTGCGCGGAGACATCATCATCGGTGCCGCCAGCGACTCGCACCTGGATGGGCCGGCTCGCACCGCGCTGTCACCCTCCGCTGGAGGAGTACGGGGGATCTTTCCCTCCTCTAAGTCGAGGAGCTTAAAGAAAAAGAATTCTATACTTGCCAGTGAGTATCTTCTATAATGTGGAAAATTAATATACTATATAGTATGTTAATTCTTATCATTATTTAGTCGTCTGGGAAATTTATGGTAGTAATCGACAATGAATATCTATTGCCCGCATCGGACGCCACTGAACTCTCGCTCTCGGTCTTCAGAGCGGCGTGAGGTGCCGGCGCGCTCTCTGGCGGCGCGCGGTGCGGCGGGGCGCGTGTGGCAGCGGGTGCGGAGCCGCGGACGGGGCGCCACGCGCTGGGCGCCGCGCCACCTGCTGTTAGCGCACAACTTGCTGTATGCGTACCGCTCCTCGGAGGTAGGTACATGCAGTACGCGGGGAGCGCGCTCGGCACGTTTCAGCTGACGACTAAGTGTTGGTTGCAGTGCGCGCGCGCCTCCTGTATGATCTATCTGGAGGGGTTCACGGTGTGCGCCGCGGTGGAGGTCAAGTCCCGCGCTTACGCCTTCAAGGTATACCACACGGGCACGGCCTTTTACTTCGCGTGCGATTCACGAGACGCCATGATGACCTGGATTCATCTCGTGCATCGCGCCACATTGCTGCCCTCGCTGCTAGCTTCCGCCGTGAGTTACCAAACGCAGACCCTTACTGACATACAACCACACCCACTACACAGGGACAAACACACACACACACACACACACACACACACACACACACACACGCACACGCACACGCACACGCACACGCGCACGCGCACGTACACGCACACACACACACACACACACACACACACACACACAAATGTGTTCACGCACATTTGCACCAAGAAAAATGAATTTCTATTTAGGATCAAAAAACAGGTACTGCTGAATGGTACACCTACTATCTTTTACTACGTGTCTTGGGAAAAGTTTGGGAAAAATAACTCGCAGTAAATACTTCCACAATCACAACGCCTCGTCGCACACGGCGTAGTAAACTTTATTCAATTAAATGTTTTCTTTAAAAAATATATATTCAAATATGAACTTTTGTTTGAGACACTTTGTACTATCTATCATGCAAAAAATAATTCAGAAGAAAAAAAAAATCATAAAAAAGGTAAATTGCGATGTTTCAACCACGAGTATTAAAGTCTCACGTCTCACGTTTTAAAGTAGTAAAGCGCAAAGAGCTTTGAGCACAGAGTTCTTTACAAGCACAAATCAGATATTATATCAGATTTGATAAACCATAATCCCGCTAAGGAACAACGTTATATATCAAGAATGATTCGAAATATAAAAATATCTTATATTAGTAAAGAAGATAGTTACTATCTTTCACCTGGATCGCACTCTAGAACAATGTAAAATCTGATGAAATCTATGTCTGTAGCCGAACTGTGAGACCTCAAGCCATTATTAGTGCGTTTTATTTTCTTCTTGAGTTCTAAGCCTGGAATTTTACAAACCGTTGTATATATGATAAATTACCAGACTTACTGATATACACCTTTATCTTGTATCGCCAGCAAAACGATTGAGATAGATCCGTTAATATTTTTTATCTAAATATGTGTGTACTCGTAAAGATCTAAGAATCTACGGGGATAGAATTGTTTATTTTAATACTGGTTATATAAATGCTTTTCGGTTTTGTTACTAATTGGACTTTTTACCTTTTAGATGGATTTATCAAAACAATTCTCAGAAACCGACTACTCTGAAACCGAATCAGATACAGAGAGTTCAGAAAAGAAAATCGAGAAAGAGAAAGAAAGGGAGAAAGAGAGAGAAAAGGAGAAGTCAAAGTTTGGTTCATTAAAAAAGTTGACCCATCGAGCCAGTAGAAGTGAGTCGCAGGAAAGCGTGGGTGCGGCCGCTGCAAGCCTCGACAGGAAGTACCTTAGGTTCTTTTCGAGGGCGCGAGCTAAAGAAGACTCCAAGACAACTAAGGTATGGCACACTATATGGATATGTTACTCTTGTTATTTGATGCTTTCGTAGTGCATATTACAGAAAGAGCAGGAAGATATACGTAAGTAAAGATTTTAAAGTACATGTGGGAAGAATGAATGAATGAATGCTGCTTAGGTCTGGTACAATAACTTTTCCGAGCCGCTGCTAGCTTTGACAAAATGTTATACTCGTACCCATTAAAAAAGGTCGACTGAAATCAATCTGTCTACGCAATATCCGGTTTCTTAGTAAGTCAGTGTTCCAATTGAATTGCCGAGAATCTTATTACCTTTGTAAAATTCGCTGTATATTTTAGCCTATGAGGTTATGTAAAAATATTCATAAATAAAGGTGTATTTTATATTCAATAAATAATGACAGGTATAAAATATATTTGCTCTATAAGCATAAAGTATCAAGAATGTAGTATTAAGCATGAAACTAGCACTGTTTCTTTTATTCGGCAAAAGTGTAAACCGGCTTGGACGTTCCGTTAAACTTTCACCTTCTATTTTCTTATCAGTATTTTTAATTTTATCACTTTATTATTTCGCATCCTGCAGAAGCCTTCTGGGGTGCCCGTGCCCACCGAGCACTACCGTAGCTATCGTCGCGCTGACCATCCGACGCCTCCTGCCCCTGCCGACCCCGCAGCCGGTGTCACCCAGTGCCCGGCGCTGTGTCCCGCGTCGAGCCCTACGCCGGGAGGCGCGCCCTGTCCCTCGTCCTGCCCCAGTCTCACCCTCAGTCCCGCATCCCGTAGCCCTGCCTCCGGGAAGAAGCTACCCAAGCCCATCAACTACATACACGCCTCCAACCCCAATCTGTTGGATTTTGAGAAGAGCGATTTTGTTACCAAACCGGCCATACAGGTATTAATTGAATAAAACCCAGTATGTTTTATGTATAATAAGTAAATAGCGGCATAACAGTCTCAAATCTGGTGTAATCAACGTTGGAAATTCGAACTCAGTAGCGCTCTCACAGTTCTGTGACTGGTGTGTTCCTTGTCGATTGTTACTTCAGTTGCTCATCTGCTGTTTGAACTGTCATAGTTAATTTTAACTGTCTCATGTGGGCTTGCTAACACGTATATCGGTGTAGGTTCCTAAACCAAAAGTGCACAAGCCGGACAACTTCATCGGCTTCGTGACGCTAGAGGAGTTCATGCTGAAGAAACAGGAGGAGGAGCGACAGCAGGCGTACACCAATAGGGTGCTGATGGGCGTCGAGAGAGACAGAAAAGACTCGAAGGCTAAAGAGCTGCAAAAGCGCTTGGACCGGATAGTACCTGACGTTATATACGGGGAGGTGTGCGGGGACAAGCCGGAGCACGGGTGAGGCATTTTTACTTTCGATTTAAATTAATGATAGCTTAACATTTTAATACAGAATTTAGGCAACATAGTAAGTGGTATTTGAATATGTTGACTACACAAGCGTAATTAAATGAACTTATTGAAACTTTATTTTGACTCAGAAAAAAAGTTATGGATAATTTCAAAATAATAATTTTGATTGTTGCTTCTTTTCACTGTTATTATTGAAGGTCGAAAATAAGAAACGACAACCTTTCTTAGGAAAACAAAAGGAACGAACATAAGTTATAATGAATTAGGGAACTGTTTAACGAATGGGTACATTGAGACGTGTAATTATTATATACAGGGTGTCTCGAAATAAAGTTCAGATTTATTTTGCTTATTACGTAAACGCAGCTCAATTCTGAGAGGCGTGGGGGGTATGTCTGTTAGTAACCTAACTCTTGGGAATTTAGTCGCTATGGAGCGTTTCTCGGCAGTAGAAGGTGTGTACATGAGTTTTACGATAAGTATGCAAGAATTAAAGTATCAGGATGCTGGTCAGAGGCTTGACTTCGTAAATCAGATGTTTATGCCTTTCCGACGTTTACCAACATCTTATTTTCGGATGAAGCCAAACCTTTTTATTCGCCTAAAGTGATATGTAGAAATCTTAGAAGCCTTTTTCGTCCCCGAACTGCAAAAAAATTACCGGTTATATCCAAAGAACAAGCAGAACGAAGCAAACTTCACACACCTCCAACAGGTCTTCGCCACGAGTTTGGGATTTTGACGTGACAACGTCTTAAATTAGGTTAAGCTGGGAGTCACTTATGAAAAAGTGTAACGCCCGGTAACGTAATGATGAGTCACACACACATAGAATGCCTTGCGTCTCTCTCCCACTCAAACATGATCGGTCCGCCGAGCAATGTTTTAATTTTCAAATTGATTCTTTAAAATTACAAATATTAAGAAAAAGTGGCAGATATAAGAAAACTTGATTTAAAATGTGTTGAGCAAGAATTTTAACATCTAATTTAAGTAAATGTTTTAATTTTCAACTTCATTATTTACAATTACAAATTTTAATTAATTTCAAATTTATTTAGCAAAAATTTGAACCTTCGATCTGAATAAGTGTTTTGATTTTCAAATTAATTCTTTAAAATTAAAAATATTAAAATATATAAAATCAGAAGTGACGTCAAATAACATTATCTGTACTTATTATTATTTAATATGTAGGCCAGTACATCTGACCATACTTGGTAGACACAATTGGAAATAGTAGTATTTTTTTATAACTGAAAAAAATATATATATAAAATACTGGTAGCAAACAATAACTTCAATGATCGATATCTCCGCAACTAATTGATGTATCGAAAAAGTCTGTAAATAAATTTTGTAAAAAATAATAACATCAATAATATAATACATATAAAATAAATAATATATAAAATGATTTTACGTGACAACGTCTTCATCGTCCTATCCTCAACAAAATCACTCAAATTATTAAAATATTGTGCAATTTAATAATATTCATATCAATAAATATTCTACCGAGAAAAAGACGTGGTCACGTAAATCTTCGCCCGTAAAACCGACTTTACAGGCAACCATATTTTTTTTTTCTGGCAAACTCTTCAGAATAGGTATCATAACTTGGCCTCCACGCAGCCCCGATTTAACACGTATGAACTTTTTCCTGTAGACACCTTGAGACACCTTGTATATTATAAATAATTATTAAAATAAAGAATTATTCAAATGTACACCGATACTGCAACTCATACGATTAAGTATGATCATCATCATGTCATCATACGGTTAAGTAGTTATGTATATGTATATGTATAATACAATCTTTATTAGCAAATATAGTAATGCCAGATCATTACATGTGTGACAATGGTTGTCCTGTTTAGGTACGAGACGCTGGTGTTTCCGGACGAACGCGACGGACGTCGGGACACGGTATTTAAAATAATACATTTGTTAAATCTATTACTAATTCTATCAGGAAAACTTAAACTTAACTTTGCAATTTGCAAAATAAATATGTCTATAATGTTATTAAATTTATAATTAGATGCAGTCCAATCCTGTTCACTCCTCGCCGCCACCCACTGAGAGGTATGTACGATAAAAAATAGCTTCCATTATGAAAACTACCTAAACATCAAAAATACACTTTATAAGTAACATTCTTAAAGAAAAAAAAAATAATAATTTTCATTACAATTGTTACTAAAAAAATAAAATTTCTTAAGGTATATTATTTTAATTGGTAGATATATTGGTTACTTATAAATATTTTTCCTATAGGTATATAAAACTTTTATTGTTACTTTTATATTCTTATAATTTTATATTAAGACTACATGTATTAAAATATTTTTAGATTTATATTTTTAACATTATTTTATATCTTTAATAAGATGTACACTATTATATGTGACACGTGATATTTAATGAATGTGTGTGTGTTCGGTAGCGTGTGTGTGTCGTCGGGCGCGGGCGTGTCTCGCCTTAGACTTATGTTCGGAGGCGCGCGAAAAGACCTCGTGCGACAGGTAACACTGCTTTATAGTTTTATCGTTGTAAAAATAATTGCTTGAAGAAATTTCTATTAATCATGTTTCATACCACTGTTTTACAGGAGAGCAGTCGTTCCAAGCAATATGCGCACCTGCAGTGTCCACCAACCTTCCAGCCCGAGACGTACTCGCTGTCACGCCCACCGCAGGACGCACATATGCATGCGCGCTCACACACACACGCTCACGCCCGCGATTAACGCTACACGCGTGTTATGCATTCATGACGCTCACACGACGAACACGCTTGGACAGACACATTAACGCGCGGACACTATCATGTCCGCTCATTAATGTGTCTGTTCAAGCAGCACTTACTCATATCGGAAGAAAATACGAGCGAAAGAACGAGTAAGGATTTACGAACATACACTTACACCACTATTTTTAGGACAGGCGATTTGCATTCACGTACCTCAAATTGTGACGCACATTTAAACATGTCCAAAGTTTACATGTATAAGATGTGTTTAAACGAAAAACAACAACCATTCTATCATAAACAGACTTACTTTCAATCATACTCTAAAATATTGCATGGTATTATCATTAGTATACTCTATTTTAAGGACTACATGTGTATGTAACTCATACACACACAACACAAGAGCAAACACTGAAAGGTATAGCAGTATTTACTCACTCTAAACTTGTAAGAAAATACCTCAGCAAGTACAGTTAATCACAGGCGGATACCGAAATGACAAACATATCAAATTTTAAATGAACTAAGATTCGTTGTCTGATAGATGGACTTACTGGTAGCAGTTTTATACGTATATAAAACAACGAGTTACGAAACGATTTTATTTTTTATACCTATGATGACTTGAATTGAAACTTGAAATTTCCTGTAAGTATTAATACTTCCTTCCTTTTTTCTTCACGTCGATTAAAACTCGAACTGTCTTTTTAATTCTTTTTTAATTCTTCTTTAATTCTATTTTAATTCTTTGAATATTCTCATTTCAATAAACCTACTGTGTTCACTTCGTATAGTTTAGTTATGTATCGATTCCTATGAAATTGACTCAATGTTACATTGAACAAGTCTGATCAAAGGTTGTATTTTCGAGGACAAGTTATTCTTCCTGTCTTACTGTCGATGGACGGACGGTTGTGAGATGACGTGAGGCGGGAAAGATAGCGACACGTGCCAAAATTTAGATTTTTTAAAAATTTACACTTGTAAGTGCAAGAAATATGTTTAGGATAACGATCTCACCGCTTTTAAAGATTACAAAATACAATAATAGATATTTTAATAATCGTTGCTTAGTGGCTTGTAATCTTTACTATAGTGAGGTCATTAACGCCGATAGTACGTACGCACAAATATGATTAATGTGGTTTTTATTATATAATAGACGTATTAGATACCCTGCAAGTAGAGACCGTCATACTTGTAAGATTATTGAGCGTTCATTGAAGGTAAGAGTAAGATAACGCACAGTCCGTACATGTCTGGAGATAGGTGCAACAATACGTCCATACATACAGAGAGACTTATTAATTGTATAATAAATTGCTTGGCAATACGAAACTCACACAATATTATTTTTTCGTGTAAATAATTAATGCATTCTTTGTAAATCATCTTTTCTTTTACAATTTTAATTATTCAAATAGATGTGCTCAATTATACTCGTATATTTGTATTTTCCTTAGAGCTAAATGTTGTGTTATTTTGATAATAAAATGTATACAATTAAAGTAATTGAACAGTACGTTGACAGAATAGCAAAAAAAACATCTTTAATCAGAGTAGCACCATTTATTTGTCATTCTTATTATATAATAATGTTTACACTCAAAGGTTTTAACCTAACCTTTATTTAAATATACATCTTAAAGGGTTTGAAGTAAAAAAATATTGTATTTATTAGTTTCTATATTTTGTTGTCATAACACTATTATTATCAAATAATCATAAACGAGAGATGAATCTTTTGAAATCAGTTTCACATAAATGTGAATCTTTTAAGTACCTAAGAAAAATACTATTTTGTCTTCATTTTCTTCGGGGTTGTTGACCTCTAGTGGTGCTTCGAAGTCAAATCTTCGATTTAAAAATAAGACTAATGTAGCTATAGTTAAGCGAAGCTAATCTATAGATATTTCCGCTTTTTATACTAGATATTATGATTCATTTAATGATAGATTATATTTGTGTTAAATTGCATATAAATCACTATCATAAATATATTTAGAGATAAAATTTTCCCTGCAATGCAACTGATGTAGGAGAGACTACGGATGTAATAATATAATGTAATGTTATTTCAAGGGAGAAAAATGAGTGAACTTGCAGCAAATTTCAGGAGGTCGGTTGGTGATACTCAGCTTTACTGTAGATAGAGTAATTGACAAATATATGAGTTTTATTATTAATATAATAATAGTTCCTGCGAAATATTTTAAATTAACCTTCGTTTTATAATTTTTTAAATTATTTATTAAATCAGTGTCTGTTATAATCATATCCACTAATTGTATATAAAGTTTTCGTATAGTATCAAACGGAATACATTGTAAAAAATAGATATACATCTTAGTGTTCACATTTGGTTGTAATTATTAAGAATCAAAATATAACCAACTATCAATTTATTTAAATTCAATATAGGCAAAACATGTCCAAATTTGCTGTGTTTTGTTAAAAATATTGAAAATATTATATGGGTGTTATGTAACCTTATATATTATATATGTAAAATGGCTTCATGAATCACTGAAACTACGACACATGATAGTTAATAACATGTAAGAACAGTAGCTACTCGTATATCTTATGTTTTTATTTGTGAAGAATATAAAAAATATATTTTCGTAATTAGTTAGTGAAAGTTGCGGACGAGATGTGAGCAAGTACTGCTCGGAGTATCCGTCGTGTTGAATATCACCCTGTTCAATTATTTACTTAAATAAAATGATTTCATACATACTTGTGTTTCTTTACACTATCATATAAACCTTTCCTATAAGTTTCAATTACTCTAAAAGAGTGACTTACTGTGGCGGCACGCTATGATGGCCGTTTTGATGTTTGTCCGCTCATGAAGTTCTGTATTAATTGATAAAAATTTTGAAAGAAAGAATTGCGGTACTTTATTGACCATAGTGATGAGCGGAGATTCATAAATTTAATCGAATATAATTACAGGACTAAAATTTTTTTTTGTTATTTTAATAAGATATTGGTGTACTTATTTATCGCACTACTCGGCATTTAATTCTCTAATTTTTTTTATTTTTTATGAAATCTCTTACGATCTTCACATAGGGTCGCTGGCCAGCACAACTAGCTGTACTTCTTTTTGGTGTTTTTTAATTTTATTCATGTTTCTTGTGTGCATACAAAGTACGTATATTCCTTTTCATTTCACTATTCAGTTCGTTCAAATATATTAAGTAAACATTTATATTTTTGTTTTATCAAACCTTTTTAACCAGGTCAACTTTCCAACGGGCACTTAAATAAAAAATAAATAAATAAAATAAACCTTTTCAATCTAGTACTACTTGCAACAAAACTTATAGATTTGTGTTTTTCTTTTGAGAATAAATCGACATTTGACATCACTATTCTAAGATGTCAAAACGGCCTCCATAGCGTTCCGTTAGGCGCTAGTAAGTTACGTAGTAACTAGTTCTTAATCTGTGGTGTAAGCTGTTAATATATATATTTATTAGTATTATAATAGTAAATCTTATAGTTATTAAGAACTAGCTGTTACCCGCGACTTCGTCCGCGTGAACCAAAAAACATCTTCATTGAGTTCAGATCAGAAGCTCTACCAAAATTAAAAAGGTTAGGTTAGTCAGTCAGTTAGTCAGTTTCTATTCTACCTTCACCTATCTTGAGCAGTTTCTCAGCGTATGCGCCTGACCCTATATCATTTAATAACTGTACACGCATGTTGGTGGTAAGATGCAGTTTTTGAACTTTGCTCCATATATATGAGGATTTCAGACATGCATTTATTTCATCCGCTGCAGTACCACGCTCGATGACAGGTAATGTTTACCTAAAATTATCGTCTTCCAGCAATCCCATCTTCTCACACACCTGCCGAAAAGTTTCGAGTTCTTGTCCGTCGACTGGGTCCCACCAACTGTTTTTAAATCCAAGAGGATTTAAAACAGTTGGTGGGACCCCTTATTATATTTGGCAGCAATCGTAAGCAACAGCATTCAAAATTGCTAACGTGCAGTGTATATACGACCAAGAGCATCTCCTGCCTTTACACCCGGCCAGCCATGGACAGGTGTTCCTTGCAAATGACGTTTCCACTCCTTCCTCGCCGTATTCCAAGTGTAATAGCGAGGTACGTCAATATAGATTAATGTTTTTGCAAAACAATCACGTTGGCACAACTGAAAAAATGCCGTTTTCGGTAGTACTGACAATCTCTCTCTAAAATTATTTTCTGTTAAATAAACCCTCTCACCATTGGGTAGATGGATCGCTAGAGATGAGTGATTTTCCTCCAAATTTATTAGTGTAAAAGACAAAATTTATTTACATTCAATACTTAAAGTGACAGATGTATCAATTTTCATAAGAGTTTGATAAATATTCTAAAATGTGCATTGTTAAAATATATCCAATTAAATTGTATGTTTGGTTCACTATTATGGTCATAGTGACTTACACATAAAAGATAGATATATGCTGTCGCGGACTTTTATTTAGAACTATTTAAGATAAATAATCTTACAGTAATTATCTTTGTGTAACTCAAACTATAAGGGCAGCGCACGCCAATATAGCTCTCAGGGGGCTGATTTTTTTCCGGCTTACTTGACATTTATCGTTATTTTATCACCCAATTATAAAAAATCCCTATAAATTTTAACTTTTTATGTTATTCTGATATCAAAGCTATATTACTGCAAAGTTTCATGAAAATCCGTTCTGTAGTTTTTGCGTGAAAGAGTAACAAACATACACACATCCTTACAAACTTTCGCATTTATAATATTAGTAGGATAGGATTACATGTCCTTAATTCAGTTAATTAAATTAAATTTAAGATATGAGTACAAGAGTCCTCATATCTTAAATCTTATAGCTATTAGGTAGGTATTAGATACATGCTGTTAATTTAATGACTACAATATTCAAGGAATTAACTATTCTTTATTTTGCGTCACATATATTATTGTAGTTACTTAACTATTAATATTAAATTACATTTTTTTCCACAATTAAATTAGTTTTCTCAGTTTAATGAATTTTTACGTATTAATATTTTCATAAAAATTCTAATAGTAATGATTTAATGTAGCATCAATTAAAAAAAAATAAAATACATATAATTATTTACCTATAACAGCTTTTTTAGAACTAAAATTTGTATATTATGTGTATATTGTACATATATATCAATTTGTATATTTATACTATATGCCTAGGGTAAGGCTTGACATTGTATTCGGATCGTATCGAGGCAGACAAGCTGTTCCAGTCTTTCGCTATACGAAGTAAAAAAGATGAACCAAATCACTTCATTCGAACTGGGAATGTCCATAACGTAAGGATGGATACTTGCCATGCGTCGGAACATCCACAACCGGGTGAATTAAGTCATGTAATTCCTGCTCATACTCACCAAAATGCATCCTATAGATTATAGAATATTGAGAGTTGTGTGACTATGGAGGTTGGCGTCAACCAATTAAAGGTCGCCTGTAAGTCTCTTTGCTCGCCTCTCAATTGAGTCCAGAACCGCAAGATGAAACTATGCAGCACCAGAAAATATGTGACTACAGTACTCCAAACAAGACCGGACCTGTGCTTTGTATGATATAAGTAGCTATCACGTTGTAAAATAATCTCGGACCTTCGTAAAAATGGCAATCTCTCCTTCGGCTGCTTTTGCTCTGGATTCTATGCACCGACCAAAGTTAAAGTTCTCAAACTCAAGCCGGTTTCTATATTCCAAAGATACATTCTGGAAAGTAGGAGCGAAGGTTGGGAGGATAGGGCTTTTTTTGGCTGTCTGCGTTTTGGTGGCGTTGAATTTGTAAAGATTGGCCTTGCCCCATGCTGAGACTGCTTGACTGCTTGAAGTTTGTCTCGCTGTCGAGTGTCATTTCAAAGATGCTCGACAGTGAGGACGTTTGGGTCGCCATGGCCTCCTTCTGCGAGCAAGGAGCAAGTCATTGCCGCAAAGGAGGCCGCGGAGTGGGTCAGGGAGCTAGCCTCTACCGCTGACCCGCTCCGTAGGGGTAGGCTGGGAAGAAGGAGGCGGGAGTATGCCCTCCGCTTCCTTCCCCAGCCGTAGTGCCTGGGCGGGAGAGGGGGGTGACCTCTCCCGCCCATCATAGGCCTACGAGGTGAGGGTGTCCCTAAGTTGATCGGGGCCCCTCGCAGGGGGTTCCGCCGGGGCGTCACGGTGAGTGCGAAAGCGATCCCGTGGCGTACCACTATGGCGATGAGGTCAACCGTTGGTAGGGGTAGGCTGGGAAGAAGGAGGCGGGAGTATGCCCGCCGCTTCTTTCCCCAGCCGTAGTGCCTGTTCGGGAGAGAGGGGTGACCTCTATCGCCTACCATAGGCCTACGTTGTGTTAAAATTTTTCACTTCAAAATAGAAGAGGGTTTCTTCATCAATTGATTCTGTTATACTTTTATAAATAACACTTGGTTTATATAACTATCACTTATCTATACATATGGATCTGAACACTAATTTGCTTAAGCGCCCAATGAAGACTGATGTCCTTTTATACAAATCTTAGAACTTCATTAAATTTTATTTAAAAGTCTTCAATTGACTAACAATATGACAATTTGACACTTTAATCGGAAGTCAAAAGTGAACTACTAAATAAACTAAAACATTTTCTAATACTTCAACATAACTAACATATTATAAATACATTAAAATAATAATTGATATAAACTTTATAAAATTTCACAAAATAACCGTTACGTTTAATCAAGTTTACTACTTATTTTTATAAGAATCTATAAAATACTCAATATTAATTACAGATCAAGACACTATTTTTTCACAAGCTAACAATTCGTCCATCCTGATAAATATCGCGTCCCCGCGAATGGCAACAGTTAAATACATTATTCATTCCAACCAGCTCTAAAAATTCAATCACAATGTTACACATAATTTTTTTACAAGTGTATTTTAACTATAATACATTTACATAAAGTTACAAAATAACATTGCAGTTATTGTGCACTTTCATATTCAAATTACGAATACAGAACAGTTTATCACAGTTTAGAAGTTCATACTTATTGTACACATTGCACTTTAGCTATTTATTTACACTCACACTCAGCAGTGTAAAATAACCCTTTAATTATTTGTAAATTTCACTCGTAGCGGATACGTGCACATTGCACTATAGCTATTTACACTCACGCTCATAGCAGTGTAAAATAGCCCTTTCATTATTTGTAAATTTCGCTCATAGCAGATAGGTGCACATTGCACTTTAGCTATTTACACTCTCCGCTCATAGCAGTGTAAAATAGCCCTTTCATTGTAAACTTCGCTCATAGCAGATACGTGCACTTTGCACTATAGCTAGACCTACACCCACGCTCATAGCAGTGTAGATCAGCCCTTGGGTTATTTCAAGTTTCGCTCATAGCAGATAGGTGCACATTGCACTTTAGCTATTTACACTCTCCGCTCATAGCAGTGTAAAATAGCACTTTCATTGTAAACTTCGCTCATAGCAGATACGTGCACTTTGCACTATAGCTAGACCTACACCCACGCTCATAGCAGTGTAGATCAGCCCTTGCGTTATTTCAAGTTTCGCTCATAGTAGATAGGTGCACATTGCACTTTAGCTATTTACACTCTCCGCTCATAGCAGTGTAAAATAGCCCTTTCATTGTAAACTTCGCTCATAGCAGATACGTGCACTTTGCACTATAGCTAGACCTACACCCACGCTCATAGCAGTGTAGATCAGCCCTTGCGTTATTTCAAGTTTCGCTCATAGCAGATAGGTGCACATTGCACTTTAGATATTTACACTCTCCGCTCATAGCAGTGTAAAATAGCCCTTTCATTGTAAACTTCGCTCATAGCAGATACGTGCACTTTGCACTATAGCTAGACCTACACCCACGCTCATAGCAGTGTAGATCAGCCCTTGCGTTATTTCAAGTTTCGCTCATAGCAGATAGGTGCACATTGCACTTTAGCTATTTACACTCTCCGCTCATAGCAGTGTAAAATAGCCCTTTCATTGTAAACTTCGCTCATAGCAGATATGTGCAGTGACCGCAGTATGTACAATGGACAGTGACCGCAGTATGCACAATGGACAGTGACCGCAGTATGTCCCAAACGCAGTAACCAGCCAGTGGCAGTTGCGCTAGCAGCACACTCTAACAGCAGGCTCCGACAGCAGGCTCCGACAGCAGGCTCCGTCAGCAGGCTCCGTCAGCAGGCTCCGTCAGCAGGCTTCGTCAGCAGGCTCCGACAGCAGGCTCAGACAGCAGGCTCCGACAGCAGCGCCAGCTCCGACCAGCAGCGCCAACTCCGACCAGCAGCGCCAGCTCCGACCAGCAGCGCCAACTCCGACCAGCAGCGCCAACTCCGACCAGCAGCGCCAACTCCGACCAGCAGCGCCAGCTCCGACCAATAGCGCCAGCTCCGACCAGCAGCAACTTCAACAGCCAGCAGCAACCACTTCAAACGATGCATTTAGCAAGCAGCTCCGTAAGCCAGCAGCGGCTTCAGCCAGCAGCGCCGTCAGCCGGCAGCGTCGTCAGCCAGCAGCACCGTCAGCCAGCAGCACCGTCAGCCAGCAGCACCGTCAGCCAGCAGCACCGCCAGCCAGCAGCACCGTCAGCCAGCAGCACCGTCAGCCAGCAGCACCGTCAGCCAGCAGCACCGCCAGCCAGCAGCACCGCCAGCCAGCAGCACCGTCAGCCAGCAGCACCGTCAGCCAGCAGCACCGTCAGCCAGCAGCACCGTCAGCCAGCAGCACCGTCAGCCAGCAGCACCGTCAGCCAGCAGCACCGCCAGCCAGCAGCACCGTCAGCCAGCAGCATCGTCACCGCCAACCGCGCCGCACCGCCAGCGCAAGCCGCGCCTTTACCGCCATCCGCGCCGCGCCATTACCGCCATTCGCGCCGCGTAGTCACCGCCATAATTTCTCATTTCTTTTCTTTCTTCATTAGCAACGATTCCTTCTTTCGTAGAACACTTCGAACGCTTTGTCATTTAATCTAATAAACGACTTGCATAAGCGATTAAATAGGTAATTTCACTCGATTTTCTTGATATGTGGGTAGATCTCAATTTTTAAGTTTCGAGATAACATAAATTTATTTTGATTGATTGATTGATTTACAACCATTGATTATCAACTATTGATTGATTGTATTGATTCTGGAACTTCTTTATTATTATCTTGTATAATTCCCTGAAATAAATGCGACAACAAGTATCTATTTCGAAAATACATAATAGTTATGTAACATGCAATTAATTACAACCAAAGAAATCACGGAATACGTGGGACCATTTACTTCTAAATTAATTCATTAACTCAAGTTATATCTTCAATAATAAGATATAACCATACACAAGCTCATATCGTTATTTTATTGTTATAATATTCATGTAAGTATTTTTTTAACTACCCTAAAACAAACTCGAAAAAAAAAATTGAATCTACTACTTAGTTTTTTAAAAGGACCTTTTTTAAGGGATATACATGTGGCTGACCACAAGATAATATAAGATATACATGGCTGATCACAATATAAGAACATCTTAAATATAACATTATCTCATAATTTAAAAACAAATAAGTGATTAAATATAAACGTACCTTATTAGGAGCGTATGATTACACCAAGGCGGTAGCAATACTTTTAAACTCCTTGGTGGTATCCCACTTCTGAATTGTTAAAATTTTTCACTTCAAAATAGAAGAGGGTTTCTTCATCAATTGATTCTGTTATACTTTTATAAATAACACTTGGTTTATATAACTATCACTTATCTATACATATGGATCTGAACACTAATTTGCTTAAGCGCCCAATGAAGACTGATGTCCTTTTATACAAATCTTAGAACTTCATTAAATTTTATTTAAAAGTCTTCAATTGACTAACAATATGACAATTTGACACTTTAATCGGAAGTCAAAAGTGAACTACTAAATAAACTAAAACATTTTCTAATACTTCAACATAACTAACATATTATAAATACATTAAAATAATAATTGATATAAACTTTATAAAATTTCACAAAATAACCGTTACGTTTAATCGAGTTTACTACTTATTTTTATAAGAATCTATAAAATACTCAATATTAATTACAGATCAAGACACTATTTTTTCACAAGCTAACAGTTGTGAGGGTGCCCTAAGTTGATCGGAGCCTCTCATTTGGGGGTTCCGCCGGGGCGTCACGGTGAGTGCGACAGCGATCCCGTGGCGTCCCACTAAGGCGATGAGGTCAACCGTTGGTTTTTTAGTAGGTAGCTTTAAAAATGGCAGCGTCTTCTTTCCTGCCGGATAGTCGCACATACCCCCCCGGCCATCACCTTCCTAGCCGCTGGGATGATGCATTTTTTACGTATTTTTTCAAAGATAAAAAAAAAAACAAAAAAAAATGGCTTCTCTTTCAGACTGTACTTGATATCTACTAGCGCGAATACTCAGCAGATAGCAGTTATAAAAATAAGGGGTAAGTAAAGAGTTTTATTTTATACAAAACTAGGTTAATGCTTGACTACATTCCACCTGATGAAGAATGGAGATATAGTCATAGGTGGTAAGGCGCTTTAACTTAGTAACTTATTCACTCTTCTCTTGAAGACACCCACATTGTATTTTGCTGGAAATACCGACACAAGCAAATTGTCCAGTCCTTCGCTGTACGCACTAAAAAAGACGAAGCTTAGCGCTTCGTTCGGACAGGTGGAGTATCCACAACGTAAGGATGGATACCTGCAGTGCGTCGGGACGTCCGATGATGGAACGGGGACGGGGGAATTAAATCGTGTAATTTCTGCGCAAACTCACCAAAATGTAAATAGAATACTGAGAGGCTAGCAATTCTATGTCTGAGGATAGCAATTCTACGCCTACTCTTGCAATTTTGCTTGTCATGTGTAAGAAAATATTTTTGAACATGTATAGCCATGTTCAGCTATTTAAATTTAAATAAATATTTTATAATAATAATATTTTATAAATTGTTATACTTTATAAATTGTAATATTTTATTAATGGGCTTAATGGCTGTAGGTATACCTATAGTTTTTTTTCATCATTTACTAGACGCGCTATGTTGCCAAATTTTAATATTTTTAAGCATTTTTAAAGTTTGATGGACCAGCAACTATCTTTCACCTACGTTAATTTTTTGATATTTCATAGCTGCATTTGTTAGCTTTTGAGTGTCAGTAGTCATAAAATTGACAAAAAATTACCTACATTTTTTTTTCTAGAGATCGAATTAACCATCTATAAAGTAAAGTTTTTGGAAGAATGACGTAAATACTCAAAAGGAAATCGAACTAGAGCATTATATGAATAAAATGCACTGGATTATTGGATATTAGAGATTATTTCATGAACTAGTTAATTCGCGAGGCTATTCAAATGAAAAAAAAAACATCCTTATTTTAATAGCGAAGATGCTTGGAAACCAACTATCATTTGGAACCCACTCGTGTACAATGTAGTATCCCATGTCCGCACTGTGAGAAGTCATGATCCTATTAGTGCGTATTGTGTGCACCCTGAACTATACCCTCGAAATGTTAGAAACCGCTGGAGGTATATGACTAATTAATTGACTTACGGACCGAGACCTTATCTTCCCATAAACACGTCGGCTGTAAACATGTAAAACGTCGGTTTAAATTTAAGTTAATAATGTAAAAATATAACCTAACAATACGCGAGCTGAATTAGTAAATAAATGTTACTGTTACTAAATTAAACCGTGATGATCAAAAGGAGCTTAAATTTGATTGTTAACTAACTAAATAACTAACGTCTCAAAGCTTAGCAATCATTGATGCTAGAAATGCTTTATGCTTGCATTCATATTATGAACTTTCATTAACCGAGAAATCAAAGAAATTATTATAATGGAGAGCACAAAGGAAGACTATAATTCAGCCTTGTTCTTTTAAAAAGTAGAACAAGACTCAATTAGCTGGAGCCGGTGAGTGCTCCTGATAATTTTAAGCAATTAACATTTTAATGATCTCAGTTCGAATTTTTGGTTTCAATTTTTTTAAGTAGTACCTAATATTTTTTTATAATTAAATTATATATATAGACTTCAATAATATAATTTTAACTTAAGTAACATATGTCCCAAAATATTAGTAGAGTAATTCCGAATAGGATCTACAATATATTTGAACAAGCGGAAAATGAGACTTTATCCATTTAATTAGATACCAATTTAATTTAATACATTGAAACTATCATGTTATCATGTTTTCGTTAATTCCTAAACACCTAAGTGATTGAGTTATCACTAACTTGTGTGTGTGACGTGTGACATTGTTTGATCATGAGCGTATCTTGTTATTGCTCCGCTGATTCTCTTAGCGCTTAACCTAGTTATCACAGTTTACTGTTTCCTCACTAGACGTCACTCGATTCATTTAAGCCCCCGAGATTATGTCATGTGTGCTTGTAACTAGTAGGTACATATTTACATAATATTACACAGCTTCAGTTTAGGATATCTCTTACCACGCAGTCAATTCCTTGGGCCATTTTATAAGTAGGTACATACTTAGTACAAACAAATTGGAATATTTGAGAAGTCCAAAAGGTTTTTTGTCTAACAACAAAATATATTTAAATTTTCTATCTATCATATTTACCGAGACCTAACACTTGACTCGGTAAAACTCATGTTAAAAGCTGAGTTTACTAATTCGGTACAAACGGTGCAGTGCAGCAATAAAGAGATATCCTTCCATTTGTCAACATATCACAATTGTTTATTTCACATTGCCTAGTTAATTATGAGTAATTGGTAAAATTTGTAGGTATCATTTGGGTAGTAATAAAAAGTGTTGTTCTCGATAATCATTGTGTGTTTTTTATAGAGCCCTCGCACTGATATATATATAATAAAAACACAATTACATGAGATACATATGTGGTATAAAATAAATATGTGCTATAAAATACATTTAAGAGTCGACTAAAATAATTACCACAATATTTTTCTTTCCTACAACATTTATATATATTATATATTCAAATTTTTAGCTTAATATTATTCTACTAGAGGTATACTTTTATTAATTCCTTATAATAAAATACATATAATAAAATTGTCACTGATCCATTTCTGTACATGGAAAATATTAAAAAAAAAAACATCATAAACTTTTATAAGAGCAAGAGAACCCAAAACAATGGTTTTTCAGTTTGTCTGTTTGTCTGTATGTCTGTATGTTTGGCACGCTAATCTCAGAAATGGCTTAACCAATTTGAATGCGATTTTCAGGAATATATTATCACAGACTTCTCTTAACATTTAGTGTTTATTTCATCTAAATCGGTTAAGAAATAAAAAAGGTATGTCAATTTATGTCAATCACATAATATGTACCATGCAAATCTTATTCTATACATGTAATAAATCTGCAGAGGAATTGAAAATATTTTTAAAAATGTACCAGGATGTGCAGTGATAACTAACAGAATCCATTTTCAGCATTTTTAAAATCTTTGTCTGTCTATCCCTTTGTATTTTAGTTGTGCACACATAAGGAAAAAACATATTTATATAAGCCCCCCTTTATATAAGCAAGAAAACCCAAAACAATGTTTTTTCATGTTGTCTGTTCGTTGGTATATCTGTATGTTTGTGCACGCTAATCTCAGAAACAGATTAATCGATTTGGATGCAGTTTCCGGGAATATTTAGTCATGGGATTCACTTTATATATATATATATATTTTTAACAATTGGTTAACAAATAAAGAAGTTAATAATCTCTTATTGTCTTACCGTTGCTGCTTATCAGTTCGGTTTATACTTTTTACATACATTGGTAAGCACAAGGGGTACGTTTTATCAGAATCGAAACCTACGCGTACGAAGTCGCAGGCACAGCTAGTATATAATAAATCTACAGTAGGTGAAGCTAGTAGCAATATTGGTATTTTTTATAAAAAAACACTTAAGAAAGAAGTTATTACATAACCACAATAAAAAATATAACAAAAGAGAAATTCCGATTATAACGTTAGCAAATAAAATCTAGTCGAACAAAGGAAGGTATGATTGAATTTTTACTAATAAAAAGTTGAATTAACTTAATGTAATCGAACCCCGCCAGCCTCCAGCATCTACAAATGCAGAAACTTTTTCTATTTAAGTGTGGTTTGTAAATGCAACGTTTGCTTATCTTATAACAAACTGCCAATAATAAATGATCTTACCGAATGGGTATAAAAAATGTAAGCTTAAAACGGACCACAATTTTTGCTTTTTTATTATAAACTCTAAACAAAAATACTAATAATTGCTATGTTTTATCTTTAAATAATCCGAAATTCAAATCTTGATAAAATGAACATTTTGTATTTAAATCAGACCAAATTATCTATAGAAGAATATTGGAACTAGAAGATGAACTTATTTCCGAGAATCTAGGTAAGCCCTAGCATTTGTTTCATTTTAGGTGTCCGTAAATTTTATCACATTTCTCAGGACTATTCTAAGCTAAACTAGCTGCCTGTCCGTAAAAGAAGAAAGCGCAAAAATCTATGTTAATATTTTTCATTTTAGAGTGATTCAACTTCTTTTCGTTGTTTGAAATATAAATTTTAACCACTGAGGTCATCTCACGATTTGCAGCTCCGGTCAGTTTTTAATCTTAATTGTACCTTCACACCATACTGGTTTTCCATTTAACTTTTTCTCAGTATACGCTATTCAACACTAGTATTACTTCCCTGATTTGCTTCAACGTGCCCACAATAAACAGGTATTTAAAAAGTATATTCATAATTTCCAATTATCGTCATACTATTTCTCTATTTATGTATATTAAATATACTATATATAATATTTACTTGTACGAGTGTTATAAATTACTTACATAAGCGTTATGTTTTTTATTATCGTTGGATATCGTGTTTATTTTTGTTACTTATAGTTTGTTATTTTACTTTTTTCCCAATTGTACCATGCTTGTATTAGCTTCGGATGTATCTATCTTTTTATCTATCTATCTATCTTTCTAATTTCTTCAAAAATCGTTAATAAATTTTAGGAAAATTTCTGCAATCTTAAGTTTAAGAATCTTAACTTAGGATGCACTGCAAGATTTTTGGATATTACGACCATTTTAAGACTGTAATATATAAATAACAAAAACAACAGCTAATTGTCCAGCAATGGAATATTCTACCCACTCCGTTATAATGAATAAGTAACTACTGTATATAATAAACGATTATGATAGAATTTCTATTTGGCCGATGATTTTAAAACCTAAGTACCTACTACTAGTTCAATTACTTAAGCTGTAAGACGGAAATATTAAGTGATCCAAGTTGTGCAGGAAATGAAACTGGTGGTGTAACGTCAAGGTGGTTAGAAGCTACAAAGCAGTATAGGCAAGTCTACACTCCAGCAGTTTTGTTTCAGTTCTATTATGTACTCGTATGTAACATGAAAGTAATTGTTATAGAAGGTGATGTCTCATTTCAAGACAGAGACATAATTTAAAAAAAATTAATTAAAAGTTTAAAAAACCCCCGATACAATAAAAAAGACCTCTAAAAAGAATAAAAATAATATTAGTATGTACTTATTGAATTCGTTGCGTCGGGGGACCGTTGTACGTACGTTGATAGTGTTATATATTACGAAGTTAATCATTGTATCGGGGGTCTAAGCGGGGTCTATCGGGGGTCATTGTATCGAAGTTAATCATTGTATGTCTTTTTTATTGTATCGGGGGTTTTTAAAATTTTTTATTAATTTTTTTTTCTGCTTTTTAAAGTTATGTAACTAGTTTCTGAATTGTACTAAATGAACCTACAGATACACAAGAATTTCAATTGTTTAAATAGGAAAGATTCGTTTGTTTGTTTGAATTGAATAGGCTCCGAAAGCTACGGGACCGATTTAAAAAAAAACTTTTAACATTGGAATCCTATATTATGATCTACAAAGTTTACATTTAATACGAGAAATATATATTATATTTAATAAAATAAGGATCCACGTGAAAGTTTCGACAGTGTAATAAATTATAAATGTTTTAAGTAACATGATTCAAGACTTATTCATATGGGTAGGTAGATAGGTAGATAGGTAGATTTAGAGTTAAAATGATTTACAATCACTTATGACACTATGATGAAGGGATTTATATTATCACTAGCTGTTGCCTGTGATTCTTTATGACTACGGTCGTAAGCCATATAAATATATTTTTACAGTCTACGTGGACGCAGTCACGGGCAACAGCTATCCCTAATAAAGTTCTTTACCTAAGTAAGTAACCTAAGTAAAAATAAAGTATTTTACCTGGGAACAGCTAATTATTGCATAAAAACCTCTCCCCCGCACGAATAAAACGTCAATATCTTGAAGACGACTAATTTTATTTCAATCAAACATTAATAAGGACCATCTCGACGAACATAGCTTATGATTGAAAAAGACCGCATTCAAATCCGTCTACGCGTTTGGCCGCAAACAGCTAGTTATTGCATAAGAACCTCTCCCCCGCACGAATAAAACGTCAATATCTTGGATACGACTATTTTAATTTCAATCAAACATGGATAAGAACCATCTCGACGAGCATAGCTTTCGATTAAAAAAAAACCGCATGTAAATCCGTCCACGCGTTTGGCCGGAAATTTGCCACAGACAGATACACAGATACACATATACACAGATACACATATACACATATACACATATACACAGATACACAGATACACAGATACACAGATCGACAGGTCAAACTTATAACACCCCTCTTTTTAGTTGGGGGTTAATTAATAGGTTTTTAATTAAGAACTTACTTACGTCAGAGTTAAAGAAAACTACTTATACCGCAATGATTTTTACAATATAATACATAATTAATTTCAAAACTGAATTTCTGAACTAAAATTAAGGAAAATTTTTACTCGATTATAGTCAACACCTTTTTTTTTTTTTAAAACTTAGAATTACATTGCATTATGTTATTGAATTTTTCAATATAACTAATATACCTATATGTATATTGAAATTATTAATTTAGTGTTTCCCGGTCCTACAAAAGTCGTCTAAGCATAGACAATAACAATACGATTTTGTGATTCCATAGTTGAAACTTCTATAGAAATCAACCTTTGCTAAATAACGACTAAAGAAGTAACGTTTATCTTAAAGCGAGTAGAAAATATTTATTTTATGATACCTGCGACGCAAAGCTTTAGTCCAAACGACATTTTATTGAAAATCCATAAATTTTATGAAACTTATAACCAATACTAAAAGTGAGAAGTTTAAGTCTCTTGATCGTGTACTCTATTTTGTATATATATACCGCTATATTAATACATCAATATCATTATATAAACTTTGTAACAGATTTACACTAATAAATATTGTAATATAAAGTATATAACAGATATATAATATTTTTTATAATTAATGATAATAAAATTTAAATTAAATTGTAAAAGACTAAAGCTGGACGAGCACATGTCTAATGCCGACAGTAATTCAATCAGCCGTCGGACCCTTTGATACTGTTTTTGAGGGATGTTATTATTCAAATACCTGGACTAAAGAGGAATGCTCGCTCCGTTATTAACAAAATTTTATTAAAATTTCATATACTGATAAATTAGTAAAGGATGTAGTAACCACGACATAATGTTACATAAAATAGATAAAAAAATCACAAAATATTATCACTAAAGTTACAGAGATAGACTATTTTCATGGTCACTAACTATTTATTAATGTTTAGATATTGTCCTTTTAACTGCAAGATGTGTTCTCTTTCTCTCGTTAACTGTTCGAAAAGCCAATTCAAATTCTCATTCAAATGTTCCAAAACAACGATATTACGAATAAAATTACTATTACTGTTTTATAAACTCATTTATAAAGTTGAATCCTCGATTATTTTGTAAGGCTTCAATATTAAAATCAGAATAAACACGGTTTTATTTTTAGTTCTGCCCCAAAATCAGGCGATTAGCCTTTATTATATAAAAATAGCTTTCTAGATAATGTGACGCATGAAACCTCATTATTAAGTAGGTAGTCCGATTCATTTAAGAAATATAATTCTAAACAAGGACTCTTCATCATTCCGCTTCCTTGTTATGATGGACACCAATTGATTTAGGTTGGTATTGGTATACATATCTACAAACTCACCATACAATTTGTTGTAATGATTGACATCAACATTATGTAATGACCACTCTAGGTCAGGTAGATTAAAATCACCCATAACCAACAAGGGAGCACTCCCTTCAGATGATTCCTTGATGGTTCTGAAAAGTAACCGATCAGAGTTCTCAAAAGTGTAATGTGTTGGTCTGTATATGTCTGCTACTATAATTTCTAAATTATTACATTTTAATTCTAACCAGAGAGCTTCAACCTCTGTATATTTATTGAAAACTGGATGAGGAGTTGCGTGTATAGGTTTACCACAAAATGAGTATAACAAATAAATAGACACTCCTCTCCACCCTGTCCCTTTCAGTCTATCATGTCTAAAAAGCCTATAACCCTCAATATTCACTAAACTGTTGGGAATAGTCAGTTTAAGATGTGTTTCTGTTATAATAATGCGTGTTGGTTTAACTTTATTTGTCTCCGCAATAAGTAAATCCCTTTTAGCCATTAAGGATGCCAGGTTTGTGCAGAAAAACGTAAACTTTACAATAACGCAATGGGGTATTATTGGTTTTTTGTATTGCTTATAATTTTTGGAGTGTCGTTTACATATTTAATAGTTCAATTTATTTCACCAGCATCAGTCCGGCGTTGAAGTTCATCACGTAAGTGTTTCAAAAAGTCACGTTGGTATGGTGTCAAATCATTTTTAGCCACAATATAAGAAGGTAATTTTTTTGTTATTTAACATTTATTGAACATTTTCTATGTGTGAAGACTACCTTTAGGAGTCAAGGTGTAGTACCCTGTACTCTTAGTCAACTTACTTAATATTTTAATGAAAATAACCTGTTATAAATAGTAGTTTGGTTTTCTCCAGGTTTAAGGTGTTGAGTTATTGAGTTGTTGGCTAGTTTCAGAAAAGTACAAGATTCATACTAATTAGTAGTATGAATCACTGAGTTCTTCTTGTAATTTGCTAGTACCTTTACTTTATATTTAAATTTATTATAAATAGTGCTTAAATACTGTACTTTCTTTTATATTCCGATGACTGAAATAGATTTATATCTACGTAGGTTTGATTATAGGCAAGAAATTTTGAAACTTTTAAATACTGTTTGTGTATTGTACTTTATTTTATATAACGATAACTGGAATAGATTTATATCTGTGTAGATTTGATTATAGGCAGCTAGCTTGGTATACAATCTTGTGAAATTGTTTGTCCTTGGGCGTATCTTGTTATTTCACCACTGACTCAAGCATTGGTCCACCTATCTATCTATATATAGTTGATGTTTACTCTTCAGTCGCCACTCTCTTAATTTATTCCCCCAAAATTATTTCACGCATGTATGCAGCTAGTATTTACATTATATTCCTTATAGTATAAATAATCCTCGTAAAAAAGAGAAAAACCTTTAATACATTAATATATTTGCTTCTTTTTTGTTTTTGCAAAGAACGTAAAATATGTTGTCAATAGGAATCTATTATAGTGATTAATTGACTTGATATACTAATCTTTTACTCCCACTAAATACATGATGTATATTATCTGGTATATTACGCCGTCTGGTACGGTACGCCGGCAAAGCCTAAGGATAAGACATTTGCACAGATCACCGACATTATGGCCAAACACTTACAACCCAAACCAAGTGAGTTAGCGGAGCGTTACAAATTTAGACACAGGGAACAGAAAGAGGGCGAAAGCATAGCAGAGTATGTGGCTGTGTTAAAAAAGATGTCTAAAGCGTGCGAATTTGGATCTTGGTTAGAGGAATTAGTTAGTTTGTGTCTGAGGGATCAGTTAGTTTGTGGAATTAGTAACGAAACTATAAGACAACGATTATTTGCGGAAAGCGGACTGGATTTCGGAAGGGCGTATACGTTGGCGATTAGCATGGAGGCAGCAGAGAAAGATGCCGCGGCGGTAGAACGACTAGAAGGTTCGAGAAGGTGCGTGAGCGAGAGAACGGCAGTGACGTGTAAGAAAATGGCGGTAAACCGACGGCGTGGCGTGCCGGCAGCGGGTGCTGCGCATAATGACTACGGAGCGGCGCGGGGGGCCCCGCCGCAAAGCACGCGGTGGCGCGGACCGCGCGTAGCGGTGTCGACAGCATCCTCTCAGCGGAGTGAGCGAGCTCAACGGCAGTGTCAAGTATGCGGAGCGGGTCATGATTCAACGACGTGTAAATTCGCAAGATACGTTTGCCGCGTTTGCAACCGGCAAGGCCATTTACAGCGTATGTGTCCCAATTTGGCGGGACATTACAACGTCGGCCTTAGAGAAATAAGGGAACACAACGGGTATGACAGCGACAGCGCCGAGAGTGACGAGGTAATATTTGTCGATATTTGCAAATTATCGGCCGCGCAGTGTAGACCTATATATGTAGAATTAAATGTTAATGGCAGCAACATTAAAATGGAGTGTGACACTGGCAGTGCAGTCTCATGTATTAGTCAAGAGTGTTACGATAGGTTGTTCAAAGATTTGTGCCTAAAACCACTCGGAGTAATACTTCCGGTAGTAAAATATAAGCATGTACAGAAGAAATTGGAACTGTTCGTTATCAAAAATGGGAAAACGATGCTTTTAGGTCGACAATGGATGGCAGAATTAAAAGTAGAATTACCTATTATTAACTATAGTTGTAATAATGTCGTTATGTATAAAGACGATGTATTTGATATGTCAACTTTCAGTTCCAAATACTGTGAGGTGTTTGCCGATGGTTTGGGTCGATTCACCGGCGGGACGGTGGGCGTACACGTGCGGGAAGGGGCTCGGCCCGTGTTAATGCGCGCGCGGCCGCTCGCCTACGCGCTGCGCGCGCCGGTGGAGCGCGCGCTGGCTCAGCTACAGCGCGACGGCATTCTCTCACCCGTGGAGCGCTCCGACTGGGCGACCCCCATCGTGCCGGTCGTCAAAAAGGACGGAAACATCAGAATTTGTGCAGATTACAAATTAACATTAAATAAAGTTATTGAAATTGACCGCTATCCGTTACCTAGGATCGAGGAACTGCTACTGCGATTGAAGGGTGGTAAGCGTTTTAGTAAAATTGATCTGTCACAAGCTTACGCACAGTTTGAGCTCGATAACACTAAGAAGTACACGGTGATAAACACCCATAAAGGGCTATTTATGTACAATAGGTTGGTTTACGGACTGTCATCAAGCCCAGGTATTTTTCAAAGACGCCTCGAGCAGCTATTTGCAGATTTACCGTCAGTAGGAGTATTTTTGGATGATATTATAATTACTGGGGCCACAAATGAGGCTCATATGCTAAATTTCTGTAAAGTATTCGATCGGTTAAAAAATTACGGTCTGAAGGTAAAAAAAGAAAAGTGTGTTTTCTTCGCCGCATCAGTAAATTATTTGGGGCATACTATAAGTCAACAGGGAGTTCACACGTGTCCTGAAAAAGTGGAGGCCATAGTTAACACACCGGCCCCCACGAATGTTTCCGAATTACGGGCATTTATCGGTATGGTGATGTATTATGGGAAATTTATAAGAAATGTTAGCACCGTCCTATCTCCTTTATATAATTTGCTCAAGATAGGTGTTCAGTATTGTTGGGGTAAGGAATGCCAAAAGGCGTTTAGTAAAATTAAATATTTGTTAACCAGTAGCGAGGTTTTGATTCATTACGCACCGGAGTTACCCATCATATTGACAACGGATGCAAGCGGCGTAGGTATAGGTGCGGTGATATCGCATTCGACCGCGGACGGGGAGCGGCCGGTAGCTTACGCGTCTCGCTCGCTCAGTCCGGCCGAGCGCGCGTACTCACAGATAGACCGGGAAGCGCTAGCCATTATTTACGGTGTTCGTAAGTTTCACCAGTACCTGTATGGACGTAAGTTTATATTAAGGACCGATCATAAGCCATTAACTTATATATTTGGGGACAAGGTAGGCATCCCAGTAATGGCCGCTTCCAGGTTGCAAAGATGGGCAGTATTATTAACAGGATATACCTATGATATCGAATATGTTACGTCGACTAAAAATTGTGCAGATGCATTATCGCGCTTGCCGCATAAGGACAGCAACGTTAATAGGAAGATAAATGAAAGTACGTACGTTAATTTTGTTGAGAATTTTTTGCCAATTACTAGTAAGAACGTACAGAAAGATACGGCCGGTGATAGCGTTTTAAGTAGAATTTTGTCTTATATAAGATCAGGTTGGCCGCTGACATGTCTTGATGATCAAATTAAACCCTATTTCATGCGGCGCCATGAGTTGTATACGGAAGGCGGTTGCATAATGTGGGGTTACCGTATGGTTATACCATCTTCGTTACAGAACAAAGTGTTAAAACAACTTCATAGTAGTCACATGGGGATAGTGAAGACAAAAAGTTTAGCACGAAGTTATGTCTGGTGGCCTAATATTGACGCATCGGTAGAAGCGGTGTGTAAGCAATGTGAGTGTGAATACCGTGTGGGTGAATACCATGTGGGTGTGAATACCGCCACGAGCTCCGATACAGCCCTGGCCGTATCACGCTCGTCCCTGGAGCAGGCTTCACATCGATTTTTTAGGCCCTTATAAGGGGCTAACGTATTTAATTGTAATTGACGCCACGTCAAAATGGTTAGAAGTTTTTGAAATGACGCGTACCAACGCTTCGAACGTCATAAAAAAATTAAGAGCAACGTTTGCAAGGTTCGGTTTACCAGAAGAAGTAGTTTCCGATCAAGGCCCACCATTTACTAGTTCAGAATTTAAAACATTTTTGAGTAATAACGGCATAAAACAATTTTTTTCACCGGTTTATCATCCGTCTTCAAACGGAGCAGCGGAGAACGCTGTTAAATTATGTAAGCGGGCCCTTAAGAAGGCATATAGGGATCAGGTGGACATTGACACAGCGCTGCAAACATTTCTACTGGCATATAGAAATTCAGTGCATGGCACGACTGGCGAGTCTCCTGCCATGCTCTTACAGAAGCGGACATTACGTTCGAGATTAGACTTGCTGCGTAGTGATCGTGTTATTGAAGATCGAATATGCAGGCGGTACTCAGCGTAACCTTCGAGAGGGTGATTTAGTTTGGGCGCGAGAGTATGGTACCCAGGATAGATGGGTAAAGGGTACTGTGCAGGGAGCAGATAGTCAACGCAGGTATTCAGTGGTAAAGGATAACGGTCAATTACTTAAAAGACATATTGATCAAATACGTCGCAGATCGCGACTTTCTGATGTTCCTTGTTCCGATGGCAGTAGTGAAGTAGGGCACGGTAGAGAGAATGTGGTCGAGCAGTTAGAGGAGCCAAAAAAACAGTTGGCATCACCTACAACTTCTACAATGAATGTAGGGGAAATAACTGGTGATGTTAATAAAGGCATTAAAAGCGATCTTACATCAGACACGGTATCACCACGTAGTCATGTTCCATCTGAACATGCACTTCGGTCATCACCACCTAAGCCGATGAATCGCTATTCCGAAAGAACGCGAAAACCAGTTGATAGATTTAAGATTTCATAGATTTAAGTATTGTACCTAGTTATAAGTATTTAGCATGTAAGTTATTGTTTAGTTTAAGATCATGTTGTATAGGGGTGGAGGTGTAATATATGTGTAAATAGGGGGTATTTAGATTTAAGTTTGCCTTCGCCGTCTTATGCTAAGCCAGTCTGCGATTACACCTAATTCCGATACGTTGTGTTTCATTCCCGGCAATCCAGACTAACCCGATATTCTACAGTTTCTTTGTATTTTATATAAAAAGTCAAGGCATTTTTTTTTCAAATTTTGTTTACATTTATAAGTCGTAGATAGAAGTATTTTAGTGGCTTACTCGTTATTGATGGAGTCATCTGGTTCAGGATACGAGGCGTAGTTCTCAAGCAATTAAAACACACAGACACAGTATGATAATTCTTGAAATAAATGTAGTTAATAAGATATAACAGATTACTTAGTAGGTAAATAATTATAAGAGTTACGTTACGTTACGGACCGGTGGTTTACCGGTCCCGTTTGGAGGTTTCGAACAATATAGCTCTCTCTTACGAATTCCCACCTCTACTTGATACTCTTCAATATTTTAAATATCTCAGGTGCCCCTCCAAATGATTCCGAATACGTGATTCGTTAAGTCACAGCGTCCACACCCTACTGTTACAATAATATCAATTGAGTTTCTAATTATCATTGAATTATCATTATCTGCGACACATATACAGTAACTTTTTCTTCGATAACTTTTGCTATTCTTAGGAGTGACATAATCCTTTTGCTGTAGACATTTTGGGACTTTGATTTCTGCACATTTGGGACAAAAATAACGAGACTAATAGTTGTGTCAGTGCTCTCCTGATGTTAACCTGACAATGTCTAAAAGATCTGTCGAGACCGAAACTGGTAGAAATCTGAAGATACGAGTTTAGAGCTATACGGCGGAAGTAATGTTATTTCACAGCTAAACTCTCTTAATTTTTGCTGAGTGGCTAAAAATATATATACTGATTAACAAAATTTTGTAACAAGAAAAGTAAGCAGTAATTTTGAAATATCTACCTAACCTCTCCACAAAATCATATATGACTAGTTTCCGTGTTCCGGCAATTATCAGTAAAACTTAATATTAATTATTATTTCCTTATTATTTTTGATTCAGTGTTTTATTTTTCAGAAAAGTGGCTGTGTTTTGTGTTTGCTGAGTGAAGTGATTCTTAAACAATGTCAAGAAAGTGTAAAAATGATCCTGACAAGTTCTATTACATCTGTGGTGAAATTACTTTCTTATCTCAACGAAGAAATTTAACACCTTTAATAAAAAAATTGTATGAAAGTTATTTTGGTTTTCCTGTTGGACAGCAAGACAAAGTGTGGGCTCCTCACATCTGTTGTGTTACATGTGTAGGACTTCTCACGGGATGGGAAAAAAGATCTCGATCTATGCCGTTCGGAGTTCCGATGATTTGGATGGAACCGACAGACCATTCAACTAATTGCTATTTTTGTCTGACTAATACAAAAGGCATTACAATTAAAACTAAAAAACAAGTTAAGTATCCTAATGTATCATCTGTTAAAAAACCGACTCCTCACAGTGAAGAACTACCTATACCAGAACCACCTCAGCGCTCTGATCTTTCAACTGAATCAGAGGGAACTGATAATAAAAGTACTGATCCTGATTTTCAAATTGCTTCTTCATCTATTTCTCTCAAGGATAAACGCCGCACCTACTTTCTCAAGGAGATCTTAATGATTTAGTTCGTGATTTACACTTGTCTAAACAACAAGGAGAACTTTTAGGATCTCGATTAAAAGGATGGAATTTATTGCAACCAAACACAAAAATAACTTTTTTTCGGCATCGAGATGAGGAGTTAAAAAGCTTTTTTTCACAAGATAATGATTTGATATTTTGTAACAATGTCTGTGGTGTTATGAATATTTTGGGACTACAGTACAAAAATGAAGAGTGGCGTTTATTTATTGATGCTTCAAAAACAAGCTTAAAGGCAGTTTTGTTGCACAATGGTAACAATCTTCCCTTCGTACCGGTAGGTTATGGTGCTAACATGAAAGAATCCTACGAAACAATGAAATTTCTTTTAGAAAAGATTCGATATGACGAATATAAATGGAAAATTTGCGGAGATTTAAAAGTTGTTGCCCTTTTATTAGGCTTGCAACTTGGATATACGAAATTTTGTTGTTTTCTTTGTGAATGGGACAGTAGGGATAGAAAGAACCATTACGTTAAGAAAAATTGGTGCAAAAGACGATCGCTTACTCCAGGCATAAAAAATGTAAAACATATTTCATTAGTACAACCTAAAGATATATTTTTACCACCTCTCCATATAAAACTTGGCCTGATGAAAAATTTTGTAAAAGCAATGGATAAAAATGGAGCTGGATTTCAATACCTAAAAGAAAAATTCCCTAAAATCAATGACGCCAAGATTAAAGAGGGTGTCTTTGTAGGTCCTCAAATCAGGCAAGTGATAAAAGATAATATATTTAAAGAACAACTCGACGATTTGGAAAAACCAGCTTGGGAATCATTTATAAAAATTACTGAAAATTTTCTTGGCAATCACCGATCAAATGACTATAAAACTATTGTCGAGGAACTTTTAGAAAATTATAAAGCATTGGGCTGCAATATGTCCTTAAAAATACATTTTTTACATTCACATTTAGACTTTTTTCCCCCAAACTTGGGTGCCGTTAGTGATGAACACGGGGAACGATTCCACCAAGACATTTCTACCATCGAAAAACGATACCAACGAAAATGGAGTCCAACTATGCTGGCAGATTATTGCTGGGGATTACAGAGGGACCTTCCTGACGCAAAATACAGGAGAAAATCATAAAAAAATACTTATATTAAATTCATAGCATTGATAATAATTTAATTCTTGTTAAAATAATTTATAATTTAATAAAAATAAAAAAAGTCATATTACAATAAAACTATTCGTATCTAAAATGTTAGACCACTAATTCTACTCTACTTGACCTTACAGAATCAGCCAAAATTTTTCTTGTTACACATAAAAAAAGTTTTTTTGTTGATCAGTTGAAATGTGTGTGGTCTAGCGATATCGTGATGAAAGACTACACACATTCTTTTGATATTTATCAAAAGAAATGGGTTTGGTCCGACTTTGTCTGACTTTGTCCGACTGTTTTCTTACAAGTTCTTGCTTTAATCTCATCAGCTATTGACAGTAAACATCTAAATCGATGGTTCTGCGTGGCGGTAACAACTGAACTGTAATGAACAAATGCTCTTCCAGTCCCACCAAAAAAATAGTATCATCTTATTGGGTTAACTAATTAATTAACTTAATTAACTTGGGTTTTAAACAATCTGTGAAGGTTGTTCGACCTTGGACCATGACCTTTTTCACACGTTCTTATCATATGTGATCAACTTTTTATCACCAGTAACCAAAAGTTTTTTTAAAAAGGGGACGATTTCATTAGAAGAAAGAAAGAATCGCAAATGAGCACACCGTTTACTAGGTTCCGTTCAGTGAGCTCATAAGGCACCCAAATATCGAGCTTTTCGTATACCCACTTTTTACAAGTGGGTCAAAATAGTTTTGTGGTCATCTTCAGTTTATTAACTACTGATATATCTATCTTGGTCTAATTTTTCAAAAACTTCGTCCATTCTATTTGTAACAGGTCAACCAGAGCGAGATGCATCTTTGACATAAAAAACCCCGGATTGAACATTTTAAAACCATTTTTGTGCCAGTTTTACTTATGTGATCCATAGATGTCACAGATTTTGTTTGCTTCTTGCATCGCAATTTTTTCTTTTTTGTAATACATCTGAAATGTATTGAATTTCTTCATTACATTCACTCATTTTGTTAAACAAAAAAAAAACGTCAAAACCCCCGATACAATAAGAACTCTAAAAAGAATAAAAATGATATTATTATGTACTTATCGAAATCGTTGCTTTGGGGGAGCGCTAAATAATGAAGGCATAAATTAGTTCCGAAAACTTAGTGAAATAGACACCAGGTGCATCGGTCCCCCGAAGCATCGACTTCTATTAGTACATAATATTATTATTATTATTCTTTTTAGTTCTTATTCTATCGAGGGATTTAAAATTTTTAATTTTCTTTTTTTATTTGATTTTTTTATTTTTTCATGTCAATAATATCAGCCAGATACAAATGGTAGAGACAAAGATTTTTTTATTACAAGTTCATATATACTATATGCTAAAAGAGTTTTACCCCTATCTATTATTTTTTTATGTGAATATATTTACGTTTATTTATATTGAATGTAAATAGGTGTTCTTATTGTACGTATTTAACTTCTTTCTTTTTTGTAAATACACACCCACATAACGTTACCTATATTGGGATAAAATGTTGATGATGATTAATTCATCTGATGGCAGCGAAACCTTTATGTTTCATTCTCGACGTCATTATACTTTACGTTGCATTAGAGTGAAAGTATAAAATAAACTACAATAAAAATTTTCATTATAAAATAAATGAAAATAAATATATACCTCCGCTTCAAGATTAAAACGAGTCAAAGTCAAAATTTAAACTTTCCTTTCATCACCCTTCTCTAATTGATGTTCAACTAAAAGTAGACTGACATGATATTTTCTATAGTAAAATGCCGTCAGGTACATATACGAGTATCTACTAAATAAACATATAAATCTTGAGTAAATACTGTTGTAAAATATGTACATGTCTTCTTTAAGTTGACTTTTGAGAACTCTACTAGAAGAGGGGTAAAAAAAATCTTTAATTATGAAAATATATTTGCGTATATTTTTAACCCCCGACTAAAAAGAGGGGTGTTATAAGTTTGACATGTCGATCTGTGTATCTGTGTATAGGTGTAATGTGTATCTGTGTATCTGTCTGTGGCAAATTTCCGGCCAAACGCGTGGACGGATTTACATGCGGTTTTTTTTAATCGAAAGCTATGCTCGTCGAAATGGTTCTTATTCATGTCTGATTGAAATAAAAATAGCCGTCTTCAAGATATTGACGTTTTATTCGTGCGGGGGAGAGGTTCTTATGCAATAATTAACTGTTTGCGGCCAAACGCGTGGACGGATTTGAATGCGGTTTTGTTTAATCGAAAGCTATGCTCGTCGAGATGTTTCTTATCTATGTTTGATTGAAATAGAAATAGTCGTCTTCAAGATATTGACGTTTTATTCGTGCAGGGGAGAGGTTCTTATGCAATAATTTGCTGTTCCTAGCGATGTCGCCCAAAGGATGAATGCAAAAAGGTTTTTGCACTTACTTACTCAGGTAAAGTACTTTATTAGGGATAGCTGTTGCCCGTGACTAAGTCCACGTAGATTGTAAAAATATATTTATATGGCTTATGGTCGTAGTCATAAAGAATAAAGGGCAACAGCTAGTGATAATATAAATCCCTTCATCATAGTGTCATAAGTGATTGTAAATCATTTTAACTCTAAATGTTTATATTTATTAATATTCGTATATATGAAACCTACCTATATACCTACCCATATGAAAAAGTCTTGAACCATGTTACTTAAAACATTTATAATTTATTACATTATCGAAACTTTCACGTAGATCCTTATTTTATTAAATATAATACATATATATTTCTCGTATTAAATGTAACCTTTGTACACCATAATATAGGATTCTAATAATATATATATTTTTTTTAAATCGGTCCCGTAGCTTTCGGAGCCAATTCAATTCAAACAAACAAACGAGTCTTTCCTACTTAAACAATTGAAAAATTTGTGTATCTGTAGGTTAATTTAGTACAATTCAGAAACTAGTTACATAACTTTAAAAAGCAGAAAAAAAATAAATAATAATAATTTGGTTAGGTTATGTTAGGTTGTATAGATTATATTTAGGATAGTATAAAGAATATGATAATAAAAGATATTATTAAGAAATGTTAAATTTAGATAGTTTATTCAAGTGTTATTTTATATAAAACATCAAATTTTAATTTGTGGTATTATTATACGAGTGAATTATCAAGAATGCGTTTTGAGCGCTTGACAAATGACAAAACGCGTTCTGGCCGTTCGACAATTACCAAAACGCGTTGCGAGCGTTTGAAAGTAGCCAGAACGCGTTCTGTGCATTTGAAGGCAGCCAGAACGGATTGTGGCCGTTTTTTCCGTCCACTGAGCGTTTTCGGTCTTCGGGCCTGACATATACACTATCAACGTACGTACAACGGTCCCCCGACGCAACGAATTCAATAAGTACATACTAATATTATTTTTATTCTTTTTAGAGGTCTTTTTGTATCGGGGGTTTTTTAAATTTTTATTAAGTTACATTGTTGATTTAGTACGTTTATATACCCACTTAATTAAGAAGGAAGAGTAGTTAATACCTATGCCACATACTAATTATACTTAAAATTATTTTTGACATCATTCTTGACAATTGTGTTTAAAGATTTCTAGGCTTTTGTAATAGATAAGAAACTGTTAAGTCTCTATTTATATCTAGGTAAATAATACTTTGAGTTGTTATTGAAACTATCAAAAACATCAACCAAGCGATAGCTACTAAACATAAAGGAGTAAACAGTTTAACAGAACTTGTTCCTCGTAGTGAACCCGCTTTTATCCACGGCTCCAGCTCAGCTTTTATTATATAACTAAGTGTCCCGAGTTTTTAATTGCTGTCTTGGAACAGTTTATCGGAACTAATCACTCAACTCACTAATAACTAAATAACTCTCAAACTCTCAAAGCTCACTAATTTCGTAACTTAAACGAGATACTAATTTTATACAAACTATCAAGGCAAGTTCTACAATGTCTTAAAAATGAATATAGCAGAAGTCTTAGTTTTATACCTTAAAATATATACGAGGCTCGAGACTGTAAACGTATAACAAAAGAAGCAAAGAAAGTGGTTTTAGGTGATGCGTGTTCACCAAGCTATTGCTAGAGCTCTGCCTTAACATATAACCAATTATGATAGTGTTTTATAGACTTTCCACATTCTGTGGAACTATGGGAGAAACATCAGGCATCTATCATACGATTTTCTTTTTGCAGTTAGACAATTTTTAGTAGACAAAAGTTAGACTATTAGAGATTTTGTTGCGAATCTGATGGCGTGATACCCATTTATTAGCTCTTACCTGCTTCAATATATTATTTAGTAAGTAACAATGTTATGAGGACTAAGCGAGTACAGTACAGTATACAGTACATTACAGTATGCGACGATAAATACAGTTATTATGTTATAATCGAAACTGTGAACAATAATATAGGGACGCTCATCAGTTAACGAAAGTTTGTATATTACAATGTAAGGTTTTCAGTTAGACGTTTTAAATGCTTTGTTGGGCTCAAATGGTTTCAATTCTTTTTTTGATTTGTTGAGACGGAACCTGCATTAACGTATATTGTTTTAAAATATTATTTTGGAGGCTAAATTAGCAGTTGAACTAGTTTTCATTCCACGCATACCCTCATTTTCAACAATTTTCTATTTCAATCCTTTAAATTGATAGGAATTTTTAAGATATTTTAGAGGCCAGAAATTAAGTGGCTCATGCCCATACAATGAATGGCTAGTAGTAATATTAGGCTTAGATTTTTTTTTAATTATTAATATTTTTTCCACTGTGAATCCATACCAGAGATCACTTGTATACTTTAAGTAGATGTTTTGATACAATATTTATTAAAATAAGTCCCCTTGTATTAACTAAGTACTTTGAAATTGAAGCTACAAGGGTTTCAAGTCCGCTCGGGTCGGAGAAGAATTATGCAACAAACTTAGCCGGGCATTTTTTTATTGTCATTAGTATTTCACAATCTTCAATATTTTGTAAACAATTAACATACATTATGATTGTTTAGGTAGTCCTAAGAACATTTTATCAATACTCAAACAACTGTAACAAAACAACTACAAACTTTTTTTGAATAGCAATTAGCATGCTACTACTACTATCAATTTCCATTTCACTGGACTCAGATAAATACTTTAGTTAACAATAAGCAGATATATAAGATGCTATAGAAGTAATATCAGCTGTGTTTTCAGTAAATAATTTTCTTTTTTATAACAGATAGTTTTAATGGTAAAGTTCCAATATTGTGTGTTGAATGAGGACATCGTGACAACGCTACATTTTATTTTTCAGCAGGTATATTTACATTGACACCTTAACTTCTATACTTCGGTTTAATATTGACTTGCACAGCGTAGTATATCGGTAATTTATCTTCAATATGCGAAAAGCAAAGCTCTGCCTTTTGATCATCACATTTAATAGGAGAAATACTGAGTCCTGGTTGATTAATATCACTGATATTTGTATGGGCACTACTGGGATTTACTTAGTGGTCACTTCTTTGTGACGGTTCACCATTTTTTAAAACATTACTACTTAGGATAGCAAACTCTAAAAAGGTTTCATTAACCGGTGTCAATCTTTGCCTTTTGACTACGCACATTCTCATTCTCTCAATTGCTGTTAAACCATAACAATTTCGTAAAACCAAAAAAAGAATAGGGTTTTTATAGACAGTTATACTGAACTTTTGTAAACTAGGTTAGGTTAATTTTAAACCAAAATTTCGAATATTCAATAGCTAATGCAAAACTTACTTCTTACTAATGTACACTAAGATGTATATAAATAAAGTATACTTACGTTAAATTGATCTTCACAACAACATAAACACGATTTAGGATATATATTATCCCTTTTATTTACAATACACCATTGCTTTTGTATTTTCGCATCTACTGGAATACAAAAAACACTTTGTAAGGTGTTTTTCTAATACTATTTTTGCACTTCGGAACTGTACAATACTTGTAAGATGGTTTTTATCTTATTTCAGGATTGGTATTGCAATTAAAACTTAAAATATGTATGAAGTATAGTGCCCGGCAATAAATATTGCACATCGACCTTTGGAAAGAGACAATCGGCTAATTTCGGCTTCGTAGAGCGTTATCTCTGTCGCACGAAATTGAAACAGTATGGTAACTATAAGGAGCTGTTAAAACAAGTATAATTTGCTTCTATTGATAATTATTTTAATTCTTTGTATAAAAGCCACAAATTTTTCTATAAGTGGTGGCTTTAAGCTGGGGTAAAATAAAATAATCAAAAAAAGACGTGTGGCACTCGGAGACTGCCGCTATAAAGCTATTGCATAGCATTTTTTATCAACTTATTCAATTATAGTTATTTATTTATTTATGTAGTTGTTTTTTTCTTTGACGTTAATTCAAGTTGTGTAACTTGCGTGTGCGTGGTGATCTATAAAAAAACATTTTTTTTCTTTTAGTGAATAAAAAAATTGTGTGTGTCAGCTCCGACGCACGACTGGAGTTTACTCCTTAAGTATAATTGTCTAAACAGACGGAAAAAAAAATAAAAAAAGATTGATACCTTATAAAATATTATCTACACCCGTTTCTGCCATAGTTTATTTCGAAATACTTGCATTTCACTTTAGCCAAATATAATTATAAAGATTATAACTTCACAATAACAATGTTAATTATTGATAAATATAACAAAAACAGCAACATAAGTAAATTGATACTGATAGAAATAAACAAGCTCAATAACATATAGATATAGTCGCTTTGCAGCATATACATTACTCTATACACACATTTAATGTTTTCATTGATTTTATCAACATTCATGAGCATATTCGCTTTTATTAATACGATGAATATGTATGGTTCTGACTATGTTGTTAAGGCATCTTTTAATATTGATATTTTTTTATCAGTAATCATTAGCATATTAGCTTATATTAAAAATTTAATAACATAAAAATTAAAAATGTATCGTTCCTTACATGGAAATATAAGTCTTTACTTACATTACAAATAATAAATATTTTAGGTTTTAATTAATTATTTTCATTATTATTTTTTGTATTATGTTAAATTGCTTAGTAGTTCTTTATTATTTATTTCATATTGGAGTTTGTTCCCTTAGAATCAATTTACAAATAAGACAGTTTAAATGAAAAAAAAAACGTGCGACACTTGTTGTCTGCCGCGGTAAAGCTATTGCATAGCATTTTTATCAACTATTGCAATTATAATTATTTATGTAGTATTTTTTTTTATTGATGTTAATTCAAGTTTTTAAGCTATTGCATAGCTTCTATCGCGGGCCTTGAGTATGGAGACCGAATCCAGAAATTCCATAACGAAAATAACCTAACACACCAGTATTGTGTTAGGTTATTTATACTTATAATTTAAAAATAGCATAAGTGCCAAGTTGATAATATATATTATGATCTTTATTGAATAATAATTAATGTTTATTTTAAAATAAATGTTTTACTGGTACCAATGAATTTCTTTCAAAAAGCCTTTTCATTTTAATGACTTTCTGTTATGGTTTTACAAAAGTCCAGAGTACAAGAATTTAACAATCGTAATTGAACTTTATTTAACTTATTTAACTGATTATATTTTAAATAGGAATAGAATAATTTCATAATATATAATCATGTCATAATAGGAATAGGTCTATAAAATATCGATGTATCGATATATCAATATTATTACTTAGAAATATCGATATTTATTACAAATTCATTATCATCATCATTTCTCTTATCGTAGCGGTAAAAGCTAATTCATTCACACTAAATCATTCAATATCTAGTTTTATAGAAATAGTACATTGCCAAAATATATATTCTTTAATCATTTTTACCATTTTATGGTATGTATTTTAAAAAAGTTGATACAAGAAGTGTTTCATCGAATTTATGCGGGGAAAATATAAAAGCAGCGGTAATACAACTAATTTAGCAACTCACTTAAAAAATAAATACCATCTTGCATGTCTAACATGACTTGCAATAATTATTTTAAATAAAGCCAATATGTCGAAATAACGATAATATTTTGAAATTCCAAACCCCAATATTGATGTATTTGAAAATGTCGATATATCAAGCTTTACTGCGGCAATCTCCGAGTGCCACACTTATTTTTTTTGCGTTTCTATTAATTGAAGTTGGATGTTGTGACCGATAAGAAAACAATTTTTTCTGTTATTAAAAAAAATACTATTTGAAGTTGTCATTCCTATGTACTGTCATAAAAAGGTTAAGATTATCATTAGCTAAAAATATTTTCAACCTTAAATCTCACGAATAAGTTTAATTACGTTTGTTAAACTATTAAGCAATAAAGTATATAATACAAGTATCAACAAGGCGCTTAAGCTATTTTTAAATGATATGTACGCAATACTCGGCCGAGCTACATAGTAGGCGGAGTGGGGGTTTTAGGTTTTTTGTTACGAAATTTCTTGATTCGGTCGCTGCACTCCAATCCCACGATATACCTAAGCTATGCAATAACTTAAAAATATTTGAAATAAATATCGACCACGATACCTGAATTTCAATATCAAAGTATCGATATATCGTACAAAAATGTATTAGTAATAAATATCGATATTTCTTAGTAATAATATCGATATTTCCATACATATTTTATCAACAGTCCTATTTAAAATGAGAAGTTTAACTGCTTTGTAATATCATAAAAAGGTTCATAATATCGGCTAAAACTATTTTCAATCTTATTTCTGTGAATTAAAAACAATTACGATTGTTAAGTACTTGTACTTAGGGTCTTTTGTAACACAATAACAGCAAGTTATTAAAATTAAAGGCCTTGATGAAAAAAGTATATTTGTACAAGTATTATGCAGGATTACGCATGCGCAGTAACGCTGATACAACCTATGCCCCCTAGAGGCGAGTTGGTGAACTAAAGAGACAAGCGTGATATTTCAAATCATTAAAAGTTCTGCTATTCATCGATAGATGGCAAAACTAGTTGCGCACGATAGGTTGCGCACCAAAAACGTAACGAGGTCATCGTTCAGTGGATTTTACTCCACATATTTTTTTCATACCGGGCGCCTTATATACAAAAATCGATTCTTAAGGAGTAAACTCATTATAAGTATAATTTCTCAATTTAAATTCCTATTTTAGTCCTATTTAAATGAGAAATTATCAGTGCTATGTAATATCATAAAAAGGTTAATAATATTAACAGCTAAAACGTTTTTAATCTTAAATCTCAGGAATAAAGTTCAATTACGATTGTTAAATTCTTGTACTCAGGGTCTTTTTTAACACCATAACAGAAAGTCATTGAAGTGAAAATCCTTGTTGAAAAATATATATTTGTACAAGTAAAACATTTATTTTAAACTAAACCTTAAGCTGTGAGATAAAGTTCATAATTATTTAGGAAAATTATAACTGTAAATAATAAAGACCATTATAGCTATTCTTGAAATGAGACATTGTAATAATAATAATTCTAATTCTCAACTACTTCCATTACACCATCTGTGCTCTCAAAGAGGTCAGAATTATGCAAAAAGATTAGGGAACAACTTCGAAAAGACCAGAAAGAAGAAAGACTAGCAACATTAAGAAAACATGTTGAAAAAAACGGAGGAATAAAGAAGGCGCTAAAAGAATTGAATTAAAAAAACTGTAATAGATTCCAAACATGAAAAATAAAATAGTGGCAAGATTAGCAAAAGATTAGAGATACTACAAAAAACTATGAAGTACTACCTACAAGGGGAATATAATTCAGTAAATAAAGAGGAAATTAAACCAATTTAAAAGAAAATAACAATAAAATCTATTCAAACACAAAAAGTAGATAAGGCACCTGGATCAGATTTAATAACAAATGAACTGCTAAAAATCACGTTACCAGTAATAACTATAAGATTTACAGATGTGTTCAATGAAATTCTCGAAACAAAAACCATCCCGGAAGACTGGACAAAATCGACAATCATACTAAATAAGAAGTGAGACAAGAGCGATATAGAAAACAACAAACCGATTAGTTTAATGTCCAATACTTATAACATATTTTCAAAACTCTAAGGAACAAGCAAGTTTCCGAAGTTAATTCTCAACAATAGATCACATTCACACTCGAAGACAAATACTATAGTAATATAGAGATTATAATAAAACATACTACATAGAGTTTGTTGATTTTAACAAAGCGTTCAATATATTGGAACATGATTATATATGGGACACTCTAGAGAGATAAAGAGTGGAAGAAAAATATATAAAAATAATTAAAAACGTATATACAACGAGCACCGCACAAGTTAAACTTGAATCTACGGGCAACGAATTTCCTATTAGAAGAGGTGTAGGTGCTAGAGATGATTTTCAGGAAGCTGAACTGTATCAAAAAGGTATTGTAGGTAGGTAGGTTATCTCAACCATCTACACTTTGCAGATGATTTGATTTTGTTCTTAGAGGACGCTATAACTCTAGGATAAATGTTGCAGGTACTATCCAATGAAAGTGCTAAGGCAATGATAATGAACCTTACTAAAACTAAAATTATGACTAACGCCCAACAAACAGAGAGCATCTAACAAATATCAGTAAATAGGGAATTTTTCGAATATGTCAAAGAATATATATAATAATAATAATAATATGCCGATGAGAGGAAAAAAGAAAATTTACGAATTATGAATTATGCCATGCTTACTTATTATGCATTAACGTGACACCGCCTCCCTACATTAGCTGAAGGAACTTCATTTCTACCTGACCCATATCGTCACCATAGTGCTGACGTGTTTGTTTACCGCCAAAAGGAGCCCTTTCACCTTGGCTCCTACTTTCCAGAATGGATCCTTAGAATACAGTGACTGGCTTCAGTTGTTAGGCTTAGAGATCTCCTCTAACCTCAAGTTTGGTCGGTACATTGAGTCCAGAGCAAGAGCAGCTGCAGAAAAGCTTGCCGTACTTGCGAAGGTGCTACAGTACTTTACACCGGGACAGCTTCTTGTATTAAACAAAGCACAGATCCGGTCGTGTGTAGAGTACTGTGGCCACATATTTGCTGGTGCCGCAAAGACTCATCTTGCGGTTCTGGACTCAATTTAGAGGCGAGCAAAGAGGCTTATCGGCGACCCTAAATTGGTTGACGCCAACCTCCGCAGCCTTGAACATAGGCGTAGAACATAGGCGTGCTAGCCTCTCAGTATTCTATAGGATATATTTTGGTGAGTGTACGCAGGAATTACACGATTTAATTCCCCCATCCCCGTTCAATTACCGGACGTTCTGACGCACGGCAGGTAGCCATTGCTTCGTTGTGGACATTTCACCTGTCCGAACGAAGCCTTATGCTTCGTTTTTTTCAGTGCGTACAGCGAAGGACTGAAACAATCTGCCTGCGACGGTATTTACGGCCAAATATGATGTGGGTGTTTTCAAGAGAAGAGTGAATAGGTTGCTAGGGTAATGCGCCTTACCATCTAAGACTACATTCCACTTACCATCAGGTGGAATGTAGTCAAGGATTGCCCTAGATCGTATAAAAAAAAAAAAAACTTAGCAGCGGCTATTACATAGCCACAGAGGATCCGAGTTTCTAATTGACGTTATGCAATAGTATCGTGCTATCCTAAAATATTCTAGTGAAACAAAAACTTGAATTAGTTTCTCGTATGTAGTAAGACTTCCGTAGTCGTTATGTTTCGTTAACAAGTTTTCAAAATGGAAGCAATAATTTTATCCAGATACTATCCAGTTACTAAGGCTTACTCTGGTTACTGCCTTAAGTTATAATCAAAAAAGTAAGATTCTAAGACTACCACGTAAGATCGTGTTGTCGTACTATAGCAAGAATTTCCAAGATATTTTTAATAATAGTCCTTAAGTGGAAATTAACTGATATAACAGAATCCCATATTTAAATTATTTTAAAAATCAATTCTCTTATTTTTTTCCCGTTGATACATATCAATTTAAAAACTTCCCGGTTAGTTAAATGAGTAGTTGTTTAAATAAGTTGACATATTTTCTTTACCTGTACCTTTACCTTTAATGTAAGAAAATAAATAAACATAAAATGATAATAATAATTAAAAAAAACCGTAGCGTGGTTGTCGGAAAGTCGCTTTTCTGACGATAGTTGAACGTGACAACGTCATAAAAAATTACTGATGGAATGGTTGCATTTTTCAAAAGAAATTCTTAAGTTTATTTGTTTGATAGATGTTTTGTATAGATATAGGGAAGGAGGTAAATGGAAATCACAATGGAATTGATCAAGTTACATTAATTTGTACCCATAAATACAATTAGAATAGAAATTGGATGACATCATCCTAAATCATTCGTTCTTTTACCATATAAAACATTATTAACTCGTACCATGAACTATTTTTTGCAATAGAAACATAAAAGTTATATTACTTTTATGTCTAACTTTGACATTTAGAAATCGTTAGTTTTTCAAGACGGATTTAAAATTACATCTTGAAAATATTGGGTTTATATGCCCAATTTTATTATTTTGAGTTAGTTTTTCGCGACAGATTTACTTATTATTACTTTATAATTTACGTAGTTATTTTAGCCAGCAACTACAATAGATGTTTGAAAATATCTATAAACATGTAAAGCCATGTTAAGCTTGTTTGAATTTATATAAATAAACCGACACGGGCAGGGATTCGAACCCGCGACTACTGGGAAGCCGTTCCGTCGCTCTACCAACTGAGCTACCGTATCGCTGTCCGTCTCGGTGAATTAAGCATTCTATATGTGATCGTCTTTATCGGGACGGTGGTGACATCTATTAGGTTTCTTTCGAAAATCCTAACCAATGTTTCTAACCATACCACATGTAATTACCATATGCTACTCTCAAAATTACAAGGGCTTTAAAGGGTTTTTCCATTTACAAAAACGATTTGTAAAATCATTTTTGTCTTTTAGTCTAAATTGATTAACTATTATTTTATGATTATTTTTACTGTTTACGTTCAACACACTTTACTCATTTATTATATTATAAATATAATGGTATACTGTTCAATTCAGCACCACCTCTTTAATTCAAAGACGGTTTATCATTAATATATTTTTATTAATATTAATTAAAAAGCTAAAACGTAAGACGTGAATCGACTGCTTGTGACGTATAATATTCTCATAGATTTTTTTTTTTGTTTGTCTATACTGTTAGCCCTGTTGGTTATTACAGCGTCACCGGGGGAGCGGGTGGGTCTGGAGACCCACCCTTAACAAGGGGGGCCAGATGGGCCCCCATGGGGAACGACGTCCCGAGGGCGTCTCAGATTGAGACACGGACCTAGGCTCGGGGCGTCGTTAGTCAGGAGGGAAGCTAGGAAATTTGGACACTAGCGTCCTCCGACGGCAGAACGCCGGAGCAACGGAGCACTTACTCAGTTGGGACCTCGTCTATACCGGTACAGACGGTGTGTGTCTGTGTGTTGTGTGGTGTCTCTTATGCCTACGCGTACACGTTATTACCTACTGTGAACGCGTCGTCGGGAAAATATTCTCATAGAAGAAACACATTTAAGTACCGCAAAAAACAGACAAATGCTGATGCTTCAACAAATGTATACAATCCACAATAAAAATAATAACTTTAGGCTTCTTAACATGTTTGGAACGTCACTATATCACAAATAAAATTATTCTTCATAATTGTTTCGGCTGTTTTAAGTTATTCTTCGTCCTATAGCAAAACAGACCTTGCAAAGATCAGAAACCCAATGCTCAATTTCTCACCTAAAACTCGTACGTCTTTTCATTCTTACTTTTTCTATTTCAGGCAATCGATGTTTTTTAAATATTATAAATTATATTTCACAAGTTCATCTTCATGTTATAATCTTGAATTTATTTATTAGTTTCAATAGCAAGTCCATAAAACCGTATTTTTCGGTATATAACTACATTTAATTATTTAATTATAAAACTCTAATACGATTATTTCAATCCACTCGAAACGGTTCTTTTCAGGTGATAATAACATTATGAATAATAATAAAAAATGGTGCGTTAAGATTTTTAATTTCTAGATGGTATCAAAAGGTATCAATTTGCGTGATAAGGAATACAATTTTTAACATAGTGTAAAAGAGATGAAGCTATACGAAATAAAAGTGATGTCTCATTCCCTCCTATTGCAGGAAAGGTAACGGCGTTACCGTAACGCCGCATACGTCATGTTTTTCGGTGCGTGCAGCTGGCTTCATCGAATTATAAGACGTTGTCACGTCAATTAACGTGACGCCGCATACGTCATGTTTTTTGGTGCGTGCAGCCGATTTCATCGAAATATAAAACGTTGTCACGTCAAAAACCACGATGAAGACCACACATAGATGGTGCCCTTAGTTCCAACGGAAACAAAAATATTCCATTGGATACCTTCGTCCTTAAAAAAATGTTATACGGCTGTAGTCTTCATGGCATCATTACATAATAGAATTTGTTTAGTTAAGTAACGCTTTTAACGCGAAATCGTACCGCGTGGGTAACTAAACATTTTGCAAATGTGAATTTTGTAATATCTTAAAATATAAGATGAGTGTATTCGAGCGCGTAAGTAAATTTTACGCAATATATTGAAGGATTAATTAAATTTCACCATTTTGAAACTCTTCATCAAAGAAGCTATAACTCAAATATTGTCTTTAATCTTACAAACAAGATAGAAATACTGGTAAATGTATATATGTGGAAATGAATACTTACAGTTAGCTTCCATGACACCGTCCCAACTTATTTATTGCAAATGCAACTTACTCAAATTAACAAGAACTGGGCTAGGTATGGATTACAGTTGGTATCTTTACATTGTTTTGAAAAAAAAAACAATAATTTTAAATCATATCTAAAAAATATTTACCTATATAAAATTTGCAAAATATATATAAAGCATGCATGTTAAGCTTTAACTGCAACAATATTTATACTTGAACCTAACCGTTATTTATAAATTATAACTTATTAAGTTATGTGTCTGGTAAATATTTTATAAATAATACCAAGTTAGAGTAATCTAGTATTTAACAAGAAGTCAAATTGTGCAAGAAATTAAGTTTGTGACGGTGTTGTGTCGCCGACGTGTTAAGAATATAAATAAAAATTCAACGACTATTGGAGCTTCTAGAAACACTTAAATAACCATCGAGGAAGATTAAATTTTTGATAACAACATAACCAGATGAGATTTCAGTGACACCTTTGAGCGAGATACAAAATTCCTCGATGCCGCGTCTGTTCAGAACGCTCTATTTATTTTGTGTAGAGCGTTTAGATCCGTTTAAACTTAAAATACGGATATGTTAATCCCAGAAATTAGAATAAAACGTTTGTCTCTAATATCACCATAAATTGAATATGTGGTAGTAGGAATAAAATATTTTTAAAATAACAGTATTTAGTACGAGAATATTATCCATATCAATCAATATCTGATTTGAGCTTATAGTAAGTTCTTAAACTGAAACAACTAGATGAGCATCTGTTATCTTTCTACAACTCTATGTAATTAAGTATTACACACCATGTCTTCTTGTGTACTTACACTATTTAATATCAAATAAAAATAGAATAAAAAAAATACTTATCGTCTTACTCATACTTTAAGCTTTATTATTTTATTAACCCCCGATTAAAAAGAGGGGTGTTATAAGTTTGACCTGTGTATTTGTGTATCTGTGTATCTGTGTATCTGTATATCTGTGCATCTGTGTATCTGTCGGATTTGAATGCGGTTTTGTTTAATCGAAAGCTATGTTTGTCGAGATGTTTCTTATTTATATTTGATTGAAATAAAAATAGTCGTCTTCAAGATATTGACGTATTATTCGTGCGGGGGAGAGCTTCTTATGCAATAATTAGGTCTTTTGCGGCCAAACTCGTGGACGGATTTGAATGCGGTTTTGTTTGATCGAAAGCTATGCTTGTCGAGATGTTTTTTATTCATGTTTGATTGAAATAATAATAGTCGTCTTCAATATATTGACGTTTTATTCGTGCGGGAGAGAGGTTCTTATGCAATAATTAGCATTTTCCAGCTGTTTCGCCCACTATATAGGAAAAAAATCCTTGTTATAAAGGCCAAAAGGTTTTTACACTTACTTACTAAGGTAAAGTACTTTATTTGTGATAGCTGTTGCCCGTGACTGCGTCCACGTAGACTGTAAAAATATATTTATATGGCTTATGATCGTAGTCATAAAGAATCACGGGCAACAGCTAGTGATAATATAAATCCCTTCATCATAGTGTTATAAGTGATTGTAAATCTTTTTAACTCTAAATGTTTATATTTATTTATATTTGTATATATGAAACCTACCTATCTGCCTACCCATATGAAAAATTCTTGAATCATGTTACTTAATACATTTATAATTTATTACATTGTCGAAACTTTTACGTGGATTCTTATTGTATTAAATACTAGCTTTTGCCCGCGGCTTCGCACGCCTTAAGTTCGTAGTAAAACAATTCCCACTTCCCTTTTTTTGTATTGGCTTACTTATTTTACTTATTTTAAATGAAACAATCAAAATTACGACATCGGCAGACATCACTCACTGTCAAAAGTATATTTAAAGTTTTTAATAAGGATACAATATTAGGTACTGTAATTATTTACCTCTCTTGTTTTTACTTAAACGTCTATTTAAATACTTCTGAAACAGACTATTTAATAACCATTCTAATCATATATCACACTTACAGATTTTAATTGAACATAATCAAAATGTTACCATGTTAACTTGAAAAATTCTGAGCTACACAATCGAAGTTATTTTCACCATCAAATTGCAGGTCTAGTTTTATTAAAAAAAATCTATTTCAAATGATAAACGTTCAATTAGCTATATGCATTAACAAAATTTTCAATACTGAACATTCACAAAAGACATTTTTGACACGGTATGCCAGATTGCGCCTGTAGAACGTACGGCCGCAAACGGGAAGACCCTATATTTTAAATCCGTAATATCTTCGAAAATATTCATTAAAATTATATGCTGTAAGGGCTATATTGTTCCATATTAAATGTAAAATGTATTTAAGTTACTTAATTAGATACGGTTTAAAGCTGTATTTCTTAAAGTCGCTTCGTAAATTACCTATTTTTTTTCTTAAAAAGTAAAGGATAAAAATTTGCAATTGTGGGTTATCCCTAAGAGATAAACATATACCATCGCGGATTTTCTTGTAGAACTATTTAGGGTAAACAATACTTAGTACATTATTTTGATCTATCTCGTGAAGTTCAACCAGCGTTTGCATTGTAAGCGCAAACAAAAAGACAAACAGATAAACAGACAAACATTTTTAAAATGCTGAAAATGGATTCTGTTAGTCATTACTTTATCCTGGTATATTTTTTAAATATTTTTAATGTACAAAGACTACTCCTCTACAGATTTATTACATGTACAGAATAAGATTTTCATGGTACCTATTACGTCATTTTTATTTCTTAACCGATTTAGATGAAATAAACACTAAATGTTAAGTGAAGACTGTTTTAAAACCGCATTCAAATTGGTTAAGCCGTTTCTGAGATTAGCGTGCACAAACATACAGACATACAGATATACAGACAAACAGACAAACTGAAAAACAGTTTTGGGTTCTCTTGCTTTTATAAAGATGATGTTTTTTTTTTGATTCCATGTACAGGAATGGCTCAGTGACGATTTTGTTATATGTATAGATAATATATATAAGTATAAATATATATTTCTCGTATTAAATATAACATTTAGTACATCATAATGTAGGATTCTAATGCTAAAAGATTTTTTTAACAATCGGTCCCGTAGTTTCGGAGCCGGTTTAATTCAAACAAACAAACAAATCTTTCCTCTTTATAATATTAGGATAGATTAATAGAAATACTTAAACAATTGAAAAATGTGTGTCTGTATGTTCATTTAGTACAATTCAGAAACCAGCAACATAACTTTAAAAAGTAGTAAAAAAATTAAATTAAAAATTACAAAAACCCCCAATACAAAAAGACCTCTAAAAAGAATAAAAATAATATTATTATGTTATTATTGAATTAGTTGCGTCGGGGGACCGTTTAATAAAGGAAGAAATTGAAATGCAAGTAAGTTAACAATGCAAATAAAGAAATTACGATATCGAATTGTATAGTCCTTAATGATTAACTTCGTAATATATACACTACCAACGTACGTAAAACGGCTATACGCGTAACGTACGTTTATCTTCATCTCCTGTGAGCCAGTTGGATCCTGTCACAGCCAGTAACAAGTTCTTATCCAAAGCTTCTACGCAACTCATAGCTCTCTTCTATTATTTTATTTATTTATTTAATCTTTATTGAGCCAAATAAAGGTACAAAAGGCGGACTTAATGCTAAGAGCATTCTCTACCAGTCAACCTGAGAATCCAGTAAAAATAACATAAAGAGGCGATATACTAGTTTAAGTCACTTAACTAATTAAAACAAAATGATAAAAAAAAAACATTGGAATAAATAAGTGAAACTAAGAACGTGCACAACAAATACATTGTACTAAGTATTTAGTTTACAATGTTCTTTAAAAAGAAAATAAACTCAAACATATATAAACCAATAATATACATAAATAAATAAAGATATTTGTATGTATATGTGTATATATATATATATATAATATACACATATACATACAAATAAACACACACATAAATATATAATATACCTACATAAATGTAATATATATAAATACACAAATATTATTTATAATAATAAGTACAAGAGTATACACAATATATATAAGTGTCTATCTAATAAAACATAACATACATATATGATTCCTAATAACAATTCTGAAAATTTTCAGAAAGGAATTTAAATACAGATTTTTTAAAAGCTACCCTGTTGGGTGCGCGCCTTATGGATATCTAAACTGATAATACAAGAACTGTGTAGAATTTCTGCAATATACACTGCATATACACTGCATTTATTTTATAAGTCTTCTTTAGTTTTTAAATATAGGCATTTTATTAGAAATGAAGTAGTTTGGTTTAATATTTAAACATTAATTATACCTATATATGAAGCCTCGAGCGATGCAGTTGTAGCTCTAGGCTACACACGTCTCCTCAACGTAAATTTAATTATTGTTCGATTTAAATCCTGTGTATTACGTAAATTTATAACATAATTTATATAAATAACTCAATTTTTAAAGGATCTTTTGAATAATTTTTTAAAAACAATTCTAAAACCAAAAAGCCACAATGATTTCAATACGATTTCTTTAGGTGTCTTATTTGTGTTTCGTAGGAATATAATTTCGTATTGTTTGACGTAGGAATATTTTTATTCATTTATAAAATCTTGATTTTAAGTTCTGATATTTGAATTTTGTGCGTTCGAAGTCGTCGGTAAAATTTGGTGATATATTTAATATTCATTAGAAATAGTATTCATGGGAGCTATGAATTAATTGATTAAAATTTGTTGTTATTTGGAGTATCAGCTTCAGCGGTATTTAATAATTAATTGATTGCTGATTGCCTCAGCGGACGGCTGTTACAGCCGATGCGGAAACTCAAGCTACTGAAGCAAAGATCGCAACTAAAATATACTTATATTTATGAAATAAAATATTCTATTGATTTATTTTAAATTTTAATAAGTTATGATGAAACAGCTGTTTAGAAATAAACATGAACATACACTTAAAAATAATTTTAAAGAGGTCTTAGAGGCCGCTGGTTGGTGTGTAGTGTGTGAATCGTTTCTTTTGATCGAGATGGGTCATATCTCTGATAACATCTAAGAAAGATTGAATTATCTGTTAAGAAGACGGACTAAATAAAATTATAGTTATATGTATATATATTTTTAAAATATATAGTTAAACAATCATACACAGACTTTCGATAAGACAAACTGACCTTTTGAATGGAAATAATTTATATGTTTAGGATTTTTCCAGCAACTTTTTTGTTAGAAAAAAATACATACCATATATGTTTTATAGTTCAATTAAAATTTATGAGGTACAAAAAATTCATGAGAGCATAGTAACATGGTTTAAAAGGGTAATGATATCTTGTTTCTATTTTGTTGGTCATACACATAGTCATAAAATTATCTTCACTGAAAACTGAACTTTTTGAGTTTAACCTTAAGTTTTAACAAGACTCATAAAACTACATTAAACTTCATTAATATCATTCATACTTTACCTACAGGATGCGACACCAGCAAAGGTTGTTTTAGGAATATTTTCAAAGGCTTAGTAACAAAATATTTTATATCTGAGTGTAGTAATAAGTAAATGTGGTATATTCCCGCCGGTTTTCTCAATAACTTAATTTATTTTTAAGTCTAACTGAAAGATAAAAATACGAAGTTTTAAATTCTATAATGGTCGTCACTGTAAAAAACAAAAGAATGCTTTTTGTCTTTCCATATTTTATTAATAATGTTGTTATTTGATATCATATACACCATTGTGTGTTATTTGTTTTTCTGCGTGGTATTGAATAAGAATGCTGCTCTTTGTAGTGTGTGTAAATATAAATAGGTATATAAAAATAATAAATTAATAGATCGGTACATTTTGACGTATATACATACGACCAGACTTTGTTCTGTCAAACATCCTAAACAATATAATAGAATAAATATTATATAAGAATAATTTGAATATAAAAATAATTTGAATCGATTACATTTTTTATAGAGTGTGTAGAAAAATTGCTAGACAAAAACATTGTGAAAATCCACCCAAAGATATCAAACAAAGAGCTCTACACTTAAACTATTATGCGAAGTTGAAATGCATTTTCTAAAACAAATGAAAAATTAATAACCCTATATTTTCAATTTAAAAACTCAATATTTTTATTTTATTTGTGTGCTATTGTTTATTGTTCTGTAATTGATAACTTTTTTATATATTTAATTGAATATCTAACTAAAATGAATATCTTTGTAACTTTTTTAAAACTGTATGTAACATTTATTATTTTTTAATCCGACATTTTGATATTTTTGTGTTCATTTTTTTAATTTGTTTGTAATTTTGTAGTATGCTTTGTCTGGCCATAAATACTGTTACAATTAAAAATAATAAAATATTACATTTGTGTGTGTTTGTGTACAAATTAGGTATGGAAACAAATGCAATTTTTAAAACTCTCCATATACTTGGTATTAGTCAAATGTTTCTGTTTGTGGCAGAGAAAGATCTTACCGTCGACGTAGTATTCGTACGAAAAAGGTGGTTAAAGCATTAAGGAAAAAATACGAAAGCAAAAGATTTTATCACGGGAAATGAAGATAACACCTAGAACCATGTCGCGTATTTTAAGAGATGAGTTAGGACTTGCAGCCTACATCCTCGTGTGCCTGTCCGTTACCCTAGCTGCTCGGATTCGTCCGGTGGCATCGGAAGCGGTAAGGGCGCGTGCTCCCCGGGCAATGGTTAACTCGTTCCTTCGGGTTCTCGTTAACCGTTGTCTACTACTCGGCGCCCTGGGGGTCGGTCATGGGGGTGTCAGTACCCGGTCCATGGCCGCCGACAGGGGGGGATATACGGGGTCCGCTTCTTCCGTTGGGGGGGGGGGGGGTAATTGTTTTGTGTCGTTGTCGTGTCTTTGTTTCCTCTTCGTGTTTTCTTTGTCTTTTTCTTTTCTTTGTTTTTGTCGGTCCGGAGTTGCGGTGGTGAAGATTATGAGGGATTACGAAAACATTCCTCAGGCGGGTGCTCAATCCCGCACGGCCGCTGCTGCCGTCTGCCACTCGTACTCTGGGAGGGGGAGGGAGGGGCGGGGTTGGGGCAAGAACCATTCGCGTGCAGGAGTCATGACAAAGATCTTTCGTCGGAGGTGCAGCCTATGCTGGACAAGTCCCAATTGGGAGTTGAAGAACTCCGGGCCGTCGCTGGACGACATGCTGCCACGATTATCGCGGTCAGCACGAAGTCCAAGAACCTTAAGGGTACGATAGTCAAGGCCTTGATGGAGGCTACCGACAATTTGTTGGAAGTCGTGTCAGCCTTGGCTGTTCGGACGGAACCGGAAGAATGTAGTCGCGTTCGGGTGCACAACGCTCCTCATCAACAGGAGGTAGAGGCCCTGAGGGCGGAAATGCGGGCGATGATGAGGGAGGTAGCTGAGATAGAAACCTCGGTTGGGGTTATGATGACGCTCGCCTGCGTGGGATAGAAGATCGTCTCCTCCTGGATCTTCGACCGCCAATAGCGGCGGACCATGTATATTCCAGACTCATATTTTTTTCACCGTATAAAAAAATATATATGATATTACGATTCTTGTTTTCAATTTCGTATTTTCAAACACAAATAATCATGAAAAATAATTATTAAAATAAAAGAATTATATTTACTTTTATAATATTAGTCATTATAATAAGGCGACAGTACAAGTACTACATATCGAATTTGTTGAAAGTTCCAGACTAAATCTTCTGTTAGTCCGACTCTTCAGTAGCGATAATGCTAATTTGCAAAATCTTATTAATTTAAAAGTTATTAAACCTCACCTTAATTGAACACCTTATTTTTAATTGTTTAGTTTTGATATACTTTTATACCAAAATATGTGTTCCGTTTATTACAAACTAACGAAGCAAGTCTAATTAAGTTCCTAATTTAATTAAGATCTCTCTATTAACTTATTTGAAGGCAAATAGTTATAAATTCTGTTCTAAACTTTTAGGTGAATATGAACCAAGGAAGTACTAATAGAAGGGTAGTTGCTAAGTCATAACTGAAATACCTTGAGTCTTGAGACTGAAAATTATTGATCGACGTTTACTGAGACACCTAAGTTAAGTTAAACGTGAGCCATCCATTAATCTTTTCTTCTCTATATCAAAAGTTCGTAAATGGAAAATTTTATGTTCATGGATTTGGACAAAACACAGCAATGTTAAATGTTATTTAGTATAAAAATTATTTAAACAAAATGGTGGACAGACGAAGTTATTATTTATATTACTATAGGTAGTTATAGTACTATATTACTCGTAATTAACTTTGAAAATAAAATCATAGTTATTAGTAAAAAAATAAAGAAGAAATGTTTTTTTTTATTTATTGACCAACATCTCAAGTATTCTTTACAAATAAGTTTTGATTGGAAGTACCTGAACGTCTAAATGGGTTAATGATCCAGTAAGTTTCAAATAGAGAGTCGCAAATTTTATTAGCATCTTGTTCAGACTAACAAGAGCTAGGCATATATTATTATTGGCATCAAAACTTGTATCTTTGTGTGTTTTTTGAAATTACCAATAATTTCGAATTATATGTCTTGATGATTTATTGATCGCAGCGTTTGCTTACAAAATGTATACAGTCTTAAACAAATATTTTATATACTTTATATACAGGTTTTCATATAGTTTAAATATTTTTTTAATATATTTCTTTAAAAAGGCAATTAAAAGCAATTGATTCGCATAATTGCTACTATATAAATAAAAATTATGTTCTTTTTAATGAAATATGAAGTAGCAGTAAACAACCATAACTGTTTACATCTACTCCATTTTATTTAACTTACTGTTAAGATAAAATAAAAACTCCATGCTTCATCGAAGCACAAACATTCTCTTCGTAATAAAGTTTTGATTAGTTTATTGAAACTCGTGTAATTACAAAAACAATAAGTAGAATAAAACATGTGCTCTATACTAATTTATCTGTTTTCAAAATATAAGATTTATATCATGTTTTAAATTATATAGTTTAGAAAATTTATATAGTTTAGAAATTTAAAAAAACTATCTAGTAAAATTAAATTTTCGATAACCAGATTAGATTTCAGTTACGTAGTTTAGACGACATACAAAGCTCCGTTGGTGACACGTCATAAAAGATTTGTTTAAACCTGATAACAGATAGTAGACTTCGATTCTTCGCTAATTTTGGTGTTTATTTTACAAAGTTTCTATCGGTCGTAGACCATAACATCAGATCGCCGGCAGGGTTACCACACAAAATCGTGCCGCAAAGCGACCTAGTCGTGTTCCGGTACGTTGCTCGATGAAGCTGTAGGTATATGGGAAATGGGTCTGAACAGCTGCGTTGTGTTGGCGAACTGGTTTGGGGTCGAGTTGATGTTTGTTGTTTCGGGTGCTTAGTCGAGGAAAGTAGCGGGATCCAAAGCGAAAGCTTTCCGTTGGCCACCCGCAGATATTTGGGGCCCCAATTAGTCGGTCAACCTCCCACGAAGGGCTGCCCCGCCAGTTGCCAAAAATACATTGGTGGATCCATTATATTTTAAATTATGAGGAAAAACAAACAAAAGAACAGGTTTTTTCAGCGGTTGCACTCCTCCTCATTCAAAGTGCACCTCTCTAATATCAGGGGCTTACACTCTAATATCCTATCTGTCCACAACCATAGAGCAGCCGGGCTCTTTTTGACGGAGAAGCAGATACAATGTCCTTTGAGGGTTTCGTACCTGAATTATCTCGGTTTCATGTTAGAGCACAATTTTCACTCACGTGCGCTCAGTATATTATATATATTATATAGTGGTCCATACAGCCAATTCCTTGGAACTTCTGCTGACAACTAATCCGAACAGGTATCGTATAGATTTCACCTCCCCTTTGGGACCCTGTGATCACTGTCTGGTGAAATCTAATTTTACATATTCCCCACCAGCTGTCAAACCACATGGAGTTACGCGAGTATGGAAACAAGTCAGCAGATTGGGATGAGAAGCTGCACTTTTTCATGTACTGTCCTTGGCGGCAGCTCTGCTTCTCTTCCTTAGATCCGTCGAGTTGCGCGAATGTTATAACCGATATGATGCATCAGGCGATGGAGTTTATCATTCCTTTTGCTGACATACTCATTGGCGGCAAAGCACGTCCATGATTTAGTGCTAAATGTGATCATGATGAGCATCGCAGTTTAAAGCAGTAAACTCCAGATGTAAGTTCAAAGAAGAAAGCCTTTAACCAAGCTGGCAAGTCCTACAAAAAGGTACGGATGGCTCGTCTCGATCGTATCGCTAAGAATAGCGAAAAGCTCTCTGTCAGACCAACTGGTAGTTGTCGTCGTCGTCGATGTGATGTGACACATCACATCTACAACTTGTATTTTAAAAATAAACCGTTTACCAACTATATTAAGAAAAGTCATTGTAACACCTTTGTATAAGGATGGTTGTAATGAAGATTTAAATAATATAAGGCCAATCTCAGTTCTATAAGTTATAGCGGAGATCTTAACTAATTAATAATTGTGTGTTATGGAGACGGAGTAAATATTAATTATATTAGTTACGCCGATGATATGGTGCTGCTGAGTATATTGATTAGTGCATTGAGACGATTACTATTTATATGTGAAGAATATGCTCGGGCTCAAGGACATTAGTATAAACTCTAAAAAACCTTTCATATAATTATTGATTTTTAAAGAATAAAGCAGTTAATTGTATTCCACATACAAAAACATGTATCTTTTCTCGGTTCTGAGGGAACTAAACAAGCTTGAATGATAAAAAATGTTGTAACATTTATAAATTTTAATTCATTACTTTCAATAAAGACTTAAACTTTTTGATTTCCTTTTTTTTTTTTTCGCAATTAAAAATGGATTAAGAAAAGTTTATTTTAGTTTTGACTACAATTGCGATACAATGTTGTTGGAAAATGATAATTACAATGGTAATTATAATGACTGATACATTTACTATAGTGAAAAATAAGATAATTTAGTTTCTAGCCTATAACCCTTCCTGTTCCTTCGTCCAAGCATAAAAAACAACCAAGCCCTATCCTTGCCAGAATAAGTTCTTAGAATGGATGTCAGGAAAATAGAGTCAAATTTGTAGTGACCCATCGGCTGCCTAAGCTTACATTTGACTCTTTTGTTACTTCGGACGCTTTTATGCCTGGGGTTTGAATTTACCGGGGCCCCGGTACCGCATTTCACATTCCTTAAAAGAAACCATTGCATCCAGGCTGTTTATTTCAATACTGTATTTATTCACTGTGTACTGATTACAGTATTAAAAAAAACTAAAATTCTGTTTGGAGGAAGTTTTACGTTAAAGGCTTAAATACGAAGTGAAACAAGTATGGAGTGAGACGTTAACAAATTATGTGAAGTTGAGACGATGTAACGCCGTGAGCAAAGAACTTTGAGAACATCCTTCTTAGGAGCGAACGTTTACCCTAATTATACAACATTGAAGGAGTTGCAATTTAGTTGCAATGTTATTTTTAATAAGTTAGTTAAAATATATAAAACATGTTGGCGGGTTGATTAAAACGCTTACAGCTTATTCAAATCTTTAATCCCTAGTGTCTTTCTTTGCATCACAGGACAGACAAAATAGTGTTTTTTCTATTTATTTATTTATTTTTAATCTTCATTGCCCCAAATAAAAGGTGTAAAAGGCGAATTTAATGCTAAGAGGATTCTTTACTTCAACCTGAGAATACAGTACAAGATTACGCAGATTCATAAACATTAGCATTAAAGGTCGTCCTCATGAACCTCTGACCGAGTAACTCACTGGACGCAAGAAGCAACTTAAATATTTTTTTATTTTTCATCTTTATTTATTTAAGTATATTATTGTATTATATATGTGATAGTTTATTTAAAGATGTATTAATAAATAGAACACTTTGTTGTTCAAGACATCAATTTCATATATTAATTTCTAGGTTTTTTTATATATTTTTTAATAATTTAAGTGATTTAAACTTTTATATCGACTCGTTTATGTTACAATGAGTGCGACAGCGATCCCGTGGTGTCCCACTAAGGCGATGAGGTAAACCGTTGGTTTTTTAGTGGGTAGCCTTAAAAATGGCAGCGTCTTCTATGCTGCCGGGTAGTCCCACAAAAACCCCTCGGCCATCACCTTCCTGGCCGCTGGGATAATGCGTAAAGCATTTTTCCGACGATATAAAAAAAAGTGTTGGGGAACGAAAAATAACGATTAAGACAATTGATGTCCACAGAAGGAGAACTTTCCAAATGTCGAGATTTGCTTACATCGAGAATCTTTAAGAATTTTAAGGTTTCTGCTGCGGATGAGAAGGTCTTATTGAAAATATATTGACGTTTGAGCATACGACAGATTTGTTTACACCAATTTCTTGCAGACTTATATACAGACCATTTGCGATGTGAACGATCATTTTTTAATTTAAAAGCACAATCCCTTTTTATCATGGCCTTTTTTACGATAAAGTTACTAACACTTTGGGTGTCCGAGCAAATAATAAGATCTAACAAAGTTGATGAGGAACTGGTGTGATGCGTCGGAACGAGTGCTAGAATTTCCAAATTAAGAGAGTCGGTTAACTGTCGTAGTTGATTTGATCTTGAGTCTTGCCTTGTCAAGCAAGTGTTAAAGTGACCCATGACTATGAGATATGTGGTGCAGAAAAGTAAATGTTCAAGAATAGCCTCAAGTTTAGAGAAGTATTTTATATTTGGAGGTGAATAGACAACGCCAATGAATACTTTTTTGTCAATATTATTCCAATGAAGAGATACTCAGGCGAATCATGGAGAGAAGCAGGAGATTGGAGAATGATTTTGTATTTGAAATGGTTGCAAAGATAGATGCAAACACCACCACCGGCTTTCATAATTCGGTCGTTTCTTATAAGGATGAAGCCAGGAAGTGAAAAATTAGTAGAAGAAAGAGATGACTTTAACTAAGATTCGGAAACTAGAACCGCATGAACAGAATTAAGATTGAACGTATTTACAAGATCTAAATGATGAGGGGGTATGCTTTGAGCGTTGATGTGAAAGATATTAAAATTGTTGTGGAAAGGCTCTAACTCATTTTCAATAAAGTTTTGAATAGTATAGAATTGCTATCCAGACTGTTAAAAGAACTATTCTCACCAGTGCAGCCGTGTAGAAGAGATCAGAACTGCACTCCATACTTGAGCAATTGTGAACTAAAATATAATAATAATGTAAATAAAATATTAATATTAAAGTAATATAATATTTAATAGTTAAATACTATACGTTATACAATATTATATTTTTATATACAATACAAGTTAAAATATAATGTTTTAAAATATACAATCCAAATTATATAAAATGTTTAAAAAATATATAAACTCGGCGTCACAAAAATCGCACCTCTATGTTTTTTTCAGTAAATCGCTCCTAGAATCTAGCACATAAGTACTACGTATGAAAAAAATATATCATTCTAAAGTGCACTTCAATACCTTTATATTAATTACCTGTATCATTAAAAAAACAATTACCATTTCTAACCAGGGACCAATCAAAAAAATGTTTAAAAAAATGCTCACTTAAGGAGCACTACTTGTGCTACCTTATAAGGGTATAAAAGCTCATGTAAAGGTAAAAAATGGGTCAGTCGCTACTCAGACTTCAGAGTGAACACACCGGAACAACATACGCAAGAGTGTTCTCTTGCGTATGTTGTTCCGGTGTGTACTGTTGTACCTGAAGATGGATACAACCCCTGATAAAGCCCGCTCAAATCATTGCGCTATTGCAATCAGGACTGCGACAGGTTGACGTTGCACGACAGTTGAACCTTAGCCGATTCTCAGTTGGACGAATATACCAACGGTTCCTTGAGACTGGTGGCTATACTCGAAGACTGGTGGCTATATCCGGAAGAAAACGCTGCACGTCAGAAAGAGACGACCGCTTCGTTGTTTCCACATCCTTGCGGCACCGCTTCAGCAATGCTGTTGAGTTGCAACAAGAGCTCCGATCAGCTTGCAGAACGTCTGTGAGTGTTTCTACGATCAGAAGAAGACTGAAAAAAAAAGGAATTGAGAGCTCACAGACCTGCTAGGGGCTCAAAATTGACCGTGCAGCATCGAAGAGAGCGGTTACGATTTGCCCAGGAGCATGTCAACTGGACGAGTGAACAGTGGAAAGCCGTTCTCTTCACCGATGAGACACGAGTATGTCTTTTCTGCAATACAAAAACAGACGCAGAAGAATATACCGAAGACGAGGAGAGCGATTTGCCCAGGCTTGCATAGAGGAATCCGTCGAATACCGAGGTGGTTCCTGTATGTTCTGGGGTGGCATATCCGTCGAAGGGAAAACTGAGCTTGTGTGCGTCTCTCGGACTGGTGGTGGTCGCGGGCAAGGGTCGCTGAATGCTCGGCGGTACATAACGGAGATCTTACAAGACCATGTGGTTCCGTATGCTGGTTTTGTTGGCGATGGGTTCATGTTAATGCATGATAACGCCCGTTGCCACACTGCGTTTGCTGTGCGGGACTATTTGGAAGAGGTTGAGATCTTTGTTATGCAGTGGCCAGCACGAAGTCCAGACCTGAACCCGATCGAGCATCTCTCGGACGATGTAAAGAGGCACGTACGAGCACGAGATCCTGCTCCCACCACTCTACAAGAGCTCCAGGATGCCGTGAAAGACGAATGGGACAACATACCCCAAGCAAGAGTGGTGACCCTCGTGAGCTCCATGAAGGATCGGCTGGAAGCTACCATCACAGCAAGGGGTGGAAACACTAGATTTTAAGGCCTTATTTGTAATTTTTTATGATGTTATTAATTTTATTTTTTGTCACTTTGTCATGTTTTAAGTTTTTTGTTATTAAAGAATTAAAATGCATACACATGTTTTTTTATTTTCTAATAGACAATTGAATTACCTTTCCAATGATATCCTACAATCATATCCTTACAATTCACAAAGTTTGAGTAAAATTATTTTGAAGTTGCTTTTTTAAAAGGTGCGATTTTTGTGACGCCGAGTGTATATTATTAAACCAACTAACAATATATATAATAAAACAATTTAGGCCTATTCGACCTAAATAATAAAAAAATACAATATTAAGACATGCTTTTATGCACATCCTGCTGGCATGTAAATCAGAAAACACAAAATAAAAAATAAAAAAAGTAAATAACAATAAAAAAAAACTTTTTCCAATAAAAGAAAAAAGCAGTGGATAACACAATAATAAAAAAGATACTAATACAAAGCACAAAAATCTGATATTAAAGACAATATTAAAAAATAATATTACCATTATTCTAGTTACGGTCAGAAATATAGATTATAATATTTTTTTTATGAAAGCAATCAATAGAAATCAATAATTTAAAATTTTAAAGTACTTAAAAGATATGTTTTAAATATGTGTATTATATACACGATATATAGAAGTAATAAACAATGTTTTTCAACGTCACAGACGCTTATAGCTGTGAACTGATGCCTTTACTTGTCAAGTTGACAGTTATCACTTAGTTATATTTTAAAATTGTAAATAAATAAAAATGTTTAATAATAAAAAAATTACAATAAGTCAACATATTAAAACGAAAGTAGATCTGAAACTTATTAAAACACAAAAAATATACTGTACAAATGGCTTCAATAAAAAATATATAAGTAAAAGAAGAATGAGCTGTAATAATAATAATCTCTATACAAAAAGAAAAGAAAAAATAACTTAGGGTTTTTTAAGACCTGTTTACGAATGACTGGGCGAGTTGAGGGTGAGCTTCAACGAATATGCTGGAGTTAAATAGCTGAATAGGTTGAAGGTTGTTAAACCTAACAAGTATCGGACGATACCGTTTGTCAGATCGAGCCCCCAGCCTATGACAATGTTGAATGGCGATCGATTGGACATCTAAAAGACCCATAAGGACCTGAACAGTACTTGATATGGTTGAAGTCAGATTTTCACCCTCCTTTTCTTCGATAACAGTGAACAGCAAGGCATTTCTACGGGTCTGGTTATCTACCTCATCAACTTGAGTGGCTACATTGTGTATTAGTGATTTTAATGATTCAAGTATACTCCATATGGAAGATTTAAAGCCCTTGCAACTTCTCCAAACTTCTCCTACTCTGCAACTTCTCCAAATTAGGCTTACTGATGTCACATGATGATGATGAATGCAGTTTTTCTTCAAAGTCAGTCATGCGCTTACCCAGTGATTCAGCAATGGTTCTGTGCATCTCAACAATATGTTGAACTTTTGCCATTATAAATTACTGTGATGTAATGTGATATAATAATAGGAAGCCAGTAGGTTGGTGCAATCTTTTAGAATAAACTACACATTAAAGTAGAGAGTTAAAAAAATAATAAAATCTGAGTTTTCTTACTACAAAACTTAACACTTTTACTGTCCAAAATGTATATGTAAGAGAAAACTTTTTTGATGTCTACAGTTTTCGCTCCTACCTCCAAAAAAGATCCTCCTTCTATATCAGATATAATCGCAGACACTTCTTGTTCAACGAATTTTATAGCGATGTTACCCGAAACGGACCTAACACCGGCCATCCGAACAGAATGCCTTAAGGGCGAGTCAATTTTAAAGTGCTGTTAAACTACCACCACGAACTCAACATTAAAAACCAAAACCTATAATCCGACAGTTTACACGCCTAAGTGCCTGCATCGTTGCCGGAGGGCTTAGATAACGGGGTCCCGTGGTACCGTGATCTTTACAATTGATCCGTAGTTAAGCTGTAAACTATCTACCGCCGGGTATCGCAGTAGATGTCGCCGTACAAAGGTCCTTGCCGTGCCAGGGGTAAACGTTGCCACAAGTATTGCTCAACCTTTATAAATTTATAAAGAAACGCAACAAGAGCAGGGAGAAAAATTACAAATAAGAATCGAAAAACATGGAACTCTCTTAAAAAGGAACGTGGAAGAAATGGAAAAGTTAAGAAAGGCCATGGAAAAGAAGAATAAAAGGGAAGAAGAATTAGTAGTAGTCTAATACCAGACCACCAACAGTTTTTGAAAGCGCATGAACACAAACGAACCAAACAATTAATAGGAAACCAAATATCACGGTTGACAGGTAGACAGTCATACGTGGAGGAAGAACCAAAATGTAGACAAACCGAAGAATTCTATGATTGTATCCTCGGGTATAGAGACCGATACCGGCAGCGAAGTAATAGACCGAGTGAGGTAAGTCCTTGACGCTCGGTCAAGTGGGATACAGGTAGAAGATATCAGAAAAGTGATAGACCGGAAGATCATTCTAAGCTATGGAAGTAAAGAAGAGCTAGAAAAGGAGAAAGAAACCTAAAAATAGAGTCAATAGAGAATAAGAGTCCATTAGTAGTACTAAAGAATCTCATGACATACAATACGAACGATGATATTAAAACAGCCTGCCTATTACGAGACCTGTGGAACGTCGAAGGCATAGTGACCGTTGAAATATCGGAGACGAGCTAGAAGTCCGCTAGAAAACTACATCATTTTCAGGGTGTCACCGAAGATGTGGCAGAGGCTTACTACCAAACCCTGCTGATACAGTGCACAAGATGCCTTGCCTATGGACAAGGACATAAACTGTGCACTAAAACTGAGGATCTCTGCAACCACTACGGCAGACCACATCTCAAACAGAGTGCCCAAACAAACAAACAAACACACAAACAAACTGCTCTAAAGCCAAATACAGACACTTTTCACTCGGTATAGCAAGAAATGACAAATATGAAAAAAATGGGATGCACAAGTTGCAATTGTATATTGCTAAGGTTGTCCCGATGGCTACCTGTCGCTATAAAATCATGCAGGTCAACTTATATCGCAGCCAGTTAGTCACTGATGAGCTGTTACCACCACGAAGCCTAAGGTTTCTATATTGCTGATCCAGGAGCCCTATGTCGAAGCGGCCGGAAGATTAAAACACTATAGAGGGATCCTAGTAGTCCCTAGCCCTGAAGGAGATGAAAGGACTGTCAAGGCAGAAATGTTCTTGACTGTTCTTGGTAGCGAAGTAGATATTACATAATACCAAGTGAGTGAGTGAGTGAACTAAATCGATCCATGGAATCTTAAATCCTAAAAAAGCCCCAGGAGCCGACGCGACGGTCTCACAGCTGATATATGCAGTAAAACCATAAACTGAGGCCCTGAATATTTTCTGGCACTTCTAAAAAAATGCCAATTTTTTTTAATATTTTCAATGTACAAAGACTACTCCTCTAAAGATTTATTACATGTATAGAATAAGATTTTCATGGTACCTATTACTTTATTGACATAAATTATCATACTTTTTTATTTCTAAAGCGATTTAGATCAAATAAACACTAAATGTTAAGTGAAGACCTTGATAATATATTCCTGAACCGCATTCAAATTGGTTAAGCCGTTTCTGAGATTAGCGTGCACAAACATAGAGACATACAGACATACAAACATACAGACAAACAGACAAACTGAAAAACAATTGTTTTGGGTTCTCTTGTTCTTATAAAGGCCCCCAATGATGTTTTCTTTTTTTTAATTCCATGTACACGAATGGATAAGTGACAATTTTGTTATATGTATAGATATTTGTGCCTAATAGAATTAGATATGTAAATATAATAATTTAATATCTTAGGAGTAGCTTCTGATAGTTCGTCAAATCAATAACTTTTACTACTTTAATAATATATCATTCACAACGAAATTATGCAGTTATAGAAATAATAATATCTTATTTTACCTACATATCAAATTGTTATATAATAACAATCGTATACGTATCCAGCATTACTATAATGTAATACACTCATAGCAACTAAGAATAAACAGTACAGATGTTGACTTACAAGGTAACGAGGCACACCTAATTTACTCCCCTAATCGATTATAATCTCTCGATTAGGAGCCGAAGCAATTATATATTCTCATTAATATTTTGGTAGAACATCAATTATCCATGGGTGATTAAAGGGCACTTTAATTAAAACAAAGTCAATCAGCTCAACCATATATCAATGGTTGGTGGATTAAATTTTTATCTAAGCCAAGATAGACGAAGCTTCTTAACATTCCATAACATTAACGGTCCTAAACATCAATCTCTTAATATGAAGTCATCCCAAATATACACCAATTTACTAAAATGTACTTTTATATATTGTTATTATTATACACCACATGATCCTGTATACATGAAATATATTCTAAATTATATATCCGTGACTCGTGAATATTTTATACGTTCGCTCTGCAATTACCTATAATGGATAAATTGCAAACTAACTCTGAAATAGACAATGTTCAAGTTGCCCAGTCTTACGTGTGTAACCCTGAAGACTGTTGTGCTCACATAACATCCTCTAACCACCTTATCATACTTACACAAAATATAAGGAGCATATATAAAAACTTAGACAGTTTTAAAATAAGCTTACAGTCCACTAAATTAGATCATGACGTCCTAGTCATGACAGAATGCCACCTCTCTGATACAAAAAATATTCCAACCCTAAACGAAAACTATAATACCTATTTTACGAAAAACACTATAAATAAATGCGATGGAGTAATATTTTATGTAAATAAGAACCTTCCCCAAAGCATATTCGAACCGAACATAAGAAATGCCTCTTGTCTTGTTCTCACCCTAATTGATACTGTGATTATTGGTATATATCGTACTCCCTCCATTAGAAATACCGACGGTTTTATTTCGTCTCTTCAAATGCTACTCAGAAGTTACAAAAAATTTCAAAATGTAATCATAACGGGTGATATAAATATTGATATAAAACATGAAACAAGCGACTTAAATTGCTTCAATTATTTAAATACACTTGCTTTTCATGGACTTCTTCCGGCGCATAGATTCCCAACTCGAGATAAAATGTGTTATGATCACATGATGCTAAGGACAACATTACCTGCTGTATCCCTAGTACTCACTAATGCCCCTACCGACCACTCCACCGTCATTCTTAATCTCATCACTAAACCTGTACGTCACAAAGCGACTAGAACCAGGGTCTCAGTCAATTATTCGGCAGTAATCCAAGAACTTCAGGACAATTTATCAGACATACTATACATGGAAGACCCATCTCTTGCTGCTGAAGCTTTGGTTAACAGAATCATGGTAGCTATGAATAATAACCAATCTAAAACAAATATTCCTAATAGAAAACGCTGTCAACAGCCTTGGATAACATCTGGAATCTTACGATGTCTCCGTAACCGCGATAAATTACACATGAAAGTTAAAAAGGATCCTAATAATCAGATTTTAAGAATAACTTACACACGCTATAGAAACTTTTGTCACAAACTCGTCCGCAGGCTTAAAAATAATTATGATAGAAATAGATTAGATACTGCAAATAACAATAAATCGCGTTGGAAGACTATTAAATCAATTTGTTATACGACAAAAAATAAAAACATCGACACTCACAAACTGCTATCACTGACTACTTCCCAATTTGAATCTGTTAACCTCATTAACGACCACTTCTCTAATTTAGGTAAAAATATGGCTACGAAAATAAATAACACTATTGTAAACAAAACTAATTTAAACAAAAAATGTACTCCTTCTAATTCTTTCGACCTCTTAGACACCGATCATTCCGAAATAAACACAATTATTAGTAATTTGTCCAATGACTCAGCGCCAGGGTGGGATAACATACCTACATCATTTATCAAAACTGCCAGGACAATACTTATACCAATATTGTGTCATATTTACAACTTGTGTTTCAAAAAGGGCCGTTTTCCAGCAATATTTAAAAGAGCCATTATAACACCAATTTATAAGGAAGGTTGTAAAGAAGATTTAAACAACTACAGGCCAATTTCGGTTATATCAGTACTGGCAAAGATTCTAGAGAAAGTTATTAACAATCGCTTAAAAACATTTATCCAACGTAATAATCTAATTTCTAGCAACCAATTTGGTTTCAAAAATGGTGTCTCAACGGAGGACGCGGTCTTGGCCCTAACAGAAGACATTATCAATAATCTCGACTCCGGAAACAAATGCGTTGGAGTTTTCTTGGACCTGGCTAAAGCGTTTGACACCGTTTCGGTGCCTATCCTGCTAGACAAGCTATTTAATATTGGCATAAGAGGTCTTCCTCATAAGCTTCTAACCGATTACCTTACTGACCGCAAGAACCAACTTAAACTAGCAGGCTACATCAGCCAACCATCTAACGTTTCTTTTGGCGTACCACAAGGCAGTGTCCTCGGTCCCACCTTATTTCTCGTATATGTAAATGATCTTTGTAATTTAAACCTCCAAAACTGCAATATTTACACCTACGCTGACGACACGGCACTTATTTTTAATGCAAATTCTTGGGAAAATGTAAAAATTATAGCTGAAGCTGGGATCCAACATGTCTCAAACTGGCTAAATTCCAACCTCCTAACCCTCAACTTTAGAAAAACCAAATACATAACTTTTTCCATTCGCAAAGCTACCTTACCTGATCCAAATTTTACCATAAGAGCCCATAACTGTAAACATCCAGAATTAAATAACTGTCCGTGCGAAGAGATTGCCAGTGCTACTATTGTAAAATACCTTGGTGTTACAATTGACCAACATCTTGACTGGAGTCTCCATATACGTAAAATTGCCGATAGGATCAGAAAACTCACATGGATGTTTAAAAAACTGAGACATGTTGCAAATGAAAATATTCTTGTTACCACTTATAAGGCTCTAGCTCAATCTATTTTAAGTTACTGCATAACCATATGGGGTGGTGCGGCGAAGTCACATCTCATTAATTTAGAAATATCCCAGCGCTCACTCTTAAAAGTTATATTTTTTAAGCCATTCAAATTCTCCACATTTCTATTATTTAATTCGAAACAATTACTCACCATACGTCAACTGTACATATTTAACAGTATACTAAAAACCCATCGTCAACTACCTTTACAAAACAGTTATCCCAACGTAGAAATAGAACTGTGGGCCGTGTTCCTAGATGTAAAACCAAATTCAAACAAAAACAATATACCTTTAATGCCCCATACCTCTATAATAAACTCAATAACAAATTCAACTTTTACCCGATGACACGATCTGCTATCAAACATCTTCTTAACACTTCCTGATAACCTTAAAGTATCACGATACTGAAGATCTACTAAAACGGTATAATTAATCAGTTTTCCTAGATTTCAAACCTATATGGCCTTGTAGTAATATGATTAGAACTACAAATATAGTACATCACACATACAATCACTCACATACACTCATGCACACATATCATTATGCACACATATACTCATGCACATACACACACACATACGTACACACACATCCACACATACACACACATCCACACATACACACACATTCACACGTACACATACACCCACGCTCACACAACACATTTTGTTCGTTTTTGTTACTTTTAAATTTTACTTTTTCTGTTCTGTTGTAAATCTACTTATTTATTTATTTTTTTTTTCTACTTTTTTTTTTTTTTTTGTATTGGATCAATCATATTTCTCAGTTGCATTGTTGTAATTATTTTTCTTTTTACTGGTTTTGTTAAATGTCTCGGTGGATGAGCGGGGCACCCAGTAATACGGGTCTAAAACCTAGTACAGGGGCCCTTGCACCTAGTTTGTATAGAAAAAGGTAAATGAATAAACATAGTTTTTTTTTTTTTTTTTTTTTTTTATTCCATGGATTCACCGAGCAGGTGCCGGTCCCAGCGCGTAGCAAGGAGAGGAGTTCAAAACAATACCTGGGATTTTCGACACTGGTGTACGCTGGGGTTTAGAAAAATTAATTCATAGGTCTAATAAATGTTTACAATGTTTACAATGTTTAAATGTAAAATTGACCTTAAGGGTGATAATAGTAAAAAGGAAAAATAGTTTTGTCGTTTCATTTTATTTAGATCCCTTTCATTCCACGAAATTTTGGACCTCCCCACTTTTCTCCCTACAGAACCGAAAAGTCATCTAGAAAAGTTTTAGTTATTTATATAAATATTTTTTCACACGTATATCGCATAGTGTGATGTCGTTGGCAAAAAATAAGAAAGTGGGTACATTATTGTGATATGAATTAATCACCATAAATATGTTTTTATCCTTATTCATTGGAGTTAACTCAGTATGTAAATTACTTTAGCGCTTTCTATCAGCTTAGTGGAAAACAGCTTTACAACAAAAATATGATCTATATACAGAATACAAACAATTAAATTGTAGCCAACTATTAATATTTTATTTAAATTAAAGGCATTTTTAGTAAACCAGAAATAGTTTAAAATGCCATAGATCCACAGTAAACTGACATACAGACCTGAAGCTCGGGTTTAAGTAAAGGATAAAATGGAGCTTTAGAGAGTCGATGCATAGTCCCCAAAGGCTCACTGCAACTGACGCTTTATCCCTTAACCTATATGACAATTAGAGAACATTTCTGAAAAACAATTTAGCACACAGTACACAAATAGAACACAGTATATATTTATTAATATCATCATCATACTTCTCCTTCCCTTATTTCATTAGATTATTACAATATTAAGATATAATCTAAATTCAACACTTACTTAGATACTAAAATATACATTTTTTTTAATTTTATTAAATCTACATCTTTAACTATCGAATGTAGTGGGAATCTATATTTCTTTTTTGGGACATGTAACGTACAAAATACAAAAACAGTGAATATGATTAAGAATCATACATTTGTAATGAGCATGTACGTACAATATTTTTTTATTATGTCAAAGAAATCAAATATGAAGGGAAATGTAACGGAGTGCTTCGAGTACTTCATATAAACTTCTCAGTGCCTGTGCCTACGCTTGAAACAACAGTTTATTTATGCATTGCCTGCTCTATATTTTAAAATCTTGAAAACGGAATTAGGCAAACTGTATAATAATAATTAATAAAATTATTTATGATAAAACTAATACAATACTTTTTTTTTATTGTTAAAGCTTTTAATATTTGAAAGAAAAACATTCATTTGTATATTCTAGCCTTTTTAAAGACTCTGGGTTAGTTTTTCTATATTTAGTAATTTGATTTTTACAAATTATAATTTATATAGTAGTAGTAGTTGCAGCTTTAATATAAGTATAGATTATATGACTTTCCAGTTTACCTAGTATTTGGGCTTATGTGTAATGTATTAAAGTTTATGTGTAATTGAGTATTGCTTGTAATCTTTCCTCATTACCTGATAAAATATATGTTTCAGGTACTACTTATTATACCATCGCCAAAGGAGGATAATATTACTTAACATCAACTTGTTAATTACTTCCGTTTTACCAGTCTATATATAACAGAGAATTTATACTCTTTTTTCTATATAAAGTATTTAATTTATCAGAATTTGTAACACAAATGGACCGAAACCAAATTTTTCAGCAACTTTTTACTAAAAAGTTTTGCTATTTATTAAGGGGTTATTTGAACTATAGGCGAAGCAAAATAATGTAAAATAGTGGTCGCCCGACTGCCCAAATTCAACCGTAATCTAAAACGTAAATATTTATGAAAGTTTAGGGTAAAACCTCTATGCATTTTTATTTTTGTATTTTATTCTATCACGCCAAGCGACCATCATTTTGTGCGAAATAAAAATATACTTGACATTGATATGTCAATGTTAACAACGAAATAGTTTGTGTAATATTTCACATCCTAGTGTGTGTAATGTGTATTAAATTTGCATTATTGTTGTAAAATATTAAAGTTCTGCACTTCTACTACAAATGAACTATAAAGTGTACCAAATATCATAGTTCTCCGATCGCGCAATTTTCGTTAAAAGGGGTCCAAAGTTTTTGTTTCACGTATTTATAATATGATGATGATGACAAGTGTTTATAAATTCTGTGCGACTATTTGACATCAGACAAATATCATAGAGATCTTATCATAGAGCTATTACATATAGAGTAGGGAAGCCCGCCTTAAATGTGACCATCAAATTTAAAAGAGATAGGTAGCTCAAAAAAGCCTATCTGTCTCTACTTTTTATGAAATCTCGTGCTTCGTCGTCGTCGTTTCGAGCGTAATTCGTAATAATTGAGTGTTTAATTGTCATTTTACTAACATGCTGAGAGCTAAGCTAATATTTCAACGTGTGAGATCAAATTTGTGTAAATGTTATAGAGAATTATATTTTATAGTTTTTTTTATTGAGTCTATAAAATGACAAATGCATTATGTGTATTGCAATGCATTCAGGATGAGTAAGTTGTTTTGTAACCAGGAGCAAACCACGTTAAAGCCAGTCTGTACACAGCTGAAGGTTTCATTTCAAGAACTTCCCAAAAATATAAGAGCCGTATCATCTGCAAACGTTATTATTTCTCCTTTAGGTATCGACATACGTATGGGTGCGTACGTATTTCATAAGGGTAGATATGCCCTGATAATTATGATGTTTGAAAATAACTATTCATCTTTTTTATTTTTTTTTCTATAAAATTTGTTATTTTGGGTGACCTACTTCAAATAGATATACGGTGTCATGGACTTGTTAGATCTACTAAAGAAGAACATTTTGCTAGTGCATCCGAAGAAAGCGATGTAGCAGTGCTTTTCTTCCAATTTATGTTTCTCGTGGGAATGAGTATTCTCCAGCAGTAAAAAGTAGTCTATGTCCTTTCTCAACGTCTTATCTATGTTTATGCTAAATTGCATTAAAATCATGCATGCATAAAATTTGGGGTTTAAGCGTTTAAGCATATACGACAGACATACAGACAGACAGAGTTACCTTAGAGTTTATAATATGAGTATGGATTTGAATAGTATATTTATAGATATAATTATATTTTAGGTAAAAATAACACAAATATTAGTATTTTTTTTTTGTAATATTACTTATGATAAACATCATATGCCCTCATATATTAACCGCTATCATATTTTTTTAAATTACAGCCCATTATTTGGGCACACAAATGGCTTCTATTGTGCAGTGTATAGATTAATTAAATATAAGTAACATAAGTTTAAAGGTAATTCCAAATTATATTACTTTAAATTTGCTGGTAAGACAACCATAGATACAAACGTGTTTGTAATAAAATTGTCTTTATTTTTATGTTAGTTTTATTAATTATTCAGACCGGTGTAAGTTACTAGTATCAATTTACCTGTTTATACCTACCTACCCAAAAGTTGTGACGGCAAATAAATAGTCAACCTAACGTTCGTACATTCTATAAGTTTCATTTTTTCAAGTGGAATGGAATTTGTTTATAGGCAGCGTAAAAAAAAAAAATATTTTTTAAATTGTTAATTAATCATAATTTGGACTGATTGTTTTTAGACAACCCATTCGCATTATATTTATTGACATATTTTATTTTATAAAAATATCTTTCGTCCATTAACAACAAGAATTCATTGTTAATTTCTTGCCCGTTAGCGGATCCAAGTTTCGATATCTTGCTTGATGCTGATATGTTCGCTGAATGTTTTCTCGACGACCACATAAAGGGTAAGGCTAATGAGCCACTGGCTATTAATTCTGTGTTAGGATGGCTTTTGTGAGGAATGTCACTTATTTCTTCATCATTTCATATTTCCTCGACATCAAATAATTTGACTAAAACCGTTGAACGATTTTATGGGAGAGTGACAGCGTTCCGCCTGATAAAAAGTGATAATATAGTCAAAGGTAGTAAGGCACATTGACCTATCAACCTATTCATCTTCCCTTGAAGAAACTTACATTGTAATCAGACGGAAATACCGACGCAGACAAGCTGTTCCAATCCTTCGCTGTACGAACTAAAAAGGACAAAGGAAAGCGCCTCTTTCGGACAGGAGGAATGTCTACAACGTAGGGATGGATAACTGCTGTGCGTTGAAACGTCTGGTAATGGAAGGGGGACGGGGGAATCAAATCGTAAAATTCCTGCGCACACTTACCAAAATGTATCCTATAAAATACTTAGACTGTGCCTGTGTTCAAGTCTGTGGAAATTAGCTTCAACCAATTCAAGGTTGCCTGTAAGCCGGTGAGCGAGGCGAGCAAAGCACAGAATTGCAATTGAGTCCAGAGTTGTCAGATGAGACTTTGCGGCACCAGCAAATATGTGACCATAGTACTCCACATACGACCGGATCTGTGCTTTGTAAAAGTAGCTGTCCCGGTGTAAAGTAATGTCAGGGTCTACTGTGGAGGCAAGATAGACAAAGCATATCTTTGTGTATTCTTTTGTTTAGCTATAAAAGCTGTTCATTTTGAATAAGTTTCTTCATTGGCGACTAACGGTTTTTTGGCAGCCTTGCGTAGATTTATAGGACGTATTCCACGTCCATTGTGGTACAAACTTTATCAGTGCAAGCAATTATTTATCTTTGTTTGAATAAATTTCGTATTCTGAAAAAAATTAATTTAAATTTTATCCTCCTTCCGCTTCCCATTTTGGTGGTGTGTGGAAAATTGAAGTAATTGAAGTTAGCTGCGAAGACTCATTTATATCCAATTGTTGGCAATCAAGTGGTAACATTCGAAAAAATTACTTACCACTTTTTTTTTTTTTTTTTTTTTTTTTTTTTTTTTTATTAATTACTACATTTATCCACGGACACGTCGCCCGTGCACTTTTCGCATTTGGTTTGTATTTTGCATATTAATTGTTGAAATTTTGAGATAACATACTCAATAAGGAGTCTATTACTACAGGTACCTTAAAAACTATATTAGTAAGGTAAGTCCTTTGCACAGCAATTACACATACTTATATAAATATAAATATTATATATATATATATATATATATATATACATATATTTTTTTTAATTTTTATTTATTTATTTCATTATTTTTTTTTTATTGTACAATGTTATAATGTGAAGTATAGTATAAGTATTTGATGTATAAAAAAGAAAAATATTATTAAAGTTAAATTTTTTACATTTTCTCATTAATGCCTTCCTACGAAAACACTATTGTGGTGACCTACTGTTATTTTTATTTTTTTCACTCATCACGAGCAAGGTTTCCACGATAGCGAAGTTTCTGTCTTTTATAGCCATCTTGGTATTATATTCTATGATGTTATATTTTGTCGCCTTCATCGCTCTCCTGATGAATCTGCCCGTCGCGTCGTCCTCGCTGTCGGTAAAATACACACAGCTCTCGGTATGACGCGACACTGCTACAACCGCGTGGGGAACGCTGTCGTGCAGTTGCATCTTACTCCTGGTGTTGATTATAAAAACGGAACTGAAAGTGAGTCCTTGTGCTTCGTGTATGGTTAAGATACGCGACCCTTCGCCTGATCCATAACCCTCGTTAGACAATGCTATCTTCTCTTCCTGGGTGTGTACTAAGTACAGGGTATTAGGTTGGGATCTGGGTATTTTCGATCCTGTGTAATTGAGCATTGTTAAGGACTGCACTAGTTTCCTGCTGGAGTAGATGCCGGAGTAGACCTCTTCTAAGGCATACGCGACATCTAAGGGATTCCGATGTGTGCACAGTAATTCTTGGCTGATGGACGTTATCAGGGTGGGACGACAGTACCTCATCTCGAATAGATTATCTCTATCGATGTAAGGTAACTGGTTCACGTCACCGACGAGGAGAATTTCGGCAGCGCCGGACAACCGCGTAGCCATCACTATGGATCCGAAATGGTTCATAAGAGCCTCGTCTACCACTAAACGTTGATAGATTTCTGACTCTTTGAATCCATTTACTAATACAGAGGCCATCGTACGCACTCGATTCTTTGATTCGTCTCCGCCTCCGCCGTACAACACAGGAATAAAAGTTTTCCTTCTTTCTTTCTTTCTTTCTTATTAGTCCTCATAGCCCCTAATGGGGATAACTGAGTCTTGAGGCTTCAGTGAGAACAACTGCTCCGGCATCTACTAACTCAACTCTCGTCTAAACTGGGGGCACGCCGTATAATTTTCCAGGTGATCGCCGTTGTAGTAGATGCAGGTGCAAATTGAACAGAGAGATGTTATTCATATGTTATCGTTACGGAGGTGATGATACCTCATCGTTAAGTACCTTAGGTCGCAAATTTATCAACCACTCTCGTATGACATGTAGTTACATTTACAAAAGAAAACTCATTGTGCCTAACTAATGCATCTATTAGTTTAATTTTTTTAAGTTTTACAGAACCATGAAATCAGTACCATTAGTACCATAAAATTAAATTAATTACGGTCCTGTACACCTTTACGTAATAATTTTTTTTAGTAAAGTAAATATTTGGCAATAATAACGAGTTATTATTTCACGGCGAATAATAAAACAACGCTATATTTAACAAAACTTTTAAAATTAATTGTCGTTGAGTTGTGCCGATTTGTTGTTGTTATTTTTAATTTAGAGAGACAGTTCTAAAAGTACGTAGCATTCAATGATTGATCTGAAACTCAATCTAAATAGCATTTATCACATATATTTCTGGAAGTAGAAACCATTAAAACAATCAACACTAGCCGCAACAGTAGGTATCGACATTTTTGTGTCGATGGGATTGCATGCCAATTGGATTGGATTAGATGCCAATTCAGGAGCAATTGTATAAGGCAATTGTGTTTTTTTTTTTTATTCATTATATTTAGATAAATATTTGAGAAACCCTTGACTAATATTATGGCAAAAGAAACTAAGATATTGTAATAATATTATAGTAAAATATATAGTACACAGGTTAATTGCTTCGGAATTAGGACAAATCACACACATTGACCTAACTCGTAAATAAGCGAATTATTTGCTTGTGTTAAGGGTATTAGACAATGATACAAATACATAGAAAGACATACAAACATATAAACACAGAAACATATTGTTATTGTTTCAGACTTAATTCAATTAAAATCACCAATGAGGAATTACTAAATTACTAAATTATAGTGCTTAGTTATATTATAACATAGTTTACTAAAAATGCTGTTGGGTGCGTGTTTGTACTTCTTAAAAGACGTTCTTCCAAGAATATCATTTAAGTGAGAAGATATAAGTATACTTGTTCTTAACTAATTACAAGTAATAATTTCTGTAAATAGTAATACTTAGATAATAAAATAATAAGTAATTGAAAACAACATAGACATGTGTAAAGTTATTTAGAAAATAAGAAAAAATAACTGAGAGCCGCCATGCAGTGAATCTTGAAAACCTTATTTTAACTTAAGTTTTAAACTTCATGTGTAGAATTTCAAAAGTGCCCGAAGTTTATAAATTAATACAAAGGAAGTGTTATTGTGACTACAAAAGTGAAGTGAAGTATTTTATAAATTGAGCTCTTAATTATAAATTATAAACTAGAATTCTATTTGCTTAACATAAAACAACATACCGGGTTAATAAAATTTAATTTTAATATTATAATAAATTATTCTTTATTGATTGGTATTGAATAGAAGTTAAGTACAGAACTTATCTTCATTAATATAAGAAAGTATGAAAGCATAAATAAATACGGCATGAAGTTATACTATTTAGTATATTTTTGTAACGTGTTCAACGAAAGTTGGCCGGTTTTTCCTTTACAATCTTCAATGGGAAAATTGCTTTAAATTTGAAACAGCAGATTCAAGATATAAAAGATATAATATACATATAGACTTATTCGTCTATTTTTTTATATCTCGTATATCTTTAAGCGCCGACTTATATGTACTATAGAAATCATTAAAAATATGACAAGCAAAAAAGGATAAGTGCTTAAAATTGTCGACAGTTACACTAAATAATAATATTTCATATTTATATTGTCTTCATATGTCGCTGTTGTATTAGCGGTAATTTGTTTAAAAAAGTTACAAGAGGATGATGCGTATGCGTATGTCGAGCAAAAACTTTACGTCTGAGTTATTTCAATAAAGAAATATCACAGAGTTTTCATTCCTACCCCAGTGTAACGAAAGAGCCTCACTTTGGGGAAATCGCCTACAGGTTTCCTCTAATTTCGGTAAGTTACCGTTCTCTAAGCGCGCTCTGTATGTAACTATTAACTGGCTCTATTAACATAATTTTCAAATAACAAAAATAGTAACACCGCCATCTACTGCCTATTTTGAAAATTAACAATGTAGAGTGCTTGTAGTCGTTGTTGTTGTTAAACTCTTTATTGTACACAATAGCACAATGTAAATTACAATATATATAAAATACAAAAAAAAAAAAAAACAATTATTAAAGTAGGCGAAGGCGGACTTATCCCTTGAAGAGATCTCTTCCAGTCAATTCTTGAATTCTTATAAAAAAAAATAACAAATAACATGTAACATGGTATAAAACTAAAAAAAATTGAATTTGTAGTTTAGTGTTTTAACATTTGATTTTTGGTAGGACTTTTTTTTATATATTTGTTATTTATTTATTTGTTACTTTAACTAGATAGGTAATTCAATATGATGTTTGATATTTTAACAAGACTAATTTAGTTTTCATTTCGAGGTATGACTTACTTACATAAAATAGTAAATTTTATCAAACGCTGATAAATATCTAACTTGTGCGATTATAAAAGGTATGGATTGATAACCGATAATATATTTTTTTGTAAATTGTGGTTTTTGGTTGGAAACGTGCAGCACCGACCCGTACTCAAACGAAACCTTTTATTTTTTGGCGTTGGAAAAATCCGTTACAGATACCCACCGGCCAGGAAGGTGAGGACCGGGGTGTTTTGTGAAGCTTCCGAGGCCTCCGTTAAAACTGGGTCGTCGTCGTCGTCGCCCTCCCACAGGACCTCTCTGTCCTGCAGGTAAGCCCTCAACAGACGTCGGAGACAGGGAGGCACTCCATGGAACCGGAACGCATCGACCACAATCCCAAGAGGCTGTATCCCCCTCGGATATAGCCTCTTTTTTTTTTTTTTGTTTCCGCGGGGAAAATGCTTTACGCACCGTACCCCTCGCCGGGGAAGCGAGGGGCGTGTGTGGGACTCCCGAAAACGGGGTACCCACTAAAATCCCCGCGGCGCCCCTTCCTCGACTTATTAGCGGAGTCGTGGGTACGGCTAGCCCTTCAACCACGACCCCGCCGGCGACGGCCCGTCTTTTACACGACGGACCCCACCTGCCCCCCTGGCTGAGTCGTTCTCACCCGACACGGGTGGTGCCTTGTTCAAGGTGGGCGGGAGTATCCCCACACCCCCTGCCCACTGGCCACCACCAGGCTGGAGAAGTTCGATTTGACGTCTTCTCCGGCCCCTTCGACGTCTGCGGTGCGGGGGCGCAAGGGGATCGTCCATGCGCGCCCGCTCCGCCTCTTCCTTCCGCGACATTACTTCCTCGCAGAAGGAAGCCACTTCCACCCAGACCTCCTCGCTGCCCAACATGGCAGTAACGACCGCAGGCAGCGTTAGGTCCGGGCCTACCGACGCCTGGAGTCGTCGGCGCTGCTCCACCCAGGCTGGACACTCGACCAGGGTGTGCTGCGCCGAATCAACTTGCGCGCCACAGTGGTGGCACGCCGGGGTCTCCTCACGCTTTATCCGGTGCACGAACTTCCCGAAGCAACCATGCCCGGAAAGTACCTGCGACAACCGGTACGTGAGGAAACCGTGCCTCCTATCAGTCCATGTCTTCATGACTGGACCGATGGCGTCCAGACTCCACCGTCCGAATCTGGCTTCGGCCATCTCCGCCATCCATTGGCGGAGAATGTTCTCGCGGCCCGCCAGCCGGACGGCGGCCCTCTCCTCTGGTGCGGGGCGCTCTCCCCGCGCCCTCTTGTCCGCCGTCCAGTGATAGACGGCGGATAGCACCTCGGCCTCCGAGTGCCATGGTGGAGTTCCCGCCATGGCCGGATACAGCCTCTTGGGTCCCATCTCTCAGAGCCCTCAGGACGTCAATCGTCGATCGACCCGCCCTGAAGACAACCACAACTTATGTTAAAGTTGTCTATCTTTGTGTGTGGTAAAAATAAAATTTTGAATATATGTTTATTATTAGGTTGTTGTTAGCGGCTACATTTTGGTGGGCGACTTGGTATATGTAAATTCTCCTAATCATAAATATACGCATAAATTTGTTTTTAATAAACGCACGATGGGTACGCTTATTTGCAGCCGGATCGCGGAAGTACTAAGAGTTTAGCTAAAGTTTTTAGATAGCTGTATATTACTGTTTTTACTGTTTAAGAGGCTCTTTCGAGATGCTACCTTTTATTAGAATATCGGAATACTGTACCGTATCGTTGATGGATTTTAATGATTAGTGAGAGACCTTTTTACCATTAGTTGAACCATTTACTCGGTTTCTCATAAAAATATTAATATAAAGAATTTTATTTAGCGTTTTTGTGACAAACGTATGAAATACATTATATAATATTACAGAAAAAAAAACTTATTTAAAATGTATGTAAAGTTTCAGATATAAAGGTTACAATCTTATACAAGGCGACCTCAGAGAGCTGCAGTCCAATGCATCTTAACTTTAAAATTTATTTCATGCGGAAAATTTAAAGAGTTTTCTAACTTATGAAATACCACACAAAATATATAACGTGCAGCGTAATAAATGTACAACATATTATAATATTTAGTTGTTATCAAAAATGTATCTGATTATTATTTTTTATCTTATTGCCCTATCTAGTTATGGTGAAGAGCTGTTTAAATCTAAATTATGTGGTTATATGGTTGACACCATACAGCTTGAAAACATTAACCAAACGATAAATAAATTGGTTTGAAAATATATATAAACGTGTATATAGCTATAAGTTTTTATTTAAAATAAATATAGAATGAAACATAAATTGATGCGATAAGGGATTTAAACTTGTGACCTCTTGAAAATCGTTCCATCGCTCCATCCAATTGTGCTACCATATTACTACCCGCTTTCATAAATTTTAAATCTTTTATTTTGCGATTAATTTTTTAAAAATATTATCAGAGTTTTTTGGAAACTCAATATTATAGATAAATGGAAGTTTATCCATATTATTGCTTACCGGGAAACAGGAGCTGGATTAAAAGTTAAGTAGAATAAAGAGAAACGTTAAATTGAGAGCATGAAAATGAGAAATGAAGTTATTTATTGGTAAGTTCATTTCTAAACTAATGCCATGGCTTTTAATTTTCTTCAAGTTTCAAGATTGAGTAACTATTGACAGTGCTGGGGCTGATACTTATAGAATTATTATGCAACTCTATGATGATACTCGTATAATATCAAAGGCAGACATTTTGGTTGTTTTAAATTCAAATTCAAAATATCTTTATTCAAGTAGGCATTTACACGCACTTTTGAATCGTCAATTACATTAATTTGGTCAGTATAGTCAGTCTGTAAGTAAGCTGCCACCAGCTCGTAATGCTGTTCTGCTGAGAAGAGCTGGCCAGAAACTCAACAGTTGCTCTTTTTAAATGAAATTTTACCATGTTTGACTTATACATTATAACATCATTCCTGCAAATGAGTCAATGACCCAAATTCCACACCAAAAACTCTTGAATGTTATAGTAAGAATTTTTTAATAATATACCTTTAATTTTAGATTTAAAAACAAAAAAAAGAAGATCTAAAATATTTTATGGAACTTCATTATTATATGTGTATACTCAAGCCCATGAAGGATTTCTTAACTTTTTGAAATCGTAATTTAGGCGTTACGAGCCTATTTTTATTTCTTGTATTGATCATAGGTCTGTCGCTGTTATTATTATAGTCATTTAAATTTTGGCGTATAGTAAGTTTTTAAGATGTATTGAGAAGCGACCGTAAGAATACCGACTTCTTTAAAACATCTCTAAAGGAGTCTCTAGCTTTTAAGTTACAAATAGACCGTATAGTTCGTTTTTGTAAAATAAATATAGAATTAATTTCGGCAGTGCTGCCCCATAGTAAAATACCGTAAGACAATATACTGTGAAAATAACTAAAATAAACGAGTCGGGCCGTATTAACGTCTGTTAATAGTCTTACTTTTGTAATTGCAAAGGTGGCTGAGCTAAGTTTGCTTGCGAGTGTCGAAAGATGGGGATTCCACTGGAGCTTTCTATCTAAAGTTATACCTAAGAAAGTTGTCGAGTCAGTCAGTTCTAACACTTCATTGTTAAGGAATAAACTACAATTTTGACTTTTTACATTCGGAAGTGTTAATTCCATGCATTTAGTTTTCTTAGTATTTAATACCAAATTATTAATTTCGGACCAATGAAGAATAGAATTAGCTTTATTACGATCAACTTTAAAAATAAGCGAGATATCATCAGCAAAAAGTAGAATGTGACATAGTCCTTTTACGTAAAAGGGCAAATCATTAATATAGAGTAAAAATAAGAAAGGTCCTATAATAGATCCTTGTGGAACACCCATTTTAAGGGTGAGATCCAACCGATTTACAATTATTTACATCAACCAACTGAACTCTTTGATTTCAGTAAGAGGCAGTAAGATCAAACGCAGCACTACGCACACCATAGTGGTTCAGTTTGCATAGTAATAATTGATGGTCCACGCAATCAAAGGCTTTAGATAAATCACAAAACACTCCGATTCCATTCTGTGACTTTTCCCATTCGTCGTAAATGTGCTTAAGAATCGCGGCAACCGCATCAGTTGTTGATTTGCCTTTGGTGAAATCATATTGTTCACTATGCATGATTTCATTGTTATAAACAAATTTTGACATTTGGTTTAGAATATTTTTTTCAAATATTTTACTTAAAGTAGGTAAAATAGAGATATGCCTATAATTTCTGGGTTCTAGTCTATCGCCACTTTTAAAATGGGGTAACTATTTTACTATTTTTCATTAAATCTGGGAATGTACCGGTTTCAATACATTTAATTAACAATTATAAGTTTAAGTCTGTTCTGCCTGTAAGATTTTAAAAGTGATGACGTTTAAGTCTGTTCTTTTTTCCACGAAAAACCTTTACCTAGAGTGCCACGTTTTGTCAGTTAGGCAGCTATTTATACTCGCGGTCATATTGCAAAAACACTCTGAGCTTTACTATCATGCCGCACTATCGAAACGTCGAGCCAATAGAATATGTGCCATAGAACTTCGCAATTCTGTCTTAGCCAGCCGCCATTTTTATCACCTCAGTTGCTCACTTTACAATAAAGTTAACAAGGAATTAGATATTTATTCACTTACACAATATGAATGCAAATTAAAGTGTTCCTCGTGGTTATCAATTCAGTGTTATGAAGAGACTGAGTCTTTGATTTTAAATGTTAATAAATAATTAAATGACCTGGTGACAAAAATGACACAACATAACACACCAACGCACCTACTCTCAACACGTACACTTACACACCCACAAATACATACACTTACACACATATTTATACATGCAATATAATACCAATTTTAGATTAGAGTATATATATATATATATATATATATATATATATATATATATATATGGATAACTAATCCATAACTAATGTCAGCACATTAGCGAATAGTTTTTGCATTATATTCTTTTATTTGGAGCAATACTGCACATTATTAAGTGGGCGCTGACGCTGCGCTACAGTTTATAACTTTTGCAGTTGTCAACTTGTATCTTGTTTATGTAATACATGTTTGTTATTTTGTTTCAAATAAAAAAAAATATTATTATTATTATCATTTATTTCATTTTAATCTTATTATTTACATTTATACATATAACATTTAAAAAAAAACAACATTATAAATATAAATATAAAAAACAGTATCCCGCCGACGTGGGCCTTACGACCAGTCCGTCGGTGGTTAGGGCGACAGCGAAAGAAACCTCCTCACAATGCGTGCCGTACCCAAAACTGCTGCTCTTTGCATCCGACCCTTGATCCAGTTTTTTAGTGAGAGCCTCTTGAGATGATGATCGAGACTCTTCGCTATAAGACCATTGACGGAAACTACCATCGGGACAATTATTGTTGAGTCAACATCCCACATGTCGGTAATCTCGTGAGCTAAGTCCAAGTATTTTGACAGCTTGTCCTTCTCAGCTTTCACAAGATAATTATTATTATTATTATTATAACTAACAATTAAAGTATTGACCAAAATAAGCATAGACATCCGTTACGTAGCTAAGTAACCATAGAGAAAAAAACATTAATATAATTGTGTAAGGTCACTTTATTAAATATTTGACACTACGGTTTGAGAGAAATAAGATTTCATATCAACCCATTAAAAACCCTTTTGTCAAAGTTAGATACAAGCGTCATAAAGACTTTGAAGTTATGGCTCGGGTTAGCGCACTCAGCGGAAACCGAAACAATTTTGGGTTTAAATTAAAGAAAACATCGGAGCTCTACAAACATCTGAGATTTACCAAAAGACATATCATCGAAAAATCTAAAGATGATACTGTAACTTCTCCCAAAAGGCAAAGTTGCTTCAGAGCTCGTGTCACAACTTCAATTCCATAAAAAAATTATGATTAGTCAATGCTATAAAAATTACATATATAAAACCGAAGAATCTTTATCTCGAAACCCTCAGTTGTTTTATAAGTTTATTAATAACAAAAAAGCCGTCAATAATATGCCTTCAAATATCATATGTATTATAAGATATAAGTATCATATATCATATCATTATTACAAAGTAATTATATATAATTCTCAAAATGCAGTTAATGGGCACGACATATGCGAATTTTTTTCAGACTTTTTCGGTTCTGTATATCAGAACATGTTTCCGATTAGCATTCCTTCATTATTACAAAGTAATTATAATTCTTCTTTGCATACCGTGCATATCAGTCGTAACGATATTATTTGCCAAATCCGGCAACTAGATTCCAAAAAAGGTGCAGGTCCTGACGGATTACCTCCTTTGTTTGTAAAAACATTTATGGATGAGTTGTCCATTCCGCTTGTAATTTTATTTAATAAATCACTCCTATCCGGCACTTTTCCCAAAAAATGGAAAATCGCGCATATAGTTCCCATTTTTAAGTCAGGCGATAGTACAAAATGTGAGAGTTGTCGTCCTATAAGCATATTATCGTTTGTAGCAAAAATTTTTGAAAAACTAATCTACGATACCATCCACAACCACGTTAAGATAGCGATAGGTGAAGAACAACACGCTTTTGTAAGGAATCTATCAACGATGAGTAATCTATTCGTTTTTAAGAACTATATATGTAGCGCTTTTACTAAGACTCAGGAAGTCGACTCAGTTTACACGGATTTTTCCATTCGCAAGGCATTCGATAGAATAAATCACAATTTATTGTGCCATAAACTCGCTTCTTTTGGGATACACGGCGATCTGCTACGTTGGATAAAATCATATTTGTCCCAAAGCTCCCAAATAGTTACATTGAAGGGTTTCATGTCATCAGCAGTGCGGATTACATCAGGTGTTCCTCAAGGCTCTCATTTGGGGCCGCTATTTTTCATTATATTCGTCAACGATCTCATAAAAGTACTAAATAATAAATGCTTACTTTACGCTGATGATTTGAAGATTTTCAAAACCGTCAGTGATAAAAAAGATTGTTTGGATCTTCAAAATGATCTCAATACTATATCACAATGGAGCAATGACAATCTCTTTTCTTTAAATGAGGACAAATGTTGTATCGTATCTTTCACGACTAAGAAACTCCAAATAAACTTTGATTACCAAATTAATAATCATATCTTGGAAAGGAAGGAGTGTATAAAGAATTTTGGAATATACATTGATAAAAAGTTAACATTGATTAAGAAGCATTACAACTACGTCATAAAGAAATCCAGAATGTTGTTAGGTTTCATTATAAGAAACACGAGAGAATTTAAAAACATACAAACAACTTTAAATTTATATTATAGTTTCGTAAGGAGTAGATTGTACTATGGTTCTATAATTTGGTCTCCTTATTATAATGTCCATTCCAACCGCATTGAGGAAATCAAAAACATTGTCTCAGAGTCTTAAGTTGGAGATTTGGCTTTTCCCGTACTCTGAATGGGTACTCAGAGAGATCTACATACTTCAAGGTTATTCCTCTTTACTTGAGACGTGATATGGTTTTCTTAACTACATTACATAAAATTATTCATACCCAAATTGATTGTTCTGATCTCTTATCAGATCACATTAATATTAACACCCAGTATCGATGTAGGTCTTCGAGAGTGTTCAGGTTGAACGCGTATAAAAACAACACATTTTATTACAACCCGCTGGTCAGAATGTGTAGAATCTACGATAGCATTGTGTTAAAATTTCCAGATTTGGATATTTTTGATTATCATCCTAATATTTTTAAAAGAAAAGTAATTCGGTGTGTTGTTTCAAACTCTGGTTCGGAGTAGACAGTTTGCACTTGTTTTTATTAAGGTTGCCATTTGTTTAATTTTAATTTTTAATTTTTAATTTAAATTTTTTTTATTTGTTAAATTGTTAATTCCTGTTGCTGCTTTCATACATTTTACTCTTTAATATTTTTATTTTATTGGGATTTCTTGTTACTTTATTTTTAGAGCATATTAGTCACTAAGCCAGCTTTATTATATTTGTGAATATCTGTTGTAACTATTGTGTAATTTAAAATTTTTATCATAGTTATAAGTAACACTTTTTATTTTTTGTTCATAAAGAACACACAAATTTTTTTGGTGAGCGGCTTGATTTTTATTATAGTGCAGAATATTTTAAACCATATTGGCCGCAAACTGTTACGTGTGTCATATATAATAAATAAATGATAGGTGCTAGGATCATATAGGAAAGTTCAAGACATAGACATAACAAAATCTTTTCGATTTGAAATTCGACAAGACGAAAACGATAACTACCGACTAGTCGTCACGATAAGGTATTAGAAATTATACGGGAAGCGGTTAGTCTTTCAGTAGAAAGAGCGCGGAAGGATATAACAACCACCAAACGATCTGTAGAATTCGTAAAAGAAGGCTGCTTTAAAAAATCAATACAGAAGCCTTATTCAATTTTAGGCACGGCTCCTGATTGGACTCTCATGATGGATTCGTTTGAAAAACATTACAAAATCCCTTGGGATGTTGGTGTTTCGTCATCCAGACCGGACTTATTCCTGTATTCAAAACATCTAAGGCGCGTGATACTTGTGGAGCTCACTGTGCCCTGGGAAACAAACATCCCAAGAGAACACACATTAATAAGTATTACGAACTGACCAACGAACTGTCCAGGAATAAATTTATAGTTAGTTTGTTGTTGACCTTGGCCTTTCTAGAATAAGCACCAGTTCATTTCTAGCACGTATTTCGAAAGCGGCATTGGTAGGTTCTTTCCAAATTTGGTTAGGTAGGGAGAGGAGTGTAGAGGGTGAAGGCGAGCGTTTTTGCGCATCATAAAGGGGCCCCTTAAACCTACTCCTGGGTCGCAAGTCCTAGGCCTTGTTTGCAGGAGAGGAGTCTCCTTGCAACGCGGTTGGCCCGGCAACCGCTCGGTGAATCCATGGAAAACTGAGAAGCTTCGTCTGGTCTCAAATATTTAAGCTCAAGGTAAGAGATAAAGGTAGGTTTTAAATAGCCATTAAACTTTAATAGTCGCTATTGTCAAATGCTTTTGTTACTTTTGTTATTATAGACAACAAGGTAAGAAGAATAACATATTTGAGTATTTATTGGAAAAGACGTCAATTTAAATAGATTTTTTGTATAAGGATCAGAATAACAAGTGTCGTTCAGATTAATATTTCTAAGGTATACACCGTTTTTCCGATTGTCTCTAAAATTTGTATAACAACATACTGCTTACAAGATATTTGAGTTCGGAGAAAATTATCCATTTTACCGTATCTCACATTAGTTGACGTCGTTATAAAAATTGTTAAGAGTATCTACATAATCAACGTTTGCCGTTGTCTGTCTACATAATCAACGTTTGTGACTTGTATTAATTCTGTGTAAATTCTTCTTGCGTTTGTGTAAATTCTAAACTATTTTATGACTCCATAGATTAAAGATTGTGTTATCATTTATCTGACATATTTTATCAAGGAAAATACTAGGAATCCATATACGCTGCTGTAAATTATATTTTTTTAATTATTTATAAAAGTGTCATCTATCTATCTAGTTATCATTTTTATGGCAAACGGATTAACTGAAAACAAATTTTAAGAGATTGGGGGTTCACTTTGATCAGAAAATGATACTGTGAAATCATATACACACTACACTAATTAAGGCATATAAAAATCTAGGGTATGTTCTTCGCAGGCAGGCAAATATTTAACAAATAGGTAACTTACTTATTTACAAATTAGATTAAAGATAGATTTAGAATTCTAAATATAGATACAACCGCTATTTTCAGATACAGGTGGAATATTTTAAAATGGATGAAAAACCAGCAATGACATTGCCATAATATATTAAAATGCGAATGTTTAATTAAAAGATACAATAATGCAATATTTATTCGTTTGTAGTATGTCCAAGGCGCCTTTCGTAATGATTGTAAAATGCGTCGTTATTTCATATTACGTAATGAATGAATGGAGCACTCATCAAAATGTTTTCAATTTAATCGCGATATAATAAGAAACAATACATTCTATACTATATGTATTATTTTTTTATCATAATGCTTAAAACTTTATAGGTAGCTTTTTAGAAAGACTATTAAGCAAAAACCATCAGGCGATCCTCACCATTGTAAGTGGAAGCTTTTACTTGCGATATAAGAAGACGGTAACACATTTGTCATGGGGAGAGACTGGAGAGCAAAGGTACTGTTGCCCCTAGGAAAAGGAAAATTCGCTAAACTGGTTTAAAAAAAGAAAGAGGGAATAAACTACCGTTACTAGAGGCAAGCGTTACTTTTGTACCGAGCAAAGTGCAAAAAATAAATCTACTTCTCACTGGTTTTCTACGGAAGTATAAAACCAGTATTTTCATCTTAGTTGGGCTAGTTTGTAAACAAAGTGCAATCAATATGAAATGAATTTATGAAGTCATAAAAAAAAACTCGCACGCATTATCGTTTATTCTTATAAGATCAATCTATCAATAATGTAATAATAAAATGTTTTTAAAATAGCTAGTTATTAGAAAATTACGTATGAAACTTTATACTAGGTTTGTGAAATATTTAATAACATAGTATTAATTATCTGAAACTAACAATGGTTACTATCGGCGTGATCACTGTGTGGCTTCCATTTTTAGGGTAGGGAAACGGTATAAGCAATATGGATATCGATAAATTAACTATAAAATTTTATTTTCTATAAGCTGTTGAAAAACTATTTACACAATAGTATGTGACATTGAAATAACAAAGAGCAAAAGCTTATATTTTTTATATATTTTATGTATTATGTATATAATATAGAATTATAAATAATAATCAAAATAGTAACATACAATTTATAAAATTTTAAATCTTTTAAAGAACCAGACAAATTTTACTTACCAACAATAAATAGTACTTGCATAAATAAAGTTTCTTTGATGAGAAAAAATATTATTTAATCATAAGTTGTGGTTTTTCACAACAAAATAATTAATATAAATTTGGTTTATGTATACATCTTTCCCTCTACCCTCACCACCATCGTCGCGATGCGCTCAGCGAGCTGCTGAACGCAGTTCACGCCGCGAGTCCGCCATGCTTCTAGCTCATGAATAAAAACTCCGAATGGGTTCGAAACTAATAGGGCAAATTCCAATTGAAAATAACATGATTATAGTAAATATATATTTAAAAATCATCATAGTTCACGAAAGTTTAAATACAAAAAAGTATGTGTACCTATTATATAATTAAAAAAACATCGATAATTTAAATCTCTCTGATATCAGGATTTAAAAGGCTTCAGTTTGAAAAAGATTACGCTAAGGCAGGAGTTTCGTAAGTGGTTTTGTTCTCCTGTTAGAGAATCTCAGCAAGGTGAACTAACTTACTTCGCTCTAATAATTATTATAAGCATCTTTAAGGTATCCCCGTATTGGCTTTCGTGTTAATTAGTAAGGTCTCGTTTTAATACAAGCTAAATTTAAATGAGTAACACATTCTTAGGTTAAATTTAATTTTCTTTTCATATTATTCAAGGAAAGGCTCAATATACTTGTTCTCAATTTCGTATTGTTAAGTGAAGTTGAATTCCTTGATTCCGAGAAACTTTCATCATACAAGCTTGATGATTCTGAATAACTGTAATATGATTCTGATTAAATTGTAAAATTAAATGAGAATTTTTATTTTCTCGTTAAATTTGTTTATATAAATATTTCTGCCATGTTATCCTTGATATTAAATAGTCTGAATAATCGTAGAAAACTTAATGAAACACTGAAAAATAGAAATTAACTAACCCACGTACGTACGTATATTGTGAAAACAATAATGTACAAAAAACAAGTTAAAGGCACTAGTGCCACAGACTTACTTACAACTTCCTCCCTTAAACATAATCCCATCTTCGACAAACAGAAAAACAATTTAAACTGTGTAGCTGCTTTAGTAAAAGCATCGCCCATCGACCATCATGTCGGATTATATATATCGAGCATAAATTGCTTCTTCTAGTAATTTGTCAGGAACAAAATTAATTTAGAAATTTAAAACCCCCGATACAAAAAAAAACTCTAAAAAGAATATAAATAATATTATTATGTACTTATTGAAGTCGTTGCGTCGGGGAACCGTTGTACGTACGTTGACGATGGTGTCTTTTTTAAGAAGTTAATCATTGAGGACTTAGACTATACGATTCGATATGGTAATTTCTTTATTTGCTTTGTTAACTTCCTTGTACTTTAATTTCTTCCTTTATTAAACGGTCCCCCGACGCAACGAATTCAATAAATACATAATAATAATATTTTTTTTCTTTTTAGAGGTCTTTTTGTATCGGGGGTTTTTTAAATTTTGAATTTATTTGTTTTTCTGCTTTTTAAAGTTATGTTAATGGTTTCTGAATTGTACTAAATGATCCTCCAAACACATAAAATTTTCAATTGTTTAAGTATTTCTATTAATCTATCCTAATATTTTAAAGAGGAAAGATTTATTTGTTTGTTTGAATAGAATAGGCTCCGAAATTACGGGACCGATTTAAAAAAAAACTTTTATCATTAGAATCCTACATCATCCCTGATGAACATTGGCTATATTTTATAATCATCATCATCATCATCACTAATATTATAAAGAGGAAAGATTTGATTGTTTGTTTGAATTGAATAGGCTCCGAAACTAGTGGACCGATTTAATAAAATTTTTTACCTTCAGAAATCTACATTATCCCTCTGATGTACAAAGGTTATATTTAATACGAGAAATATATATATTATATTTAATAAAATAAGGATCCACGTGAAAGTTTCGACAATGTAATAAATTATAAATGTATTAAGTTACATGATTCAAGACGTTTTCATATGGGTAGGTAGGTAGGTTTCATATATAGTATATACGAATATTAATAAATATAAACATTTAGAATTAAAATGATTTACAATCACTAATAACACTATGAAGGGATTTTTATTATCACTAGCTATTGCCCGTGATTCTTTATGACTATGATCATAAGCCATATAAATATATTTTTACAATCTCCGTGGACGCAGTCACGGGCAACAGCTATCCCTAATAAGTACTTTACCTCAGTACGTAAGTGTAAAAACCTTTTAGACTTCATAACAATGCTTTTTTTCCTATATAGCGAGGGCAAAGCTGCTGGGAACAGCTAATTATTGTATCAGAACCTCTCCTCGGCACGAATAAAACGTCAATATCTTGAAGACGACTGTTTTTATTTTAATCAAACATGTATAAAAAACATCTCGACGAGCATAGCTTTCGACTAAACAAAACCACATTCAAATCCGTCCACGCGTTTGGCCGCAAACAGCTAATTATTGCATAACAACCTCTCCCCCGCACGAATAAAACGTCAATATCTTGGAGACGACTATTTCTATTTCAATCAAACATGGATAAGAACCATTTCGACTAGCATAGCTTTCGATTAAAAAAAACAGCATTCAAATCCGTCTACACGTTTGGCCGCAAATTTGCCACAGACAGGCACACAAATACACAGATCGACAGGTCAAACTTATATCACCCCTCTTCTTAGTCGGGGGTTAAAAATGGTGTCTCACGTCTATATACTTGGTAGTAGACTCTAGACAAATAGAGTTGGGTGCGCCGAGTATGTTTTGTTGCTTTTGACAAGATCTTACCGTCAGACTTGATGGAGTTATCTAAAGGTATCCTGATGGATGGATGCTACTGAATCTCCTTGACGATTAAAGCTGGGTGCGCGGAGTAGGGGAAACTAGGGTTGGACGTGACATTTTATTGTTAAAGGTCATATTTTTTTATTGGTTTGATTCATTTACCAGAGTTTATATGTTTCTGATTAAGTAACTATTCTGTTTAAATTTAAAATACATCTATACTAATATTATAAAGCTGAAGAGTTTGTTTGTTTGAACGCATTAATCTCTGGGACTACTGGCCCGAATTGAAAAATTCTTTTTGTGTTGTATAGTTCGTTTATTGAGGAAGGCTATAGGGTATATATCATCTCGCTGTGAATAATAGAAGTTAAGCAGCAATGAAAAATGCTGCAAATTTAATATAATCTAATAGGTTCCGACTGACTTAGTTATAGCATACAGTCTAAACCGCAGATCGTAGAGATAGTAAAATTGGAGGATACATTTGTTTTTCTACGTAGTGGTGTACTAAGAAAAGATTTTTAAATTCCACCCTTAAGGGTTTTAAATATCAGTTTTGTATGGAACTCGGCGGCAACACTAAAAACCACGCGGATGAAGTCGCGAGCGACCCCTAGTTTTCCATAAAAAACCATTAATATAGATATAAATGCCCAAATTTGAAAAAAAAAGCCTGTCACTTTCAACCCCTCACCAAGAGCAGGTTGTTACACTACCGGGGGCAAAATGTTACAAGCAAAACCAAATGTAATACAAACCTTTATATTAGGAATATTTTTTATTACATGTAATCAGTACAACACTCTACCCATTCCGCACCAGATTTTTTGAAATCAAATGGGTTACAACGTATCAGGCTTCTTCTAGTTTTCTTAGTTGCTTCTATTGTTTTCTTGATATTTTGTACAATGTTGATCCTGAACATGATTTTTAATTTAACTCTTTAGTTGACATTATTGTTTTAGATTTTATATCTTTCTTCTTCTACTGTTCAATGCAAAAGCATTTTTTCCGAAGTATCAATCGCGATAACGGATGTGCGAGTTTTACGTATTATATTGGTTTCCTACCTGCTGTTTTAGAGTAAGGTTTAATGGTTTTTGCAGAAAAAAATTGTCACAAACCTTGGAATTTCTAGCAACTGGGTAAGTAAAAATGGAGCTATTGCATTCTGATATGAAGCATTAGGACGCAATAATAACACTAGACACATCTCTGATTATTTCAAAAGCAGCTTGTTTACCAATATAACGTAAAATATAAAATGTTACAAACGTAGGTTTTTTTACCGACACCCCCGTGCTTTTTGTACAAAAACCCTGGTGCTACAGGCTTTCACAGAAGGTGAGCTGATATAGGCGGCGTTAAAATTAAAGCATTTGAAGACATTTATCTAAATATAATTCCATAATATTTCTTCTACATTACATAATAAAAGCATATCAGACATTTAATTCACCTTATGGAGCCCTGAACGTTCCGTGATGTTCATTTAACTCTTTTTTATAATTACTTAGTCGTCATTAATAATATTGCAGTCCTATTTTTATAAATTTTGCAATTAAATAAATTTAAATTAAACAATAAGATCTCAATTTTGAAACAAACTTGTAAATCTTTTTTTTTTTATACAAAATTAAAAAGTTATTAAACTTAAAATTAAACAAAGGATATTGAATTCTTTTCACCCTTAAATTTTTTATTTGACATAATCAATGATAATAAGAGATCACCTCATAAATAAATTTTTCTCCTTTGACACAAAAAATCAAGAGTTAAACCTCTTGACAAAATCATAAAAGTGACCCAATTCTCCGGAATTTGGGTACTTCTATGCACAAATGTTCATCACACTCCGGTATGATGTGCATTTATTATGAGCTCACATTTTACAGTCATTATGTTGGATCCAGTCCCCTTATTTAGAGGAAATAATAAATTAGTATAATTTCAAAGCAATCAACAAAAGGCATATCAAACCTGACACCGAGGGCAAAAGTAAGCATGCTGGCTTTGCCCTGCCCTCTTTGGGCCTTTACGTCGTGCCCACGTTTTCATCAGACCTACCCTAAAATTGGTTTCCATATTTAGATGCAAGTATGGTTAAATAAAAGTAAGATAACCCAGAACACAACATATATTTTTATATTACCGAAGGTTACTCAAAAATAGACAAAACACAATCTACATTCATGCCTATTTTGTATAAAAATTTAAAAATTATATATTTTTTTCCAAGAGCCTTCAAGTTCGTCCGAATTGTTAGGAACGACTATAGCATAAAGGGGCGGGTGGGGGGTAAGGGCTATGAGATCTGTAAGGATGCGTGGAGTTTGTTTAATTTGAGTTTTTAGCTGGTGCCCGCTTTAGGCTTGTGCCAACTTTAAGCATCTTTCCCTCTATCTAAATACATACATATAGTATGTTATATATGTAATAATCAATTTAATGGACATTTATCAAATAGGTCCTAATTATAATGTGTATGCTATTTTATATGTATATAAATATCTTATAACTTTAGGTTGCTAAGTAAATGACTGTCACTAGTTTAGCTCAGTAACAGTATTTAGACTATAGCTTGCATAATCTGCACGATAGCTATCTACCGGTGCTCTTCCGTCGTAGTAAATCCAGCGTGGTGACTTAACGACGACATAAATACCGAAGGGGCCTGACGGGAGGGGGGATGAAGGGGCCAGTGCGAGGAGGGAAGGGGGTACAATTTAGTGTTTAATTGTATGCCATCTATTAGCCAACCAGGGATGTGCGCCAAGTAATTATGTAGTCATAACTTTTACTCTTGTATGCTAATTGTGAAGATTATTTTTATGTTAAGTTGCCAATTGATTGATTATTGAAAATAACGAGAAATATATAGACTTGTATGAAAGAAGAATTATAATTCTACGTTACAATGTAATTAAGATTAAATCATCATTAATAATATTTCACTCGAAATTATACCAACTATTCATAAACTAACAGAGAAATGTTTTACGTTTATTTGAAGACATTTATCTCATTATAATTCCATAATATTTCTTCTACATTACATAATGCTAAAAGCATACCTATATCAGACATTTAATTCACCTAATGGAGCCCTGAACGTTCCGTGATGTTCATTTATTGTTGCGAAGGGCGCTATTGTCGAACCGCCCGATATCATAACAATGAGAAAATACCAAAATTTGAGGACAATTCTGTTTGTCACAATACATCGAGTTTTATAAGAATAAAATATAATTGATGAAAAAATATTCATTATTATCATTTCTGATACTGTGTTTTTTTCATTTTATTTTTATAAAACGTAAAATTATTTTTGTCTTAAGATTTCTTTAATATGCTATTAAATTGCCTGAGTCATTGATATCGACTTCAGTGACCTTTATAATGTAACATAAAAAAGTATAAAACATAATACATTAAAAAAAGGAAAGAAAAGAGATAAAAAAAAATAATCTTTTAAGGAATTTACTGTTTATTACAATTCAGATTTTAAATAAATATATTTTTTTTGTTATTCGAAGTGTCGAAGGTTTTGCAACAGTTGTATTTAGCGGAGATCAAGATGGAGCTGTTCGTATGATATAGGTAGGTACGTACTACTACAAGTTCATCCTCAAATATGGTCGTAAGATTTTTTTTATAAATGTATGTACCAATATATTGTTTCAATTGAGAAATAAATAATAAACTACATGTCGAATGCTATTATAATATAATCCCGTAGTAACTCGACGCTCGAGTGATGCGAGGAGACACAAGTGCGGATTCATTATACCAATTGTTTTATTCAGTGCTAAACGAGCGATGGTTTTGTTATTTAAATAATTTGACAATAAGTTTCGGGTCTCAAATCATACGTGATTCCGTTATCTGGCTTTTAACTTGCTCGATCCTTCATATAAAGAAAGTTTAAAACACAATAAACAATAATTCATACAAAATTATTTACTTTATATGCTTTTTAAAAACAATATAGTAAATTAAAATCCTTTGCCAACATGTGGTTCTATCTATACACCTACCGATGACAAAATTACTAACAAGCAACGCTAGTACCTAACTGGTCACCGATTATTCACAATCTTCTAAAATATTTTCAACTCTTACGTATGATCTTTCGCATTTGCAAAGTATCTGCAACAGAAAGAATTTAATATTTTCCCTGAAAATCACGGTATTCGTTACTTTAATGTCCCTATGTAATAAATACTTACCCGACTAAGAATCTTATACCCATAACATAAGATCGAAAATAGCGTGCATGCCATCTAAAGTAGCAGTGCAACTGTTGCGTTGTGTTGTAAATATAAGAATAGAAGACATGATAACCTAAAAGGTGTAACAAAGAGGTCGTGTCGAGGGCGAGGTGCAAATGTGCATCTCACGAGATGAGCCACCTCAATGTACCTACTGTTATGCTATACTTGGAGTGAGAATATAAATGGAATGCACACATTTTTTATTTTTAAAATCTTAAAAAATATAACTACGAGGTTAATATGAGATAATGCTGGGTTCTCTAATCAAGTCATAGCTGTCTATATTATGTTAGGGTTCAATGAAATTCATCCTTGATAGGATGTCATTTAAATTCGTTTGAATTGAATCACATATTAGGAAACGTTTAGCCATTTTTATTGACTATTGAAATTATTTTTTTTTTATTTACAACTGTTTCTTAAAAAACAAGTATATAATAATCAATATATACTAGTAAAAGTACCGTATCAATAATTCGTGTATCGTTGGTTCTCGCCTGTCGATATGCTGCAGATCGTTCTGTGCATTTCCGCGATTTTACATCTCGCTGTTTGTCTTGTCCTTTCGTTTTTGAATAAACATGAACATTATTTGCCTGAATAATAGTTTTCAATACATATATTTTTTAAAAGAATTATTATAAATATAAAGTTATTTAACTTTAACATAATTTGTGTTCTCAAAGAGATGCCTTTAATGATTATTTTATTTATTCAATATCAATTGAAATAAAATTATATATATAATATATTTTAATGTAGAAAAAATGTCATACAATTACATTTTCTAGAAAAAAATGAAATACGAAATGAACGTCTTTTGATTATTGTTTTATTAATTTAAAAATAAAAAAGTAACCGAGGCGAGAGGTCTTGGATTACCAACTTTTGAATAGTCAAATTGCTTTATAAGGAAGTATATATATAATAAGTCAAATTACTTTATACTTGATAACCATATCGATAAAATTACAAAAGATGCTTATTAGACAAGGATTTATTTATTTTTTTATTTATTCGATTTTGTTCTTAGACAAGGATCCGATTTTAGAAACATTAAATCTTTAGTAATTATTTATAAAGCATTTCTGAGACTAATATTAGAATACGCCTTAATTATTTGGAATCCTTGTTAAATATAAAGATCTAATTGAGAAATACAAAATAAATTAAAATAAAAACAAAAATATAGATTTACTACATCTTCACCACTGGAAAAATGCAGAGAACTAAAAAAAACCTTTTTTTAAGTTTTACATAATATAACTGATACCCTTTATTTTATATTCCAATGCATAGAACAAATTAGTTAAAAAAACAATTATATATTTATAAATTGTGATAATTTAAAAAAAAAAATCACCATATTGACTTATTTAATACTAATTTAGATAATATAGGATCATTGCTTAAGAGTTTGTAGATTGGTTTTACTTTTTAGTTATTCTTTAACAAGTGTTTTTAAATTATTTTTGGTTAGATACTTTAACTTTTACTTCCGTTCCGTATTTATTTAGTGGAAAGTTTAATGGCATGTCAGCGGTATTTTTTTATGTTATATTTTTTTTGTAAATTGATGCCGTTTGTTTTCACAATGAAAATTAAATATTAATAGTATTATTATTACACACCTAGGGAGGAAAAATAAGAAATGTCTCAGACCCTATGTAATTGTCGACCGAGTTGGAACCGAGATCGACTAACAAGTGATCTGAGGCTTTCTTATTTTACTACCCGAGGTGTGTATGCTATTTTTCTGCCCGACGAAGGCGGAGAGCGGCATCTTCGTTTTGCGCAGCGGGACGAAAGTTATCACTTTCCGCCCGGCGGGCAGAAAAAATATTTTTTCTGAAGCAGAATGGAATGGATTTCAAGAAGCAGGGATGGTACACGGAGTCACAGTCTACAGCTAGTGAAAAATAAGAGTGTCAAAATAATTCCGTACGTAAACGGTACTATACCTTTTTATGCTATATTTTAAAGCAAGATACTGTAGTTAATGAACTACAGTTTGTGAAAGGTGTTTAGATTTTTGAAAAAAATATATGCGTTTTAATGCAATTTTTATGTTGTCGTTAAAACTTGAAGTAGACAATTAAGGCATACCAACTTATTATACAACTTTGAAAATACTGAGGAAGTTCAAAACTTTAAAAAAATGCAATATATATTATGAATATATTACGAACGAATAACAAAGTACCTGAAAATTTTTGTTTAAAATAGAATAACAAAAACTAAAATTTTTGTTGGAAATAAAATGGAACACGGAAGCATATACCTACTAAGAGCAGACAATATTAATGTTCATTATTTTATGCACGGATGCAAGTGGTTGCTAATTAGAAAAATTAATAAGCTCAAGCCACATACCAAAATGCAAACATTAGCACAATATTAAAGACTAAGTACTTTGTTGAATGAAATTATTACCGAATTTCTAACTTACCGCAAATGAAATACCGAAGGCCGCTATGATCATAAATCACAAGCACTTGAGGACATTATTTATGGCAGCCTATGACAGCGACCCTATTAGGTGACAACTATTTATTTTTGCAAGACTCTAAATTTGTTCGTATCAAACGATAGCGATTTATTTTTATTAAATAATATGTAGATTATAAAATAATAAATATTTCAAAATGTAGTTTTATTTGCAGTCCATTCCATCACAATCTACCTATATGTGATCAGTTATTTAGCAGTCAAAGATTAAACAAAACTATGAATACTGATTCAAAGACATAAAACTATTAAAACCTAAACTACTACATAAAAGTGAACGATGTTTATAAGGACCATTCACTTTAATCTGCAAAGTCGGATCGGATAAAAGCAACTCATTCTCACCTCTTAGGCTACGCTTCATACAATACGTTCATTACGTGTGAGTCCACGCTAATTTCCCGCGAGGCCCATAAATTATGTACACTTTGTCCTCACTTTCTGATATAAAATTTTTGCGAATATACCGTTAAAACATCTTTTGTCACAATTTCAACTTATTTTTTTCTTACTGTTTGAATAATTATATTACGTTCAACTATTGTTAGTTTATTTAATAGTAATATAGTTTCATAGAATAATAATTTTTAGAAAGTGCCGTTTTGAAACGAACATGGAAATATTTTATGTAATTTTTTGTGGTTTGTATGATTAAAGTAACAATTATAAATAAAAAGAGCAAGGGAAGCAATGCATTGTTACAAATTAAATAATAATGAAAAATTAAAAAAGGTAACTAAGTGGTTTTTAAAATTATTTTATTTATTTAAATACAAACAAACATTAAACCTCAATATTGATACAGTTATACAAAATAAGGAGAATGTCTTAAAAAATTACAAAATAATGCCAGCTAGACTACTGGGTTACTTGAGATAATACTTTAATTTTAACTTATATATATTAATTACTAAAATAGAAATCCTAGGCGCCACTGACAAATTATAAGCGAAGACATATGCATGATCCTCCTGCTTGTCAGTAGGTACTGGAAAATCACAGTCAAACACTTTTTTATAATTATAAAACTTTGAAAATGGAAGTGTTGATTAATGGTATAAATTAATTTTGTACATCACCATATTATCGGGATTACAATATAGACGAGCTTCTTAAGCTCAGCTAGTCAGGAAGCAGGATATTGGTCAAACAGGACGACGCTCCGAAGATTCACGTCTACCCCCGCGAACCAATTATAAAAGAAACCTTATCTTCTAGGGTATATACAAAAAACCTCCTGTAATGATTAAATTACAGGTTAAACTACATAATAACACTAATCTCATCTATTTTAAATGACAATAATTTATAATACCTTATGGAGGAAAAAGCTTCGCAAGTAATATTATTAGCCTATGTCGCCTCCGAGGGTCGAATCAGGACAAATACTAGAATATTACCACGTAATAACATTAAATAAAGTCTCAAAACCTATGAAACATCTCCTAATTTAGAGTAAAGATTCAAATTACTTACGAAATATTGTTCTAAGAAACTTTGAAACTGCCCGGGAAGTGCCGGCAATAGGAATTATAACTATTCCATATTAATATATTAGCCTTGCAATTAAACATACTAATGAATTTAAGAAACAACGCTTAAAATGCGTTAATAACTAAAACCCTCACCGAAGGCTAATATAATAATAATAATATCAGGACAAATTACACACATTGATCTAACCCCTAAGTAAGCAAATTATTTGCTTGTGTTAAGGGTGTTAGACAACGATACAAATACATAGAAATACACATATAAATACTGAGAATATATTTAATAAACGACCAAACCCAGAAACACAGACATCTATTGCTCATCACATAAATGCCTGTCTCCGCCGGGAATCGAACCTGAGCCCCATTGCGCCGTGACACGTTAGGCGTCTGCGCTAACCACTCGACCAACGGGGCGGTAAGATGATGATATAAAACATTGAAAAATTAAATATATCAAACACGCAATCTAAATAATATAATACATTTGACTACAGGCCAAACAAGTTTGAAAGTGTCGCCAAAGTTAAAAGACGAGGGCGCTTGATTCGCTGTGTATGATTATTTATTTTGTAGTTGGTATTGTCTACACTTTATTGGAACGTAGTTTCTTATTTATTTTCAGCCGTTTAATATATAAACATATTTTTTCAATTCAAGCATCACTGATTTTTTTTATATAACTTTTGCTCCTAGCTTCACCCACCGGACCATAAAGTTATACTACCCTCGACAACTCCTCCTATCGGGTCCAGATATAAGATTGGCGCTAGAAGGACAACAGTAAGTTCATACATATTGTATTACACCTATTCTTTTTGAACATTTAATATCATACCGATACCCATATAATATCGGTTATACCGTGAAATAAAATTTTATTGGTCTCTCATCTCGTCTTACCGTGAAACCGTACACGACTGCTGGAAATCATTCCGAGCGTCGTATTTAATTTAAAATGTAAATTTAAAACTTAATGTATTTTTTTTTATTTCAATGTTTAGTAGATACTCGTGAAAATCTCAGAAAATATTAAGTGACACTTTGTAACATTCTAAAAGTTTCATCGGAGCTTAAGAAATATAATGCAAAATAAATACACTTACTCAAAAAAAAGCACTACGATTCTATGAAACAACGTTGGTCATGGTTTGAGAGCACCATAGTGCCAGCGCGTTGTAGCAGAGGCTTTATGAATTGTTTTCTATTGTATCTTCTAAGTGTACAATAAATATCGCTGCACCCTCGAGACCGCAAACGGGTAGGGTCCGACTTCCAGCGAGACGTTATGATAAATTGTGATAAATTATTTTCAGTGACTGATTAGTGGAATAAGTTTGTATAATATTTTAACCTTAATTAGTGGTAGCATTTGTACAGCTTAACCACAATTAGCCACTAAGTAAGCCAATAAACTATAAAACCATCACCCGTTTGCGTAATCATATTATTAACTAGATTATACACACTTTCTAAACACCTGTGTAATTTAGCAATTTAGCAACTTAACTGTAATATGGTTTTTTTCTCATAGCTTTATAAGAAAAAAATCTGATTTAATATAGCTGCAATAAAGGTTATATACACAATACTGTAGCAGCCAACATAACCGCACATATTTATCTCTGTCTAAACATCCTTGACTGTAAGCTTCAGTAAAATGGCTACCAGTTAGCTATGTAGATATTTATAAAATGTAGTGTATGCACGTGGACACACACCTTACAACATCGCCACGGAAAAACTATGATTAAACAATAATCTCTATAAAAACTCTGTTCTTTAATTAAATATTTCTGAAATAAACTAAGTTTATTTGAGAAATATTTACTTGATTGGAACTCAAATTATAATGGATATTCGACCTCAAATAATATATTTCTAAATGTATACAAGTAAATCATAAGAAGGCTTATAATTAATTTTAAACTTAAATTAAAAATTTTGTTACTAAGTAAAATATATAATTACCAAAAGATAATTTGTATTACATACATAAAGTACAGCAAATTATTTCAATACTTTGGTAATGTGCAGATTCTGATCTCTATGTGATACTTTCTTTATTTACCCATAAATCCCATTACCTGTCATGATCTTTATATAACTTTGTTTAAACCAAATTTTTATTATCTATTTATTAACTTCCCAATGAGATGGATTAAATTCCAAGCAGTAATTAAAAGTATTGAGTATAGAAACCTCACAACAGTTAATACCATTTTTAATACAATCAGATTGATAGACATTTATCTAAACTACTCACTGATATTGATTTTTTTTTGCATGCAATGCATTTAATGTTTTTACTTTTAAATTACACTAGTGTTTTCAGAGTTATTAAAATTTACAACCACAATTGTATACAATTAGAAAAAAATAAATTTAGTCAGTATATAACTGTTTTATACCGCACAAATATTTAGGCAATTTTTTCCTCATCACCAGGTAATAATATCATAAGAATAATCTTCAAATTAACTAGGTATCCTACATTTGATCTGTGCATCTGTGGTTCTATCTGTGGCAATGTAGCGGCAAAACGCGTGGACGGATTTGAATGCGGTCTTTTTAGAGGTCTTTTTGTATCGGGGGTTTTTAAATTTTTCTTGTCTCTGCTGGTAGCACTAATCTAATTTAAATATATCTTGAGTAGAGTTTATTTACGAATTTGACAAAATATATAGTTTCAAGTGAAATGTAAAAAACCAATCATTAATAAAAAATAGCGTAATTTTAAAAGAAGTTTCACTTGTTATATTTAGACCCATAAATTTTATTCATACCAATTATAATTTTTCTGAGGTCTTGTCTATCATTTAATAAAAGGACTCGTGTTTCTTAGACGGTGTTCAGTTTATTAGATTAATTAGTTAGTAATAAAATCTATTTAGATGCTAAAGTACTATTACAAATATTACGTTAAAACTTTAATAATACAACCTATCTCGATACAGTTAACGAGAGGGCGGCTATTATCACAAAAGTAATTTTTGAAACAATGGGTAATTTCATTTTGTGATAAACTGCATTTTTAATTGAACAGTTGACCGAAAAGCTATTGTTTGGGATCGTTTTAATTATAACGTTTTTACACCGGCAAGAACTTCATTGTTGTAATTGAAGTAACGTATATACGTGGGTTCAAAGTCACTCTACATTTGTTTCTAAATTAGACTATGTAAGACCAACGTTTTAAAATAAAAAATACCCTTATCTCGCATGAGGCTATTGTTGTGATGTTTAAGTTAAAAAGTTAAAATAGTGAGCAAGATTTCAGTAAAACACCATTAACAATGTCTGACGTGAATTGTAATTATGTATATAAGTAAAAGTGTTCTTAAAAGCATATTTAATTTTAAATATTAAATCTGATAAGCAAAGAAGTAAGAACAGTAATAATTCATCATCTAGTGTTTTCGAACAGATATTCTCATTATATCAATCTTAATTCTTCAAAGAAGTAAATTAAATCTTTCTACGCATTTATTCACAAGATTATAAGAATATCTTACCCTACTTAAAATAACATATATTATTGGTTCATATAACAAAACAGTTTTTTAAAACTGAATCATAAGCAAATTTTTCCTTATTAAAAAAATCAAAAATATTGATTAAAAATACCAAATTTCATTGAACCCAAAAGTAATTATTGCGTGTAGGTAATTAGCAATCACAAATTACTTAGTACGTACCTACGTCACTCGTTACAACAATATCAATTGAGTTACTAGGTATCGTAATCCACGAAATATATAATTTCGATAAGTTTCATTGTATATGTAACGATTACTTTATACAAATTTTGTAGAGATTTAATGCTCTTATTTAATATATTGTATTTACATAACATAACAACATACTATTCAATATATTATTTAAGGTGTTGAATAATAATATATTTGTTTGATGGTTCTCAAAACTGGATATTTATTATTAACATACCTTTTTCCGCTTACAAAACTCCTTCAAATCATACTTAGTTTTTTCTTGCTTACATTTTGCTAAAAGAATTTTGCAACATTCGCGACAGTTAGTATACAAATACAGTTGGTAATTTATTTTTCGCGTGTCTTAAGAGTACACGCCATGTTGACGGTGTTTAATGAATTTCAGATGTTTTGTATGATCTGTCTGTTTGTGTTTCTTGTTTGCTTTTCATATGTTGATAATTAATTTTATTATGAGCGCTGTATTACGTCTCAGTTAACGTTTCCGTTTTATGAGTATTTGTTCCCATATTTATATTTTATCGCATTATTTGGATTTTATTTAGCTGGTATTTATTCTCGAGGTATATTTTTATTTTTTATTTGATTAATAAAAAAAAAAAACATAAATTGAAATAAGTTTGCTTATACTCTGCTTTTTCATAGTATCTAGTTTTAATAATTAATTAACTAATTTGTTAACAAAAAATAATTTTATATTGATTTCAATATAATTATAAATAAAATAAGAAATATGTCAGCTAAACTTAGCGATGGGTAAATATACTCATTTCTTTATTATTACTCATATAGTTCAAGGGATTTTGTCAATACAAAATTATCACAGTCAAACATTTGTTTGTATAATGTTACGTATTTATGATATTAAATATAAGGTACATCTAGAAATCATCTGTCAATGCAACATCCAGGATTAGGAGTCTTTTAATACTACTATTCACGTTCAGTTACAATTAGGGAACGGTGAACTAGACATCTAGGATTACCCTCGATGAAAATATATATGTTAAATGTTTCTACAAATACTTTCCTACAAAGGACGATATAGATAAACCTTTAAAATTATACTAATCACTCCACAATCTAGCCAATTAATTATTATTTTTATTATTATAAGCCTTCCTTCGGAGACATTCTCATTTATTGTTCGTATATAAATGTTTTTGTCACTTTTGTCTGTCCGTTTGCCAGTTGGCAAAGGCCTCTTCCAATCTTCTCCATTCTGGCCTTTCAGTGACCAGTCTATCCCATGGTGTTCCCGCTACTTGGCGGATGTCATCATCCCATATTTTCCGTGGTCTGCTTTTCTTTCTTTTACCTTCTCTTGGGTACCATTGCGTGACTAATTTGCACCATTTTTCCTTTCCTCTAAATATGTGGCGTGCTCATTTCCATTTTTGTCTCTTCTTTTTCAAAGTTACATAGTGTAGTAACCTCAGTCCTGTTTTTGATGCTGCTATTCCTTACTTTATCTATACTTTTAGTCCCTGTCATGTTCCTTTCCATGGCAAGTTGGCATATAGATAGTTTATTCGTTGCAGTTTTTGTTAAAGCCCGTGTTTCACTACCATAAGTCAGTAACGGGAGGATGCATGCGTTAAATACTTTTCTTTTTATTGAGATATGTAGATTTTTATCTTTCATTATTTCATTTAAGCTCCAGTATTTTTTCCAACCATTCGCAATTCCTCTTTTGACTTCTTTGTTTTCGTTGTCTTCTGGGGACATCAGTTCAGTTCAAAGAATTTATTTCTCTAAAAAGAACATTACAAACTGTTCACTTGCAAGAGAAAATTAAAACTAAAATAAAAATAAACAATTTTTAACATCGGAATTTTTAACACTTTTCTAATAGGTATCTTATTTATAACAGTTCAATATTTTCACAACTATCCTAGTCCCAGTCTAAATATTAAATATATATTCTTTTAATTTTTTTTTAAAAACGATCAATGATTTTGAACTTTTTATATCTATCGGTAAACTGTTGTATACCTTAGCTCCTTCAAACTTAATGTTACATTTCCCATAGTTTGTTCTTGGTTGTGGTAAGCTTAGATTTTGTTTATTTCTTGTATGGTATTTATGTGTTTTATTTTCAAATGTTATCTTAGAGTGGGTAGTGTTAGTAATAATTTTTTTTATAAGTATGCATGTATGATAAGTGTATAGTTGTGTTAGGTTGAATATTTTTGTGCTTTTATATATTTTTTGTGTAGATGTAAGTCTGTGAAAATTAAATAGCGACTTTATTATTTTATTTTGTGTTACACAAAGGTCTTTAAGATTAGTCTTGGCCGCATTTCCCCATATTTGAATGAGATATTCTAAATATGGCTTTACAAGAGCATTATATATTAATTTTCGGATGAAATTTGGAATGTATCTGGATATTTTTCGCACCAATCCTACCAAGGGAGATACCTTGGTTCTTACTTCTTCAATGTGAGGTTTCCAAGTTAGTCGGTTATCTAATATAAGACCAAGATATCTCTCCTGCGTGGATCTTTTCAACGGTTCATTATCAAGTAATAATGGGCTAACACTTGTACTTTTTTTATTCTTTGACAAGAAAAATATGTAAGAGGTTTTGCTTACATTTACGGTTAAAAGATTTGTCTTAAACCACTCCGATAATACATCTAAATCCCTTTGAGCTTCGTCCACTATAACATCCATAGAACATCCGAAGTAAAAGAGAGAGGTATCATCTGCATATAAGGTAATATGACCCGAAAGTTCCAGCTGACTGATGTCATTAATATAAATTAGGAAGAGTAGTGGACCTAAAATGGAACCCTGAGGAACTCCGCACACTATTTTAGCTTGATTACTCTCATAATTTCCAATTTTGACGACTTGGTATCTGTCACTAAGATAGGACTCGAATATTTTGTAAGCTAGACCACTTATACCAATACTTTGTAATTTTTTCAGGAGTATGAAATGACTTACAGTGTCAAACGCTTTCTTAATGTCAATAAAAACTCCAAGCCCAATTTGTTTATTGCCAATATTATAGGTCAATTTGGTAACTAGGTCAATAGTTGCATTTAATGTACTGGATTTTGGACGAAAGCCGTATTGATGTTCATATAAAAAGTTGATATTATTTAAATAATCTAATAATCGACTGTATAAGACACGTTCGAAGATTTTAGAAAGTACAGGCAGTACCGATATTGGTCGGTAATTATTTGGATCATTTTTATTACCGCTTTTAAAGACCGGAGTTACTCTTGCAATTTTAAGGGAGTCAGGAAATATGCCCTTCTCTAAACAATTATTTAAGCATTTAGTTAAATTTTTCACTAATTCAGTTTTACACCGTTTTATGCTTTTTGTAGTTATACAATCCATTCCCGAGCTGGTATTATTGTCTAGGGTATACGTATTTGTCAACATAGGCAATTTGAGTCTGCTTTACTGTTATCGGATCTTTGTGGCCTTTTGTCATGATTTTTGTTTTCTCCGGGTTTAGCTTCAATCCGGCCTTTGCAGTTTCTGCTGCTAGATCATTCATCATTCCTTTCTTTTCAAAATAATCTGTGCAAAGATCTTGCAAATATTAGAAATTAGACTGATAGGTCGATAGTTTCCAATGTCGCAGTGGTTTCCTTTCTTGTTGTAAGGATTATTTTTGATTCAGTCCATTGTTTTGGGATGATTTCTGTGCTAATCACGTTGTTGACAATTTCTGTGAGTATAGGGATCAATACTTCTCTTAATTGTTTCATTATTTTATTTCTTGTGCAGTCTGGTCCTGGAGCTTTATAATTATTTAATAACTTTTTCTGTTTCGTTCTGAATGATGTAAGGTACCATTCCGTTATCTGATTGTTAGCTTTTATACATTTAGTAATTTGGTTTTGACTAAAAATAAAGATATAATTTGTTGATTTGACTCAAACAATTGAATGTCTGTATAGAAGTTTAATTGATAAAATAAATGTAATATTGGATACTGATTTGACTAAGAATAAGAAGTATATAAATCGCAGCTCGGTTAAGAGAAGGCATTGTGTGAAATTGGGAGTACAAGTTGTGGGGTGGTATTATTGTGATAAAACCGCTGAGTGTGAGATCGAGAAACTAAGTTGTGTAACAGTGATAATTAAGTGTTTAAATGGTAAACAGTTTAGTGTATTTGTGAACAGTGTCATAAAGTGCTTTAATAGAATAGAACGACTGTCATTGGCGATTCTTTGCGGTAAGAGAGCTCTAATATGATAGTTTTATTTCTTATAGATTAATTAAAGCTAGCAATGTAATACTTTGTTATGTTGGCAACACTAAAGTGGTGTGTGCTTCCTTCCGCCATTATTAAACTCCATGTTAAATACCATACCGCTGTACTGTCGCTTTCTCTTACGTTAATAAATAGCCATTATACAATCAACTATTGTTTTACTGAAATAACAACAGGTTATGGGCCCAGGCACATACTTGTCTAAAAAGTAAAACAATTAGAACTGTATTCGTCAAAATATCAAGACTACCGGCCGGCGTCAGCACGTGGCATCGTGTGTGGCGTGTTTGAGGTTAGGTGGGAAGGCAAGAGAAATACTTGTGAAGTGAAGCAAGGACGAATGGGACGAGCAGGCAATAAGTACAATGGCGGAAGAAAAAGTCCAGGGCATGTACATCAATCTCGAGGGAGCAACAAATTGGAATGTCTGGAAATTCCAAACCCTCGTGCTACTACGAAGTCAAGGTTTACTAGAATGGGTAACCGGGAGCTCTTTAAAACCTGAGGCGGCGGCTGACAAAATAGCGTGGGAAAGCAAAGACGCGAAGGCTCAATCATGGCTAGTTACAAGGATATCGCAAACTGCGATGGTACATATCATAACTTGTACTACGGCGGCGGAAATGTGGAGAAAATTAGCTAGCGTGTACGAACAAAAGACCGAAGCAAGTATCCACATCGTGCAACAACGGTTCTTTCAGTATAAATTCGAGGAAGGTACAGATATGTCTACATTCTTATCTAAAATCGAGGAGTTAAGGAATCAACTTAAACAAATGGGTGAAGATATTTCAGAGAAATTCATCATAACAAAAGTGTTAATGTCACTTCCTGATTGCTATAAACATTTTGTATCGGCATGGGAATCGGCGCCTGATGAAAAACAAAAGTACGAGAATCTTGTAGCGAGGTTATTGATGAAAGAAAAACGAATCAACTGTAATGTTGTGCCTCAACAATCATCGGCTTTTGTTGTAAACAAAAACAGTAAGTGTTATAAGTGTAACAGACCAGGACATTTTCAAAGTAAGTGCATTCAAAGTAAAAATTTGGAAAATAACAATAAACCTATTAAAAAGTGTTATTTTTGCAAGAAGTTGGGACATGTAAAAAGTGAGTGTTGGTTCAAGAAGAATCGAGAAAAGGACAGTCATAAAAGTAACGCGTTCATAGTCGTAAATTCAAGTGAACATTTTCAAGAATCTCAGTGGCTAGTCGATTCTGGCGCAAGTCAACATATGTGTCGTGATCGTCATCAGTTTAAGACATTTTCTACGTTGACAGATAAATATGTAATTGTCGGCAATGGCAGTGAGATTTGTGCGCTCGGACGTAGTAAGATTGTATTGCAAGTTTACAACGGAATTGAATGGGTGGACACTACCATAGACCATGTACTCTACGTGCCGGAACTAAAATCAAACTTATTTTCTGTCAAATGCGCAACCGAGAGAGGTTATGTTGTGAAAATGAACAATAACTTGTGTCAATTCTACAAAGAAAATATTGTGTGTGCGGTCGCGAATCGTAGCGGAGATATGTATTTGATGGACGTGCGTTACAAGTGCGACATAGCAAATGCGGCTGAAGTAAAAACGGGACTTAAAGAGTGGCATGAAAGACTGGCTCACCAAAACATGAACTATGTGAAAATGGTACTTAAAAACAATAACATTGAAGTGAAAGACTCAGACTTTAAGTGTGAGAGCTGTCTAGAGGGCAAAATTCATCGTTTGCCTTTCAGTGTCAGTGAAACCAAAACAACTAAACCGTGTGAAGTAATACATGCAGACACATGCGGGCCTATGGAGGTACCATCTGTAGGAGGTTCCAGATATTTTGTTATCCTGAAAGATGACTACTCCAACTTCAGATCAGTATATTTTGTTAAAGGAAAGGATGAAGTGAAGAAATGCATTAAAAACTTTATAATCAAAGCTGAAAATATAACCGAAAATAAAGTACTTTACTTTAGAAGTGATAATGGGTTAGAGTTCATGAATAAAGACATCCAAATTCTATTCGAGAAATATGGAATCATACACCAGACCACGGTGCCATACACACCTGAACAGAATGGCAAGGTGGAGCGAGAAAACCGAACCCTAGTCGAAGCAGCTCGTACAATGCTTTGTGGAGCAGGCTTACCTAAAAAGCTATGGGCGGAGGCGGTTAATACAGCAGCTTATGTGTTAAACAGAAGTTATATTAATAAGACTGGAAAGACCCCTTATGAAACATGGACTAACAAACACTTTGACATAACAGATTTGAAATCTTTTGGAAATTCAGTGATTGTTCATATTCCAAAGGAGAAAAGAAGAATGTCTGAGACAACGGGAAAGGAAGAACAGTCTAGTGAAGAACATAAAGAGTATCCTAGTGAAAGTATACAGGCGGTTAAATCTGCTGAATGTTATAAGCAGTCTGGCAAATGTGAAGAAACCCATACTGAGTCCGATGTAAGTGACAGTAGTATGTATATACCATGTTACAGTGGAGAAGGATCCAGTAGTGATGGTGATGGAGAAGTACCACCACATCAAAGGAGTACCAGAGTAAGAAAACAAACCTCATTTTATAAGTGTCATCTTGTTTTCATGGAGGGAAGTGAACCTAAGACTTACAAAGAAGCTATGCTAAGAAATGATGCAACTAAATGGCAAGAAGCTGTACAAAATGAACTGGAAACTCTGAAGGAGAATAATACATGGACAATTTGTGAAGAACCAATAAATGGAAAGACTATAAGCAGTAAGTGGGTTTTTAAAATTAAAAACAGTAATAATAATGTTCAATATAAAGCTAGATTAGTAGAAAGAGGTTTTGAACAGAGTGATATGTTAGATTTGTGTGACATATATGCACCAGTAGCTAAGTTGACAACTTTCAGGTTATTTGTATCTATAGCCACAAAGCTAAATTTACCATGCCACCATACCATGCATTCTTATATGGAAATATTGATGAAGTAGTGTACTTAGAGTTACCAGAAGGTGCTTATTGTGGTGATAAAAAGTTTGTAAAGTTAAACAAATCATTGTATGGTTTAAAGAAATCACCAAAATACTGGAATGATAAATTTAATTCTGTAATTTTAAAACAAGGTTTTGTAAGATCTCAAAGTGTCTCATGTTTGTACACAAAATTTAAAAATCAAGCTGTAACATATGTATTATTGTATGTTGATGATTTACTTATTTTTGGGAATGATAAAACACAAATATATAACCTTAAGTCAATGTTAAACAGAAAATTTAAAATGAAAGATTTAGGTTTAGTATCAAATTTTCTAGGTATATGTATAAAACAGGATTTAGAGAAAGGAATTACTGAGTTGTGTCAAAGAGAATATTTAGAAAAGATTTTACAAAAGTTTGAAATGCAAAATTGTAAAGAAATGTGTACCCCTATGGACATTCATTTTAACACAAAAATATTGGATAATTGTAATGATTCTGTTATTGATAAGAATATTGAAAACAAGTGCAGAATGATTATTGGTAGTTTATTTTATGCTGTATTAGGAACAAGGCCTGATTTATGTGTGGCTGTGTCAATTTTAAGTAGATACCAAAACAATGCAAACAATGTGTTATTGATGGCTCTAAAGAGAGTATTAAGATATATTAAATGTACTATTAACTACAAGCTGGTATATAAATGTAATAGTGACTTGTTAGTAGGATATTGTGATGCAGATTGGGGTGGAGATTTGAAAGATAGACGGTCGACGACTGGTTTTTGTTTTATGTTTGCAAATTGTTTAATTTCATGGTGTTCTAAGAAACAAACCAGTGTTAGTCTTTCTTCTACCGAATCAGAATATATAGCAATTAGTATGGCTGCTAGCGAGGCTTGTTGGCTTATTAATTTACTTAAAGATTTTAATATTGTAAGAGTGTGTCAAGCTACAATGTTTTGTGACAATCAGAGTGCAATAATGGTTGCAAGTACTGATAGTGTTAAGAGATTAAAACACATAGACATTAGATTTCATTTTATTAAGGAATTAGTAAAGAAAAATAAATTAGTTCTCAAATATATAAAAACAGAAGAGAACATTGCTGATATGTTTACAAAAGCATTATGTAAAAATTTGTTGTTGAGATTTATCAATAAGTGTGGTTTGTATGAATTAGGTATTATATGATAATTTAAGATATTAAATGTAAGGGGGTATTACATTGAAGGGGGGTATAGATTAATTAAAGCTAGCAATGTAATACTTTGTTATGTTGGCAACACTAAAGTGGTGTGTGCTTCCTTCCGCACTTATTAAACTCCATGTTAAATACCATACCGCTGTACTGTCGCTTTCTCTTACGTTAATAAATAGCCATTATACAATCAACTATTGTTTTACTGAAATAACAACATTTCTTTTGAATTGTTTTTGTAAAACTCGGTGTAGTATTCTGTAGCGATCTTAAGTATTACCTGTCTACCAAACTTCTCCACCCTACTGCTATTCTCTATTTTGACAAAGCACTCTTTCTTATTAGTTAATTCTTTGTAAGCCTTCTTTACACCTCCAGTCTGTCTCATATGTCTCTCTATTGTTTCCATTCGCCATTGTCTCCTTATGTTTTCCTTTATTTTATTTTTAGAACAGCTCTTTGGTCAATGAGGTTGATTGCTTTTCTCACATCCATTTTTTGGATTTTCTTTCCTGTTGTCCGTCCTTTAGTGGTGTTGGTGATTGTACATTCCAACCAAGTGTATTTTGCTTGTATGTCTTCATGTTTTGTTTTTTTTTGTAGTATTTAATTTTAGAGTTAAGTGAGTTGGTTATTTTTAAAATTACATTTTTGTCGAGATTTATATTCTCTTTCTTTAGTTCACCTCTGATCATGCGGTGGTTGGTGTTAAAGTTAAGATTATTGATGACATTTAAGTATCCAATTAATATTCGGATATAATACCTTATGGAAGACAAGAGACTTTCAAATATTAAGTGTTATAACACTTCAAACAGTATAGAGACTAGAATATTATGACTTAAAACTATCTTGTTTATAGACTAATTACGATTATGCACGATAGACGTCACACCGCTTCGCCCTCCCCTCGTCCTCTAACCGATTTTTCTGCGCTGACGACTCGCGCGCGTATTGCATACGGGGTGAGAGAATGGGGGACGCGTGTGCGTTTGTTTAGTTTAGTTGTTGTTTTTTTTATTGTTATTTTATTTAATGTTGTCTTTTCTTATTTTTTTTTTGTTTTTGGTTTGTTTATTTTATAGGTTTTTGTTTTTTGTTCGTTTTTATTCTAATTGTGTACAACGTCCGACTAAAAGTTTTCTTTCTTTCTTTCTTAAACATAAAAGAAAATAACAAAACTCATAATAAAAAAAAAGAATGAAAAAAATACCCAATACGTTCATTCAAACCGACCTCTGGGAAACAGCCCTATGCCTCTAAAAATTGAGCTACCATATTGCTACCCGTCTCGGTGAACTAAACATTCTATATGTAATTGTGTTTATAGGTGTGGTGGTGAAATGAAAGTTTGAAAATATCTATAAACACATGCTATACATATAACAGATATTCGCGACCTCCGGAAAACTCGTCGTTTTACCAATGGAACTACCGTACCGTGTCGCGACCAGTACCGACTCGTCTCAGTGATGCGTTTTAATGAGAAAAATAAGAAAATATTTTTTTTTTCAAGGAACTGAAAATAACCACAACCCGGTAACATAAAACTACTAAACGATATAACGATGTTCAAAGAAATTCTTGAGACTAATTACATCTCTGTAATTAGGTGTCAATAAGTTTTCGATCAACCTAACATCCTGAGACTTGGCAATAAAATGAAAATCTTTGATTATAAAAGTTTAAGATATTTTAGAATTGAAATTTATATGTAAGAATTAGTAGCATAATATTTCTAAAGCCTTAGATTAAGCTAGTGTAAATAAAGTTAGACACATCTTAAACTCTTACCCTGTTACTTATAAAAAATGACTATGCAATGGTTATATCGTACTTAAACTATGAATAGTTATATTCGGTTTACGCTGTGAATAACGTAAGAATAATTTCTTACTAATTATCTCGGTATAACATTGTCATAACTATTCTATCATTATTTCAAATGCACTAAACGACAACGTCCGAATTCATATGCAAACTTGCGAAAAAACGAAATATTATGTTTTTTCTGTGATATACTTTGGGTACTTTAAATTTTTACGTATTATGACGTTATAACTTAGAAGTAAATATAATAATTAATTATACGTTTTATTGAATAGGAATTATAAAATGAATAATAAAAATTAACGCAATACTAACTGAAAAATACGAAAAAAGAAGAAAAGGTATAAATACCATGTTATTACAATATGAAATCAAAACCTGCTATTTATTGTATTTCACATTGCTTGTATATTTTTATTGCAGCAAATTCTAAAAGAAATATTGAAGCTACAATAGTAATTAAAGAAAATAACAATTTTAATACCAATACAAATAAGGCGAAACTAAAACCTGAGGAGATATTACGCTGAAGAGATATTATAACCTTTTTTTAAGAGTGATGTTGTAATTTAATGAAATTACATAAATTTTAAGCTTCATTTTGTAATTTGATAACATTTTTATTACATCTAATTTAATCATTATACTAACATTTACTTTAATATTTTGTATAGTAGGTACCTACCGGTTCGTATTATACTACAATACAAGAATTCCATTTTCAGATTTATTGTTATTCTCTAATAAGTAGTAAAAAACAGAAAGTTTAATATCTCATGTTTTTATTTCAATAACAATTATTATATTGCTATATTAGCACTGTTATAGCTAACATTTACATTTTGGTGTTTTCCAAGGAAGCTCTGAAACCTGTAGACAAATCTATTTTTGTTGTAATAATAAAAATACATTCGTATCTCTCTTGCCTTAGCAATTGTTCTATCCCTAATTTTTCCATGATTGAGTAAAACAGTTTGTTTTGGTGCGCATATTTTTTTCATCTTTTTTCATCTTTCAGGTAGCCTAACTACCTGAACATTCAAATACAACGTATATAGTGACCAGTTCTATATCCTCTACAATTTATATAGAACTAGCCACGAGAACCTTGCATTTTAGGCATTGTGAGTGCAGTCTTTTCTAATCTAAAGAATTTTTTTTGACAATATTGATTTACCAAGTCGCCTAAATATTCCAGTAACAGACTGATGAAATAACCAATGAAAGTTTGCAGCGTCACCTTTTATCTGAAATACATAAGTTTTAGTATATTTACAACATTTCTATTTGAAAAATGATTTACATTTTTTTTATATAATTTGGAAATCTTACTCGATTGCGGCACCGATATCTTAATGCTGTTAATATCTGAAGCAGTGAAGATAAGTCACCTCCCCGTTTATCAACTGTTATTTCACCACCAAACCAAACAATCGATTTAAAAATAAGACACCGTTTTTGGAAAACCGATATTTTATGCCAAACTCTTCATCATTGTAGATATCAAATGGATTTTCTTTTATTTTTAATACTTAAGTTTTTTTCCTAGACTGTTGCATTTGAATAACCATATTATTTACTTCTTCAACTGCTTGTATTGAGTTAATAGCCATTTATTTTTTAATATATACTAAGCACTCTGATATTTGTAAATTCAATAAATCTAGAATATAGCGAATTTTTGACGTTAGTAAAAAGTGTTATTTCGTTGCTTGGTTACGATGCAATGGTTATATCGAACTTAAACTAGGATGAGAGTAGAGAGGTATAATGATGTTTTAAATTTGTTAGCGCTTAAAACCTAGGTTATGCTAGGTTTAAGTTACATCGAGTTTATTAGTAAGCATTTTCCTTATTTCGAATTTATATTTGTTTTAAATTGTTAAACCTTGTTTATAAAGTAAGGCCGTTAAATAATTTGGGCCATAATTAATAATTATACATGATTATTACAAATATGATTATTACAAATGAAATTCCAATACTGGTTTCGATTCCATAAAGAGATACGCATAGGAATTCAGAGATCCTGCACAATCTGCACCTAGAATTTCGTCTAGGAATCTGGGATTCCACATTCCCAAAATGTGGGAATCTCTTCAAGTTTTAGCTGCACTGTAACTAATTGACGGTTAGCTGTAGGTGCATTTGCTTCATGTTTTGAATTCATCATGAGATCTTGGCTTAATGAGCACTTTATCCCCATTAATGAGCACGTTTTAAGTGCGTTAAATATTTAATATTTTCTATTATGTATTCTAAGTTGAGTGTTTGAGTATTATACATTTTATACATTAAAAATAGTCTATAATAAATACTATAAACACATTTGGCTTAAAATTCTTAAAGTATTTAGTCTATCCTCTAAAACATTTTCACAACAAAAATATCTATTAGCCTCAAAACGTTTAAGATCCTAAAAATAAAGGATGTTTTGTTTTCTTATATATCTAATTCTTTGTAGAATAATTAAACATATATGATTTTAATATATCAATAAGACACTGAATACTTATTTAGTTATATTTTATATTGCTTTATGTGAATGAAAAATTCACGAGACAAGACAAAGAAACAACCAACTTTTTAGTTTCTGGGATATTTTACCTTGATATATTATTAGTAAACTTGTAATAAAACCAGACATTTATTATTCCAAGAAACTTCATGCTGTTCATAAACAAGTTAGCTATCAATCTTCAAACTAGACCAAACCTAAACGTCGCAACAGTAAAAGTCAATACAGCAAGGTATATATCGCGTCGGGCAGAGTTAAGCGGAGTCGACGTCCACCTGCGCAGGCAAAGATATTAGTTTTCAATATTTAATACGGTCGGACGTGACGCGGGCTTCGGGATTCGGGATCCGCGCTGACGTGTGCTTGCCCTGCACTGAGCTTTGATATTAGATATTTATTTTTCAAAAACTTATTTGTCTGTAGATCTTTAAAAAAATGTTTATATGATTTATATTATATTTTTATTATATTATACAATATCAAAAAAAAACTACATTATATTGTGAGACATTTGGTTGACCCTACCAATCATACTTTGTGTTTTGTTATTTACTGAGAAAGTCCCGGCACATTTTACAGTAATCGCCCTACAAGAGAAACTCAAAATTCGCTCTATCGCTACTGCGGTGTTCACTTAGTATTGTATTCCTTTTGTGTAGCTTATTTGTTTGTTGCTTTACAGTTGCTAACGCCCTGTTTTGGTCATTTGAAATATATTAAATAATTAAAAATGTTTCTTATTGTGATAATAATATAGTTTTGAAAGATTATATTTAATACTTCTATCTGCGGTACTACAAAGACAACCATCTTAAGATTTTCCTTCGACATATAAACCAAGTAAAATATAATAGAGTGTGTATAAATAATAATATTTTGCGGCAGCCCTTTTATAAAATAAACGACGCCCTCATGTTAATAAACGAAGTAATAAGCCTGAAAATACAAAGAAAAATGTGTGTGCGGTGCGCGGGTCGTTACAACGCGCGCTTGATTGCTTGCACGTATCTTCGCGTCGCGTTTGTACGAAACATACGGAGTAAGAGAAGTAACGTGGATAACACTATTTAAAAGACTAATAAGTATGATAAAAGCAATTTTTAAATTGCAAAAAAATATACCAATGGAAAGAATTGTATATATTATTGGAATTGAGGTAACTTAGTGTTATAATTTACTTTTTTTTTTAGAGTTCTTTTTGTATCAGGGGATTCTATTTTTTTCTGCTTTTAAACTTTAACTTACTGGCTTCTATATTGTACTAAATGAACCTAAGAATGAATACAATTATTTTCACTTTCTATGTTTTTACTATGAATTTTGCATAAAAACAAATCACCAGCACATATAAAAGCTCAATATCATACAGACGACTTAACATAGCTAAGAATTATTAGGATTGACTTTTGATTAAAAAACTGCAAAGAAATTCGTCCATTCGTTTGGATGCTACGATGCCACAGACCGACACACCAATACACAGATACATACGCCAATAACACCCCTCTTTTTGGGATGGCGGTTAAGAACCACTGAAATCGTCCAAAATCGCAGCCCGTATATTTCAAGAGCCGCTAAATAATGACATTTGTCGCTGCCACGGCGAGTGAAGTACGCTCACTCGTTCCGCGACCACTCCGTCTTATTAACTGCACTGAGCCACCCAACCTCATCCCACGCTGTGAGGAAATATACGTGATGTTTTAAGAAAGCGAAATTCTTACAGTAAATATGTTGGACATTTTTACAAGACATTTTGATGAATTCTTCCCCTATGACGTCTATGAAAAGTTATTAAAAATAAAGCGAAAATTGCACTGTCAGATACTTAAGCAAGTATAGTGTATATTTTGAATAAATCAAATAGCTAATTTTATAATATATAGTCTAGTAGGAAAAATATAGAACTAGCACTCAACTAACGTAAGAAGTCTACAAATTTCTCTGACAGAATGACTGGAAAGTAGCTCACATGTGGTTTTACATGTCAGTGGCACATGCAAGTCGCAGCCATTTGTAAGGGATAAGCCACGTCTCGACAGCTCTGAGGAGCTTGGATTCAATGGAGCGTGGAAATGTCTCCAATGTTTTGAGAATTCTTTACCTTTATTATTCAACAAACATTTGTTTGTTAAATCTTATGTAATATTCGTCAATCATTAGTAGTACAAGGTTCTTGACTATATCTTACAATAATAATCAAAGAGTTGTTCCTTTTAATGAATTAGGTATTCATATTACGTAAAGCTAAGTAAATAATAAAATTCCTGGCGAATGATTCATTTCTTGTAAACAAAAGTTGTTTGTTTGTTTGGATTCTATTTTGGGATCAAGATTACGAAGTTGTAACGACTTGTGGATAAACTTAAGTTAATAGAAAGTGCCGTGTCACTCGTCTGAGGCATGAATTTGTTTAATTTATTACACTAACGAGTATGTAAGAACAAGGGCCGTTCATATGAATAAAAGTTGGGGCACACAGATTGTGTTATAAATGTAATAAGATGTTTTTTGTTTGTAGGCTAATTTTTAATTGTATTTTATATCAACCAATAGTATAATTTATAGGAAAAATGATACGATATAGTGGTCTTGTAGGTATGAGCGTTGGAAATAAATTTTATTACATAATTATTATATATTCTGGTTATAAAAACATCGGATATGTCGCAATGGTTTTATAATTTTAGAATAACTATATATTTTCAGTATTTACTGTTACTGGTTGTTTGAACACATGTGGTTTAACGAATTCCGACTGTTGAAATTAAAATTATACTAAGTTGACAAATAAAACTTACAAATCCTTTTAAGGTTGTTTAACATTTTGTGTTATAGTTACAAATTTCTTAGCATTGCTAAATTACAATTTAAAAATCATAGTGGGGAAACTACATTTGTAGTCATCATAGACATAATCCAGACCCTCAGATATAAATAACACAAATTTCAATGCTACAACAACCACGACATATATTTTCCAAAACTGGTATAAATCAGTCTGAAATAAGTAAGGTATTTATTAATGTCGAAGTGTATTCGAATAATGCGACGAACGGTCCATACATAGACAATGATTAATGTATAAAATTAACTTCCCAAAATGCGGTCACTTTTCAAATATTTAAAGCTCTTATCAACATTGAAATAGGGTTAAAAATCCGTAACATATTGTCCCTAACAGCAGAATGCAACTGCACATTTATCCAACAAATGCACCGCTTAATTCAAAGCGTCGATGCTGGCAGAGCGCCGCAGCGGTAGGTAATGATTGATTTTGAGATAGACTATTTCATTTATACATCTCTAGAGGTTTAAGCGCTTTAAGCGCTGAACGCAACTGTGGTATAATCTATTGCCATGAATAAACATAAATACTATAGACTAGTAAACCAAATCGAATGTTTAAAATATATTTCACCTTTTTGATAATATCTTAACTTTTAATATTTGACTGAGGAAAGCTATTATAAATAAAGTTAATTTTAATAGAAAACTTATTACATTACTAGATTATTGTACTAGAGTCCTTCTTCAATAACTAGTAGTGGCGATTTATAAATAAGTGTAAATAATCTGCAGTAAGCAGATGCGGAACACCGGGTGCCGGCGGCGGGTCATCTATCACCGGATAACGGCGGGACGCTAAACTTGCGGTTTAAGTTACTCACGAACCAATGTGATGAAAAAACAATTAACACTAAGAACGACTACAATTTTTTATTACCATACCATATTTATTTTTAATTAATACATTTTAAATTTTCTGAATTATTAACTGATCCTGGCAAATGACAATTATTTCATAAGTATGAAATTTTTCAGGTATTTTTAAACGATCTTAAGTTTTATATGACAGACACAGATACATACAGATTGTTCGTTAATAGTAGTTAATGTGTTCATTTTACGATCCCTTCCACTAATATTTTATATTAGTAAATTAGGAATCAGGGTTTTTCTGACACATGTAACTTACCTAACCCACGCAAGTACCTAGCTTTCTAAATGTAGCTATAATAAAAACTTTAGGTCGGTTTTCAGTTTACGTTAATCAATAATAGGACTAGAACTGGCCTAAGAATTGTGATTCGATCAGATATATTCAAACATCAGCATACATTTCTATATGATAAGAATAAATTAAAATCAAACTCGATGTTAGTGGCCCTGCCTTAGAACGCCTTAATAAATGCCCCGTCTTTGCTCTCTTTTATAATTCCTCTGGTGGAAATAAGGTGTCTATATTGTGAAGCCGGGAAAATGGATTTTACAGAAAAATTAAATCTCCTTTCAGTTCGCTGCAAGCGTTTCCCGACAAATAGATTGTTCACGGAATCGAAAGCAAACAGTGACTCAAATAGTAATCTTAGAGTTGTTATTGTTTTTAACATCCTTCACCATTCGCTGCGGAAGATTTTATTACTCCATAACCGTTTCGGGGCGTATACTGTTACAATGTCTACACATGTAGTATGTTTATTAACCTAGGGCTATATATTATTAACTGATATTGAAGAGTGATTGGTTGGTTGATTTATGTACCTAATGCACGTATATTTTAGTAAATTTTACAATGACATAAAGTTTACACAAAATATATGATTTGATGTACTTTATTTTGTTCTTGAATATCTGAGTAGTCATTATAATTTGTTTTCAATACCCATACAAACTGTATTCAAAAGAACAAATAAGATATATTAAGAAAAAAAATAAGAAAGTAAACAAATTCTAATATAATAAAAGATCTTAAAGAATATTTGAGTTCCGTAAAGATAATTGCATTAAATTACTGCTAATATCTATAAAAGTGAGTTTTGAGTGACACTTTGCAATTTCTTATTTTAGGAGAATAGGTACAGTGGAGAAGAGGGAATTGTGAATGTTTTGAATTCTTAATGCTGCGAAAAATATTTTGCTCTTAGGGAATAGAATAATTACATGAATATAACCTCGGGTTCAAATAAAAATATTTTCCATTTAGTATTAATTTATTTATTTTAAATATTTGTACTAAGCTTAAATTATAAGTGTTTTCTATTTCTATTGAAAAAAATAACAATTTAAAATGAGTCCATTGTGTATAGACAACAAAATGGATCACGCAATATTATCTCAGGCCGAGGCGATAAGCTCAACGGCGTAAGATAAAAAGTCAAATTTGAATTCGTATCAAAGCTATAATTACTTGGCCGTAGCGTACAAGCGGCTTATTTTTTGGCAACACAGAGCATTCATGAATTTATAATGCTATTCGAATTAACGTTTTATCACTGAATATGTTATATGCATTTATTTTTATAAAGCTTGTTTGGAGTATTCTGCTATTTTTATCCCATTGTTTCTGTTCATATTAGTAAATCAACCATTGTTGGATACATATCAGGGGATATAGATGTCATTTTTAAATGATGATAGAGGAGAGACGTAAAACTTAAATATAAACAATAGTCAACTTTAATTGAATTCATGTGGATGTTCTGAATTTTATCGGTAATTTAAGAGTCAAATGTCTTACTATTTTCAAGCAAATAAATAACTTATTAGTGCATCTTATTTTTATTTACTTTAAAATAATAAAATTTAAGTATTTTATATTTTTTCATAACAAGTATATTCCTATGTATGCGGATGCCGAATATGAATAAGTTCAATATATTTTTTAACTATATGAATAATTGCAATAAAATATAGGTACATAATTGAAATAAAATAGTTGGGATAAAAAATGTGTAACCAATCATCGAAGGTAATCTAAATCTAGTAGTTGTCCGGTTGTCATTAAGTGAAACTAAACCTAAACTTGTATCTAGAGCTTGTAGGCTGTCTATCAGTATATCCTGCACGCTGCGGCTTCCGACAAGACAATGCTCTCAGTGGCTAGAGAGCGTTTGCTGCACAAGTGTCGATAAGTGGAACGCATTCGCTGCAAGTGGAACAAAGCTGCCATTAGTTATAGTTTTATTGAGAAAAATATCTAGATCTATACAAGGTAAAAAATATTTTAAATGCTTTACTATATACTTACATGTATGATGTACCTATATAAAAATATGCAAATTTTTCAAACAGTACTAACTCATCTTTTTCCGTGGTTTTTGATGAAATAGATTTAGATACATTTGCTGATATATAAAAGTCAATAGTAAGTAAGTATCAGAGCTCTAGCGTGCATTGTCTGCACAAAGAACAGCGCTCGAGGACAAGTGCTTCCCCCGGGTTCGCAATTTGTTGTCCGCCAAGTAAGTGTGGTTACAAGTGGACTGCAGAATTATTCTTTATCTATAATTTTTTTTCTTGTTACTGTTTTCAGATGTATTTAATTTACAAATACTTCTTTTAAATAAGTTATTATATTTAATATATACATAAGCGAGTGGTCAAATCGAATCAAATGTATTTTGAATATTTATAGATAGTTAAAATCATGAATAGTATAAAAAGACTTCATTGTAATCCTGTATATTTTGAAAACTTTCAAATGAAATAAGGCAAAAAAATACATTATACAAAAAAAAATGTCTGAATACGCAGGAGAATCAAATGACATGGCATATTGACGTTCGTCAACATGACGAGGGTAGTGGGAGCGCGATCCACTATCGAAGGATGAACAGGTCTTCTAAATATCACCTAGCTACAAATCAAAAAGGAGTGGATATAGAGGGATTGATGATTATCGCGTGAGTTATATTATCAGATGTTATTTAGATGTTGAGCGAAGCGCCTTAAATATACCTACTTCTTTGTTAAAATTCACGTCTTTACTAACTAATAATATAGAAATACGAACTATATAAAAATATAATCTAAAATTGTACAAATTGTATAGTATGAAGCAATTTGCATCCTTCTCTTACTGTCTGAACGAATTCATAAATTAAAGTACCATATGGTATAATTTTTTTAACAACTCTTATAGAAGATAAAATAAAAGTTTTACATCCTACGAGTTATCCACGGGTCAATCGCACATAGTTTTCAACAGAAACTAAAAGGCACAATAATCATTAATTCTGTCCAACGAAATCCTTAAGCGACGATAAATGCGGGGGAATTTGTATAAATTATAGCTGCGACACACGGTCGCGGTCACGTCGCAATTTGCGCCCTTGTAAATCAGCCCCAAGCCACAAGGCGGCCCTTTCTAACACTACTTAAACGCCGCATCAATTTATTCGCAAGTTTTAAGTTAACAAAACTTTAAACCACTTTAAAAATTAAAATACGTGTTCGTGATACGTTATTCTTCCACATTACATAATAACCATCATCGTGAGAGATTTTACAAACATATAAGTAATAGACACAAAGAACATCCAGACTCAAAGCAATAATTTGTGTTGAATATTTTGGGAAGTCCTCCGAGTATATTCAACAAAAACATATTTGCCAAGTAATATCTCTGAGCTTACCTTACTTACCCTTGAGTTAGATCAAGCTACGTAGTTAGCAAGTCCCTAGTGAGCTACGGATCCTTGATATATTCTGTAAAATAAACCACCATCACGAAGACTACAATTGTGACGACAGAAATTGTTTTCATTAGCGGCTAAAATAAAATTGCACCAATAAAATAGTGCTATATCTTAAAAGACATTTTTTTTGTATTGCTTAAGACAAACGTTTAATCTTTTTATTTCGCATCGTTTTGAATTATACCCCCAGATTACCTACCAGCGTTAACACAGTTAAAAACAAAAATATGACAGAAATAGGAGAATAAGCGAAGCTAAAACCGCATTTATAAATCTAGCAAAGATTAGAGCAATTTTAAAGGCTAAACAAATGTTAGTAGCGCGTGATAATCGTAGAGGTAAGCACGGTATTGCAAAAAGGACAGAAAATAAAAACCTCGTGGCAAGGAGAGCGGAGCCGCGTATTAGCATTTATATTGTCCTGTTGCGACGTACACTACCACCACCCGGGTTTGCTCTCATCCGTCTTTACACTTTACGTCACATTTTTTTATTATCCAAATAAAATAATGTAAAAGTACTAGTTTTTCTCAAAAAAAACTATAATATATAAAAACAACAATTACGTTTATTAATTTAAATTACATTTCTGTTTTTAGTTGCAATATGGTCTTTGTTGGCCAAACAAAAGACAAAAAAAAGCTATGTATACAAAGAACATGAGTTAATTGCAAATAAACCGTACTGCATGGTCAGTTGCATTAAATAAAAAATTATATAGTTGTATAAAAAATTAGAGCTATTATAAATATAAATAAAAAAAATAATAAATATAATGTAACAAATTACAAAAGCAAATTGAAAGTAAACAATGATTACTATTATTTTATTTTCGAATAATTTAATTTTGGAGTCACAAATGACGAGTACAATAGTGCAATAATACGCTCGCTCGCCATGCTTGTTTGCGCCGTTTTCTTTTATAGCTGCGTCAAGCCGCCTCTAACACAAGTCCGTATTGACTAATTGAAAAACTTTAATTTGCCTTTCGCTCAAACGGAGTGACAAATAGAAAGCGGTAAATAAAAAGGTAGCTACAAGACTTGGTAGTGTTTACTTTGTTCAAATAATTAACATTTACAATTTATTTGCCATTAGATTACTTATAATAAATTATTATTAGTTAAATGTTTTTTTAAACATGGGATTTTTCTCGCTACCATGAAACATATTTGTGTCGATAGAGACGGCAATCGTCTGAAAAATCCTCACTGACCCGAGGGCCCTATTTCTTTTAATAACTGCCGGTAACTGCCTAAGTAAGTCAGTTAACAAGACACTTTGATGAAAACTGAAATTTTTAGAGCTCCTGAAAATACTTTCTTATCATTTTGCACTTTGTTAAAGAGAAATGCCGGAGTTCTTAATTAAAATATGGACTTTTAATATCAGTGATCTGAGTCTGTAATTAATTAAATCAATTATACCTTATCATGAAATTACATTACCTTTCGTTTTTAATATTTATATGACATAATTTTATAAAATAAAACATCATGCACGATACCAACATTTTAAAAAGTAAAGAAATAACAATTTGCAGGTATATTGTGAGAGTGGCATTAATGGCGAATTATCCACATAAACTATTTACACGGTAAATGGACAAGTACCTAAAGTATCATTAATATGCAAAGTAGCAATGATTATGATTGACAGCTATAATACCCTAATTGGTCGTTGGATCGGTTCTTGTACGTGTATTGTACTTGACATACAATAGGTACCTCAGTTACTACAAGTTGCAAATCTGATCACTGCTTTCGCTTGCAGCTCTTCGTGCGCCGTGGTAATTTCACTTCGGAAGGCAAATACAATTATTTTTCATTTCTTTTTCTTTTGATATAAGTTATTAGTAAATAAAGTAATTAAAGAAGTCGGAATACAAATACGTTTTGAAACTACAATTCAATACAATTCTAGTTTTTATGTTTGTAAACAAATGATAGCTATTGAATGTATAATGACTCCCGAGAGCCGAGTTATCGTGTAGTATAACTACTTTGTTGAAAACAGCTATAAAATGGAGCGTTATATATTAGTTTTTGGTATTTTGTAAATTTATAGGTTGCTCTAGATACTTTATATGACGTATATATTCATATTAACAAAAACTGAAGAAAAGACGAAACCTTAAAAACTTGTGGTTACCTTACCTTAAAATTTTGAGTACGCAATTAAAATAATTATAATAATTCTTAATAAATAATATATATTTTTAGGTGCCTTTTTCTGGTGCTCATTGTAATAGTTAATTATTACATAAAATTTACTACTTGTTAGAAGGTAAAGCGATAGCCTAGCCAACTCAATTTTCAATATATATAAAAAATATCATAGATCAATCCAGAGTTATGAAATTATTATAAATTAATTAAAGAATACTTTATATGGTTTGTTAGATGGGTTTAATGTGGTGGATTATAATGACATATGGTGCACTTCGCTTGAGCCTCGCCTGCATACAGACAGAATTCGCCATCGATTACTTCATGAGTAAAAACGTGCCTTACCTTTGCTACCTAACATGTGGTTTACTTAAAGGTAACTTGACTGATTGGTATTTGTATGGTTTGATACATCCAGTTTAGGCTTAAAAACAAAGTTAAAAGTCATGAGGTATATAATGGGTAATTCAAATATTTATCATTAATATTTCAATTTTATATTTTTAGAGAAACGTAAAAGCTTGGTGAAATATTTCCTGCAAAACAATATAAGGATTTCCATGAAACAAATCGATAAGAATATTTATGATTTAAACACCACTTTGCGGAATTGGAACGGCCCTGTTGGCGTACTTTTAGATGGTTCTTGCGACGATACTGAGGGTGTTCTAGAACAGGTGAGTTTAATGTTATGTTTTTTTTTTTCAAAGAATATCTTTAACAAATATTTTATAATTGTTTCATCGTTTCAATCGTTTTAATCGTTTCATTGGTCATAATAATATCGTTTACGACATAATTATGAATGCATTACTAATTTTAGTATTTATTTGATAATTAGGCTTCAAAATCAGTACTATTTGATGCCATGCATATGTGGTTAATATTAGAAACAGAAGACTGGAAAAATGAAAGCAACGTGCGAGCTGAAAATATTCTACAAAGAATGAATTTAAGTATAGATGCAGATATAGTTATAGCATTTAATACAGGTGATAATAGAAATCTGTGTATATTTAAATTTATTTTTCAGTTTGAAAATATCTAAAACATGTATTTTATTTACCTATTTAAAATTTAAAGAAATATATGATTAAAAATAAACCGATACCGGCTTCTTTTCAGTGTGTATTTATATTGCAAAGTTAGAAACATTGCTTAAGGTTTTGAAAAAAGCCCAAAAGATGTCCACCGTCCGATAAAGACGATCGTAATTCACAATTCACCGGGACAATTAAGCTACTGTATCACTACCCAGTGATACAATAGCTTAATTGGTAGCTACAGGTTGGTTTGCAGGAGGTCGCGGGTTCGAATCTCTGCCCGAATCCGTTATTTTTCATCTTACATTTATTTAAAATTTATGTATTCTCTTAAAAGATAATATTTATTCTATGTGGAAAACCCAATATAATATCTTGTATATTTTAATATACAAGATATTATATATGTAAGATATTCTGAAATCAATTCTTGTAGTATTATTATGGCTGTTGTAAAACAAATGAAAAATATTAATGTAAGATAGTACTGATGATGAATCAATGTAAATCAGCATATTACCATCTATTTTTATTTCACAGAGGATCATATCCAACTAATGGATGTATTTAACTACGGAAAGATTCAGGGAAACAATTTGGAAAAGAAATTCATAGGAACATGGAATCCGGGGAGAGGTGAATAATTTTTAGATAAAATATTCATAGCCCAGGGCAGTTTTGCGCTGATTCGTGTTTCACAATTTCAGGTTTGAACGTTTCGTTGAGCAGATTCAAATATTATGATCGTTGGGATTTGCACAATTTGACGCTGAGAGCCGTAACCGTGGTGAATATCATTCGTATATTCTGTAGATAGTGGGGCTTTTTATTATAACAAGAGATATAACTCAGTTTTAAATTAAGAAATGGTGTGTATAGCAACAATAAAAACAACACCTTTCTTTAGTAATAAACCCAATAACTAAAAATAATTTTATTTCTTTATCTTTAAAATGACTTAGAAAAATCTAAAAGTTTAATGTTTTTTTTGTCTTTTACGTCTCCTATTATTAAAATTACTATTTAAATTCCATCCTGATAGTACGTATGTGTGCACCTACTATCAAGAATAAAATTTAAATAGTCATCTTAATTCTATCTAAAAATAAATTCATTCATAGATCTTGGAGCATCCTAAAGTATTTAAACCTGAAATGCTATCAGAAATTGGTTTCGTCCGAGGGATATCTGTGATGACCAAAGTTGCTACTCAACTCCTTTTTTTACTTAAAGAGAAACATAATTTTAGGTATTCTTAGAAAATCCAAAGTATGTATTTACCCAATTACTACTTTTATAAACTTTATTAGAATGCATTCATTTTTTAGATTCAATTACACAATTGCAGGGCTGTGGGTCGGATCTCCAGAGAGAAATAGCACTCTGGTATACTTTTTCATAACATATTTTAGTTTTATATTCAAAATGTGTATACTTTGTTACTCTAGTATAACATGAATAGATGAACTAATAATGTGTTCTCAGGCGGTCACGAACTCTCTTTTCTGGGGTGAGCAAGACATTTCATGTACTTGTTTAAGGATTTTTTCTCCATGGCTCGATTGGGTTGATTTATTTTTCCCGCCAACGACAAGATTGGAGTAATTATTTTTTGTATTTTTTTAGTTACAATGTTATATTACATTATAAGCAGATTTGTACCTTTCCCTTTAAAAATAAAATATTTTTAAAGGGAAAGTCGATGGAAAAGTATAAAATGTTTTCTCATTTGTGTGTGTTTTGTCATCGTCAATATATTGTCCTTATTGTCGTAATAAGTTTTTGAAATAAGAAACTTTTAATATATTTGTACTCGTAATTACTTTTAATATTTTAAATATGTTAAATATTTATGCCATACATTTTTAGGCCATGCCAGGCAGTTTATTGCAAAGACGTATCATTGTTTATAAGTCGATGAAACAATACATTCCTCAATTTGTTTTTAGAACGAAATTTTACTACCTTGTTCTGGACAAAGGGATAGGGAATTATGAGAACCGCTTCCTAACCCCATTATCAAGCAGCGTGTGGTGGTGTACGGTAGTGGCGAGTGTTGCTTGTACTATGGTACTGGCAGTGACCGCTGTTTTGGAGGATAGGGAAGAACCAGGATTGTATGCTTTATTCAGCGTATTCGCTGTTATTTGTCAGCAAGGTAAAAGGCTTTCAATTACCTTTCAGAAAAAGAAATATATATTCACAAAAATGTTCGTAATTTGAATGTATAATAATGATAAAATCTTGCTTAATTGCAGCCTACGAAGACGGTGTGCAATTATTTGAAGAAGTTTCGTCTAGTCAAGGTAACAAACAATATTTTTTTTTATTCTGAGGAAGTTTAACTATAGTCTTTGCTCTTAAAATGCTCGTAAACAGTCTAGTTCCATGGGGTAGTGCCAATCTCTAACGGAAGGGCGGATTAAGTAGTTATTATATCTTCGGTTCATATGTTTACTCCGAGTGTTGTTTTCTCCTGGAACTTAGTCTTCTCCTCAAGAGTGGCAACGAATACCTATTCAATTTTTCATAGTTGCAAAATACGTCTATAAGTGACAGCACAACTTATTGATGATTCAAATATATTAATCTTGATCCTTTGAAAAAAATAACAAATTAATTCTTTGTTAAGGCCGGCGTCTAATTCTACTGGTAGTGGGTATAATGAGTATGCTGCTTTACAACTACTACACCAGCAGCGTTGTTTCGTGGTTACTAAACGCTGCTGCGCCCACGCTGTCCAGCATGGACGAACTGATTAATAGTGACCTGGAGCTAGTGTTTGAGGATATTGGATATACAAGAGGCTGGCTTAATGTATTTTTAACTGACTCATTATTTTTTTTTTATTATTATATATTATTATATTAATTTTTATTTTACTAAAACCATCAAAGGCAGCTTAAGTGGATATAATAGTTTGGTAGTAAGAATATGCAAATCAGATAACCTTAGTCGGGTACATATATCATAATTATTGCAGAATCCCGGATTTTTCTACTACAGTGGCTGGAAAAATCCGAAAGAGGATGTTCTAAGGACAAAGAAAGTGACGCTCGCCAAGCGCACGACGGAACTGCTGCAGCCCGCGGCGGCCGGGATCAACCTCATTCGCTCTGGCGGTGCGGATAATTTATGTTCATGGCTAGGAACAGTTGGGATTTTTTTTACAAAAAATACAATTTTAATATACATTTTTTCCAGATGGAAACTGATATCAACACAATAGAAAATTAAATGTAAAAAAAAAGAACTTTTTATAATATGTTCATATTTGTTATGATGCATTTATTGGAGATATATTACTGTATTATAGTTGTTAGTTACCCCTTAATTCTAGAGTATGATTACCAATATTTATTTGCAGATTATGCTTATCATACCGAACCTTACACTGCATACCAAGTAATATCCAAGACTTTTGAAGAAAAAGAGCTCTGCGCCCTTGGGTCACTGCAGGTTATGTCTCCAGCCTATGTTTACATCATGGGTCAGAAGCGAAGTCCTTATAGGAAATTCTTTGTTTGGAGGTAAATGTTTGTGCGCAACAACACGAGATATGAATGTTTTTGCCAAGTATTAAAAAAAAATCTTACGTTTATGTATTTTAGATACTTAACTTAGAAATTGACTATTAAACCGATCAATAAATAATATTTTTTTTTATTCTAAGCTTAGAATAAAAAGAATTGATAAACTTATCTATATAGAAAATGAAGAAAGAAAAAAAATATATTTATGTCCTAAATGCAATTTAAATAAAGCTATTTTTAACGAATCTTGCGTATAACTGAATTTATAGTTTACATTTCTAAGACATTCATTTAACCCCATGTTTAGAATGCTATACATTAATAGTGTTCACGAGAAAACGAGACACGAGCTTCCATTTAATTTAACTTTAGCTAATGTAATTTATATCTCAAATAATATATTAATAAATTTATATAAATATAGAATGAAAAAAAATAAGTAATAAATTTATATAAATATAGATTCGAACCCGCGACCTCTATAATATATTAATATTCTACTTCTGCAGTCTCATGCGCCTTCTAGAACGTGGTCATACTTCAGCAGCCAGAGCGCGAGTAAGCGGGTACACGCCCATCTGCTCCGGCACCACCCCGCGAGCGCTCTCTCTAGGACAAGCTGCTCCTGCATTTGTTATATTAGCCCAATTTGCTCTGGTATCTGTGGTGATTCTTTTATGCGAGATTTATTGGCATAGGTGAATATATATTCATATATATATACACTTACATTTTACATTGATTTCAATCACACTGATGTTTCTAGGAAATAACTTATTTGTCATAATATAAATTATTATTACACAATTTAATCACTAGGATAAATATAATCCACCAATATTATTTCCAGAATTTCTAGCAAAAAACAATTTCGAACGCTCAATAATCGCGAATATAACGCGCAAGAGGTAGGGAGAAATGATTCCCTGAGAGCATAAAAAACAATAAAGGGAAAAAATTTGACGGCCCGCCGTGAGCAAGTGGCTAGTTAAAGGACTTACAGACACAATCGACTTTGGATACGTTTTCTTTAAAACTGTCTTATTTTTGAAAACCGCCTTGCTTTTTTGTGCACAGTTAGTATTCGTTCATATGATTGGAAACGTAATAATAAATAGTATTTTATCTGAAAGTTGGTATTGTACATTTAAACACTAATAAACTAATAAAAAGACTACATTATGAATACATATTTGTTTAATTGATCCCTGGAAGATAAAAATATTTATCTTACATGTATAAAGATATTTAATAGACACAATAAGTGTATCTAAAAATTAAACTATGCCAAGAAATGTTTATATTTTCGAACAATGAAATGAACATTAGCGATTACCTAGCGGTTAGAAAACTCCGTCAATGTGAAGATTCTTCAAGATGCTTGACGCCCGAGCGTAGTGAATAATGGAGGCGCGTCGGCGAGCTATCTAAATCGCGAGTTATAAACGACGCTATCAATTCTTGTTTACTCCCGAGGGCCGAGAGCCTTCATTGAATACCGAATTCACTTAGTTTAGTTGCACTTGAGCGTTTGTTTTTTAAAACTGTTTAAGTGGTTTTCAATGAGCTTCGATTTATTGTTTCTTTTGTTGATTCGATTATTGCTTATTACTTGATCTATGTTTGGGATGGACGATATAGAAAGATTAATGTGGAAATTTATACAAAATTATTTCAGTTCCTCAAATAATCTAAAAAAGATAGATAATATATAAATAAATAAATTATATAAAAATTATTATAAGAACTTTTCATTCTCTACATATGTTCCAAATATTTAAGTAAAGCTGAACTACAAAACACTAAACCATAAAATGATTTCCACTGAAGGTTGAATGGGACTTTAAAATACATAATTTATTTGAGCCCGTCCATAAATAAGTAGCAATATTACCCCCAGGGAGTCGGCAACCATTAGCGATCACGTTTTGTTCTTGTGAATAAAGTTTATAATATATATTATAGTATATTATTGGACGTCTCATTTTGTTTCTGTGTTATAATGTTATTTATTTGTTATTGCTTAATCCAAAATATATTATTTATGAAGAACTAACATGAAAAGACTGATGATTAAAAATGATTTTATAAGTTGCTCTAACTTTTCTAGTAAAAAAATAGCTTTAAAAATATTTTAATCAATCAGTTTTAATTATATTGTAACATTGCATCGATTGTTCGTTTGATGAATATACAAAATTCCTAAGAGAGAATTGTGGAAAGTTATAAGGAACTTCTAATAATAACCTTGGAGAATTGCGAATATCGAGAGATCATTAACTTACCTTATTGAAATCTGTAACTTAACAATGTTAATTAATTTATTTTTAATAAGGTGACATAACAACTGCGTTAAGACAGAAATGTTTCGAAGATCATGCGCTCCATCAAATCTAATGCTGTTCGCACTTATGGAATATCTATAAAAATGTTTATTTTATCAATTACTTACATTTTTAATTATATTACTAATACATAATTTAAATACATTTCTTTTTTTTCACAATTTCCGAAGTACTGGCAAAACGCCCTTGTTAGATCAGGCAATGTTAAAAAATAGTAATATGACAATCCGATTTCCGTGAGTAATATTCGGTCTATTAGTAGTTTGTTTAGCCTTTCTAAGGTTTAAGAAACAGTTGTTTTCAAAAGATAATAATATTCTTCCTCATGTTCAATCGGAATTTAGGAAAGGTAGAATTATGACTACTGCCCTAGTTCATGTAATCGATGATATATTTACTGCTCAAGGCTTAGTTCAGGGAACTATCTTGGTTTTATTAGAATTTTCTCTTGCTTTAATCTTTGAATATTCCTTTGCTTTAAGCAGAATTAAATTATTATGGTTTTGGTCTTGAACCCATTCAATGTTCGGAAGTTATCTCACGTGACGAAGCCAAACAGTCGAAATATTGAATTGGAATGGGTCGAAGTCTTACTCAATATGTGAAATGGTCATTAATAGTGTTTCCTAAGAATCTATGTTGGGCCCTTTTCTCTTCTCCTTATATTGCCCTGATATAATAAAAAATATTTCATATTGTAATAACCATATCTACGCTGACGATATACAACTTTACATATCTTTTAAACCCGGTGAAATTATTTTTACTGTAAATAAGCTTACTGAGGACATTAACAATATAACGATTTGCTTTAACTCAAATTACTAAATATTAAATTCTTTAAAAACTAAAGACTTCATTTTACTAATAATTTGGTTTTAAAAAATTTCAGTGCAACAGCCTAAGATTCTGATGAGTCTCAGAATTTAGGAGATTTAGGGATGTATGGATGAAAATTTACGATCTGTAAGGCACATCATTAACTCTGTCTGCTACTGACCTAAGTTGTCGTGTCGGATACCTTACTACAAAATACACATTCAACTTTGTGAAACCGTAGTTTTATGCTAATACAGCAATCAGTCCCAGACTATATAGTAGCCAGCTACTCATTCATGAGTACAAAACGCCTACGCTTGATACTGTTTTAATGTCCCGCCACAAACTCATATTACTTTTTATTAAACTCTGAGAATTTTTTAAACATGAATTACAGAAGACAACTACATCTAGCATGCTACATGCACTAAACTTAAATGGCTCAGTGATTATAATACATCTTACAATACAATACAACTAAAAAAAAAAAGAAACTAAAAAATTTTTGCTCTTTCTTTTACGTTTTACTCTGTATTTTGTTAGAAGTACCAAAATGGCTAAAGCCGGCGCGCTATTCCTACCCTCATAGTTAATACCAGTTCAGAGGCAACAAATACATTTTCTATGGGAAATCTTAAATTTTTAAAACTATTAATTTTAAAAAGACGTAGAACAAATTTTGTTGGTATTGATATAGAGAGGTTGCCTGCAAGAGGTGGCCAATTAACAAATAACCCAGTACAATCATAAAACATCGTAAACATCGTACGGTGCATTGTTATTTCTTTCGTGCATAAAGACCGGCTTGTTTGTTTACTGCTAATGTGATTGGAGATCACTTTTCTATTTGTTAAGTAGTTTCTGGTTTTTGATATTCTTTTCTGGTTTAGTTATTCTTGTTAATCATTTTTATCTTTATTTTTACTGGATTGGGTTTTTTTTATTGTTCTATTTTAATTATATTTTTTTTTGTGTTATGAAGCCAATGTACTCTGTCATGATTTATTTATATATATATATATATATATAATAACATTTTTAAAAAAGGTAAATTAGATATTTTTTGTCAGTCATCCTCTTTATTTAAGCAAATACTTAAAAATGAATTGAAGGCTTATTGAAGGCTACCTCATTTTTTTTTGATACTAAGGATCAGATTTATTTACTTCTCAACTTTGTTATATTTTTTGTAGTTTTTAAGTTTTTTTTTTTTAGCGTAGGAGACAGTTTCCTCTACAATAGCTGAGCGCCTCTCCGATTTGGGCATCATATTTATGTATTTTTTTGTGTAGTTTTAAAATTAAGTTTTGTTTTTTTTGTTACTAATTTAGGTATAGTTTTTTGTTTTATGAATTGGATTTAATATTTTATTTTAGTTAATCTTGTTAATATGTGATGTCCAAATAAAGATAATTTGATTTGATTTGAGTAACATTAAAATATATAAAAGATGGTATGAAGTCTTAACCAGTAGCAATGGCTGTAATAGTCGACATTTTTTTTTAAATAAAATGTACATTTGAATATTTAAATAAAAAAAATAAACTTGCTAACTATATTAATTATATATTCTAAATAGTATGTGAGAAGAGCAAAAACATTTGGTGATGAGGAGAAGAGAGAGATTGATGATTTTAAAAGATTTTAAATATTTTCTGAGACTAGGAAAATAAACAATTAATTAAAATAGTTTTGAGAAGGAACCAAAGGAATAATACTAAAAATACAGAATTTAAGTAACACAAATTAAAACAATTAAATTTAAATTTAAAAGTCTATAAGATGGCGTGTAGAGGTTTTCTTATAAATACTATTCATTGGCGAAGTATTGAAAAGAGAAGAGATGAGAAAACGTTGAATGAATTTATTTTGGTATCACTTTTTCGTTTCAAGTCAAAACAATTCTAAAGAAGTTTTCACTTAATATCCGTAATTAAAATTTAAAAAATAATTAAAAATAAATTAGAAATACTCCTACACGCAAAACGCATCCAAATCCGTAAGGTAGTTTTAAAGATCTAAGCATAGGGACAGACAGCGAGAAGCGACTTCGCTTTATTCTATGTAAAGATGTTTAAATCGTACATATACATTTTTTACATATATATTTTTTGTGCCTTTATTAAAAAATGTTAAGCTAGTGTAACTACCATCTACTTTTAGTTAGTGTAACTACCATCAACTTTTAAAATATATTTATTCCGATGTTTTTATTTCATTACATTCTTTTAAAATTATAAAAACATATCTTCCCCAAGTCATTGTTTCGTATGCAGTACCTATTACATTAGTTTTTACTGATATCACTAAGTGAATAGCTAAATAAATGGCTAAAATTCTGATAAAATCCGACCGGAAACCAGTGGGGCGTGGGAAAGAAGTGACCCTTCGAAGGGTAAGTTTATGTTACCAAATGATAGGGATTCTTATAACATTACCTATTTACATACATTGTTTGTCATCATGAATACCGAAAATATTTTTTTGTATAAAATGTGATGAATATATTTAAAAAAAGAAATGGTAGTTTGTTGGCAAGATTTAAGCTTAGTTAGTATCACAATATAAGCTACTACTTGTACCTATTATAAAATAAATATTTTCTAATATTTGTAACTACTTTTTAATCTTAATTACTTCTTTAAATAGTAAAAAACGACTTTTTTAAGTTTATATTTATTATAGTATTAAAAGGTTATAATAATATTTCGTTTGTTTTGTTACCATTTTGTTTTATTTTTGCCTAACCAGTTAATAAGCTTCGTATTTTTTTTTCTTTGACCTCATCCGTCATTTCATCTCCGACTAGTTCTAGTGTTATACTTATTTTTATTAATTATTTTGAAAGTTTCGTAAAATTACTGTGGATATTTGTTTACGGAGTAATATATAACACATCCGTATAAAATAATGAGGAATGTGTAATATTAAAAGTCATAATTCCCTAATATTTATGCTTGTTTTTTAAAATACTGTTAATTATAAATGAACATTAATATATTTGTTTTTTTTATATATTTATAATATTAATTAAAGGGACGTCCATCTACCAGTTAGGAATGTTATTTAGTATTTTCTGTTAAATGTCTTGTGAATTAGAAGCATAGGATATTTTAACATAATGTTTAATCTTTTATTAATTATTGCAACTTATTATAAGGTATAAATAATAGCATCTGTAAGTTGGTTATGAAATTGTAAATTACCCTCACCTACATACTAGTGTTAAAATATTGTTAGAGGATTAATTTGAATTAAAAATACGAATAGTATAAAACGCGAAGCAAAGTCGGGGCGCCATTATTTCGGTCGAGAGTTCGTGCGGAGCGGAAGCTATTTTGTATCTACCCTCTTAATATCGTTATTGATAATTAGTTTGTTAATTGTTGGTGTTATTTTCTAAAGTGAATTATTGTTTGAATTGAAGTTAGGCTATTGTGAAATATATTTTTTAAAAAACTAAATTCGTTTCTGATTTCTAATATCAGAAGTGGGATAGTATACCGTGTCCACCCGTTTAATTTTCTTAAGTTTATTCATTTATTACATTTAGTTTAAAAGCGTTTGCAAAGTACATAATTTTCTTATTATTCACTTTTTAATTCGTTTTCTTTATTCTGTGTTTTAAATTTCAATTGTGTTGTGATTGTGTTGTGATTGTGTTGTGATTGTGTTGTGCATATTTGATATTACGTAAATACGAAATGCCTCGCCGATCACGATCACGTGAGGCACATTGTTATGGCTCCCGTGAGCGGCGCTCCCGTAGGTATTCAGCAAACCAAAGGTCTCGTAGTTCATCAAGAGGGTATACTCCACCTAAGTATAATACGCATAGTGGTAATTATAATCAAGTTTCACGTGATGGTAGTCGTAATCGTAGTTACAGCCGTGATCGAGGCTACAGTCCTGATCGTAACCGCTGTCGCGATGATCGTCGGCATCGAGATAGCCGGAGCCGCAGCCGTGACCGTGAGTATGGTGGTCGTGGATCATGGCAAACAATTATTTCCCGCCTTAGTGCTTTGGAATCACGTGCTCATGTTACAACCACGCCTGACCAGCCGCCCGTGGGATCGCCTTTGGACTGCGGGACTGAACGGATAGTTGAAGCTATCCAGTCGCTCAAATCAGTAAGTACTCATAGTTACTACGTATCCAACTTTGATCCGGCTGTCAATGACATAGACTTGTGGTTTGATGAAGTAGATAGGGCTGAAGTTGCAAATCGCTGGGACGATCGCGAGTGTCTGGCTCGAGTGGGGAGTTGTTTGAGGGGCGACGCGAAGACTTGGTTGGATGAGTGGGTCAGTACTGATCGTTCTTGGACTAACTTTAAAAAAGATTTTAAATGCTTATGTGTCAAGAAGGTAGATAAGGCTAACATTTTATACGAAGTTATGTCCACTAATTCAAATAATTACAGTACATACGCGGAATATGCGCGCAGGTCGCTATTACGCTTGCAAATAGTAACTGGGCTTAGTGATGAACTTATTGTAGCTATTGTACTGCGTGGAATTACGGACCCGCATGTAAAGGCAGCGGCGACTAACGCGAACTTGTATCCCACCGAGTTAGTAAATTACCTTTCAACTTTTACGAAACCGGCAGGTACAGATTTTCGACTAATGCGGCGTCCACCTCTTCAGCACATTACCAGAATAGATAGAGGTAATAAACGATCTACTCATATTTCAGGTCCCAAATTCAAGTGCTTTTTGTGTGGTGAACAGGGACATAAGCAGAACAATTGTTCTAAAAGGTCTAGGGTTGCAGACTCTGCAGTAACAGCAGCAAAGGTGACTAATTCCGGAGAAGGTAAGGTCTTTAGAAAGACAGACAACGATGTTCCTTGTGCCTATTGTAAGAAACCAGGGCATCACATCCGGGATTGTTTTGCAAAACAACGTTCTGAATTAAATAAAAATAAAGTAAACTTTTGTACGGGAATACAGGCCCAGAATCGTAATGACGTTGTAGTAGGGGTTATAGATGGTATACCGGTTGATATTTTAATAGATAGTGGTGCCATAGATGTCTCTCTTATTTCCTCTCTTATCCGAGGAAATCCATCAACCGACAGATAAAAGGGGTAGGTGACTCAATCACTAATGTTAATTCTTTTGTTTCTGTTGTTGTTGAATTAGAGGAAATAACCCTAGATGTGGACTTTCTAGTAGTGCCTAGCGAAAGTATGAATGCACCTGCCATAATTGGCACGGATGTATTAAATCGCGACGGTGTAACTTATGTCCGAACGAAAGACTCGCAACGTATATTACGTGAGCCTAAGTGTTTAGCTGTGTCAGCCATCAATACAGATGGGCAGCTGCGTTTGGCTAACACTTCTCTTACAGACTCCGATTTGATCGAGCTCAACAAGATCCTGGATCGGTTCTCTGATTACATGATATCAGGGACTGCCACCTCCACAGTTACTACAGGTACTATGCACATACAGCTGACAAACGAGACTCCCGTCTACTATAGACCATATAAGATGTCCCACGACGAGAAGATTAAGGTACGTAACATTATTCAAGATCTCCTTTCTAAGGGTATTATACGCGAATCAGAGTCGCCCTATTCCAGCCCTGTCTTATTAGTTAAGAAGAAGGACGGCTCCGATCGCATGTGTGTCGATTTTCGAGCTCTTAACAGAATCACGGTGAAGGACCGCTACCCGTTACCCTTAATAGATGACCATATCGATCGCTTGGGTAAAACCAAATACTTTACTACTCTTGATATGGCCACAGGGTTTCATCAAATCAAAATAAATGAGGATTCAATCCCACTAACTGGTTTTGTCACCCCTGAAGCTCATTATGAGTACCTAAAAATGCCGTATGGTCTAGCTAATGCGCCTATAGTTTTTCAGCGCATTATAAGCAAAACTTTACAAAAACACATTTCAGAGGGAAAGGTTTTGGTGTATATTGATGACTGCCTCATCCTGTCATCCTCGATTAAGGAGGGACTACAGGCATTGCATGAAGTATTAGATACATTGACTAAAGCCGGATTTTCATTAAACTTAAAAAAGTGTTCGTTTTTATGCACTGAAATTGAGTACCTGGGACGAGTTATATCGAATGGCGAAGTAAGACCCGCTCCTAGTAAAGTTCAGGTTCTTGTTAATGCCCCAATTCCTCAAAACGTGAAACAGGTAAGGCAATTTTTGGGGCTAGCTGGATATTTTCGGAAATACATTCCCAGTTATTCCACCAAGACTGCCTGCATTGCGCGATTAACTTGTAAGGATGTAAACTTTAATTGGAACCAGGAACAAGAAAATGTGCGACAAGAAATAATCCAGGTGTTGACGAGTGCACCAGTACTTGCTATATTTGATCCAAGTTTACCCACTGAGGTACACACCGATGCAAGCAGCCTTGGGTTTGGCGCAATTTTACAACAGATTCATAGGGATGGTGCTCGACGTGTTGTGGCGTACTACAGTCAAGTTACAAAGGGTGCCGAGTCGAAGTACCATTCCTATGAATTAGAAACTCTTGCTGTCGTTAAGGCCCTTAGACATTTTAGACATTATTTGATAGGAATTCGGTTTCAAATTGTTACAGACTGTAATGCCCTAAAAGCGACACAAAATAAAAGAGACTTGTTACCGCGTGTGGCAAGATGGTGGATTTATTTACAAGATTTTGATTTCAGCATATCTTATCGAAAGGGAACCATGATGCCGCACGCGGATTATTTAAGCCGTAATCCGTATGTTGTAAACAACATTGAACGTCCTCGTAACTGGGCACAGATAGCACAAGCAAGTGACGAGGAGACTCGAGCCATGTTCAATTTGCTAGAACAAGGTCAGTTGGATTCAACAAGGTACGTAAAGCGTAATGATATTTTGTACTATCGATATGCGCCAACGGGTGAAGAACCAAAGCTCCTTTGTTATATACCAAAAGGACATCGCTTGAGTCTACTACGTATATTCCATGATGAACATAATCACATAGGCGCAGATAAAGTAACGGACTTAATATTAAGACATTTTTGGTTTCCTAGTTTAAGAAAGTTTGTTACTAAATATACATCACATTGTTTAATATGCCTAGCCCACAAGCGTGTACCACGTGCGCCTTTACAACCCATCACGTCATGGGATAAATCTGACACCCCGTTCGAAACCTTGCATACTGATGTGTTGGGACCTCTTCCCGTTTCTAGGGGTTTAAAGTACGTTATGCTTGTGGTCGACGCATACTCAAAATATTGTTTGTTAGTACCTATAAGTCGGCAAGATGTAGAAGAATTAAAACGTGTATTTAAACATGTAATGTCACTGTTTGGGACCCCTAAGTTAATTGTATCAGATAGAGGGCGCATGTTTGAGTCGACGAGCTTCACTTCTTGGATGCAGGTTCTAGGAGTACAATTGCATCATATTACTCCGGAAATGCATCATTCTAACGGTCAAGTGGAACGTTACATCCGGACTGTCCTTAATATGCTCCGCATCGCAACTAATTACAGGAAAAGTGAATGGGCTGATGAGTTATGGCAACTTCAACTTGTCCTGAACCTGACCAAACAGAAAACCACGCAGACTTCTGCCCTGAATCTTTTAATTGGCCATGAGAGTGCAACGCCCGCCATCCGGACATTAGTTCAAGATATTGCAGTACAACCTGAAGGGTTAAAAATGTCTAACCGGGAGGGGAGACGAGAGATCCTTAGACAGAGGACGGCCGAGCGGTTGAAAAACAATCAATCACGACAGGATGCTGTCGTGAACAAGAATCGAAGACTGCCGCGACTCTTTGAGAAGAATGATCTGGTATTTGTAATCAAATACGCGCAGTCACAAGGCAAATTAGATCCTGGCATGCGTGGACTATGGTCCAGAATTGTGAACATTCTTCCTAATCACCGGTACGAGTTGAAACTTCTTGCTGGGTCGTACGGAAAGACAACGTATGCAGCCGCTCAGTTCATGGTTCCTTGGAATGGCGAATGGACTCCTGAAACATGTGCCACATTCTTTGAAGGTGTGTGTATACTTATTGGAACTTTTGTTGAAAGCTTTTCACTATGTGAAGAGTCGCCGGGGGAATACATACTCTTTTTCCCCCGACGCGAAAGCTTTTCGCTTTGCGAAGAGTCGTTGGGGGAGTACATACTCTTTGTCCCCTAACGTGAAAGCTTTTCGCTCCGTGGCGAAGAGTCACCGGAGGATTACATGCGCCTTGCCTCCGGTGCGGTGAAAACTCTTCGGTATGGGCCCATACCGAAGAGTCTCTTAGTAATTTTCCACTTAAAGTTAACAATGTATAATGCTTTATTAATTGTTAACCAACCTAAAAACTTATACTTATATTCATTAATTCCAAATGTAGGTTTATGATTTCGAGTCTACTTTGGAAGATACTTATAATAGCGGTACGCTTTATTTGTTTGAATTTTCAGACACTTCTGATGACGACGAACAATCAGCAGATGCAGCTGGGCCCTCGGGAGTCCCTGTAATGCAGCCATCAAGGTCTCTGCCTAGGCTGCTTTCGGAATCTTCGGCAGATGAAGCTGGAACCTCGGGTGTTCCTACGACGCAGCCATTAAGGTCCCTGCCTAGGCTGATTTCGGAATCTTCAGCAGATGAAGCTGGACCCTCGGGTGTCCCTACGACGCAGCCATTAAGATCCCTGCCTAGGCTGATTTCGGAATCTTCAGCAGATTAAGAGCCTGGCGGGAACGCCAGGGTGTCAGGAGAGGCCGTGTTAGAGGATTAATTTGAATTAAAAATACGAATAGTATAAAACGCGAAGCAAAGTCGGGGCGCCATTATATTCGGTCGAGAGTTCGTGCGGAGCGGAAGCTATTTTGTATCTACCCTCTTAATATCGTTATTGATAATTAGTTTGTTAATTGTTGGTGTTATTTTCTAAAGTGAATTATTGTTTGAATTGAAGTTAGGCTATTGTGAAATATATTTTTTAAAAAACTAAATTCGTTTCTGATTTCTAATAATATGATAAAATTAGTTGTAAGGGCTGCTCTCGCCCATTCTATTACAAATGATTGGATATTAAACATTGAAGTGCAAGTACTGTGTATTACTGAAAAATATCTTAACAAGTCTTAAGTGTTCGACCGCTGCACTGTAGTATTATGCGCCACGTGTCGCACCGTTACACCGTTACACCGCACATACACCGTTCGCAAGATATCCTGTCTAAGAATGCTGATGAAGATGGAGCGCTGCTACATCCGTTGAAAAGCCAATAGGTAAAGATTTGAATTTACGATATTCTTATATTACTTCTACAACTATATATTTTTTTTTTTTGCTAAAACTATTCCACAGATCTCAAAATATTTATATTTAAACTTTCTTATTAGCATGAAACATAAACACGTTAGACTTAAATACTTGACCTCGGATAACTTGAACTCTAGACGAGAGAAAAATAAGAAAATTAGCAAGGGATGTATATTATCGTTCCTTAGGGTTTAAGAAGTAATATTATATTTGGCACGGCCTCCTGGACCCCAAGCCCCAACTCCTAAATTTCCAAGAATCGTGTTATTTTCAGTATAACGTTTTTTAAAATTTAATGCAGTTGAATTCAATTAAATAGTTTATACTGTAGAAAATTATACAACAAAAAAAATATGGTTGCCTGTAAAGTCGGTTTTACGGGCGAAGATTTACGTGACCACGTCTTTTTCTCGGTAGAATATTTATTGATATGAATATTATTAAATTGCAGAATATTTTAATAATTTGAGTGATTTTGTTGAGGATAGGACGATGAAGACGTTGTCACGTAAAATCATTTTATATATTATTTATTTTATATTATATTATTGATGTTATTATTTTTTACAAAATTTATTTACAGACTTTTTCGATACATCAATTAGTTGCGGAGATATCGATCATTGAAGTTATTGTTTGCTACCAGTATTTTATATATTTATTTTTTTTAGTTATAAAAAAATACTATTTCCAATTGTGTCTACCAAGTATGGTCACATGTACTGGCCTACATATTAAATAATAATAAGTACAGATAATGTTATGTGACGTCACTTTTGATTTTATATATTTTAATATTTTTAATTTTAAAGAATTAATTTGAAAATCAAAACACTTATTCAGATCGAAGGTTCAAATTTTTGCTAAATAAATTTGAAATTAATTAAAATTTGTAATTGTAAATAATGAAGTTGAAAATTAAAACATTTACTTAAATTAGATGTTAAAATTCTTGCTCAACACATTTTAAATCAAGTTTTCTTATATCTGCCACTTTTTCTTAATATTTGTAATTTTAAAGAATCAATTTGAAAATCAAAACATTGCTCGGCGGACCGATCATGTTTGAGTGGGAGAGAGACGCAAGGCATTCTATGTGTGTGTGACTCATCGTTACGTTACCGGGCGTTACACTTTTTCATAAGTGACTCCCAGTATAACCTAATTTAAGACGTTGTCACGTCAAAAAGACGTTTTGTATAATTGTATCATTCCAAGTTTCAATTATACAATAAACTAGATGTATCCAATGAAGGTTCACATCTAAATTACGATTTCAAGCTCGGAATAAAATTTTACTAACAGTTTTATAATAAGTGACTAAAAATGTTATGGAAAATAGACTTATGTTTTAATGCTTTATTTGTTAAATAGTTTTTGATTTAGTGCAAATTAGAACAATTGTAAATATTTATAAGTAGTAAACTTCTAAACAAATATGCTTGGTTTTACAATGTTGTCAAATTGTATAAAAAGTATCGTTACATCTTCAAACACAAAAAGGAGGACTATTATAATGTTCTACTCCCACAAATGATTATTTTTTTTAGTTAAGTATATATTCAATATTAATACGGACACGGTAAATAAAGAATGTAAAAATATGAATGAATTTTAGTTATATTTATTTATAAAATCTTTATTGTGCAAAGAAATTTGTGTAAATTGTTAACATTAAGTCCGCCAATTGTATATTGGCGGACTTAATGCTATAGCACTCTCTACTAATCAACCGATTAAATGAACAGAAAATCACAAATGAGGTGTACAATAGAGAATTAAAAAATAACAATTATAATAAAAAAAAGCGACTAGATGAAACACGGAATAAAATTATAACAGAAATAAAAACAATTATAAATATTATATTCCACACTCATAAAATACATCAAAAATACATTAACATATAAGATATATACAGAGAGAAATGGTATGACAATTACTTGAATATGAGATATTAAATAAATCATTAACAATATAAATAATAAGTTCTTAAATAATAAATATATATGTATATATATATATATATATATATATATTACAATACACAATAATACAAAGAATATCAATTACAAATGTTCGTTAAATATTACAATTGTCGTGAATTTTGAATCGTGTTATGGTTTATAACTAAATGTAGCTTCTTTATTAACTACCGTTAAAGTATTTAAATTTTCTAAATTCGGGTGAATGGTCATTTTCTTAAGATGTAAAATTTAAAACTGTTTCGATAAGATACCACACATTTTACAAAATAATAAATAAATAAATAATAAATTTTGTGGGTCTGTTGGTTCATTTACTACAATTCTGAAACCAGTAACATAACTTTAAAAAGCAGAAAAAAAACGTGTGGCACTCGGAGACTGCCGTGGTACAGCTATTGCATAGCATTTTTTATCAACATATGCAATTATAATTATTTATTTCTTTTTGCAGTATTTTTTTTAATATTAAATCAAATTACACTTTTTGAGCGTGTCATTTGTAGGGCTGTTGATATTTTTATATATATCGGGTTTTCGATATATCGATATTTTTAATTATATCAATATCGGGGTTTGATGTTTAAAAAATTATATCGATATCTCGATGTACAGTCTTTATTTAAAATAATTGTTGTTTTTTACGTGAAAGATGTTTTTAATTTTTTAAGTGGGTTGCTAACTTAATTGTATTTTCGCTGCTTTTATGTATTTTCGCTCATAAGTTAGATGAAACACTTCTTGTATCAACTTTTTAAAAATACATACCATACTTACATACTAACTTTTAAGCTATCGCGTTTCATTCCCCCCGACTAAAAAGAGGGGTGTTATATGTTTGACCTGTCGATCTGTGTATCTGTGTATCTGTCTGTGGCAAATTTGCGGCCAAACGCGTGGACGGATTTGAATACGGTTTTTTTTAATCAAAAGCTATGCTCGTCGAGATGGTTCTTATTTATGTTCTATTGAAATAGAAATAGTCGTCTCCAAGATATTGACGTTTTATTAGTGCGGGGGAGAGGTTCTTATGCAATAATTTGCTGTTTTCGGCCAAACGCGTAGAGAGTTTCGAATGCGGTTTTTTTAAATCAAAAGTTATGCTGGTAGAGATGATTCTTATCTATAATTGATTGACATGGCAATAGTCATCTCCAAGATATTGACGTTTTATTAGTGCGGGGGAGAGGTTCTTATGCAATAATTTGCTGTTTTCGGCCAAACGCGTAGAGAGTTTCGAATGCGGTTTTTTTAAATCAAAAGTTATGCTGGTAGAGATGATTCTTATCTATAATTGATTGACATGGCAATAGTCATCTCCAAGATATTGACGTTTTATTCGTTCGGGGGAGAGGTTCTTATGAAATAATTTGATGTTTTCGGCCAAACGTGTGGACGGATTTGATTGCAGTTTTTTTAATCGAAAGCTATGCTCTCGAGATGGTTCTTATTCATTTTTGATTGAAATAGAAACAGTCGTCTCCATGATATTGACGTTCTAATACAATAATTAGCTGTTCTCAGCGGCTTCTCCCGCGCTATATAGGAAAAAAAGCCTTGTTATGAAGGCCAAAAGGATTTTACCCTTACTTACTGAGCTAAAGTAATTTATTAGGGATAGCTGTTGCCCGTGACTGCGTCCACGTAGACTCTAAAAATATATTTAAATGTCTCATGATCGTAGTCGTAAAGAATCAAGGGCAACAGCTAGTGATAATATATATCCCTTCATTATAGTGTTATTACTGATTGTAAATCATTTTAACTCTAAATGTTTGTTTCTTAATGTTCGTATATTATGAAACCTAACTATCTACCTACCCTTGTCTTGAAACAAGTTACTTAATACATTTATAATTTATTACATTGTCGAAACTTTCACGTGGATCCTTATTTTATTAAATATAATATATATATTTCTCGTATTAAATATAACCTTTGTACATCTTAATGTAGGATCCGGTCCCGTAGTTTCGGAGCCCATTCAATTCAAACAAACAAACAAATCTTTCTTCTTTATAATATTAGGAAAGATTAATAGAAATTCTTAAACAATTGAAAATTTTGTGTGTCTGTAAGTTCATTTAGTACAGTTTAGAAAGCAGTAACATAATTTTAAAAAGCAGAAAAAAAAATAAAAATTTTAAAAACGAATGTAATCCAAATACGAATATGTTTTAGTCCATTTAAACATATTAATAAAAAATATTACTACACTTTTAAAAGCGTCTTTGAAGTATCGGTAGACTCATATTCGCGGCCAACGAATTTATTGCCAGAGTAGATTTGTATAATTTTATGTAAATGCTCCGAATTATCTGTAATATAATAGCTATTAAATTGTGCCAATTAAGAATTTGCTATCTCAGAACTGTTCGGAGAAGCGCCATCTAATTAACGTCAAAAAACCTCTATCAAATTATAGCGGTATTAGTCTGAGTTTTCATAGCTAATTGAATATTCGTATGAGATTCCACTCGGGATCACGAATATTGAGTCGTAATTGAAAATTGATTGCAATATTACTGAATACTGTGATTTCTGATTACATGTCGTAGAAATTTACGTTAGTATTTAGGAGTGGAGAAATAATAACAGATATTTGGCTTTGAATTTACATCAAAACATTTGGCAGTAAAGAAATACTAAAATTGGTTTGGGTATTAGAGAATTATTATCGATAATTTTCATTTATCGCATTACATTAGTAATATTGTTATTTAAATGTACTGTTAATAATATTTATTATTAATAATTTAAATTGTAAATACATTGGATTTTACATGTGTTAGTTCATAAGTTTCAACAGTAGCGCCACCTACGCAATTAATTATGGATTATGTTTAGTAGTAGTATTATATTTAGTATTTACTATTAAATGTTTTAAGAATTAATTAATAGAACTTAATATAAGGTATTAATGATAGCATCTGTAAGTTGGTTATGAAATTGTAATCACCTAAATATTATAATGTTAAAATATTATAAAACAAGTTGTAAGGGCTGCTCTCGTCCATTCTATTACAAATGTTTGGATATTAAACATTGAAGTGCAAGTACTGGGTGTTACTGAAACAAGTCCTAACAGTACAAACTTATTTAATTTTAACATTATACACTAGTAATAATATTTTTTTTACTCTAATTAGTAAATGAGTTTTCACTTTTAACTCTAATTACCGCCTGGATTCATTTTGAGAAACCTTTGGTTATTTCTGATATCCGTTTGTATAATTATGAGCAATTAATGGGTACCGATTCAACCGAAATGTTTTTTTAATTCTTTTTTTCTATTTTTCTTCTTTGATTTATTACATTAACGCCTGCGCCTTGCGAGTGCTAAAGAATTTATTTCTGCATTAAGATAGTTACTTTAACTTAATATACATACAAAACGACGAAAAAAACATACCTCATCAGACCACACAGAATAGTTTTGTCAGGAGTCTATTATTCACGCCATATATCAAACTGTTGTATAAAAATTTTACGAGTCATAAAATTCACTGCCAATATTGAGATCCAATATACCGGACAATGGTCTGATGATTTATAAATAAGGACAAAATATGACTTGCCCGTTATAGCAGTGACATGATTTGTATCATTATTAGTTATTTACATGTAATAAGTGTAATGGTTTAAAAAAATATATATATTCTGCACGTCTATTTAGTCATAATTACACAATTTTTTAATATTTCTTTAAATATACTCTTCAAACTTCAATAGACTGATATTATGAAATGTATAATTCAAAGGTCAATAAAACAAAATGATCACTATTTTATTTTTATATACCTAGTCTTGCTATAAATATTGTAACAAAGAAACATTTTTTTTTTAAAATTGCAATTAACATTTCCAGGTCCTTCGCCTTCCGAATCGCAAGCTGCAGAGTCGACTGCGCCTCGTGATACTGATTCTGCAGTTGGACCCCCATTTTCAGGTCCGAGCTGCGTCTGCGGCGACACCGGAGGAAGGCCCTACGAGCCCTGCAACAGCCCGAAGTTTGGCAATTTCGAGCTACCACCAGTAAACACCCCTGCGCTGGACCCGGAACCCCACCCTTGGCATGGTCGCGTTGCATAGCCTCGATAAAGCCTCGCGCATGCGGCCAGCCAACCCCTCGACGTCGATCTCCTTGCTGGGTGGATTAGGAAAGGCCCAGCCCTAGACTATGGCCGCCTCGACAGCCCTTTCCCGATCCAGCCGCTGGACTGCCCAGCGAGGAAACAGACTTCCCCCCGCGGTGGCCCGGCCAGAACCAGTCGAATCGGACGTATAAATGGTCCGATAGAGTCTACACCTCCGTCTCGACTCTCCAATCGTCGACCAGACACACGACAGCTGGGATGGCCAACGAAACTTCCACCACTGAACTCCTTTGCTGTCGCACGCAGGTCGGTTCGGAGAGAAGTGACCAGATCTGGACAGCCCTACCCCTACGTCCGTGACGTGGTTCTTCCAGGCCGCGGATTTGGCGTTCAGATCGTTGAGGAAGATGACTTTCCCTGACGCCTATCTGCGAATCGCAGCACTGACGGAGTCGAGCAAAACCTCGAGCTCCTTCAGGCTATGATTGGAGCGATGGGAAAATCCGTAACCAAATACAATAGATACACATAGTAAAATAATAATTGAAAACATTTAGTATTATTAAAACGTAAATTATTTAAAACGAAGATTAAAGGCCACTAAATAAATTGTCTTTTATTTGAAGATATATTGTAATGGAGAGTATTAGAATCAACCTAGGAACAGTAATGTATTTAATTATTGTTTTTTTCTATTATTAAATTTTCTAATTTTTCTTTTAAATAAGTGGATAATTAATGCTGAGAGATGACATTCCCATATAATTATAGGTTTTCTCCCACTATAGCATTACGATTGTAGGCTTTTGTTTAAAACTTATGTTTTATACGGTATCTTAATATGTTTTTAAGAAAAGATAATTCATATAAAAATATTGCAGGTAGGTATATTGTAAAAGTAAAATTTTACAAGATAGAAATCGAACGAACACATCAAAATGTCATTTTATATAAAACTGACTGGAATTTGTTTTGAAAATCTAAATTGGTAACAGATACAAACAAAGCGAACAAAAGCGCTTATGGCGTAATAAATCAAAGTTGTAAATCAGTGGGTCCCGCGAAATGTAAACGTACAACATTAAAAGTTGTCTACCAGTCGGCTCGCGGCCAAAAATCAGCTTTTCACTTTGTTAGGATTTTATTTGCGCGTCCCTGCTATTTGATACTATATACCTGAGTGACAAGAGTTAGCGAGCAATACATTTTAAGGAAAAATTGGTTACTTTACAAAAAATTATACAATATTACTATACTTAACATTATATAAAAAAAGTGGAAGAGAGTAGAGAGTTTCAATTAGAATCAGATTAATCTAAAAGACATACCGGTAATTGTTCGTTATCGCGCCATCAATAATTTCGTAGCAGATTTTTTTTACAACTACCTTTCGGCCATCGGTGCTTCGTTAAGTAACTATAGCAGATAGCTGGCCGTGAATCGAACCCGGCCCCCCATAAGTGTGACGAGCCGATGGACATGGCTCGTCACACTCTGGAGGGTTGCGCCGCCTGGGGCCCATAAAGGCACGCCTTGGTGACGTAATAAACGCGATGCTCGGCAGCGACGGGTCTGCTATGGTCTCCTTCTGCGAGGCCGTAATGGTGAAGAAGGAGGCCGCGGAGGGGGAACGGGAGGCGATATCCTCCAACTAGCTCCATCGAGGAAAGCGAGTGGTGCTTATGAGGCGCTACATACACCTTCTAGCGCCGCCGTAGCGACTCTGAGGAGGGAGGGGAGTGGGGGGTGTCTGACGAACCCCTCTCACCGTGCGTACGGACATGAGGGCGCCGATCGCGCCCTACTTTATGCCCTGTTGTGGTAGCAGTGGAATGCTAGCGCGATCCGGCTTACTAGATACTTACAAGGCATAATTCACTTGTGAAAGAAAATCAGCCTTAAAATCGCTGGTAGCGCGAAAAGGTACAATTGCCATTATATCTTGCTTTGTAAAGTGTTCGTTTATATATATTCATCCTGTTATAATATAAATTATTTTTACTAAGTGCACTAATAACCACCTATTTATTCGGATAACATCGACTTGTCCCGTGGACCACTTGCGCCACATTGATCTCTCTTCTTACTGAAAGGGTTCACGTCTAAGCTTCTATAGGTCGATCCTAAAAGGCTTTGTTAGATAAGACTTGTTTGGGCCAATCTTTTTTCAAAAGCTGCGTTATCAATTTAATCATCGAGGACTTTTATGAGCATTTTTTGCTTTACTTTATGGGAGGGTCGAGTAAACCCAGACTCAAACAAAGCTTAATGTTCAGATTAAGACTGTTATTAAGAATTACATTTTTTTTTCATACTTTATTATTAAGCTGAAATAATAACTAAATCATTTTCTTAAAACTATAAGAACATATTTTTTTGCACTTATCAACTAAACTTCTTCATGTTTTTAACACTTTTTCTATTATTGATAAAATTAATTTATAGATACAAATCAAAATAATCATAAATGTTATTTTTATTATTTTTAACGTCTTTACTTGTCTTTTATCAGTCCTTGGATTACGGACTGTTTGATATATTTTAATGTTTTAAATGTCAAAGGACAGGCAAGAGGGTATCGATAGGACAGAATTAATAATGCTAAGTATATAATGGATTAGCTTCTTAAGAACCTTTTAACAAAATATAGTTACCGAGAAGATGATGGGTAAATGGAATTGATATTTATGTGCTCTTCATGTAATAAAACTCACAAACATTACTGTAATGGTAAACGAATAAAAGCCGACTGACAGTATCTCTTTATTTTTTTTTGGTTTCTAAAAATTAAGGGTTCTTTTATATTATTTAAAAATAAGTATTAATTAAGAGAAGATCGTCGTCGTATAATATAACGTTTTTAATACGCTTTTATTAGCTTGGGTTGTATGTATCTATGTATGTAACGGAATCTTCGAGCTTAATTTTCACCAGGTTCCAGCGATCCGATTAAATTGAAACTTTGCACACGTATCAAGGACCGATGACAATGCAATAATTTGATAAAAGTTTCCCAAAAAAAAAAAAAAATAAAAAATAAAAAAAAAAAAATAAAGAATAGTTTAAAAAACTAAAAAAACACGCTTTTATTGCTAACCGAACTAAAAACTAGAAAATATTTTTTAATGACTAATAAATAATATTAATTTAATAAATAAATATTAATTTTATTGGAAGAGATACAATAAAGTGGCCATAGATGCCTTTAGGCCTAAACATTCGATTTAGGCTTGTAAATTTTATAAAATATATATATATATATATATATATATATATATATATATATATATATATATATATATAATATGGCTTCAATAACTGCACATATATTTCTTAAGATAAATAACAACATTGTTACAAATTCTCAATTTACGCATTACTCTTGTTGGTGAGCATTTGCGCGACCGTAAAGGCATCCTGCAGTTTCTAAGACTAATGTGCCAAACAATACGCGATTTTTTTAGGAAACCCTGTCAGGGACCCGTCTGCAAAGATACTGAAGGTCAGAAAAAGGTTGCAAGACTGTCCTGCAAAAAAAGACTGAAAAAGTAATTAACCTTGACAGAACTGAAACAAATATATCTGCACTAAGTTTGCAATATTGTACTGTAGAGACTGCGCATATGTAAGCAATGATATGACTGATTCATAAAACTAATTTGTAATTTTATTTGTAGTCTTATTAAATGTGATTTACATGTATCCTAATTATTAATATTTTAGAAAAAAAGTTTATATTTGGTTCAAGTTTTGTGACTTTAAAGCAAAGGTTGTTATTTTTGTTAATATTTTGTTCCACTATCATAAAAAAAATATTAAAAAGAAAGTTTTACTTCAAGTTCTTTTTACTCATACATGACCACTTAAACTATAGTCGTTTTATCCAATTACAGCCATATATTAGTAAATTTCTCGTAATTATTGAAATTATGACGATTTTCTTCACGGGTCTCCTGGACCCAACCCTACTATCGTTGTAACATATTTTAACTGTGCTGACGCCGGGTTAATGAATTAGACTTATTCCTAAGAGACTTCAACAGTAGAAGTACTAAGGGTCTATTGACAACTTAACGACGTCAATCTGGATTTTTCCATTAATTGGGAGGTAAAACTAACCACAATGATGAAAGTAAGTCCCATTGAACCGTGAAGGCGATTGGTTTCGGATCAATGCCCGTTGATCGATCATACGGAGACCACTGAGTGATTCTTTCTAAAAAAATCTAAGTAATGAAATGATTTCTCAATTTATGAGTTTGTCACAGACTAAAAAATAAAAAATAAACAATAGTTTAAAAAACTAAAAAAAACACGCTTTTATTGCTAACCGAACTAAAAACTAGAAAATAATTTTTAATGACAAAGAGTATAAAATTACAGTAGTAGAACATCGAACAATTAATCATAGTGAATCGCCTTAATATAAAATTATAATAAAATTTAAGTTATAAACAGAATAATTCAATTCTGAGTAAAAAGCGTGGGGTGCTCGATATTTAAGGTATTACAATCATTCTATTAGCAACTATCTATGAGAGGATAGTTAAGAATCACAGTAAAATGCACCCCACGATTTTTACTCAGAATTGAATTATTCTGTTTATAACTTAAATTTTATTATAATTTTATATTAAGGCGATTCACTATGATTAATTGTTCGATGTTCTACTACTGTAATTTTATACTCTTTGTCATTAAAAATTATTTTCTAGTTTTTAGTTCGGTTAGCAATAAAAGCGTGTTTTTTTTAGTTTTTTAAACTATTGTTTATTATACCGATAAAATTAAGACAAACAAAAATAATCCTCTGTGAGTACTCGTTTGAGTAGTAAGGACGATATTTTTAAAATCTAGTCTGTGCCCACCTTTATAACAAAATGAAGAGATAAAATACAAAATATTACGATTTTTTCCTTTCCTTTTCTTTTTTTTTATATATTTTCTTACTTTTATCCACGGTCACGTCGCCCGTGCAATTTTCACATTTAGTGTGTATTTGTCCGATTATACATTGATATTTAAGATAACATGCCCAAAAATGAATCTGTTGCTAAAAGTTATCTTAAAGACTATGTTAGTGAGTCCTTTACACAGTTATTGTTTTTTTATCATTTTAATATAATTTTTTTATATACATAAAGTCGTAGAACAAATGTTCTAATACACTATTGTAGCGGCCTCTCTGTTCTTTTTATGTTTTTCACTCATTACGAGCAGGTTTTCACGATAGCAAAGTTTGTGTCTTTTATGGCCATCTTAGTATTATATTCTATTATGTTGTATTATCGTATTAGTATTATATTCTATCAATGTATGTAAAAACTATAAACCTTGAAACTGGTAAGCAGCAATGGTACGACAATAAGAGATTATTAACTTCTTTATTTGTTAACCGATTGTTAAAAAAAACAAATTATAAAGTGATTCCCCTTACAATGTATTCCCGAAAAATGCATCTAAATCGATTAATCCGTTTCTGAGATTGGCATGCACAAATATACAGACATACAGACGAACAGACAAAATGAAAAAACATTGTTTTTGGTTCTCTTGCTTATATAAAGGCCCCCCATAATATATTTTTTTAATATTTTCCATGTACAGGAATGATTCAGTGACCATTTTATTATATGTATAGATGTAGTGTGTAACTATTTCTGCACATTAAAATCTACTGTGTCACTCTCACGGGTAGCTGGTAGAGGTCTCTTTCTAGAGATAAATTTATCCAATGTTTTTTTAGTTTTCTTTTTGTTTTTTTTTATATCACTAAATCTTGTACATAAGTAAAATATAATAAATAATAGAACTTGGCATATTTGGAAGTAGGTTCGAAGCGAATGGGAGTATCAGAAATTAGTATCAAATGTTTATCATCCAACTTTGAGAACTTTATGACGAGGACAAAGAGTTACAATGTTATAATGTTTATTATTATTTCTTCAATTTGATTTTTTAATTTTTTTTTTTTAATTTTTTTTGGGACTTTTATCCTATTTGGATATGTCAGCCCCATCGTAACCTAAACTTACAATTAATTCTGCATTGAATCAACTTATATACTACCTTACCATTTATGAAGAAATATTTCAATAACTGATTTAAAACTTTCTGTGGTCGTTTGACTAAGAAGATATACATAACTACCTACATGATACATCATATTTTTTAGTAGAATATTTATGCACAAGTGCTTCTCTTTGTGCTCTATATTTATTACAGTTTATAATAAGTGCTGGACATCATCTATCGTACCGTAAGTGTCACAATTGTTAGAGTTAATTTTTTTCATTAGAAATGAAAATTTGTTCGAAGGATAATGTCCAGAACGGAATCTATGATCTACGACTATACATTTTCTGTTTAACTTAATATTATGAACCAAGGGAAACGAAGCGGCTGACCTTGTATTATTTTATAACAGATTCCTTTCTCTCTACTTTGTAGATCATTCATTATATATTCATTAAATTTATTAAAATTCACTTGTCTACAGAAAGCCGCAGTCAGACTTATGTAGTCCTGGTCTGATTTACCAACTCAGGCCCTGATCCATTAAATTCAGCACCATTATCGTACTGAAATAATAGGTCTAATAAAAAAGATCGCCGAATGTTAAAAAAAGCGCCGCTTATTAGAAATTTATTAAACTGACACAGTTTCCTAATATTGTATTGTTTTAATGTATATTAAATGTGGATCAAAATCTTTAATTTAGCGCAAAAAAAACTGTTTTATATATTTACTTAAAATATATTAGGCAACATTAACATGGCTCTACATATATATAGACAATCTCAAAAAATAAACTTTAGTTTTTAATTTGTCTATACTACAAAGTTAGAAAATATGGTTAAGAAGAAGTTTTAGAATGAATATTTTAGATCCCCATCGTCCAGATGAAGACAAAATCATATAGAATGTTAGATTTATCCAGGCGGATAGCAACGCGAAAGCTCAATTTTTTGAGTAACTGGACGATATCCCAGAGGTCTAGTTCGTGTAACTTTTCAGTCAACATTCATTCTAATTTAAATAAGCTTCTTTACATAGTATAAAGCAAAGTTGCTTCCCGCTTTCTGTTCCTACGTATTCTTAGATCTTTAAATTTTAAAACTACCCAAAGGATTGAGTAGGTTTAGATTTATAGTTCTAGTTTGTGAACGAAGTTATGACCATAAAAATGTATCAAGAATTGTCTATTATAATCTAAAAATCTGCATTCATTATTCTAGTCTAATAATTGCTAACCCGACCTCATATTACCAAAACTGGGTATGAGGAATAACTGCGGTTCTGTAAAATGGAGCAAGCCTTGTGGGTCTTCGTGCATACTTTAATAGCCAGCTGCAAGTTTTCATGTTTTATTAAACCGCTGTTCCTCCGAGGACGTGTAGGGGATATAACTGCCGTCCACAACTCGTATTCTACGCCTAATATTAATATTTTAACATATTTAGCGCTTATATAGGCTGGTGAGAAAAATGGTTTTTTGGGATTGTTTCTTTAATTATAAAAATTATGAAAAAATGGACAGGCGAAAAGTTGTGGGAAATTTTGTGACGTACCTTATGGTGTGCCTTAAATATTCACAGCTTAGTGCATAAACGAAATATCTTCGACCTTTTGTTAAATGGCATGAGGAGTTAAAAGTCTCACAAACGGTTCTTCTTAGCATTCTAAAAATAAGCTGAAAATCAACCATTTCTGAGTTATTGAAGTTTTTTAAGGACAGTAATTAATTATTCGATATACGTAATAAAAAATGCATTTAACCATGAATCCATTCCAATGACAATTATGATTCATACTGAATTTTATTATATTCTACTCTTTTTTCTCGCGTGTACACGGACAGATCAGTGGCACTATAAGTGACCTTAAATACTTCTTTTATTTGTATAAACCCTCAATAAATAAATAAAGTGTATAAAAAAATTTCAATATAAAAACCAGTACCATGTCGAAAGTAAAAAAAAATCGGCTCCTACTACCATCAAACTTGCAGTATTATCCGCTGGGTCAATCTTAAGATTCTCTGAAAATTACGTTTTAATCTATTCCGTGGTTTCTGTGTGCCCGAGTAACCAGAGTATTTATTGTAATAGTTCCAAAAATCGACTGATCTATAGATCAAAATTAATACTCAGTTCCAGATGACCCAGAAAGTACAAATTTAGTATCCAAATAGATTATTTATATAAATTTTAAATTTTTGATTCTATTAGCAACACTTATTTTCAGTGCCTGTAATGTAAGAACCACCAATTGATTATATAAACGTAGTAAACATAGGATAATACAGTATAGTTACAAAAACCAAATAGTTATTGGTACAATTAAATTTATTATAATCTATGAAATTTATTATGAACTAATAAATTTATTATGAAATACCTACCTACTAATAATTTCTTTCAAAGAATAATGATATCCCATCAAAGACATAAATGTGAAATGCGAGCCAAGGTAAGTTTTATAATATACTGGTTTTTGACTCGAACGAAAAAAAGAAGTGAAATGGGTGCCAAGTTCAATAGTCTGTCCTGATATTTATTTATAACAACATAATATATTTTATAGCCAATTAAAATATAATTTCTTTGGATAATATATTGAAGCCTCAGATCTGACTTAGTATACGCTGTAAGTTCTTATTTTATCTTCCGAAAATTTTGCTAGCTACTAGAAACTAGCTAGTGAACGTAGAGGTCTTTCATGACGTTTACGTACGTATTTATTAATATTTCGAATATGAGAACTAGATAGTATGACTAATATAACATAGCTAATATAAAAGTTAACGGATCCAATCTAAAAATAAAGTATGCCTTTAGTACTTTAAGTTTCAAAACATAAGCAAACTTTCTATATTTATCATAACAAAATCACAAAATTCAAAACTAAAACAACATAATATTCTCAGAGCAGCGTACAACGGCACGGAACCAAAGTTAATTATTATGTCATGTTGAACAAGCGCTTTCAGACTTAGAAACACATTTGTTATGTTATATACAGTTTTTTATTACAAATAAACTGTCCTTAATAAATTGTTTGTTTAAATAATAGTTAATAATCTAAAAAAAATGTCAAAGTACTTTTTAAACAACTTCGAGTCACAATTGGATATGTCAAACAAATTAGAATTTAATTCTTTGTTTTTGACTTTTCGGTCATTAGAAAACAATAGTAATCATTAATTTATAAACAGACACCGACGGAACAACAAATTCAAACAAATCGCAATTTGACAAATCTGATTTCAATGCGTCAAAGATACGAACGTGAATAATCGCAGTCTGTAACAATCGTAATTTGTATTTATAAATGGTTCATGCGACCCGCTGTTGTCCGAGACAACATAGCGTTAGATAGTGTCACATAGAACTTATTCATATCTATAACAAACACAAATTAACCCGTCGCGTCGCCGTCTACATCCTATGGCGGACCCTGTAGTTTTAATTATATTGATTTATTTTATATACCATAATCAGTTACAAAAATAAGAATAATAACAAAGACGTACACATAGGATAAACTTATCTCTTTAAAGAGATCTCTTCCAGCTTTCCAAGAGTGTTGGAGACGTGGTTATATTTATTTATGTATGATACTTCGTATAGTGTTTCGTATGATTTATGGGTCGTAAATATTTATAAATACTTTTTAAAACAATCTTTAAAAGAATCTATATGAATCTAAATAATAATCTCAGAATAACATAATATGTCGGTATAAATTTTATAGTCTAACGCTGGGGGCAGTTTGAGATCACGCCCCGGAAGAAGAATAATAAGCGTACAGAGAACTCAACAGTTTGTAATTACACTCATACCATAAATAATTAAATAAGCTTAATATTAAGCCATAGTAAGCTTGTTTTATTTTTACATACCTATGTTTAGTTTTAAAACCTATACATAGGTATAGATTTTAAAATGTATTTATTGTAATAGTCTTTAAAAATATCTATAAATATGTATAACCATGTTACTCTTATTTAAATTTATATAAATATAGAATGAAAAATAAATCGATACGGGCAGGGATTCGAATCCGCGACTACTGGAAAACCGGCACGTCGCTCTACTAACCGAGCTACCATATCGATAGCGATTCTACATTTATATAAATTTGTAATAGTCTATCGAGGTGAATCACACATTTTCTAAAAGGCTAATCAAGCACATCAGTAGGATATAATTTAATTAATGATGTAGTTACAAACTTAGATGTCAAAAAAATGTAGTTGCGTTCTAGTTTATTAATATGTCCAAGGCATTCCATTTCGTTTTGAATGACTTACTCTTAGAGAAACTTGAAAGAATAGGAATTTGCAGACTTGCGTTAAATTGTATGGAAGGTTATTTAAAAAAATCGGAAGCAATGAATTCAACTAACAAATATGGATTCAATAAATGAAATAGAGAAAGCTGTCGTCCACTAATTAAAAAATTAGGAATCATTACCCGAACATCAATGTATATTTGTAAAAAACTACAAGGATCTTTTCAAAACCAAAGAATATCTGTTCCCAAGAAATACTAGGCCATCAGACACATTAGTATTAAAAATGATGCCTAGAACTTCCCTGGTTCAAAATATATATTTTTTCCATTCTGTCTTTTTTACATATTTTTTGTATTAGTATTATTTTCTTATGTTTTATGTTAGTACAATTAATATTTTCTAGTTTTCAAATGGATCCCTTTTGGGAAAGGCCTCCTCCACTTGTTTCCATTCTTTTATTTTATTTTTAAAGCCAGTCTCTATAATTTCATCAGTCCACTTTTTTTGCAGTCTTCCTACGTTTCTTTTACCTATTGGTCTCTTCCATGTTGTAGTTTGTATAGTCCACCTATTATCTGAGAGTCGTGAAATGTGTCCGACCCATTGCCATTTCGATTTGAATGCTTGGTTTAAAGCATCGTTTAGTTTTGTTTTCCTTTTTATCGTCTGGCTGTGTATCTTGTTTATTTTCCTTAGTTTTAGCATACTTCTTCCATTCAACGCTACATATCCTAATAGATTGTTTTATATTCTTTGTGAAAGTCCTAATTTTGCAACCATTTAGCATGGTTGGTAGAACGCAAGTTTCCATTACAGTTTACTTTATTTCTAAGCTATAGTTGCCTTTTAGAATTTCCTTTTGACTCAATTTTTTTTCAGGATTGATTTAATCGGCGGTTTATTTCCTCTTCATTTCTTTTATTGCTGAAAGATATTAAATTGCCTAATTATATATATTCTTCTACAAATTCCAATCTTTGTGATCCAGTATTTACTAGTATTAATAGAACACTAGTAATAGTTTATGTTTTGATAAAATTCATTTCCATGCCTACTGTGGCATTTTCTTGATATAATTGGTTAAGTATTGTTTGTAGTTCTTTTGGATTTTCATTAAAGATGACCATATCGTCTGCAAATCTAAGGTGGTTTAAGGATGATTTATTGACCTTGATACCTTTATTCTAGTTTGTATTATTAAATACTTCTTCTAGTAAGGCTATAAATATCTTAATAGAGGTCTCCCTGTCTAACTCCTCTTTCTGTCCTGATGGTTTTACCACTTTTTTTTAATTTTATATATCTTTGTACTCCAGATGGCAGTATGACTAATGCTATCAAAAGGTTTGCTGTAGTCAACAAATGCTATATAGAGGGTTTTATTATGTTCTTTATATTTTAAATTTTTTGGTCGACTCAATGTATATGGTCTATAGTTGAATAACCCGATCGAAAACCAACTTGCTCTTTAGGTTCTGCAGCGTCGATGTAGCCCACTGTGAAGATATGGTTTCTGTGTTTAGTAATAATTTAAAAAGTTGGGTGAGGTGAGTTACTATGGCCGGTGTTCCTATTTTAATGACCTCATTTGTGATTGTGATTTATGAAGACCAGGACTTTTGTCTGTTCTTGTTTTGGTTTCTGTAGGTCCCGTACCCAGTTGTTGTATCCATTTCTTGTGTGATATTAGTTCGTTCATTGCCCGTTTTGTATTTCTATGTTTAGCCAGATTTGTTTCTATTATTCCTTTTCTATACATTTCATAATCTTATTTAATTGATTTATTTGTTTTTTAAATACTTTACTAAGTTCCATTTTAGTTCCTTTACTTTTTAGGTATTGTTTTAATAAGATCTGATGTCTTTTTTAATAAGTTTTTTAGTTTTAGAAGTTATTATCTTGTTTGTTTTTGTTGTTTCCAATTTTGTATATAGAGCAATAATTACAGCGTTTTCCAATGTAATATATTTGTACGTTATTTGTTTTTTTTTCTCGAGTTTTGACAAACTTGTTTGTAGATGTGTGGTAATTGTTCTATTTCCTTTAATGTTGTTGGATGTTTTAAAATTGTTATGCAATTTGTTCTTTTTAACCCATGACTAAAAAGAGGGATGTTATAAGTTTGACCTGTCGATCTGTGTATCTCTGTGTCGGTCTGTGGCAATGCAGCGGCCAAACGTGTGGACGGATTTGAATGCAGTCTTTTTTAATCGAAAGTTATGTTCTTCAAAATGGTTCTTATTCATGTTTGGTCGAAATAGAAATATTCCTCCCCAAGATATTGTCGTTTTATTGGTGAAAGGTTTTTGAGATGAAATAATTTTAACTCTAAATGTTTATATTTATTAATATTCGTATATATGAAACCTACGTATCTACCTACCCATATGAAAAAGCCTTGAATCATGTTACTTAATACATTTATAATTTATTACATTGTCGAAACTTTCACGTGGATCCTTATTTTATTAAAAATAAAATGTTTATTTCTCGTATTAAATATAACCTTTGTCCTGTAGAATTCTAATGTTGAAAGATTTTTTCAAAATCGCTCCGTAGTTTTGGAGCCCATTCAATTCAAACAAACAAATCTTTCCTCTTTATAATATTAGGATAGATTAATAGAAATACTAAAACAATTGAAAATTTTGTGTGTCTGTAGGTTGATTTAGTACGATTCAGAAACCAGTAACATAACTTTAAAAAACAGAAAATAAATAAAAATAAAAACAAAAAAAATCCCGATACTAAAATACCTCTGAAAAGAATAAAAATAATATTATTATGTACTTATTGAACTCGTTGAGTCGGGGGACTCTTTAATAAAGGAAGAAATTAAAATACAAATAAGTTAACAAGGCATATAAAGAAATAACGATATCGAATCGTCTAATCTAAGTCCTCAATGATTAACTTCGTAAAATAGACACCATCGTCAATGGACGTACAACGGTCCCCCGACGCAATGACTTTAATAAGTACATAATAATATTAATTTTATTCGATTTAAAGGTCTTTTTGTTTCGGGGGATTCTTAAATTTTTAATTTAATTTTTTTTTCTTTTTAGAAGTATTTTTGGATCGGAGTTTTTTTTTTTTTTTTTTTTATTGAAGTGAAAACTTCTTTAGGCGCGTTGAGCGTTTTGGTAGAGAGTAAAATCCTCCGTTCGCGTCACCGACATGCTAATGATAATAGTATATTTATAGCTATGGAGAGCCAGACTAGCGCATGCGCAGTAGCCTGTGTACACGTATACACTAATATTTGATATTTGATAATATTTTTTCGTGGATTTTAAAATTGGAAAATTAAAAAAATGTTATAATAATTTTAGATTTTATGAAATATGTTCATTTATTGTAAAATTCAATTTTACGAAGTTATAGTTTGTTTGTGTAATTTGTTAGATACGATATAAAATACGTGCTTTGTTATTTTTTTGCCAAATAATTATTTATGAACTTATATAATTTAATTTTACTATTAGAAAAAATATTGTAACATAATTAAAATTTCTAAATTTCAATTTTTTATACTTGTTTAGATCCTTAATCCCACGAGAAAAAAACTTGAAGATATCTTTAGACGGGGGCAAAAGAAAAAGACAAGAAGGTGATGAAGAATCAGAAGTAACGAATTTTTGCATATAGTTTTCATTACTCTCAAGATAATATTTCCGTTTTCACTTCTATCGGCAGTCCCACGACTGCTATTTTTATTTTTTTTTAATATAATTTTTTATCTTCTGAGTTATATTTAATGAAATACATATTCGTCTACACCACACAACATACAGACACACACCGTCTATACCGGTATAGACGAGGTCCCAACTGAGTAAGTGCTCCGTTGCTCCGGCGTTCTGCCGTCGGAGGACGCTAGTGTCCAAATTTCCTTAGCTTCCCTCCCGACTAACGACGCCCCGAGCCGAGGTCCGTGTCTCAATCTGAGACGCCCTCGGGACGTCGTTCCCCATGGGGGCCCATCTGGCCCCCCCTTTTTAAGGGTGGGTCTCCTGACCCACCCGCTCCCCCGGTGACGCTGTAATAGCCAACAGGGCTAACAGCATAGACAGACAAAAAAAATAAAAAATAATAAAAAAAAAAAAAAAAAAAAAAAAAATCCATATTCGTCTATGGTCTGAAGCAAAATTTATGTTTGAAATGATTTCTATATTTGTAACGAATTTATGTTTGTTACATAGTATACAGTCAATTTTGTTTGTTGTTTTCTGGTCTCGAGGGATCCATTTCCATTTTCTATTGTTTTTTTTGACATTTGTATTCTCGGGCAAAAGCGCTAAGCATAAGCTTCTCACCTCTGGCATTTCGTTTGTCATAGATTTATCTACCTTTGACAGGTTGTTCATATTCTTTTGATTTCCCTATTTTTGCGTTGAAATTAGGAAATTTCTAATTATAGGAATAATTAGTACAATGCCGTACAAGATGTCGGGAGCTGTTCGGATACTATCATAGAATTTGTCTATTTCACTATCTGAAGCTTTTTGGTTGGGGTTTAGACTTATATGAGAGACAGATATTTGTTTTGGAATTTTAATTGTAATATCGCTACTCTTTCCGAGACTCCTTTGAAGTTCACTTTGAAATGCTGATAACAGTCCATTCTATTCTATAAAAAATTAAGTGCTAAAACATAAATATTTTTTAATTTAAATGTAAGCATCAGGCATGTTATGAAAATCATCGCAATCATTAATTGCATTGTCTTCTAAAGTAACTAAAAAAATCGTTAACCTTGAAAAAAATAACAAGAAACAATGATTTTAAGCGCCAGATTGAAATAGACCATTTTAAACTAGTTTATTGCTTGTTTTATTAGTTGAAAATTTTATCGAATATGGTATAAAATATAGGAATGAAGAAAGGCGGTCGACCTAACGTTGATATTTAAAAACTCTAATAAGTTTTAAAAGCAAACAAAACCAGGCTATGCTATCTTATATCATCCTACATCTGATGGCTACAGGAGGCTAGGAGTGTTAAATGTATTCTTCTATATTATCCTCAAGGCATATATCAATGAATGACAGGGAGACGTTAAAACCTTAGCTTACAATGCGTGGGTAAAAAAAATACCTAATACTTTGTATTGGGTGACATAAGCATTAATAATTCGCTATTTAACCTTCACGATGACCCCCAGAAAATTATATAAACTCTGAATATTACAATTTTGATGTATGTTTGAAAATATCTATATGGAAACATTTATATCAAGGTTAATCTTATTTAAACTTAAATGAATATAGACTGAAGGATTTTAATGAATATAGAATGAAAGATAAACCAATACGAGCACGGATTCGAACCCGCCACCTCTGGAAAGCTATCCCGTCGCTTCACCAATTGAGATACCGTATCGCTACTCGTGTCGGTGAATTAAGTATTCTATATGAGATCATCTTTATCAGGACGGTGGTGACATCTATTATGCTAGAGGCTATCCCGATAATCAAATTACAGCCCGTATCGGCTTATTATTCATTCTATTTTTTTTTATTTTTAAATAAGTTTAGCATGGCTATACATGTTAAACCATATTGTTAAAAATTTATTTAGGTTGTAATATCTTTTAATGTTTATCTAAAATGTAAAATTAGAAACATTGGTTGGGATTTTCGAAAGAAAACAAATAAACATTCTAAAATGAATGTCGAATAGCCCAAAATGCATCATATGTTTTGTTTTATGGAGTAAGGCAAAAAGATCAAATTGCCTGAGTTTTATTTTATTGCTGGAAGCAAATAAGTTTAAGTGTTGTTATGAATATAAAACAGAAAAAGTAAAATAGATTCATATTACATGTCTGACAATATATGGAATGCGTCAAATAGGCTGAAGTAACGAGTAATGGTAAATCAAAATTGAGTATAAGCGAATATCATTCGAAATGACTCAATTAAAAGTACACTTTCTCTTGTTACAATAATGGGATTAACATTGTCCTAAAAAGTTGTTCTGATTGCATTTCTGTTCTGATACTGCATTTCTGGAAAGGTCTTAGAATTAGGGTGTTTATTACAATATTACTGTGTTTCAGTAAAGTTAATTGGTATTATACCTAGTAACTCCACGAACCAATAAAAAAATAACCTTTAATAATTATAGTAGCAAAGAAATTTGTTTTTATTTATTGTACATAGAAATCTTTGCTTCCAAATATAACACCAGTACAATGAAGATTCAAACAGTTTATAATGTAGCATGTTATGCTTCATCTAGGCTTCAATAATATTTCAATCTAAAATTGAATTCCAACATAATGTTTTAAGGGCCGTTACAAATGTAAAGTAAAGCAACTTATTCCCTCCATGTGATAAAAAGTAAAATGTTTCAAGTGATATATCCTAGTCTTTAAAGAATGGCAAATTGTCTTAATGCTAATTAATATTAATAATTATCCGAAGTAAAATGATCTAAACGTTGAATAAGAGAAATCTTAAAAAAAAAACGTTAGTTTAAGTTAGAAAGAAGAAGAAAATTTGTTTCTACTTCTGCTCCTGATCGCTAAAGAAGAATATTATAACAGATGATAATATGGAAGCATGCAAAGTAAACTTAGTATATCATAAATATATATAAGTCAACACAAGCCATGAAAGTTTGAATAAAAAATTTATGGAGTTGAACGCAACTCGCATCTCGACACCAACATTAATATTGTTATTTTCTTTTAAAATGTCACATTTTTAATTGCAAGCATCATATTATTTTTTTAAATGTGTAATTTTAAACACGTACTAAATCTTAGGTGACGATTCTTTTATGTCCTAATTAATTCAAATAATTGCATAATGCTTATTATAATCTAACAATTTAATTTTGATTTTATTATTTATAATTAAGGCTACCCCTTAGTTTTGAAAAAAAATAAAACAGTTGATGGTTCGACTAAAACATGTAATGTTTAAATAGAAGTTCAATTGACTTAATAAATAATTGTAATATTGGATACTGATTTGATTAAGAGTAGTGAATATATAAAACGTCACCCAGCTAAGTGAAGGCAGTGTATGATTAAGAGAGTGAGTTGTGTAACAGTAATATATAGTGTAACAGCGATAGTAAAGAGTTTAAATAGTAAACAGTTTAGTGTTAGCAGTGCTATAAAGTGTTTTAAGGAATAGAAAGACTGACTGAATGGGGGATTCTTTGCAGAGAGAGAGAGAGAGAGTTATTATTACGTAACAAGAGAGTTCTAATATATTAGTCTAAATATAAATAAAAACAATATAAATATAAATATGAATAAAAACTATAAATAAAAATATAAATATAAATAAAAACTTCTGTCTCCTGCAACGATCTTGTCAAATATTTACTTTTTACAGTGCGTAATAAAACGGGCAGTCAAAGGGGTTTCTCGTTTCATTTATGAGTTTCTGTCGCCAGCTCTTTTCAGCTGGTGGTAGCTTTGACAATGAAAAAACGTTTTGTATAAAACTTATTTTCAATATTTTTTTTTGATATTGATTATCACTCACAATTATCAACGAGCCAATAGGGAACATTCATGTAATTTTTTTTTGACGTAAATTAATCATTTACCTCTATATATCGTAGAAAAAAATATAAATAGGTTTGAAAACATTCTAGTTTTTCTTCAAATTAAAAATTAAAACTTGTAATAAATTTGAGCCGTTCAAACGCCGTCATTTTGCGCGCGCTTTGCGTGATGTCAAATGACACATCCAGTGAATGTTTACTATGAACTTTTTAGTTATTTCATAGATATTTTAAGTTTTAATTGCTTTACAAGTCATGGAAGAAGATAAAAATCATCTTACGAGTATTGTATTGTACCGGAGTGCAAAAATAGTATTAGAAAAACACCCGACAAAGTGTTTTTTGTATTCCAAGAGATGCGAAAATACAAAAACAATGGTGTATGGTAATTAAAAGGGATAATATATGTCCTAAATCGTGTTTATATGGTTGTGAATATCAATTTAAAGTAAGTATACTTTATTTATAATAAGTTTAATCTAATAGTTTAAATTTATAGTAAGTATTAAATATTAGAAAATTTGAGTTTAAAATTAACCTAACCTATCTTACAAATTTCAGTATAACTTTCTATAAAAACCGTAATCTTTTTTTGTTTTACGCAATTTTTATGGTCTATCAATTTATTTCAGGTTAAGGAAGATACAGCAAATTGTATTGAATATAATATGTGTAACGAAACAATAAGGAGAAAGATGTAATCTAAGTTTGAAGAAAGGAGTTGTTCCTTATAGGTATATTTTTGTGGCAAAAACAAAAGCTGATAGAATGAGAATGTGCATAGTCAAAAGGCAAAGATTGACATTGGTTAATGAAGCCTTTTAAGAGTTAGCTGTCAAAAGTAATGTTTAAAAAAATTGGTGACCTTTACAAAGAAGTGATATATGTAGTAAGTCCTAGTACTGCCCATACAAATGTCTGTGATATTAATCAGCCAAGACTGAGTACTTCTCCTATTGAATGTGATGATCATAAGGCAAAGCCTTGCTTTTCGCATATTAAAGATAAATTACCAAGTGACTAAGCTGTGCAAGTTAATATTAAACCGAAGTATGGAAGTAAAGGTGTCAATGTAAATATACCTGCTGAAAAACAAAATGTAGCATTGTCACCATTTCCTCATTTAACACACAACATTGGTACACAACAGTTTTAAAAGTAAAACTATCTGTTTTAAAAAGAAAATTGTTTACTGAAAACACAGCTGATAATACTTGTATAGCATCTTATATCTTCTATATCTGCTGATTATCAACCAAGTTATTTATCTGAGTCAAGTGAAGTGAAAAATGATTCAGAGGCAGAAACATTTTAAAAATGTATTGTGTATTCAAAAAGAGTATGTAGGTATTTGTTTTGTTAGAGTTGTTTGAGTATTTAGAAAATGTTTTTAAGATTACCTAAACAATTGTATCATTTAATAAAACTTTTAAGCACGAAAATATAGGTTTAAATTATTTATTTTTCTCAGTCATACTGATACCACAGTATGAACTTAAACGCCGATATATTGAATGGTGTGTCAAATGACGTCACATTTCCTTTCGACCAATGGTGGCGCGTTTTGGAATTTTGAATTTCGCTCCCTAAATTTACACTTTTAAAAAATGATTTTATTATAATAAGATGATAAAAAGTTATCGAAAAAAAAATATTTGAGACCATTTAAATTTTTTTGCATGTTCCCTATTGCTTTTACTAAGAAAGAGAGAACAGAATCTAAGAAAGAAATTTGCAATACCGCATTTATAACAATTCACATGTGTGTATTAAGTTTTGAGCGGCAATGGTTATTGTACATGACGAAACTCTTGATAAGTTGTTCTTGATTTTTGTATAACTAATTTTGTCATACCTACTGTTTATGCATGCTGTGGCAGCCTATCACTAAGGCTACACTACATAAATATATAAAACAATTGTAACTCTTCTTTTCCATGATGTTTTAGCGTATCCTTTGTTAGTTGTCCTATAAATAAATAAACAAATTGTCGGTCATTTACTGTAGTTACTGGACTGCGATTGTGACGTACAAATGTTTGGCGTAGGATTACTTTAAAATTGGAACGTGCCGGCGAAGACGTTCTGGATCCTACTTATTTGACTTTCAATTATACTCAAGTTCTGATCAAATACTCATAGAATTGAGTTGCACAATGGCATTAACTACAATGATCATTCAAGATATGAAGATGTAGATGCATAAAGTAAATATGTATATAATTTTTTTCTTTTACGTAATATTAACGTAATCGATTTAAGTATTGTTTTTAGATGATATATTTTATAACACTAAAACGATCCACCCATGAGGGAGCTTATATTGAAATTTTAAATAAATACAGAATGAAAATATTATCAAAACTAATAATTATTTATTAATTTATTTATTATTATTTCATTACATCAAGTACAGGAGACGTTACAATTAACTACATACAATTATGCGAGAAGTCACGAAGGATGGTTTCAACGCGGCTAATTAAACTGGATATCTCACTAGGAGACCCTATGCTGAGATATCCAGTGATCTCTTTAACCTTACTACTACACCTATGTTGCAACTTTTCCATCTAAAATTATGTATTCTCATATTATTACATATTATGGTGACAACAAACTTGTAAATAACGTTAAGATAATAATAATAATACTAATAATAATAAATAATTATAATAATGTAATATAATAAATATTATACTATTAATCATAATTATAATACTAATAATGATAGATTAATATATTTATATAAATTCAATATACTTTTAGATATATACGGGGATATAAATCAAATGTTAAATGTTACCTATAAAAATGACAAAAGATTTTTGGTGCTATTATAATCTAAACTTTTTAACCCTTTTATTAAGACTATCTTAATATTTTTTGGTCGCCTGTCTTGAATGTTTAATATTCTATTCACTTTATTTGCTAAGAATTAACCAAGAAAAGGAAAAAACCTTTGAGCATATCTTGTTTTGGTTTTTGGAATAGATAGATAGATTATTCTGTGACGCTTAGAATAACTAATATTTATTTTTATTTTTAATTGCCTTAGAAGAAGCTTTAACATAAATATTTGTCTGACAGACAATACATTACTACAATTCTAAAGTTCTCGAGTTAAATATCTAAGTGGCTTGAAGTTTATTATTTTTAGTATCATAATCTTGGCCCTTTCAGCAATAAGTAAAACCCTTTTAGTAGCACCATCTCTTGCCAAAATACAATATCGTATTAAAGATTCAAATCATGCGTTATCCTATCATAAAGCGTGACGCATGAGCATATCAGACGTGCTAGTCATTACTGTACGGTTGATCTTTTTATTAGTAAAAACCTGCATAAAACATGAGTAATGATCGGTAACATTTGAAGTTATAATGGAAATCACAGATAATTTTTTTAATCCTGATAGTATATGGTCAATGCAGCTCCTCCTCCTCTATCTCCTCTAGTCGGAAACCTGTGGGTAGGTAATATTCCATGTGACGCACACATGTTCAAATAATGTTGTGCATTTACACAAAAATTACTATTTTTGTTTATATTTATATCACCCATTAATAATATGTTTTTAAATGTACTTAAGTTATTTAGGATTTCATTTAGACTGCTTAGGAAGGGATCAATATTTCTTAAAGACGGTGAACGATAAATTGCTAGTATTATATTATATCGTTGTTTATTTTAATTTTAACCCATTAGCCTCAGACATTATTAACTCGTCAATTATTATATCTAGATTTGATTTGCAATACACCACAAGCCCGTCATTTTGATTGGCATTATTTTTTGTAAAATACGACCTTTACCCTGTCAAGTAAAGGACATTAGTTTTATTATTTAGCCAATACTCAGTTAGCACAACGATATCAACATCCAAACATAGTCGATGTAACGAAATCTGTAATTCATTTATATTGCAAAAAATACTTTGAATATTTTGGCATAAGAAGGTAATACAGCCATTGGTTTCAACAATTATTCTACTTTTTAATTCCTCCGGAGAACAACAGAAAAAATGTAATGTTCATATTTTCATTAATATTAGAGTAAGAGTATCAAAATGAGCGGTTAACAAAAACATCAAATGTATTGAAAATTTACTTTTGTACATTAAGTGAAAAAGTACAAATACGTGGGCAAATTAAAATCATAATGTTAGTGAAATATGAAAAATAACTATTAATTACTATCACTTCAACAAACATTTTAAACAATAAATGAGTATAATTTATACTTTAAGACTCGGCCACGCGTTGCTGTGGTTGCTAAGGTTTTGGATATACCTATTACATTGTAGTAAACTATTTAAGAAGTCACGGTATTAGAAAAAATAAAATAAAAATTTAAAAAACCCCCGACTGCTAAGTAAAGGAAAAATTCAAAATCCAAGCAAATTTATCAAGGACAATAACGAAATAACAATATTTTGATATTATCGTATAGTCAAAGACCTCATTCAATAGCTCCGAAAATTTTGTAAAATTGTCTATTTGACACTCATCACCGTACGTACAAAGGTCCCCCGACGTAACGACTTCAATAAGTACATAATAATATTATTATCCTTTTTAGACGTCCTCTAGTATCGGGGTATATTTATTTATTTTTTTCTGTTTTTTTTGATTAGTTCACTTATTTCTATGTTATACTAAACGAACCCACGAATACACTAATTTCCCCTGTTTAGGTTTTTACTATCAATATTGTATAAAACCTTTCGCCAATAAAATTTTGGGGACGACTGCTTCTATTTGGACCAAACATAGCCAAGAACCATCTCGACAAACCAAGCTTTCGATTTAAAAAAATCGCATTGAAATCAGTTTACGTAGTCGGTCGCTACGTATCCACAGACAGACACACAGATACACAAATCTACAGGTCAAACTTATAATATCCCTCGTTTTGGGTCGGGGATTAAAAATAATGATGTGGACCGCTGTTTTTTACATAGATGCAATTTGTAAAGAACATGGCGACCTCTATGACTGATTTTCTACTACCATTACCTAACCCGTGATACAGTAATATAATAATTATTAGTGATGCGCCGAATATTTGGTAAGTATTCGGTATTCGGTGTATTTGTCATCTTTTTCGCAATTCGTATTCGGCTGAACTATTCGGTTTTGATGCCGAATATATTCGGTTCGAGTATTTCTTTTTTTTTGGCTACACTACGCTATACTATACGACACTATACCGCTATACGTTAGGCGTCTGCGCTCCACTACTTGACCAACAGAGTGGTTGCAACAATGAAATTATTATTTACCAAAGAAGACGAAAACGTTAAAGCCTAAAAATTCACCGGATTGGGATTTGAAGGAGGTCTTTGAACACGATTGATCAAAATTATAGTACAGTTGAGGTATTTAATTTAAAATTTTATTATTATTATTTTATTTAAGTCGGTAACAAATGAGTACACTACAAATTTATAAATAAGGTATGTAGGGATACAGATACAGATAGGATACAGATAGTTTTAAATTCTTGAAAATAATTTTTGTTATTTTAATTTATTAATAATTTAATTTTTATTTTAATTTTGCACTAATCGGTGCACAATATTTTTGGTTGACCCGTTGTTTGTTATCCATTTTATCCATTTTATGTCCTATTTCTTCCACTTGTCTAGAAAGAAGTTCTTTCTTCTTTTCTAAATTGCTCATAAACTTTTTTTATGTCTTTCTGATTTTCTTGCAAAAATTTCGCAGACTTCATTATTTCCGAGTTGTTTCTGTTTATTTCAGTGAAGTCACGCTTCATGTGTTTCAAATCAGTAGAAATTTGTAATATTAAATCATTTTTCCACTCTTGGAGTATTTGACGAACTTCATCTTTAAACGACATCAAGATATCGTTTACCTCCTCAAATTCAGTATTCTTTTTTCTTCTTTATGTAACAGATAAGATTTTTTCTAAAACCTACTCAGCACCATTGAATTTGGATTCAGGTGAATTCATTTATTTGGTTGGTTTGATCATCTCGTTAACGGTAAGATAAGTCTATAATATGAGTTACTCTAAACACTTTGAATACGCAGTGTAACTGCAGAAAGGTGATATAAAACGACCGTACCAGACGGACGACGAGTGACGAATGTTTTTATAAGCAATTATTCTACATAAAATCTTATTTAATAGGATGTAAAAACCAAGTTTTTGATGTAGATGGGCATCAAAAGATAAAAGATGTACAATTTCGGTAAAGTGCAGGGAAGGTTCTCTAGAGTTAACGAGTTAATAACGCGTTTATTACTACAAATGGGGGCCTCTGGAACTCTTCTCTTGCTGTTATTTTACATTTATTGTATTTTTTTAGGATTAAATAAATTGGAAATACATAAATACCTTATTTAAACTGTCACAGTTTCACAGAATTTAGTTTAGCTGTGACATTTCAAATGATCAATGTATGTTGAAAAAAGTATGGATTTTACTGCTTTTTTGAAACTGAATTTTAAGGGAACTTCGAATAAATAAAATGACATGTTCGGAGAATATTTAAAACACCTCATTTCGAATGATTAAAAGCTAGGTTTTACTATTGAACTTCGGCTAGTGCGCCAGCGGTAATACCCGCAATATAAACTGAACAACCAGGTATTTTAGACAATTTAATGTTTCGAACAAATAGTAATACTCTAAGTTACTAGAGATAGAAGTCTATCAGGTGATGTACATTTGATAATTATTTTTCTATAAGAAACCGAATATTATTGAAATTAGATAAGTACAAGATATTCTTGGGTATTCTTTTATAGCCTTTTTGCAGTTTCAAAGTAATATTCTCTCAACTACCTTATTATTATTTCTCTGCGTGTTAAAATAAAACATTGATAAATAGTATACAATAGATAATTTTCAAACTAAATGAAATCAGTTATTTTCGATGGTAGCAATATGGTTATTGAGATGTACAAAATATGTTTTGCGTGTTATTACTTTCCGATTGGAACGTGGCTTCGGAGACAACCCAGGGTCCTATTTATTGAAGCTTCAATTATCCACACGTTCTGAAATAATAGTTTAAAGTTGTAGTTTTAATATAATGCAAAAAAATATGTTATGATTTACTTTTAATAATACATCGACAAAATGATTATAAGGCAAAAAATAAATAATATCATACGAGTATAATGCAACATATTTTACAGTGAACGAGTAAAACAGGAATAACAGGAACAGGAAATAATTAGTTCATGACACTTGGCTTAGAAATGTACTAACATTTGTTTTTAAAATTGCTTATAAAAATAAAATTAATGGGAATTCATTTCACCACGATTCTCTAAAATATTTTTTCGTAAAGTCGAATTCGAATCCATCATATTTCATTAAAGTGGAGAGTTAATGTGAAATCAGTAATAATTTAATGAATCTACATAAATACCATTACCATTTATTCCTATAAATCCAAATAAATCATAAACCGACAGATCCCGCTCCAATGCGTCAAAGATACGAACGTGAATAATACGTCTGTAACAATCGTAATTTGCATTTATAAATGATTATGCGACCCGCTGTTGTCCGAGACAACATCGTGGTAGATCCTGTCCAGTGTCGACATTACTTTCGATCATTTAGATGCAAGCTTTGAATCATTAGAAATAAATATAATTCCATTAAATCAATACGAAATATGTAGACTTCTTCTTCTTATAAAAAATATATTACATTTGAATTTGTAATTTGTCATTTTTATACGATTGTTTATTGTGTTTTCTCATTTTAGCGCCAATACATTGCACAATATTTTGCGATATTAAAATGGAGTGAGGTAATAAAAAGAACAGAATCATTGCATTTGCATTACACAAAGTAAGTATGGAGCCAAACGCAATTATTAAAACACTTCAGACACTGGGTATTAAATGTTTGTGTACCAGGCTATTAATAGGTACAATGAGATTTCCTTTGTTTGTGAGAGAGAAAGATCTGACCGTCTACGTAGTGTTCGTACGAAAAAGGTGGTCTAAGCAGTAAGGGCAAGAATTCGAAGAAAACCTGTCCGAAAGCAAAAGGTTTTATCTCGGGGAAATGAAGATAGCACCTAGAACCATGTCGCGTATTTTAAGAGATGACTTAGGACTTGCAGCCTATAAGAGACGCACTGGTCATTTCTTAACTGATAAATAAAAAATGAATAGGGTGGTAAAATCAAAACAACTACTAAAGCGGTACGCAAAGAAGGGGGTCCAAAAAAAAATTACGAATGAGCTTTTTTACAATTGAGCAACATTTTAACAAACACAATAACTGTATTTATGCTCAGAGCTAAGGAAGCTTTCCAATTAGTCGACAGAGTGCAACGTGGGCATTATTCGACTTCAGTGATGGTTTGGTTGTACTCGAACGTCTCGGACTTCATCAGAGCTGAAGACTGTCCGTCGCCTAGTCCGGATCTTAATCTACTGGATTATGATTTATGGTCAGTTTTAGAGAGTACAGCTTGCTCTAAACACCATAATAATTTGAAGAACTTTCCAATGATCATCACATCACTGGCTGATTGATATGTACTTGAACTATTAAAATAGTTCATACTTAATTAATATTTGTTTTACACTAAATTGAAACACAAAATATAATTGTTGGTAACAGTGTCGGAGCTGCGGGCTAATTTATGTAAAAATAAATATCTCATTTACGGTAATAACATAGAAATTAGATAAAATACTAAAGTATACAAAAATATGCTTGGTTTTAAAATAGTTGATTTTCAGTAAGACTGTCTCCTTCTTTTGCCACCTTCCTAGCTTGCTCTAGATCTCATTTTGATTGATAAATAGAACGCATGCAAGCAAGGAGCTTGCTTGTTCTTGAATTTTATCTTTGTGTCGATTATCCAGCCTCGCAGAAGCCACATCAAGCTACCCACAGCTGAGTGGCAACCGGCCCTATTGGCATATATGAAAAGTGTTACTAACAGAACTGGCATCATCTTCAAAAAATGTTTGTATAAGAACTGTATACAAACCTCAAAGGAAAGTGAACCAATTCTTGAGACCAATTAAAAGTAATATTCCTTAACAAATTGCTCGAATTTGTAAAATTGTCTGCGATTATGGTTTGTCATACATAGGTTAAACAAAGAGGAGCATCGGTAAAAGAGTTAGTCGAATCGAAGTCAGCATTGTGTGAGCATATAATAGTCAAGTCTAATCATTATATAAGATTTGATAGACCTAAAATTTTCACTAAGGTTTTATTCCAAGAATGGATCGCGAAGCTATAGAAATAAAAAAAAAACATACTAATTTTAATAAAGAAGCTGGTTGGAGACTTTCTGCCATCTGAGACCTACTTATATACAATGTGAAATGCTGTCTGTGACCGCACTTCATGATAATGATCGTGAATTTTGTGTGCATCTTGACTTCAAGATATTACTTATAGAGTATACTTATACTCTCGGACACTTAGCGGCTGTTGAAGGAAGATGACATATTTACTGACTTACTGATAGACACTTCCATCTCGTCTTACCGTAAACACGATTGCTGCAATGCATTCGAAACGTCGGATTAAATTTTCAAATTTAATTAGACGCGCGTTAAGTCCGTAAATATTGTTTTATTTCAACATAAGGTAGTGATCGGAATTAACAGTAATAAGCGAATGTTCTTATATTTTCATTTCTAAATTGTATAAAAAAACTGATTAGTATTAATTGAAATACTACAGCCCAAATTTTTTTTGTTTCAAATAGGCATACTTTGAAAAGATGAAACATTAGGCTAGTTTTATTGCATTTTATATTTTGAAACCATTCGAAATCCTTGGTCCTTTTGAGCACCGGCACAAAACGAGGTAGATTCTATTTTACCTTGTTTATAACTTTTTTTATAGTATTGACAATTGAGTCACAATATTATTTTATAAAATAACAATATTTCTAACATATTTCATATATGTTAGAAAAATATAAATCCAATTATCGCGTGGTATTTAAAAGGAAAATTAAATAACTAATTACGAAAATAAAATTTCTATATTATTAAAGACATAAATATAATATATCAGGTTATATGATCTTTTCAAAGCTCATTAACGCTGCTAATCAACAATACGTTGGAGGTAAGGACATATTTGCGAATTCATGTCCTATTTAAAAGAATATTTTTTTTATTAGAAAACTCATTATAAAATTAATATTTAAAATCTCAGTACCTACTAATTTTAAAACAAAGAACGAATGAAATATACACTCGTACATTTTCTGCACCATAATCAGGTAACGTGAGGAATTAATTAATAAAATAAACAGCAAAAGTTAGTTTAGGTTAATTCTTTGTATTTTAAAGTATTCTAAAGTTAGGCTTAAGTTGGCAACTTGATGGCAACACCTGAAAATATAGTCTTCTTTATTCTTCTCGACCTATTTAACTTACAGTAAAAAATCGGTTGTCTGTAAAGTCGGTTTACTGACGGTAGTTGGACATGACGAGAACGTCATAAGAAAATACTGATGGAATGGTTGCATTTTTCAAAAGAAAATTTTAATTTTATTAGTTTGATAGATATTTTAGATGATGTCGAACGCAGCCGAACGCGGAGGTAACGCCGCATACGTCATGCTTTTTGTTGCGTGCAGCCGACCATCGAATTATAAGACGTTGTCACGTTAAAAAGCATTATTATACATGCTCATTGCGTTTAGCTGAATAAATTATTTAAACTATTCGGTGTGTAAGTAACCTTAAAATTACATTTATGTAAACAAGAATTTTGACATAAATTTTGGAATCAAAAGTAACTTTATGTTAACCCATCATCATTTTGTTGACTCTATTGTTTTGGACATACATAAAGTTTAAGGCATATTTTGGTACCAAAATTTTGACAAATTTACGTTAAAACATTTCACAGTATTCAGAAAAAATATATATTTTGTATATATCACATTATAATGTTGTAGTACACACATCTGATTATTATGTACATGCCAAAAAAATAATCAAGTCATTCAATGTACAATTCATTCACAAAAGAGAATAATACTTCAATATTTCTACAATATGTGTATAACTGTCTGTATTGCTTTCATATTTTACGAGGATTGGGCAAATGGATCCTTTTGCAATATTACTGAACGGACAGCCGTGCGCCTCCTATTTCTTTTATATATATTGTTAAGGCTGAAAATATTTTTTTTACGATTTTCTTATTTTGAAAGCCGAATTAAATAGGTGCGTTACATTTCATGTATAATCTAAACTTTGTTAACAGAAAATATAAGATCATTGACATTTTATATATATATTATATTATAAATTGATAGGGTAATATCAAGAAAATAAAAAAAAAACAAGATTTAACATAAAGTAAAAAAATAATCGGATAATTAGAAGAGAACAAAACCATTAAATAGCAAAAGGCAATCCTATAGCTAATAGTTATTTTTCAAGTTAACTTTGGAAAATCAGAGGAACATATATATAGTTTGATTGTCTAGTGTGTAGTTAAAATAAATAAAATAATATGAATAGAATAAACATATGCTTGTTTGATATTAATATTACATACATAGTATAGGACGGCCAGACACTGAATCCAGTCATTCCTCTGATCGTAGAAGTACTCCGTTCCATTAGATTAAGGAGCGGGTAGACGAGAGAGTGCGTCTGTGTTTGTGCACACACTTACGTACTATTACATATTTCCGAGCAGTTGACGCCTGGCAATAACACGCACAGTGAGCAAAGTCCTACTGCAATGGTGACTGGTAGGTGTTTGGGCGGTGATGGTCATTTCATGATTTGACTGAGGCGGAAGTCTGGTTCGGCAGCTCGATGGTCCAAGATGAAGCTTAAGTCTCAGCCTCCGCGCAGAGCAGAACATAAAAGTCCAGCGAAACTAGCTTTTACAAAGTTAATAAACGACGAAGATACTCGGCTCCTCCTTGACGCAGAATTTGATCATGCCATGTCCAGTGCTGATGGTGACTCAACATTTGATGCTAAATGGCTTTTGCATTTATTTACGCGGAGACCTTAAATAAAGTATCATAAAGAGTTATTGGTAAATTGCAGAAGAAAAACCAAGATTGGTTTACTAAGATTTTCACGAGTACTACTCACTGAAATAAAACTATTTTTACGAATTTAACTCGGGTATATTGAATTAAATTTTAAATTTACATTTTAAATCTAACCCGACGTTTCGAATGCTTTGCAGCAATCGTGTAGGGTACTTCTAGTTAGAGATCTGCAGAATTCGTAAAAGAAGACTCCTCCAAAAAATCAAAACCGAAGCCTTATTCAACTTTAGACGTAGCTAGTGACCTGACTCTCATGATGGACACGTATGAAAATTATTACAAAATCCCTGGGGATTTTATTCTAAACATCTGAGGCGCTTAATACTTGTGGAGCTTACTGTTACCTGGGAAACAAACATTCCCAGGGATGACACATTCAAGCTTTATAAGTAACACGAACTGTCCAACGAATTGTCCAGGAATAAATTTATAGTTAGTTTGTACGCAGTAGAAGTGGGAGTGAGAGGTATAACAGCAAAATCTCTCTATAACCTACTTAAAGACCTTGGCCTTTCTAGAACAAGCACCGGTTAATTTTTAGAACGTATTTCAAAGACGGCATTGGTAGGTTCTTTCCAAATTTGGTTAGGTAAGGAGAGGAGTGTAGGCTGTGAAGGTGAGCTTTTTTGCGCATAATAAAGAGGTTTCTTAAACCTAATTCTGGGTCGCAAGTTTCACACACAAACCTGAGACTCCTACTGAAGATTTTTATGCCAATCCACTAACTTTGGAGGAAATCAATTACATAACCAGAACATGAATACCACCAACTGATCTATTTGCTATGGAAGTAAGTATTCAGCAGGCAGACATTTAAATAATACACCGCATGACTTACTGATAAAGGCGTTTGAGAAGCTGATTGATGAAATTAGACATACATTAATTTTTTTTTTGGGTAAACGACTAGCTGAACTAACAGAAATTTAAGATGTAATTAATACCTACGCAGACTATACTGTTTGTTTACTATAGTTTTATATAAAAAAATACATTTACAATTTTAGTGTGTTTATAAACTTTTAAAGTTACAAATGTACGTTGTAAAGAATATATTACTCTAAATGTAAATATTTTTTATGATTTAAATAAGTTAAACTGTGCGAAAAAAAAAAAATAAGACTAGTTTGTTGTTTTGGTTTTTAAATCTATAAAGAAAAAGCTAAGTTAAAATAAAACCAGCTGGTTCATAATTCTAGAATTATTAAATAATTGACATTTTCCTTGGTTCGTCGTATTTTCCATCACAAAAAATTATCAAAGTATTTTTTAATTATCTAGTACAATAGATTACTACCTTTGTTTGTAAAATGAGTTGTCCATTTATGAATGAGTTGTCCATTCCGCTTGTATTTTAGTTAATAAATCACTCTTATTAGGCACTTTTTCTAAAAAATGGAAAATCGCACATATAGTTCCCATTTATAAATCAGGCGATAATACAAAATGCGAGAGTCATCGTCCTATAAGCATATTATCGTGTGTCGCAAAAAAATGGAAAAATTAATCTATGATACCATCTACAACCACGTTAGAAAGCTATAGTTGAAGAACAACACGGTTTTGTAAGAAATCGAATAACGATCAGTAATCTGTTAGATTTTGAGAACTATTTATGTAGCGCTTTTACTAAGACTCAGGAAATAGACTCAGTTTACTCGGATTTTTCCAAGGCGTTCGATAGAATCAATCATAATTTATTGTAACATAAACTCTCTTCTGTTGGAATACATGGCGATCTGTTACGTTGGATAAAATCAAATCTGTCCAAACGCTCCCAAATAATTACATTTAAGGGTTTCATGTCATCAGCAGTGCAGATTGCATTAGGTGTTCCTCAATTTTCATTATATTTGTTAACGATCTCATAAAAATACTTAATAATAAATGCTTACTTTACGCTGACGATTTGAAGATTTTCAAAACCGTTAGTGATGAAAAATGTTTGGATCTTCAAGATGATCTCAATACTATATCACGATGTAGCATTGACAATCTCCTTTCTTTAAATGAGAATAAATGTATCGTATCTTTCGCGATTAAGAAAGTCCAAATCAACTTTAATTACTAAATTAATAATCTTATCATAGACAGGAAGGAGTGTATAAGGGGTCTTGGAATACTTATAGATAAAAAGTACATTTAAGGAGGATTACAACTACGTCATAAAGAAATCCAGAATGTTGTTAGGTTTCATTATAAGGAACTTAAGAGAATTTAAAAACATACAAACAATATTAAATTTATATTATAGTTTCGTAAGGAGTAGATTAAAGTATAGTTCTATGATATGGTCTCCTTATTATAATGTCCATTCAAACTGCATTGAGGAAATTCAAAAACATTGTCTCAGCGTCATAAGTTGAAGATTTGGCTTTTTCTTGTTGAATATTGTTGTTTTATTGGGATTTCTTGTTGCTTTATTTTTACATCATATTAGTCACTAAGCCAGCTCTTATTATATTCGTAAATATCTGTTGTAACTATTGTGTTATTTAAAATTTTGATCATAGTTATAAGTAACACTTTTTATTTTTCTTTTCATAAAGAACACACTTATTTTTTTGGTGAGCGGCTAGATCTTTATTATTTAATATCTAATACCATATTGGCCGCAAACTGTTATAAATACGGATGGTCGACGGTCTAGATTTAGTCTTGCTCGAGTGCGGACCTCTATAAGGATACTGTTACGCTGTCAGATGAATAAACGAAGCTATAATTATTTGTTAAGTTTTATTTTTAAAGTGTCATTATGAACCACCATTACGGAGACTACGACAGTGACGGCTAATATGGGCTACTATATCTGCAAAGGGCATAATCGGACCCTATTTCTTTGAAAATAATGAAGAAAATAACGTAACTGTGAGCTGAGTGGAAGATGTTGAGAGTTTTTAATACACGTTACATGAATTTGAAGAATACAAAATCAAGAATTGGATGCAACAAGACAGCAACATATCATACCTCAAATATGACTTTACCGATGGTCAAAGAAATGTTTTCTAACAAATTAATTTCACGCAGAGGTGATATCTTATGGCCTTCAAGAAACCTGAACCTTACACCTTCCGACTGTTTCTTGAGAGGATATCTGAAGAGTCGAGTGTACTTTTATAAAACGATGACCATATACATTCAAATTCAAAAAAACATCTACGAGCAGATAGCTACGGTTCCTCGCAGTATAGTTCAACGAGTTTTTCAAAGTTTACGTAGTCAATTGCAGAAGTGTCAAAGACGAGACGGAGCACATTTCCACGATGTTTTTCTGAAAAAATAAATTTCAATAAATGTAAATAATTTTATATAAATCATCTGCCAAACCAGCCAAAACCAAAAAACTGATAAGATAATATAAGATATTATAATACATAAATATGCACAAATACATTCGATTTGTTTGCCTGTGTCCGAATTCAAATGATCCCTTAAGGTTTGAAAAGAATTACATTTAGTATTAGTAAACAAGTATGTTTAATTCTTTTTGCAGAATTATTTGGTTTAGTAAAAGAACAAATGTCATAGTATGAAACACAATCTAATTCTGTTTAAATATCGATCATTTAATGCCATTATCAATCACGTTTAATATCCGTACTAGTATCTTACCACTTTTTGGTCGTTCTTTAGTACTTGGTAAAAATATATTATTCTGTAACTCATTAGGAACTATAAAACCGTAATAATAATGATGGTATGTTTGATTTGACTAATCAGATATAATTTCGGTAGCCAGAACTGAAATCTCAGGACTATGCCACTTTTGATTATAGAAATCATGTAGAAATTTAATCAAAAAATAATGACAATTCAAATAAATGGTGACATTTACATAATTAAATAACAAGGACAAATCTAACATAGTTATAACACTCAAATATCACACCTACAGAGTTTTCGCTATCGAACGAATATGCAACAATAAACCATAAATTTTACATTTGTTTTCTAATTTATAGATAAGATATAGATTCCGCTCAATTGCTAAGAAATACTATCAACTCCTAAATATATATTTAATAACGTTCAACTTTGAAAAGCATCTATTACAAAAAAAAACAAAATAATATTTTAAATTTCTCATTAAATATTATCATCAAATTTTAATTAGCATTCAACAACATAGTAAATATTTATTTTCACATATTACGAGTATAATGACAAGGAACAGACCCTTAGTTTTCTTTCATTATTACTTCCAATATCCTGTCATCTAATACAGGACCGCAATATACATTACCACTTTGGATACAAAAATTCTTTATATTGGGATGAAAACAAGCAATGGTTAATTTGCAAATGGAGAAATTCTAAACGAAATACCAGCCGGCCATTTACTGTGGTACCTGAAAGCGATTGAGACATACAAATGTTTGGCGTGGGATTACTTTCCAATTGGTACGTGCCTGCGAAGATGGCTCCGGATCCTACTTATTTGAGTTTCAATTATACTCAAGCTCTGAATAAATACTCATAGAATTGAGTTATGGTTTCATTAATATCTCTTATTATAATTTACATTTTCTGTTATGTACTTAATGAATAAAATTTAAAAAAATGCAAATGCAACTTTATTTAATTAACAGTTTAGCACAAATATTGTTACTTGCTTAAAATACTTATTAGCGAATAATAATTAGTATATTATTGTATTATATTATACTTACTGTATAGTAACACACATAGGTCAGTTAAATATAGTAAATTAATGATATGCATATACAAAATTACTTTCCAATTATGTTAAGTGATTTGTTTAAATTACCATTGACTTTTTTTAAATAAATTATTCGGGCCAAGACATATTGACATATACCAGTCGTGACAAATTGACTATACATTTAGAAATCGATGTCGTATCATATTAGAAAATGTTAATCGCAGATTTCATAATGTGGTGTAGAATAGCATACCAGCAGATTTTGGTGTTAGCTGTCATAAAGCGATTACTATATTCTAAATTATTTTCGCTAAAAGAAGCCTATCAGAATTTAAAAAGTTTACAATGAAGAAAGATGTGACCTACATTCTTAATTCTGTTATCAGAGCAAAGGGATACTTTCACATGACTTATATGTTTAGGGATAATTATAAAAATATCTTATATAAAAATAGCAGTTCATTACTTTTATACTCTTTGCTTGGGTAGTTTACTTCAAGGATTTTTTTAACTTTTTGCCGTTTTATAAATGTTTTTTTTTTTGGTTTCACTTTAAGCCTTGTTTAAAGGATAATATGTGGAAAATAAAAAAGATAAAGATACATTTTAGATTTAATAACTTATTTTAATCCTTTCATCATATTTTAGGTTCAAAAATCTGAATTTCGAGAATTTATTATTTACATTTATAATTATCGTTCATATTTTTTGAAATTTAGTGCACTTAAAATATTTTACATAGAAATACTAACAAACTGGCTTTTTTTATTGAATTCGACGTACAAAAGAATATAATAGAATAAAACACAAAATATAAGAATTATAATAATAATAATAATTTATTGGCCAATTAACAATTTTCACACGCATGTAAGGTGACAAATTTAAATTAGATTAAACAGTACAGGAATATTTGAAGTCTCTGTTCCTAGACTAGGAGACCTGTATTGCAGCATACAGCGCCCTTCCCTCTTTTATTGAAAAGTGACATAGAACACACTTTGTGCATTTTGTGTGTTGTGTGTGGGTGTGCGTGTGTGCATGTGTGCGTGTGTGTGCGTGTGCATGTCTGTGCGTGTGTGCATCTGTGCGTGTGTGTGTACGTGTGTATACGTGGGCGTGTGTGCGCATGTGCACGTGTGCGCGTGTGCGCGTTTGTGTGTATGTGTATTAATGGTGGGTCGATCGATCGTGTCAAAAGCTTTTGTTAGATCAATTAAAATGGAGACAACTTTGTTTTTATTATCTAAATGGGAACTTAAAAAATTAACTAAATTGAAAACAGCATCGTTTGTTGATTTACCAACACGGAATCCAAATTGATTTGATGATAATATATCATATTTCCTGAGGTAATTATTTAGTCTCGTATTAATAATCTTTTCTAGAATCTTGGATATAGAGGGGAGTATAGAGATAGGCCGGTAATTAGTCAGGGTTTTTATCACCACTTTTGTGAATAGGACGTACTTCCGACATTTTGAGAGATTTTGTAAAAGTTCCAGTTTAAAGACACAAATTAAATATGTAAGTTAAGAGGGGTACAAAGAAATGTTTACAGGTTTTAAGCATTTTGTTAGATATTTTGTCCCAACCAACAGTGCAATTATTTTTGAGACTTGAGATCAGTTCAACTAATTCCCTCTCAGTAGTATCAAACAAAACAAATGAATGTATTTGAGATGAACAACTATCTTGTTTATTATTCTGGTTTTGAGTGTCAAATATGTGGGGGTTCAAACTCCTCCGCCAATTTTTTTCTTATATGTATTTATAAAATATTTATTCATTGTATCTAACGATTGAGACGGAGAAGAGCAAATACTTAATAAATCGTTCTGACAGTTTGAGTTTGCTTTAGTAGTATTTGTCACAGCTTTAATTACCTCCCATATTTTTTTGTTATCATTTTGTGCCTTGGTTAGCTGAATTTTTTCGTATTCTCTTTTATTTTTTTTCAATATGGAGTTACAAAAATTTCGATAACGAATATAAGAGGTCTTTATAATATTATTATCTCGATTTTTTTTACGTTTTTGGTGCATATTGTCTCTGTTACGCATACATCGTAACAATCCTGGGGTGATCCAAGGTTTAATTATTTTTTTACGTCCTGAGAGAACATTTATATGTGTATTTACTCTTATGATCTTATTTATTTTGTACATTAAATAATGCATTGCAGAATTAGGGTTTTTTTTATTCTAAAATAGGGGTTACGTTAATATGTTAATATTAGTTAGTTTGCTAACCAAAATTTTTTATATTGAATTTCTTAATTATTGTTTGTGCAAAGTTTTGTTTTTTATTATAGTTCAGGCACAGCATGACGGGATGGTGGTCAGTTAAAGTTAAATAAAGTACGAGAGTAGTTTATGTATATGAAGTTTTCAAAAGAATGTGATTAATACAGGTACCACTTAATTCCCGAGTGATGTGTGTGTGGGCTGGTAATAGACCATATTAAGCAGCAAGAGTCAGATATCGATCACCCGTGATATCCCTTTTTTCAGTATTCATAGGTATATTAATATCTCCAATTACTACTAAGCTTTTGTAACTGAAAAGTTCCTGCAGGATTTCGTTAAGTGATGACAAAAAATCTTCCTATTTTTTGTATGAATAATTGCAGTTTGGGGGTCCAATGGTAATACCCAGCAGTTACCTCCTAGGAAATTGGGTTCCAGACAAGTACGGAAAAGTATTTTTTTATATAATACCACACCATCAATCTGCTTTAAATAACGATCAATTGTATAAGATTTGTAATTTTGTAAAATGGGAACAAATTGTGTAGTTTTTAGCCAGCATTCAGTTAAAATAAAAACATCGAAATCTATGTTAAGCCTAGTTAATTGAATTTAAACCCTGATATGTTACAGTTTATGCTACGAATATTTTGTGTTAAGATCGTTTGTTTTCTGATTGAGGTTGTTAATAATTTATGACAAGTTTCTATATCGCAACTGTACGAGGTCGAGACAGATATCCTCCCAATATCTTCATTTAATTTGATTATATCATTCATTATACTTTGATAACAAAAAATATAACAGCACCACAAAAGGGAAAGAAATATATCCTTAAAAGTTTCATAACTATAGACTGTTGCTCCGTCAAGCACTATTAGGCTATTTTTATAATAAAGATATTGTATTTTGCTTCTGTTCTTGTTTGTGTTAATTTTTGTGATATGTTTTGTGTAATATAATATAGTATATAATATTTTGTGTAAAAATATTGTAATATAATGTATATTTAAATAACTATAATTCATAATATTTTAATTTTATATATATTTTTAATTTTGAAATCTGGAATAAGTCACTTGTAGATAATGTTTAAAAATATTAGTTCCTTGTTAAAAACTGTTTTAGCTACACTACTTCGGGACTTAAAGAAAGAGCGCCAATAAGAAATAAATAAATAAAATTTAAATTCATGTAAAAGAAAAGTATTCATCTCTATTTTGGTATCGTTATAGATATCTTGGTCATCAAAAAGGAAACCTTCTACTCCAGAACAATACCCCGTTTTCAGAGAACAAACCAAACACATAATTTCAGTGTAATTACAAAATAACAAAACTACCAAATGGATTTTAATTACACTTCATGGTATTTCCCTTTGGATACAATGATCTTTATTTCTATTTTTTTTTCTCATTGTTATAGTAAAAAAAAAAACTGATTTGAGATATAATTACTTTACAACATAACTAGTTTATGCATTTATCATGACATGATATTTAAATTGTATGTATATTTTAGTATTAAAGAAACCATAACTAAGTAGTGTTGATTTGTAAGATAAAAATGATGTTGACTTGTATTATTAGACCACTAGGATGCTTTTCGTGGAGGATTTTATTTTATTTTAAACAAAAAATATAAGGCGGCTTATCAACTAAACTGGATAAGGCAGAGCAGACGAATTCAATTGCAACAGTTTTTATTAAATAAAATATATAAATTGTTATAGTTACCAATATTGTAAAAAAAAACATTTGTTACTGCTTATAATAATTTAAAAAGTGTAATGAAATTGTAACATAGGGAGGACCTACGCATTCATATATATATCTCTAGTAAAATTACATTGAAATCATTGTGTTTTTCGTATTCGAAAATATAATTTGTAACAGGAGGAGGATATTATTTTGAGAATTTTTTGGCAATTACGTTGAGGCATTGTGGGGATTGTCTCAAGTTTTTCAATATAAGTTAGAACAATATTTCGAGGAAACAAACGATACCTTTGGGGAATAATCATGAGAATATTTGATTGTCTTTTTAACTTTAGGAATAATTTCGGTATTATACAACGTGAAACGGTAAATATTATGAATAAAAATGAATTCAATGGCAATTTGAGTTTAAAATACCAAAGTAAAAATATTATTACTGTAATATTTTCTTAATATTGTAACACATAGCAAGAGATAAAATATGCAAAAAACGTCCATAGTGACATTAACGAAAATTTTCGAGTAAATAAAGAATGTAACTTTTACTTTTCAATTTTTGGAAATTTTGAAGGTAAAACCTTGTTTCTATTTTATTTTCCTGTATTATGAAACTACCGTGAATCTTAAAAAAACATATTTGAGTCTAAAACGTTTTCGTACAATGATTTCTTATGATTTTAAGTCTATCCTGAAACCTAATGAGCCGTTTAATCTATTTCATTTTTTTTCCTTTTGAATCAACCTCACGCCTCTTTTATAACTTTCTTAATTGTAGTAGTTTAAATTTGAAATGTGACGAAAGAAAGGGTCGTCCCTTGACTGTTGTTACCTGTAAAGCGTTAGATTCAATAATTCTATTATTTAATCAGAAAATTTTTATAAATGAAATACTTAATTTGAAAAAAAGAAAAAACGAATTCAAACAATCAGATTTATTTATGTAGGTTTGAAAATAAAATAAAATAAAATAGTATTTTATTTGGCAATAGTTTCAATTTTCACAACTGTTTAGTATAATAATTATATCCCGAAGAATAAAAAAAATACAATATTAGGTATATGAATGTTTTAGCTGGTGGGATTAGGTCCATGTGCTAAATACTTCTGTCTGTAAAAGAAACATATTGTCCATTTTTTTAAATGTATATAGATAAACAAACAACCGCTGGATTTATTTCATGTGTGTGAAATGAGCTAGAGTTAAAATTAGTTTGGTATATTTGTATATTCTCTCTTTTGCTATTCAACGTCTTTAATAATTTTTAATCAGCCAGTAACGTAAAAACTCAAATACTTCAAAATTGTAATATCAGTAATTATAAATATCTAATCTATCTATCTAACAAAATATAATCTTTCTATCTAACATAACATAATTGAACTAATCCTGTGGGTTTGGAATTGTAAAAATTTAATTGGACTAAATAAAAGAAACATGTGTTTAGCCTCCTTGAATGCTTTCTATCTATCTCTCTTAGACTGGCTGCATATTTCTATTTATCTTTTAAGATTAAATATTTTCACGTATATCATTATCAAGATATACATATACTATAAAATTTATTTTAAGAATGTGTTTTTTTTTTTTTTTTTTTTTTATTATTTATTTAAGGTCGCTTAAACATCTAAGGTCATTAGCGACCACTATAAATGAACATTCATATTAAGTTATAATAATCAGCTGCCTTCAGGAATTTTACAGTAATTTCAGTATTGTTTAAACAGTCTTTAAGAAGTAAAGGTAAATTAACATTAAGTCTTTCATTTATATACATTGGACATTCAATTAAAAGATGTTTAATAGTTATTTCACTGTCACATCTCTTACAATTATTTTTGCCTTCTTTGGTTATAATATGAATGTGGGTTATATTTGTGTGTCCTATCCGTAATCTATTTAAAACCACTTGATCTCTTCTATTATTAAATTTTAAGTTACATTTTTCATAAACTGATTTCCTTATCTCAAATAGTGCACTATTATTGTAATTTCTCACCCAATAGTCATTCCACAAGCTTTTTATCTTTTTATTTATATGTTTCTTTATATCTTTAGTAGAAGATGTAACGTAGCTACAATGTTCAATTTCAGTAGCCTCCTTTGCTTTCATATCAGCCCTTTCGTTCCCACAAATACCCTGGTGGCTGGGAATCCAGATCAGTTCAATAACATATCCACCGTTGACTAGCGCAAAGTAGTTTTTTCGGATTAAATTTATTAGGGGATCCAAGTTTTGAGAGTTAGATAATGCTATAAGAGTTGACAATGAGTCGGAGCAGATTATACATTTTTTATTACTTGGAGTATCTTTAATAATATCTAAGCATTTCAAAATAGCAACAGCTTCTCAGGTGAAGATGCTTGCATAATCTTGGAGTCTGTATTTGAAATTTTTATTTTTAATTACAATAGCGCAACCCGTTTTACCCTCATATACAGAACCGTCCGTGTAATAAAATGAAAAGTCCGAATAATTGTCTCTAATTTCATAAAATAGTTTTTTATAAATATAATCTGGAGTAGTATCGCGGGGATAATTGTTTGCTATTTCTAGGTTTATTGTGAGGTCTTTTTTATGCCATATAGGTTGATTTAGCTGATTACGAGAATATACAGGAGGAAAATTGAACGCAATTTCATTTAAATATCTTTTGACTCTCAGTCTCAGAGGTACAGGGAGTGACGGTCGAATATTGTATTCAATATCTGATAAACATGAGGATTTCAAAAAAATTGAGTCTTTATAAGATGTTATATGTTTTATAGCATAAACAAGGCTCAATTGCTTTCGCCTAAACGATAATGGCATTTCATCAGATTCAACTAGAATGCTATTTATTGGGCTGGTTTTAAATGCTCCCAAACTCAGTCGTAAACAAGTATTTTGTATGCTTTCTAAAAGTTTTAAAACGTTAGGAGACGCAGATCCATAAATGATTGAGCCATAATAAATTTTTTGTCTAATCAAAGCTTTATAAGTGTTTTTTATACATGTACAATCGGATCCCCATTTACTTGATGATAACTTTTTAATAATATTCATTCTAGAATAACACTCCGATTTTAGTTTTTTAATGTGTGTAATCCAATTCATGTTAGTGTCAAATGTGAGACCTAATATTTTCAAATTTTTAACTTCTCTAATATTATGATTGTCAATTTTTAGCTTAATCTTATTATTTTTCTTTTTATTTGCAAAGATCATATACTCAGTTTTTAGTTTTGAAAATCTAAAACCAGACACCTTACACCATTTAATCAGCTTATCTAAAGTATTTTGTATAAGTTTTTCTGTTAGTTTTAAGTTGTTGCCGCTACATAGTATTGTTAAATCATCAGCGAACAAATATCCCCGCAAAGGGCGCTCGATAACGTCTAAGATATCATTAATTGCTACTAAGAAAAGAACAACACTCAAAACAGACCCCTGAGGAAGTCCATTTTCTAAACCGACAGGATCCGAAAAGACATTTTCTATCTTTACTCTTATGGTTCTTTTTGTCAAAAAATTTTCTACAAAAGACAGCATGTTACCCTTAACATTAAACCTTTCCAGAATCAACAAAACCCTGTGTTTCCATACCATTTCATAAGCCTTTTCCAAATCCAGCGCCACTGTAACCACCTTATTTTTATTTGCAAAAGCTGAAAGTATATCGTTTTCCAAACTAATCAAATGATCCAAAGTTGATCTTGACTGTCTAAATCCAAATTGAAACTTCGATAGTATTTGGTTTTGTTCCAAATGCCACCGCAATCTTGAGCTAACAATTTTTTCTAGTAATTTACATAAATTACAAGTCAAAGATATTGGCCTATAATTTGAGGCCAAGGTAGGCGTTTTTCCTGGCTTTGGAATAGGTACAACGATTGCTTCCCTCCACCGGTCAGGGAACACCTGTTTGGTCCAGATATAATTATAGATATTTACTAGTCGTTCAAGGGCTACAAGAGGAAGTTTCTTAATTAAGTTGTTAGATATCTTATCTGGACCTGGACTTGAATTTCCTAGCTTATTTAAAATTATCAATAATTCATTTATACTAATATGATCATTTATACAGTTACTATTATCTTTTTTATTGAATATTGTATTAGTATCTTCTATGTTATTTTTATAACGTAAAAAGTTTTGATCATAATTATTAGAACTTGAGTTTTCGGAAAAGGTTTTAACCAATAGCTCTGAATTCATCTTTGGATCACAACTAAGTTCACCCTGACTGTTTTTTAAAATTATTGTTTGTGCCCGCCTTCTTTGCCCATTGATAGAATTTATTTTTTTCCAAATGATTCCTAATGGAGTATAACTATTTATTGAAGTAATAAATTTATTCCAATTTGACTTTCTATTTTCCTTAAATAATCTTCTACTTTTGGCTCTCTTTCTACGATAATCTATTTTCAAAAACTCCTCCCTACTTACATCCTCCTGTCTTATAAATTGATTGCGTTGATTTTTTTTACATTGTTTTGTAAATAATCTATAAGCCTTTTTAGTTTCCTTTAATGAATTTGAGCATTCTTCATTCCACCATGGGACTTGTTTCTTTTTTACTTTACCTGAAGTTTTAGGTATATGGTTTTCTGCTGAATTAATTATAATTGTATTAAATTCTTCTACTAACTTATTTATATTCATAATATTGGATGATTGATTTATTTCTTCTAATTCTTTTATTCTGTTTTCTATTTCATCACTAAAACTAGGCCAATTTGCAAACTTATATTTCCAATGTTGCGGAATAATTTGGGTACTAGGATCCAATTCTATTTGTGCTGAAATTGTGATAGGAAAATGATCACTGTCGTATAAATCATCAATTGCATTCCAATCGAAATAGCTTGATATACTTCGTGAAACAAAAGTTAAATCAATACTGCTAGTTTGACCGTTACTACTATTAAAGTGAGTAGGTTGATGAGAATTTAAAAGGATTATATTCTCATTTGATTCTAGCCAATCAGCAATCATTTTACCTCTCCGATCGCATTTGTTTGAACCCCAATGAAAATGGTGACTATTAAAATCGCCTAACAAAACAAATGGTATTGGTAACTGGTTAATAAGATCATTTAAATCTGTCAAACTTATGGTACAACTACTGGGTAAGTATATATTACATATAGTAATTGCCAGAGGAAACTTAATTCTTACTGCTACTACCTCCAAAGAACTGCTTATATTTATCGTTTCAGGTAAGGTGTAAGATTTTACATAAGTTACAACCCCACCACTAGCTATATTGCTGTGTATTCGGTTTTTGTAAAAACCTTCATAATTTTTTAGCTTCGCACAGTAGTTGTTTTTGAAATTTGTTTCTTGTACGCATAAACATACCGGATCAATATCATTTAATATTAGTTTTATGTTTTCAAATCTTGTGTGAAACCCGTTAACGTTCCACAGAAGAATTTTCATAATATGTAAAAGGAAATAATATATTAATAAATAATAAATATAGGAAAAGGATAGTCGCTAATTATTTTCTGGGTGGATGAAGTTTTGCAGTTTTTTGATAAATCTTGAGCATCTATTCTTCAGAGCTTTATTCATTTTCGGATGAAAGAACAGACACATGTCTATAATTTGAGAAATGTTTTCGGTATATTCTTGAACTATTTCTTGAATATTTTGTTTATTTCGGCATATATCCAAGAGGTTGATGAATTGACCCAGTGAGAGAGGAAATTGAGTTTGTGTTGTTGATTCTTTAAGTTCCATTTTAATGTCGTTCCAAACTTGTTCTTCTGTTCTGCTATCTAGAGTTTTCTTCTTCTTTTTAAGGGTCTTATTTTTATTATGTTCATCTATAGAAAGACTGCTATCAGTGTCATCTGTGAAGTCGCTTATTACTAGGTTATCTGTTATGGGGTTATTTTCGTTATTTTCTGATTGTGAAATTTCTGAGGTTGTATTTGAGTGGATCCTTTTAATGCCTTTGTTAATTCCTTCTGGTTTATTAATTTGGCTTAATGGCTTGTTAAATGTTATTGGAGGGTAGTTTGAAATATTTTCTGTTTCTTGTGGTGGTAGTTGAATGTTGTGTTGATTATTCTGTGGGCAGTATTTTGCTAAATGACCTTTTCCATTGCAAACAAAACATTTCATCGAATCATTTGTAATATAAATCCAGTAGTTAGTGTCATCATAGTTTATTTGCATCGATTCAGGTAATCTCAATTCATCCTCTGGTGAAACATAAAATTGGCGTCGAAAACTCATAATATGTGAAAATCCAGGATCAGAAATTCCTACCCTCATAAAAGTAACAGGTGACAAAACTTTGATTTTCATTTGTTCTAATTTTTCTATAAGTATTTCATGTGGTATAATAGGACTAACGTTCGATACAACTATCCGTTTGTTTCTTGTTATTAAGGGCCGCATTTCTAGTAGGTTATCCTTGACTTTAATCTTCTTTATTCCATCCACAAGTTCATCAGCTGTTTGTTTTGAATCCATATAAACACATATTCTAGAATTGGCTATTCGTGAGATAAATCGGATTGACGTTGGTTTTGTGATTTTTGACAGAGAAAGCAGGTAATCGCGTAGCATTATACCTTCTATAGAATCGATTATTATCGCTTGATCTTTTTTTGGGTACGTTTCTTTAGATGTAACATTTGCGTAACTAACATTGGGGGTACAAGAGATGTTCTCCATGTTTATTTAAGGGGCCCCTGTTTCCAGGAGCCTCTTTAAGTTATGTCTTATTTAATTACTCGCGGCGACTAAGCGCGTTGTTCGGTACCAATAAACACGCGTGGACCGAGCGGCGGTCGCGGGGTAACTGTTTAAGAATGTGTATTTGTTCAACAGCATTTATTTCATTTCAAGCTTTATCAAATGCTATATTGAACAAATACAATATGAACACACAAACACCATTCCACAAAGAGATATTAAACCCTTCGACAATATAATGTGGAATTTTAATACTTAATTAAAATGTGACGATCTAAGCGTTATGTGGGACCATCTCAATTTTGTCGAGTAAACTTACGAATGATGTTTGCATGCCAAATTTAATTTAGCGTCCTTATTTTCTCCGCTTAGGCGTAAACAGTGGATACGTAATGAATAAAACATGCCTCACTCATACTTCCTTCTAGTATTCCGTCAATGGCCATTAAAGTGGAGTGAATGGACGCATTGGGAAAGATTTATAAATTTATGATGTTTGCATGCTGTTAGAAAAAAAATGATTTGGTAAATATTAATATTCAACAGTTATCGTTTATTCATATGAGAATATTAAAAAAAAGATAATTCAGATACGATTATTTAAAAAAAGACAGAAGAAAAGAAACAAATAAGAATTTCAATAGGTAAATAAAGTTTAGTCAATAAATTTGTAATATCAATATTCGAAAAAATCGCAATTTGAATGGCCCTAACATGGTAAGGCAATATAAAGCTTTGACGATTTTCTTTTCAGAATTTCAAGCGATTCTAAACTCCCTTAGAATTGTATAGCGCTGCATTTTATGGAAGCGCTTGCACTTTATCTATGTAAATACGTATGCCTTATTGAATCAGGGTGTACACGGTCATTTTTCCAGCCTTATTATTATTTATTTATATAGGATACATTTGAACGGATATATATTAGTTTGAATCTTATCTGATACATCCCTATGATGGGGAAATGTGGATATTTTTTAATATGTCCGAAAATAAGAATGTTGTTTGAATGAAAAAAACTAATACCTATAATGCAATAAAAATGGTAATTGTATAATTTATTTAATATATTACCTATTTAGTTTTGGTAGGTATTCATGCGTTATAGTATTTATTTAGCGTGTAGACTGTAGAGGATCAGTACTTGGTGGATATAGAATTATTTTAGGAACCACAGTCCAAAGATTATTATATATATATTGATCAATACCTAAACAATGACCCATATAGACTTGATTTTATGTTTTATGAGTTGACTTTCATACATACATTAACACAAATACATATACCAAGTATATATTGTCTGTAATATTTATTTATTTCAAAATTATATTTATTTCGCTATAATTTTATTTATGTTGGTATGGTTTCTAGCACAGGGATAATTTTATTATTCTTAAAAGAAGACTTTATTAAACCTTTTGTGTTTGTTATTTGAATTCCAATGTCTTAAACGAAGGCTTTGTTTTGGACTATCCTATCTCTATAAGAATCTTATTTCAGTACTCGAGTTGCACCCCGCCTGGGCATGTTTACTTACATTTTTAAAATAAACAATAATAAACTGGTCAACTAACAACAAACCGTTTTCATGCAATCCTATATTTTTATTTATCTTAATTTTTATAAACATCTTATTCTGCGTCGCAACAAAGCATGCCCAAGATGTCTTTATCTTATCTAATAATTTATGATTCTCTAAAACACTTGATATTAAAAAAGTGATTTTTTAGTTTTCACACAATAAGTACCTACTAAAATACTCAAAATAAATCAACAGCACTTCTTTAACCAAATATTTTTTTTATTAATTAAAAAACCTAGTTGCTGCACGAGCAATATAGATTTGAACCGTTATAGAGGCAACTATATACACTTTCTACCTTGTATGTGTCTTGTAAAATTTATAAATTTTGGGACGGATTGTTAGGTCTGAAACAATTTAAAACACAAAAGCGTCACCGCTGGTTTCCTATAATTCATAAAAACAAAATATGTACTTATTAAATAACATAACTTAAGATATAAATATGCAATATCTTGTGAAAATATATATCCCGACTAATATTCATGAGCCCTCTAAGAAGTTTCGAGTCTATAGCAAAGGTAATTGAATCTCCAGAGCCAATCCCTCTGAGACAACGTCGACGCTACATTTGCATACAATGCAACATTTACGAGTTACAGTTTGTACTTATTATGAAAGTTGTTTGTGATGAAGAGAGATGATGCATTATCTAATAGTCTATTTCATTTTTAATACAATAATTATTATGTATCTCAACTGTCAGTGACATTACAATTTAGAATATTGAACCTCATTAAATATCTATAAAATAATTTAATGGTATTAATAAAATTATATATAAAAAAAAATAAGTTTTTAAAAATTGTCTAATGGAATAATTGAAATTATTGTAATTAAATTTCTCATCAACATAGAAGCCGAGTTTACATTTACATTTATATATTAAGCTACAAATGTCTTGATAAGTATTATATTTAGGCTTAGCGATACTAATGCTTTGCCTTAATTGAATGAAGCAAGATTTCGATCTCAGGTGGTTGGTGAAGGAAAACTCTGGGAGGACACCTACTCAAATAAAATATAATATGTAATCCTGGTACCCGCAACATATAAGTGTTGTTAGTGAAGTATTTTTCCATTATAAGTATCAGTTCAGTTTAATAGTAAGTTCTTTCAGTCTTACCGTCATATGTTTATTAACTAAATTATGATATGAAAAAAATACTTCATTTCATTAAAGGCGTGTGCGTTGGAGTTCAAAAGATTAAATACTTTTTAAGCAAATAAAATTACAAAAAAACAAACAATAGTTTAAGGTAGATCAGTATTAGTATGTGTACAAAATTCACCAAAAAGATTTATTTATTTATTTATTTGGGAAACAAACAATTAACTATTTACAATTAACAATTAACTATAACTTAATCTTTTTCAATTTATAACTGCACAAATAGGTCAATATTTTTCATTACTCGGGATATCGATATCTAGGAACGAAACAGATTTCACAATCAAAGAAGTAAGTCGCGTACAATGCATTGTAAATATATGTAGCAAATAAGTAGCAGCCTTTGAGTGAAATTCAATCGGTCCACTCACGACAGAGTTGTAACCTGAAAGAACTGGCCACTTTAGAAATATATACTTTTGAATTGCTCTAAATTGTATCGAGAATAAAGTTTTGGAATTACTTTCATTAAATGGTGTAGGTGTAAAAGTATTAAATATCACTGGCATTTTTAGGTGATTATTATTGAATAAGTGTAATCAATATAAATTTCAAACATAACCCGTTCTTCGAAAATTAAAGTAAATCTTAATTTGCAAAAAATATTACTTAATCAAAAATATTACTTGATCAAAAACGTCAAACCTGACTTAAATGATTACAGTCAGTTATTAAATTAAGACTGAGACTCTAACTATAGTTGATCAATCTTTTAATACTAATCTAATAATAACTACTGTTTTACCAACATTTTTATTTGTACTAAGGTTTTAGGCAAGTTGTCTTTCTATAATAGTTATCGTTTTAGAAAAGTTCGAAAATGTATGGGCAATAGATATAGCTATCGTTTTGTCAATAAAATAGTAGAAAAATGTCTCATTTTTGACAGACGCTGACGAAACGACATCTATTTAATTGATTATTTTTATATAGCTCGAAACAAAGCGCTTTCTGAAATTGATATAGCTAACTCGATAACAACATACAGCATCTCAGTGAAGACTTGATTTTCATCATATAATATTTCTTATACTTTAAAGTGTCCTCGTCGATCAACATCTTCTCTTAGAACCATCCAAATACAATTTATTTGTCTCATTTGCCAAGTAGCACGATCAGATTAGAGAGTACATAATTTTTAAATTTTTTATCATAAATTTGTCGTTTATTTTTACAGTTTGATATACTTTTTTCTCTCAAACTTAAATATAATGCGCTGAATTCCGTAAATGATATTCATAACATTGTCAAAACAATATCAAATTTCAGCAAATTGTGGTTTAGAGTAAGCAGCAAATCAAATAATCCAAAGGCGGTGTGCTCGGCAGTCCCAAGATAATTCGAACATTCACCCGACAGAAATATTATTCGATAATTCTGAAAAGGGCAAAGGAAAAAGTCAGGAACAATAAACAGTATTCAAATTAGGGGAGGTCTCGCGAGACGGGTGCTAGAAAACAATGATAATATTACAAACTTGTTTAAGGTGAGGCCACAAACTGAGCGGGAGTTATGGATAGTGCGGCCTTTTAATAAAATTCAAAATAATGTGTATTTTTTTAGTTTGATATTTAAAAAAAAAAAGTGTATATCAAATGCTTCTCTGGATTATAAAAATAATCCAAAATCACTCGGAATACAAAGGCAAATTACAAATAATAGTTAATGCACATAATTGGCATGTACGGCGTGTATTTGAACCTGGGTTCAAATACACGTCGTACATGGTCTGGTTCAATGGTTGGTCTGGACCAATAAATTAAGGAGTAGAGGAAATGGAATATAAAATACTTAAGAAGATATTTCCCACATTTAAATTGGAAAAAGAATAATTTTCAAAGAAATATTATTTTCAATAATGAATTTTAAAATATCAATGTCGACAACGAAAATAGTAATGAGAACCATTGCTGTTTCAACTAATATTTAAAAAGAAAAGTAATGTACCTAATTTGAATTTGAAGAGCTATTTAATATATTTATACATAATATTTGGCTACTACTTGTTAAACTATTAAACATCTATTGAGGTTATTGGGTAAGAATTCGACTGTCGCTTTATTCTAAATACATTATTATACTTTTGTTATTTTTAGGAGTGAGGATTAAGGAATAATAGGTTTTAACTCTCATTGAAAAATGGAATAAAGTACGCTACAGTAGCTAAGTCGTCTATGGATCGAAACCGTATAGCAAAGTAAATAAACTATGCTCTCTAAAGTTACTACAGGTTTCTGACTTTTTGTATATTTTAATAAACTATAATAATAAAAATAATAATAAAACAAGACAAATTACACACATTGATCTAATCCCTAAGTAACCAAATTATTTGCTTGTGTTGAGGGTGTTAGACAACGATACAAATACATAGAAATACGCATTATAAATACTTCCAATATATTTAATAAACGACCAAACCCACTAATACAGACATCTATGCTCATCACATATATGCCTGTTCCTGTCGTTAATCGAACCCGATCCCCGAGGCGCCGCTATACACTAGGCGTCTGCACCAACCACTCGACCAACAGGGCGGTATGAAAAAACAATATACTAATTACTATAAAATAAATAACAATAAAGACAGTAATATGTAGCTGCAATAAAATGTTGAAAATAATAATTATATTTTTTGGAGTTGATACTCCATAAAATTCAAAAGCTTTAATAGCCGAGCTAGTAAAATTGGAAAAAAAAAATAACTGTGAACGCATTTGTATATTTACGAGAAGGTCGAAAGGGTTGCCGTTCTGTCCCCTTATTGGAGAGATACTCTACATGATGTCTTATGAAATTTCTTCTCGGTGGCAAGAAAACGCTGGCATTTGACATTTGATAAACCAATATTACATTATTATGTTGTTATTAAAGATTAACTAAGAAGGAATTCACTTCCATTATAAAAAATAAATAATAATGTTAAGAGTAAAATAACCCATAGATGGCCTTGATAGGGTGATCCGGACGTTGGATCTTTTGGAATAGTGTAATAATTGAAATACTTGTTTAGTTTGAAATTTATATTAAAGCGTACGTTATGCTTTAAGATAAATATTATGGTTTTTTCCATTTCATGGAATTAGCACATTCAAACTATATTTTTGTGAGGAAACAGGAGCTTATAGATTAAGGACGCGTTTCCAAAACTGATAGGTATCAAAACACATCAATACATAGCAAAATATGGTTTATGAATAATGTGTGAATGAGGCAATTTTAGTAGTTTTGTTATTAAAGTAAAACTTTTATTACATCGTCTCAAACTTTTTCGTCTGTGTGTTGCATGTCGCGTGACGGTCGGCCGCGGAGTAGGGATAAAGTGAAAGGCGCTCGTATCGATGCGGTTTTTACTAGATACATTGAAAAAATCGAATGTAAGTCACTGTTCACGTATTTTAGTTACCATAAAATATTGGTTACATTTATAAACTGTGAAATTCATGATGAAGATGGAATTGATAATAGAATGATTGAAAATAATTGAAAAACGGATCAAAATGACTCAACGATTATAAAATATTGTTTTCAGTATTTTAATATGTGTATATCATCTAAATAATTGTTAAGTATTATGTATGTCGTACTCTAAGACACAGAGTTCAATAAAAATATTAGTTGGAGACCTAGTCTACTTTTATCATTTCCCATTATCATTCCCATTTTCTAAGTATAAAATTAAGATTGATGAAGCAATTTTTATACCCTTAATGGAATATTATTCCGAAAATTTTTAGTTAAATGTCTATAATGTGAAAAAAAGTTTCACTTTTACGGTGGTTTCATAAAACCACACAAGTTTTTTGACGTGACAACGTCTTAAATTAGGTTATACTGGGAGTCACTTATGAAAAAGTGTAACGCCCGGTAACGTAACGGTGAGTCACACACACATAGAATGCCTTGCGTCTCTCTCCCACTCAAACATGATCGGTCCGCCGAGCAATGTTTTGATTTTCAAATTGATTCTTTAAAATTACAAATACATATTAAGAAAAAGTGGCAGATATAAGAAAACTTGATTTAAAATGTGTTGAGCAAGAATTTTAACATCTAATTTAAGTAAATGTTTTAATTTTCAACTTCATTATTTACAATTACAAATTTTAATTAATTTCAAATTTATTTAGCAAAAATTTGAACCTTCGATCTGAATAAGTGTTTTGATTTTCAAATTAATTCTTTAAAATTAAAAATATTAAAATATATAAAATCAGAAGTGACGTCACATAACATTATTTGTACTTATTATTATTTAATATGTAGGCCAGTACATGTGACCATACTTGGTAGACACAATTGGAAATAGTATTTTTTATAACTGAAAAAAATAAATATATAAAATACTGGTAGCAAACAATAACTTCAATGATCGATATCTCCGCAACTAATTGATGTATCGAAAAAGTCTGTAAATAAATTTTGTAAAAAATAATAACATCAATAATATAATATAAAATAAATAATATGTAAAATGATTTTACGTGACAACGTCTTCATCGTCCTATCCTCAACAAAATCACTCAAATTATTAAAATATTGTGCAATTTAATAATATTCATATCAATAAATATTCTACCGAGAAAAAGACGTGGTCACGTAAATCTTCGCCCGTAAAACCGACTTTACAGGCAACCATATTTTGTTTTAAATATGGAACCACATGTTTTTTTTTATATTAGGTCTGTTGTATTAGTTATAATGAGATACTACACCCCAACTTGGAGGAGAGACCAGGAGGTATGCTGATGGATTGATGCTACTGCATCTCTTAGGCGAATAAAGCTAGGTGCGCCAATTATGTATGGGTATGAGTAATCATTAAATCTGATTTTGTAGCATTATGAATCGAAAACTTGATAAATAAACACGTGTTTAAAATGAAGTATTATCTAGTGGCAATCAAACTATGATGTGTTCTAGTGACACTAAGGACCTTAACAAACACTAAAAATAATATAAAATAAATAATATATAAAATGATTTTACGTGACAACGTCTTCATCGTCCTATCCTCAACAAAATCACTCAAATTATTAAAATATTGTGCAATTTAATAATATTCATATCAATAAATATTCTACCGAGAAAAAGACGTGGTCACGTAAATCTTCGCCCGTAAAACCGACTTTACAGGCAACCATATTTTGTTTTAAATATGGAACCACATGTTTTTTTTTATATTAGGTCTGTTGTATTAGTTATAATGAGATACTACACCCCAACTTGGAGGAGAGACCTGGAGGTATGCTGATGGATTGATGCTACTGCATCTCTTAGGCGAATAAAGCTAGGTGCGCCAATTATGTATGGGTATGAGTAATCATTAAATCTGATTTTGTAGCATTATGAATCGAAAACTTGATAAATAAACACGTGTTTAAAATGAAGTATTATCTAGTGGCAATCAAACTATGATGTGTTCTAGTGACACTAAGGACCTTAACAAACACTAAAAATAATATGAAATTACACACGTAACTAAGATAAAAATGTATATTTTGTTTGATTACAGACCGAGATTTGGTCAAAATTTTGTACATGTACATTTGATTTGTACATCAAAATCAACTTTTCTATACTGCTTTATTGTCGATTTGACGTTTTGTTATACATGTAGGTAAAAACAAAGACGTGCTCGAAGCGAGTGAAGAAGTTCAATAACAAAAAACGCATTAAAAAATCTTTTAACGAAATAGATATCCTTGTTTGTAAATTGTTTTTATTAAGTTTTAAGAGCTAAGGGTAACGATCTAGGACAAAAAGTTTCATTTTAAAACTCTCGTATCGTAGAGGTACTCGAGAGACGAGATACTTAGTACTTCCAGCTTACACACGTACCAGCAAAAAAGGTATTTCATAAAGGTACTTACAGGTTAAACTATATTATATAGTTGGTATTAAAATGTTATTTATGAAAAAAAATATTTAATTTAAATTTAATATATTGTTTTATTTGAAGTTAGAGAACAAAATCTTTTTTTTTTGAAAGAAAATCCCAAAATTATATTATGGTTGAGAGTCCAAAGTAACTTTTACAGCAGTTGTCTCTTCTTCATTTAAGACTCTCTAGATTCGACAGTAATTAATATCTGCATTTGTGAGCACCCTAATCTTTATCCTTCTAGTCACGTTCTGGCACATTGATGTAGGAATATAATATGAGGCGCCATACACTGAAGTTACGTTAACACATTGTTCGCACCGTAAAACTTTAGTGCCACGATAACTTAGTATCTCTTCGCTTTTGTTGGACAGAATTTTTTATTCTATTTACTATAACCTGCTACCTTACGTAAGTTTCGTAATGTGAGAACGAAGTAAAAGTATAAATATATCTATATATATCTTTTTACAAATTGATTTCTTGTTATATAAATTTAGGAATTAATAACACTACCAACTTAATCAGACTGCTCAAAATATAGTTAATTTTATTAAACTTACAAAAGGATGATTAATAATTTCAAACCAACAGAAATAGTGTAATAATATGGCCATTCCTTAATATGATTATTGTAGTGAAAATTGGGCGAACACTGGATAAAATTTATCCTTCCGGCGGGAAATTAGCAGGTGTGGATAACAGCTTTAATGTGACCTGTCTGCACATTAGTTATCTTCGTTGGTTAATTTACTGGATAAAATTAAATATCTAAGTATTTTAAGCTTATGAAGCCAGTAAAATACTAAATAATATTAGAATTATATTATATTCTTGTTACATTGCCCTAAATAGATTTTATTGACAAAAATGTGTTATGGGTCGACTTAAAATAAAAAGATATGAATAGCTAATGTAAAGCTATTCAAAATTTAATACAAAACACAAAATTTATATAGCACTTCCACTTTAATTCGACCTTGAAATTTTGGCCTTGATTTTTAACTTGAAATAAAATAAACACAATTTTTTAATTATTGATAGAATGTTAATAAATTTAATATCTATAAAATACCTTTAATGTTCACATTCAAAATATTAACAAAGAGACAGTCTTTGTTGAATAATATTTATAATTAAATTTATTGTACGCCAATAATAATATAATAATAACATAACAATATCTATATAAATAAAACTGCAAGCACTCATTTTCATATCAAAAGAGAAAATGTTATTCAATTATTTTATTAGCTCCATTATATCGTTTTCATAAGTTCTACTACATTATTTATACAGTACGAGCAATAATAATCCTCAGATGGCAGTAGCACTCGAATTGTACCACAATTACACAACAAATTATATTTCTCAAGGATCTTGTCGCCCAGAGGATTATACTAAGCCTATAGCCCGAGCGAGACGGCCGACAGGTGAGATATTATTCATTGGAACACGGGCTGATTCCGTTTAAGCCTCAATTTCTGCAGAAAAATATTTAAACCCCTTTATTTATGTTTGGGTTTATAATATAAGTTAGTTTATTTGTATCATATAAAATATAATGAAATTGAGGCTATTTTCATTTTGTTAAAAAAAAATTACTCTGCTATGTTATCAACAATAATTATTTTTTGGATTGTATAATATTGTTTATATTGTTAAATAACACTTATTTCTTGCCTGCTTAAAAGTTACCGTGCTTACAACCATTTGGTGATAATTTTACAATGTATCTTTAAATTTGATTAGGAAGCAAAAATCTGATAATCGAAATGTCTACAGTAGGTACGTGATGTGGATGGAGATGGTTATCGCCAACAACAATAAGAAATTATGTTTGAAAATCCCATCTAAAGTTCCGATCACAATAACAATTCAAAACTCCGCCTCGGTATCTATAACTACACATGAAATTGCCGCGATCCAATTAAAGTAAATCCCAGAGTTGGTGCGGTACAAAGCGGAATGAAGTTAAATAATTAGAGTACGAGAACGGAGCTTGCATGATTGACAAACTGAGCAGCCTTTCTAATTAGTTCACTGAATAAACTTGATGCAAGCGTCGTGTCTCACCGTTGTAAGGTAGATTGCTTTTATGATAATACATAATAACCCAGTTTATTATATTTTAATGTTATTAATAAAATATACAAATATTTGATAATATATTACACATATTTATACAAATATGCAAGTCATAAAGAATCTCCAATCAGAATACGAAGTCTTGTATATTAGAGTAGCTCAAGAAAGAGGTCAACTCTGTCACAGTCAAGTGCATTGCACTTGTTCGCTTTAATCTACATGCTAATATAATTAAAACCTTTCTATTTTTATTTTCAATCCACTTTTCTTCTAATTAAGAGATGCCATTTGCAAGTTTTTAGCAAGTCGCTGTAATTTTGTATTCACGCGTTTCAACATTTAGAGCAACAAATATTTAAACTGAATGCATGCAATGCAAATGCATCTTCTAGTGCCAATTTATTTTTTAAATCACATTGCTGGATGTTAAAAAACCAATGTCCGTTATATATATATTATTACACACCTATACAATTATTTTATTATGGTTTGCAAGACTAGATTATACTGGATGCTAACTAGATAGTTGTACCTATACTAAGTCGTTACCCTTTGTTAAGTACTGCTAGTGTTACATAGTGTATCAATCATCATTCTGCTGTATTCGTATTCTAGGAAAACATTACCCATATATTGTAGCGACTTAAATCGCTGGCTTAGCATACATTGCTCGTGCAATGCACTTAACGAAAAACGAAATACTAATATACATTTTGGATGTTCCATAATTCTTAATATATTCTAAATGTTTGCAACACATTAAGAATTAGGTTAGTTCAATAAAGTTGAATTAACACGTTTAATTATAAATATTCAAATTTAATTATTGCCTCAATGTATCATAAAACTTGCATATCATTGTGATTTGAAACCACTTTCATATTTTTAATTAACATTCTATCCTTATTGATATATTTTTAAATAATTCTTTAACAGTTGTATATTAAAAATTACTATTATTTGTCATTGTATCAATCCTTACTAATTCTAACATTTTAGTTCTATATATTAAGCTAAATTTGTAATTCTTTTGAAAGTCTTGTTTTCCATGGTCTTTACGATCTAGTTTATTAAAAAATATCATAAATTTCCATAATCTACAACTACGTCAATTTGTAGTTTATAAGTTTACTAAAAGTTAGCTGACAGCTGCAGCAGCTTTATATCTCTAATTATTGAAACGTTCCTTATTTAAATTGTTAATATAATGTCGCATGTTAATAATAGATATTATATAATGGGATAAGGTACTTCACCACAAATAACTCAAGTAACTTTCGTGTATATACTTTACAACTTGTGTCAATATTATAGCGACATAAACAGCAATAAACAAAGCGTAATCCATCAAGGGCCTACAATAAAGTGGCGGAGAGTCATCAAATGCTCAAGTTGACTCCGAATTCTGAAACTACCGAGCAACGCTATTCCCATGTGAGATGGAGAATACGGTGCGTGACATAGCGGGTTTATAAATATTTTCATAATATAATAATATAATATATATTTTTATTTCATATGAATGATTTGATCTAAGTTTTCTTTTCTTGTCTTACCTATGAGTATTTTGAATGATTTCGTTTTTTTTTTTTTTTATAGATATGAATGAAAATATTATGTAAATGTTTTTTGATCTAAGTGATTTGCTGTCCTATTTACATTTATTTATTTGTATATATATATATATATATATATATATATATATATATATATATATATATATATATCTAGAAAATAGGAATCCATTACTGATGAAAAAATTATGGTTAAAATACGTTATGATACTAATTTTATGTAATATCTGAATCAACTTATACTTAACGCTAAGTTTGTCACAATTTTCACCTACTGACTCTAGACAATAAATGAGTGGCAATTGCGAAGAGATTACCGCAATCGAGAAGAGCTTGAACTCGCCCGCGAGTGGGGCGGTGGGTCACGGTGAATTAGGCGGCTATATCTCTTACGTGTACGAATATGTGTTATATATATATATATATATACGTGTCGGAGAGTATTATCGGTCGGTATATATATTATACAACAAATTATACTTGTTAATGAGAACAGCTATTTTTAAAATATAACTAAAAAAAAAACGAGCAACAAAGTAAGTTTTTATAAATATAAAAATATACATTATTAAATTGTTGTTTTTTATTCAGGAGTTTGACACTTTAAAACTACTGAACTTTTTACATTGCTTTAGTACAACAACGTTGTTATACTTACTATTTATATCTAACTGGAAGATATTGATCCATTATGGAAAAAATCTTCGTCTACTTTCGATAAAATAGAAATCACAACAAAACCAATATGTGACTTGTGTAAATTTTATCAAAAGAAAGAATGTGGAGCTGGACTTAAACTTGGGCTTCCGGTGAAATAAAGCTATTATAAAATATATTACTTAATATTTCAATCTACTTTGTTTTATTTTACTGGTTGAAATTTTAAATAAAACGTGAAGAAAATATTTTCTAACAATTCTTTTTTTTGCTACTGTCTGAAAAGTTCAAAAGGAAGGAAAATAAAATTTCCTTCTAAAAACGTTTTCCTAATTTGAAAGGTTCATCTGAATCTATTTAAAACATTAAAAATCAGATCTGGTGTGTCAAAATATAACATACATAATTAAAAGATACAGTTTTATATACTAGTATGGATAAAGTATTGTTTGACTTGTTTCAGTAATACAGAGTACTTGTACTTCAATGTTTAATATTCAACAATTTGTAATCGAATGGGCGAGAGCAGCCCTTATAACTCGTTTTATAATATTTTAACACTATAATATTTAGGTGAGGGTAATCTTACAGATGCTATCATTTACACCTTAAAATAAGTTCTAATAATTTTTAAAAGATTAAACATTATGTTAATATTAATATCCTATACTTCTTATTTTTAAAACATTTAACAGTAAATATTAAATAACATTCCATAACTAAATGCGTAGGTGGCGCTACTGTTGAAATTTATGAATTAAAACATGTAAATTCCAAGGTATTTAAATTATAATAAATAAATATTACTAACAGTATTTATTATAATTGGTTTAACTCAAAGAAAATCTTTTAAATAATATGTGGAACCCCAGTAGATAGAGATTTAAAGAAATATACGTCGGACGAGTAAGAAATGTGACACATTTAAAGTATATATGGATAAGAGGAACAAAACGATATTATTTTATATAATAATGGATTACATATACATTAAAATAAAGAATGAATATTACACAGACTACTTCATTTTACATCAAGTATGTATTAATTTGATATTAAATTTGATTGTCTATTGTGACGAAATAGAAAAACAATGAACAATACATATACATAGCGGCGAAAACCCTCATATATATTAAAATTTAAACTCATAACCCATAACACTTATAAAACTTAAAATTTTCGTAGAATTTTGTCCACTAGTTAAAAAATACACACACATTTTATTCATCACACTACGATCTAAGCGATATTAGTTGGAGAATATATATAATACATAATCTCGGACCGTACTCAGAGAGCAACGATATCCACTCAGGATTAGACTAGAATGCAATCCTAGCTAGCAAGCCTTTAACTTAACATCACTTGGGTTAAAAAAATATCAAAAAGTACTTACTTAAAAGTATTAACTATAAATGGACTAAGAAGGTTATAGAAGAAAATTCGTAATTATGTTCTCTTCTATTCAACTGGAGTACAATTAGAGTGCTATAATTATATTTTTACTACAGCAACTTTCCATTAAGAGTAATTTAAAAATATATTTTTATATACTAACTTTAACCTTTACAATTTTATAAAATAGATGCCCTCGTTACGTCACAGACTATCCGTTAGTTTGCAACTATTTGTAATAGTGCTTAAATGATAATATTATGACTATAATAAAGCTAGAAATTACACAAATAAAATGATCCAAAAAGCTAAAAATAAAAACCTCAAAGCCGAAATATTAGCAAATCGTAAAAATTCTAAAACATTATGGCAAATATTAAATAAAATTTCTGGAAGAGTTAAAAGATCCTTGGATGAAGTTATTCTTGAAGCTTTTGGAAAATCAAAAAATGATGACATATTAGATATAGCAAATAAATTTGCTGAACATTATATAAATTGTGACAAAAACAATGCAACTATATGCGCGCGACCATTACTTAATAGATCTGCTTATACTAACACAGCCAACGTAACAATGCGCTTTAAAAAGGCAACCAGTGCAGATGTCGAAAAAATTATTAAATCCATAAATCCTCATAAATCACCAGGAGTTGACGGTATAAGGACTATAGACATAAAAGCATTTTGTAAAGAAATAAGTACTATAATTGCTAACCTAATTAATAAAAGTATAAGTAAGTCTATATTGCCTAGTGATCTGAAGACAGGTATTATAAGACCTATTTATAAGAAAGGTAATCGAACACTATATAGCAATTACAGGCCGATTACAATATTACCAGTAATTAATAAAATAGCAGAAAAGTATATTTGTAACCAAATTTATGAATTTTACGAAAAAAATAACATTTTAACTAACACGCAGTATGGTTTCCAATCTCGAAAAAATACTACACAATTGCTTTCTTCATTTACTGATAAAATATACGAACACCTAGATAAAAAAAGACATGTTATGGTTGTATTTATTGATTATTGCAGAGCTTTCGACACCTTGCAACACCACAATTTATTAAATTGTTTGGAGGATCATGGTCTCAGAGGAAACGTTCTTGATTGGTGTAAAAACTATCTCGAAGACAGAAAGTATGTAGTAAAGATTAATAATACCTATAGTGACCCCATACCAGTCTCTAAAGGCACAGCACAGGGCTCAGTAATTGGACCACTGCACTTGTTAACCTATGTAAACAGCCTACCGAATTTAATTAAGAATAGTGAACTATTTCAATTCGCCGACGATACGTGTTTGTTATCAGATGGGGAAAGTCCACACGATGCTCTCAAAAAATTACAACTCGATTTCAACAAAATTCTAAAGTGGTCGCATGATGTTGGACTGATCCTTAATCCTGATAAAACTAAAATAATGTATATTAGCAGCAGTCAAAACAGAACCCAATACGAGCCCAGATTGACTGCACACGATCACGACTGTTTGCATACGAATGTGAATAAAACTAGGTTTAATGAATGTAGCTGCGAAACAGTGGAAGTCGTCAGAACCCACACCTACTTAGGTCTTCTTATAGATAATAGAATAAACTGGAAAGATCACATTAACACTGTTTGTGATAAACTACGAGCCATCCTCGCAAAATTTGCCATTATAAAATATAGAATACCGTTTCAAATTCTGTTATTACTGTACAAATCTTTGGCTGAAACGATAATAAGTTATGGACTTTCAAGCTATGGAAGAACATATAAAAGTCATCTTTATAAAATATACGCCTTACAATTGCGAATTCTAAAAATTCTTGTACCAGACAATATTAAAAATACATATAAACATGATTACCACCAACTATTTAAACATTGTAAAATAGTACCAATACATGAAAAAATACATATGCAATTGTTAATTGAAGAATACTTTAATGAGAGGCTGAAAATTGTAAAACCTATCAATCCTAGCAAGGTATGTACACGTAGCTTAATTAATGAAAAATTACTTTTACCAAAATTTTCTAACACGTACGGAAAGTATAAGTTAAATTACATAGTTCCTAATCTCATAAACGAATTGCCCAAAACATTCACTCAGAAGCTCACTAAACAAAATTTAAAACATAAATTAAAAAAATACTTTCAGACAAAAGAATTTTAATTGATTTACTTGAAATATTTTGTAAAATGTATGTATGTATATATGTATATGTGTGTATGTGTATGTGTATATATGTGTATATATATATGTGTGTATATATGTATATATATGTGTGTATGTGTGTATGTATATATGTATATATATTCCTAATCATAACAACCTGTATGCAATACTAAGAAGTTTTCACAATAATCATCAACAAGGACGCAAATATGCACACTATCAAACAATAGTAAGAGATAGACATACTGCATCCAGGCGTGAATATAATTTTACCTCCTAATATACACTTTTATAAACAAATCTGTCCAATGAATAACACAGACGTCACTTATTACGTTTTGTTTGTTCATCATTCTTTGTTTAGTTTAATTTTGTTACATTTAAGGTTTAGAGAATTATAGTTGTATTCTTATTAGTTTTATATGCTTTGTTTTTAAACTTTTAAATTAGAGTGTTCGACGAATCTGACACACGGTAAAATTCTAACGAGTTTATGTTTTGTGTCTAAAATGTGTATAAATATATGTATGTTTCTTTATTTTATAATAAATAAAAAAAAAAAAAAAAAAAAAAATGTAGGTCGAGTGTCCTTTAGTTAAGGAAGTGACTGAGCGCCTAAAATAAAATATAAAGAAATACTATATAGATTAACTATAATGGCATATTCTGTATTTTACATACGCGCAGCCTTTTAGATAACGCCCGTGTGCAAACTACGTTCAATAACGATAAATATTGATTACTCAGAAACATAACCACGAAACGTTCTCGAAAATATGACCCTCGGCGCGAATACGAAACGGGGGCATACCATAAATAATGAGGTACCCCTCATATAGTCGGGAAGATAGCAGAACTGATGCGCCGCTATTGACTGGGGAAAGTTACAATATTGAGAACTCGTTATTGGAAATGTTACTTAACAAACTGGAATTTACCATCGAATTGGGTGATTTTAAGTCGTAAATTTTACAAATAACATTTAAAAATTGAATGGGAGTGTAAAAAAAGGAATATTAATAAACTTTAGTTCTTTTTTTTACAACAAGCGTTGTAGCCTTATCGAAGAACTCGTCCTAAAAAGATAAAGGTACTTAATACCTTGCTTTGGAAGCAACGCAGGCAATTACAAATTCATATAACTACAAGACTACAGTTTTTGCAGAATATAAATGTAATTAATTAGGACATGGATTTCCTAAGAAATGAAATGGTTTAAGAGGGTAGTTGTCGCAAAAATATAAGCTATTACAGTGAGATAACCTATACCCTTGTCATGGAGGACGGACGGGCAGATCGTCAGATTAACGCTTTAAACACATCGACGTAGTATGACAGCCATATTCAGCTAATTTTTTGAATTATTAGAACATTGATTTACATGTTCAGATTTTTATGAATTCTTAGTTGTACCTAGTATTTTCTAACATTTATACTATTTTTACGGATTTATACTATTTTTACGAATTTATTTCACGTATAATTAATTAAAATTTAAATTTAATTCAAGGTTTTTAATGCTTTGCAGCAATCGTGTTCACGATAAGACGAGATGAAGGGAGGTGTCTGTCAGTAACTTAATTAGTTATCTACTTACAATTATGAGGTGTCATAGTGCGTTCACAGACATGGGAATTTATATTTTTCAAGAGTCAGTCCCAGGTGTTACATAGTCTCCAACCATCTTCTCTATTAAAATGAGGGTGTTTTTTAATTTCAATAGCCTCGCGATCCATTCGAGGAATAACGTTGTTCCTTACCAAGAATCTTAGGTCCATCAATTTTATATGATGATTGGGCTTATCTTTTGTATGTTTACATACTGCTGACTTCAATCTTCGCCTATACTTGATATCCGAGATATGTTCCCTAATTCTTTTAGTGATGCTCCTCTTTGTTTGACCTATGTTTGACAAACCACAATCGCAGTCAAGTTTATATACACCAGCACATTGTTAAGGAATATTACTTTTCCTCCCTCAACTATGGCAAAGGGGGTGATGGCTGGCTCTTGTGTTATGCTCGTGCGGTGACTGGTTGTGTGGCAGGCCGAAGATTTTTTTTAAATATATATAAACGACATCAATACCATGTTTGAAACTTTCACTACTGAGCTGATAAAGATTTATGACGTACACGTTGACTCCTGCCATTAAAAAAACCATGGCCAAGCGTGACAGGGCTTAAACAGCAAATAACAATTTTCCCTCAGTTGATAGCTTATGTAAGTATAAAACTCTGCGTAACCTCTTTAACAGGTTGTGTAGGGATGCCAAACGTAGCTACATTCACAATTCCATACAGAATCTTACCCAAGCGCAAGTTTGGCGATTCTTATGGTCGCTAGGAATCGGTAAATCCTCTGATGCTTCTCAAAGCTCAATAAATCTTAATATTGTAAATTCTCGTTTTAGTACTCTCACCTCTTATCTTAGATAACCTTGTTAATACTTCAACTCTTTCTATTTTAAACAGCCAGACTCCATCCAACCTACCTTATTTCTTCTTCAAATTAGTAAATGTAGATGAGGTAAAGAAGTGTGTCCGCTCTATCTCCACCAAAGCCATTGGCAGTGATAATATCAGCCTTGAAATGATACTTCCAGTGCTGGACGAAATTGCATCTGTGGTCTTTGAGATTCTAGCCATCGGAAGTAATTGCATTGGCAACTATTTCCGAAAGCTTGTGATTACTTTGAAAATTAGTGTGTAAAATTTTGAGTAGAGGAGTTACATATCTAAATTGCGTATAGAATAGAACCAACAGTCACGGGGGTTAGTTTCACTAACCACCACATTTACGTCCATGTAAACACATTGAAATGTCCATGTAAAAAATTGAATAAGGCTTCGCTTTTGGTTTTTTGAAGGATTTTTTTTACAAATTCTACAGATTGTTTGGTGACTGTTATACCCTTCCGCACTTTTGCTACTGAAAGACAATCCACTTCCCGCATGATTTCTAATACCTTATCGTGGCGACGCGAGTATTGACCTTTATCTAGAAGTAATACCCCACTAATAAGTGTTTCGCGGTTCCTACTGCCTCCCCACAGATGTTACAAGACTTTTCGACGGCTTTGCCCCGTCTTACTAAATTACTTTAATCTGAGAGAGTAATTTGGAATGCATTGATATAAAATTTTAATAATGCTGGGGACCAATCATAAAGCAAGGTGTGCAACTTCAAAGATAGTGGAATACAAAAATCTCCTATGGTCACCCGTTCGTTTTGAATTTCTAGGCTCATCGCATGCAGTCGGTAGTTATCGTTTTCGTCTTGTCGAATACATTAATTATTATGTCTATGTCTTGAACTCTCCTACTTGATCCTAGCCTTACTTTATTCGTTTGAGCACCTATCATAATTTATTTATGGAATTGAAGTCGTGACTCGAGCTCTGAGGCAACTTTTTCTTTTGGGAGAGAAGTTAGAGTATGATCTTTAGAATTGGCGATGATATGTCTTTTGGTAACTTTTAAATGTTTATGGAGTTCCGATGGTTTCTTAAATTAACCCAAGATTGTTTCGGTCTCTAAAAAAGGTTGAAAAGTCCGCTGTGTGCGCTAACCCGAGCCATAACTTTCATGTCTTTATGACGCTTGCATCTAACTTTGACAAAAGGGTTTTTTTAATATCCTAAACGAGAAAAGACGCGATGTTAAAAAAATATCGCATATCCAAGCTTCTTTGACTTTCTTTTCGAGATCATTTTAAAAGCTATTGACTATAACATCCAATAACGGCCTTGGTAATCTATTTTTTTTTCCTAAAAATTTAGACGGAGCTGTTTCCGTAACCGTTCTAACGCACTGACCGCCTATTATAAGACCCGGATTGTATACTTAGTATTTCGTCTACCCAGACACATACTGAAGCATTAACTCGGTTTTCTCCTCAATCTGTCCGTCCACGTACAGAAATTCTCAACTACATTTAAAGGTACCTTACATTGTTTTCGATTACGTGTCAGTATCACGAGATCACCTGCAAAATCTAGTATGGATTCTGTGTATTTATTGTTACACTTAAACCGATAACCCCACTGTTTTCATTTTTAATCAACTTGTCTATTAAAATATTAATATAATTGGAGAAATACAACTACCCTGAAATAAACCTATTTTATAATTGAGTGGTTTTGAATAGTTTTTATTAAAAGTTATGGAGAATTTTAATTTTGAATAGTATGATGCAATAATGCTTCTAACTACCGTCGGGAAGTTATAAGATTTTAATGCGAAACAGTTCATGCCATACCGATCCAAAGGCGTTCTTTAAATCTATCCAACAAACCGTAATTTTTCTCTTACTAGTTCTAGCATCTTTAATGCTTGCCAATATTAACGTATTATGTACCAGGCATTCAGAACTGCCGGGCAAAAACCCTTTCTGGTGATTAGGCCTGAAATATCTACTATTAATAATGAATCGCGTCGTTTTTGTTTGTAAATAAAAAAACAATATTTGTTAGAGCTATCGGTCTAGTGTCTTTAGGGTTATTGACATTGTCGTTTTTCGGAATAAGGACAAAAAGGGCTTTTCCGAATGATACCGGTATTTGCATTTTTGTTCAAATTTTACCGAATATATTTAAAAGATGTTTATGAACCGACGGATACTTTTTATAATCTACATAAGGGATACTATCCGGACCATGTTTTGACTTAGATGGTTTCATTTAAATTATTGTATCGATTTCCTCCAGAGTTGGTGGGTTGGCATGAAAATATACGGTAGGAGTCTCTCGTTTGTGTTTATTTGGATCCCCATATAGTTTTTGATTTCTGGCACTTCGTATGTGTTTTTATAATGGTCGTAAATTTGCTCGTTGGTCAAGAGAAGCTTATCTTTTTTATCCTTGAAAATGTTTTTTGAGTATTTAAAAGGATTTTTATCAGTCTACGTATCTTTCACTGATCTATAAAATTTTGCTTTCTTTCTTTTTTTTATTATTTATTTTGTATAAACATACATTGAGCAAAATTTGTTTGCGTTTCATATATTATGTCCATTAGTGTCGATTTCAGTGGCTCTGCAATTGAGTTAGATTTTTTTTATGTAAATCGATTAATTAGCTTTTGGCATGGAAAGAACCTTTTTTGATTATCGGTATAGTTATGAATAAATTTTTTATTAATAATTATTTTTCTTATGCATAGCTGAATATTACAAAATAATAAAAACCATTGTAGCAACACATGTAATGTAGGTACTTAATTAAACAACTAACTAACATGATTTTGAACTTTCAAAGTGAAACTTCCAATCCCACAATGTTGCCACTACATTAGCATTCTAGCGTTTAAAAATTGCATACGAAAAAGTTTTTATTCAAACACTCCATATTTATGGATTTTTATTCGAATAGGTTACAAAGTGGTAACTTTTAACAAGTTTGCATACGGTTTCCAAGAGTAGGTATATTATACGTTACAGTGTTCTCGAAGCTCAATTGACTTGCTTGAGAGATACTCATACAATAAAACATGCTTGCCGCGTGAAAATACGAGTTATATACTTGATTATTTATAGCTGAAAAAATAAATCAATTGTAGTACACGTAATAAACGTAATAAACGTAATTGTAATGCCTCTAATTATAATAATTAAGTATACTAATTTAAGTTAAAATAAATGTTATATAATTAGTATCATAATATAGTAACGTATAAAAATAAATATCTTTTCAAATGTAAAATTAAATGGAACAAGTTTAAATCAATTCTAAATAATATATAAGAATGAATTTCTCTAAGCTTAACACTTATACCAAATGCAAACCGAACAAGACGCGGGCTTGCAGGCCGAACTTCGTGGCAAACTTAGCAGTAGTTGCGAGGCACACCTTCCTAATTGGGTAAATAAAGGAGACGGTGCATCCAAATTGAGACGAACCTGCAATATGCATTCAATTGTTTCCAATTTCCATTATTATTTGCATACAGTTATGTCTATTACGATTCCATGAATTGGTTCAAATTTATTTGTTGAAATTTGCATTTTTTTGGGTATAAATGGTATTAAAGTATTGTGCATTAAATTCAAACTGTCATTTCTAAACTCGAAATAAATTGAATTCCAACATTAAATATTTCGCATGCAATAAATTGCATTAATGCATCATTACATTTATTTAGGTAAATTCATTCAGAAACTAGTTTAAAAGAACCAATAAAACAGGCTTATATATTTTTTTTTATCTAAAACTTAAAGTTATATATTACCTATATACCTCGTCTGGCTAGTGAATACTGTTTTCCCCCTAAGCCCTTGTCAAATTAAAAAATAGAGAATATCATCTTGTTATTTAATTTTGGATATTAAATATTATTACTTTTTTTATTTTTGAATTATTATTTTTTTAATCAAAGTTTTATATACTTAGTCTGGCCATAAATACTATTACCATTAAAATAAAAAAATATTATATTTGAATCTGTAATTTTTTATACGATTGTTCATTGTGTTTTCTCGTTTTGGCGCCAATACGATCTACAATATTTTGCGATTTTAATATGAAGTGGGGTGATAAAGAGAACTGAATCGCTGTGATTGCACTACACAAAGTAGGTATGGATTATGTAGAGAAACACCTAGTATAGCGCACTAACTAGCTCGTTGAGTGACTTTGAGTTCCGTCTTAAGACCTCATATGAAGCCCATAGTAAGAGACCATATTTGAAGACTTTCGCACACTTAAACACACTGGTTGAAGTCCTGGTCGTTAATGTTGATGCCGAACCAAAAGCTAGTTTTTGGTAAACTTATAAAGTATTTTAGTATTTTTTTTATAACAGTGTGTGTTTTTAGTTTTCGTTCATAATAATATATTGTCATTGATTTTTCATAGATATGTAAAATTTCAAATTAATCCGACAATTAATTCAAAGTTGATCAAAATAATGTTCAAAGATACATATATGCGAAGATAATAAAAATGTATTAAAAAAAGGGTGTGATTTTATATTATATCCAATTTTTTAATAAACAAATATTAGAAAGGATTTCTGGATCCCTACAACAGCACCCCTTAACGGACCTTACTGAAATTAAATAACGTCCAGGTTGGTCAAATAATAGAAAATAAACGGACAAATCGGTAAGGAGGAGAAAAATTACGAACACCGGAATTTTATATTGAATTAAGATAACCTCTGGAAAGCATTACTTTGTATCGAAAATGCGACTTACACATTTTGCGATACTTAAACAGTTTTTTGAAACATCAACAGTAGTAGCAGTATTATCAGTAGCATTAGTATTATTTATTGTAGTAGACGACATTTCGAGTGTAGAAGTGGCAGTTTCTGTTTCTTCTTGGTCAGTGTCCTTTGATAACAATAAATATGGTTCAGTACTTGTAGTCGATTTGCATTTCACCATTGGAATATTTATATGAAGCACCCCAATGAGAAAAAACTAAAACAATATATGGAATTTCATAAATAATAAAGAAATAAAATATATTAAATACCACCTGTCATTTTGCCACAAATTTAAAAATATATATTTTAATCTGTCAGAGAAAATGATTTTCCATTTCACAATTCACATAATTGGAAGACCTACGATTCTCAGTGGTCCAACCAACGTGAGGATTTGTAACACAATAGTGATTAGCAGCACGGTGTGTATATGCATTTTAAATTTCTCTGAAATTGCATTCTCTCTTTGATGGTATTTTAGAAATACTCTTTTGTTATCTGAGTGGGAATAAATTGCAATCATAGTGTTTATGTCATGCTCTTTGGGCGTAGTATGGTTTAGGATAATATTTTACAGCTATACAATACTTAGTCGTATCTACTACAAACAAAAACAAGTAGAATCAATGCCTGACCTATTGTCTGTTATTCCATCTTGAATCCAGTCAATATATTTATTTAACGTTTTTAATTTTAACTTCTAAAACTGTTTGTTTGTTTCTTGTAATTTTGTTTAGTTATATATATTTTTTTTAAATAATTATAATTATAAGAAATAAACATACATTTTTATCCATAAATACAGATAAAAGATAATATTATATCTGTAAAAAAAATAATTAAATATTTACAAGGCCCCCGATTCAAAAAGGCCTCTAAAAATAATAAAATTAATATTATTATGTAATGAATGAAGTCGTTGGGTCGCTGGACCGTTGTACGTACTCGTACATTGCCGATGGTGTCTATTTTACGAAGTTAATCATTGAGGACTTAGACTAAACGATCCGATATCGTACCTACTTCTGCATTTGCCTTGGTAACTTACTTGCATTCTAATTTCTTCCTTTATCAAACGGTCCCCCGACGTAATGACTTCAATAAGTACATAAAAATATAATTTTTATTCTTTTAGAGATCTTATTGTAAAGTGTATTTTTTCTGCTTTTAAAGTTATGTTACTGGTTGTTGAACCTAAAAACACTCAAATTTTCATTTATTTCTATTAATCTATCCTAATATTATAAGGAGGTAAGATTTTTTTTGTTTGAATTTTAATAGGCTCCGAAACTAATGGACCGATTTAAAAACATTTTTTACCATTAGAATCCTACAATTATCTCTCTGATGAACATAAGTTATATTATATAATATCTATATATTCTATCTATAATATAATATCAGTCTACGTAGACGCAGTCAAATTTAAAAACCTTTTAGCCTACATAACAAGGCTTTTGTTTTCCTATATAGCGCGGGCGAAACCGTTAGGAACAGCTAATTATTGCATAAAAACCTTTTACCAATAAAACCTCTATATCTTGGAGACTTTTTCTATTTTAGCTAAGAACATAGCTAAGAACCATCCAATTAAAAAAAACCGCATTCTAATCTGTCCATGCATTTGGCCGCTACATTGCCACAGACAGACACACAGATACACAGATCGATCGAAACTTATAACACCTCTCATTTTAGTCGGGGCTTAAAAAACAGATAAAACATGGGTTAAATAACCTATAATATAATATACGAGTATAAAGATCTTCAATCGGTGTACACAAGTTAATTAGTCAAATGCCATATGATGTCTATACGCCAGATCAGGTTTCAATTAGCCACAGTTCGAGTGTCATAGACACATGATTTGCTTAAATTATCATGAATTGTTTGCAAATGTTTTTAAAGCGATGAGACCGCTAATAACGGATATTAGCGCTGTGTTTGCGGTTTTGTCACATCAAATATAGATATCATTTACAAATTGTATGGTTAGAAACATTCTATTTGTGTTTTAATTTATTACTACTTTTCTTATTTCAAGGTAGATTAAGTTCGGTGTTATTTAAAACTATTAAAGTTCTTTCATTGTTTTAAAACTATAACAATATTTTTTTTTAAGGAACAATATTATCTCAATTATCATTCAAAGTAAAACTAAAAAAACTAAAACTTAAACTTTTTAAAGTATAAAAATCATTTTGTAACGAATTTATTTTCAATATTAATAATATGTAAAACGGTTCAATTAGGTAATATAATAGAATATATGTCAGTTAGGTACGTAATACTTTACAATATCATGTATATTATTTGCGGTTAAGCGGTTTATTCACACATTATTATCGCAAGGCTTATAATTCACAGCTGTCAGCGTGTCTATATTATTATTTAACTGGTGTTCAGAATTAGATTATCCTCGTAAATAATATATATGTGGCATTCGTCACAATTTATTGACTCAAGTTTTTGACTAACATCTTTTGTCCCAATAGGTTCGTCTATTATATTTATTATATATTATGACATTATGTTTATTTTATAGATAAAACACATTTCAATACAAATATCTCTAGTGTTACTACAAAAATAAATGTTGAACAAATCTATAGCTGTTATTTTATTTTCTTTTTTATATAATCATTCATATAAATAGAAATTATTAACTTCTGAGAAATGAGCTAAATGGGAAGCCAGCTTCAGCAGGCTAGGACACATAAAAAGAGGGCCACTTCATAGTACTTCAAAACATTAAATTCATGTTAATATAGGCATATCATTTTATAAATAATCTTAATTTTATTATATATTATCTTTCTAGTAAAATAGACCCTATTTCAAGGAATGAATTAATTCGTAAAAATATCGAGATAGCGAAATAGCAGTTATGTTTTAACGGTATGTGGTATGTAAACAATGTAATAGCGCGATAACGCAAATAATTAAAATTTCACAACATTCGTGAAACGTAGTTCAATATAAAATCTAAAATGCTTAATCTTGTCGTGCTTACAATCACTCTGATGTCTCTAAACTTTATACGAAATGGATCAGTAAGAACAGTAGGTTTTTTGAATGGTTTTTTTTTAAGATGATTTTAAGATGGTTGGCTTTGATCTAGAACTTTTTATATAATACATTTAAATTGCAAAACTAAAGGCAGGCTATAATAAATAGGTACTTTTTTTTCAGACCCTCTTTATGGATACGCTTAATTTATGCTCAACCCTGTCTGAAAAACAGTCGAAGTTAACGGGTAAGAGGTCTAATTCAGATGAAAAACTATCAAGAAATCTTACAATAACAAATACTGACGGTAACATTGTAGCATTAATCAAGTGTTTTAATGAAGCTAAATGTACTTCACGAGTCTTCGAGAGTTTGCGGAGTATGGTATATGCAAATTCTACAGTCTTCTAAATAATATTTGTTATTATTAAAACTGATTCAATAGCGTCTTTTTTATTATTTCTTAACTTAATATCTGCAGGTAAACATTTCAAACCACTTAAAAAAATAGTTTTAACAAATTGTATAATTTAAAAACGATTAAAACGATAACAATTGGATTTATCCAAACTGACTCAGTTAACACATTAGTGTTGAGTCAATTTAGTATTATAGTTATTTTTTGTTATTATAGTCAATTTAGTGTCATAGTTATTATTTTTTAGAACAAGTATGAACTATACTTCATAATTATATCTATATATAAATAAGCTGCAACCGATGACCAACAGTACATACACCCTGTATTTGTAGATAATTGGCCACCGCTTTCAGGCTCTTCTCGACATCAATCTCAAGAACAAATATTCTACGACATGTTTACATGTCTTGATACACAACACACAAAAACGAAACAAAAAAAAACATCAATAATTAATTAACATACAGATGACACAGAGAGAAATATATTATCTCATTTATTATGTTTATATTGATTTTTATACAAAAATAAAAGTAAAACAAATTGAAGAATTACTTTCGTTTAATAGAAGTACTCCTACAATGCAAGCACTATTTCTTGGGCAGTACCAGACACGTAACGACATTTCGCCAACCCGTTGCAGAGATGATTCACTGATGAAACGTCCGTAGTAAGATCCAAATCTTTTAACAGTTTGTTTTTTGTATTACTATTAATAATTGTTTCATATGCCAAACAGCCGAATATATTATCTTCATAAGAATCAATACCACAAAGCGGTAAAAAATGTCTTCTATGTATTTTAGGTTTATGAAATTTCCCCCCGTAAGTTCGTAATGTGGATTGAATATTTGTATCCAATGGAAATGGATACATCGGTTTCGTTGATCGTAATTTTGGATAAGAAATAATTTGGCCTGTTACTGTCAATACCACAATCACTAATCCTATCATATCATATACTTGTTATATTCTTGTTAATTAGTAAATTATTAACATATTGGCAGTACCTGTTCCATCATGAAATATTATAGTATTATTGGTGATATTTAATAAGATTTGTTATGTTATGACTAGTTCCGAGACAGCAAATCAAAAACATTTTTCAATCAACAATATTAGCATTAAAAGTTTTTTGATAACAAGGTATAAAAAGATAAAATCTACTATAATACTAATATTCATTTTCATTTAAGACTTACAGACTGTCAGTATAAAATAATTGATTACCCCAGAGTATTGTTTCTGCCAAAAATGTAGCCAACTAACATATCAAGAGTTCATCGTGTTTTGCTTTTATCTCGGTTGCTTTTAGTTATTACGCTTCCCCTTGTCCGTTTGATGAGGGTAAATCCTCTTTTTTCATATACACGTCCCATGGTTTTTATGTCTGTCCGCGCGAAGTGTCTCGCGTCATAACGAAAATGCGGTCACTCACAGTTCAGCAAAATGGTTCAATCAATGTTTCTTTTATTATATTAAAATAATCAGGTAAGAACGAATCATTTATTTTTAATTAATAAATTTAACTGAAAGCGTTTAAAACATATAAACCTAAATTAATAGTGTTTCTTATTAAATGCACAATATTTATGCCTAAAATATATATTTCTTGGGATTTATTATAAACTTTCAATGAATCGAATATAATGGTATTTTTAAAATTATAGAGAACACAATAAGCATTACATTCTTTGACGTACACAGGTGATCTCTGGTATGGATTGACAGTTAAAAAGAAATAAATAAATCATAGCATAGTGGTGAAAAGTTTTCCAGTGCAAAGACAATATTAAAATTTGACGTCCAACAGCTACAGGCCAATCAGTATCAAGTAACGGGTAGTCGAAGACTACTGCAAGAATAACTACACATTATTATGCACTTTTTGTAAATACAAGACATACCTACTTGTCGTTAAAAATAACAAGTTCTTGGCGTTAATAATAATAACTCCATTTTGTTTGTTAATTATTTTGTTAATATCTTTGATGTTATATAAAACACTCAGAACACTTTACAGTTGCAATTATTATTTTTGAGTAAGAAGGATAACATTTTACATATCTGTTAATTATATAAAATATTGTCGCATTTAGATACTTCAAATTTTATTAAAAAGTTAGCATTAAACAAACGTTAAGGCCATTAATATTGCATCAATACCGAAATAACATGTGTATGAGACGACAAAGTTGTAAAGTGCAAACTACAGCACTAACCTGTGGTAAAGTTTATCAACTTCACAATTTAGCATCTTAGTTAATTGCCTGTCAAATATAGCGAACTATTTCAAGTTGGTCTTACGATGAATTAATAAATCATTTAAAAGACTTAAGTACTAGAGCTGGTTATTAATGTAAATTAAGATGTCTGTTTCCGACATGGGAACTTTTGGATTCTTTTGAAACATAGAACATAAGTTACATTTCGCTAGAATTATTGATAAAGAGCGAGGCTTACATATTTGGTTATTTAACTTTATTCTATTGAAAAAAAATACTTCTATCTAGAAGTTTATCAATTATTATTTAACACAAATTCATTTCAAACATATATCATCTCATATATAGAATATTCATAATCAGTAGATAATTAATTATCGCTTGTAAAAGAAATAGTATCAATGACCAAGTTTCACCAGCATCTCACAGAAGATCTATAAACTTGTAATCAAACGATAAAAAAGACGTGACCTTTTTTTCCATTTTTTTATTTTATACAATCTAGTGTATAAAAACAAAATCTAGTTTGCTTGACTACATTCCACCTGATGGTAAGTAGAATGTAGTCTTAAGTGGTAAGGCGCATTAACCTAGCAGATGCCCATATTGTATTCGGCCGGAAATACCGACGCAGACAAGCTGTTCCAGACAGATGGAATGTCCACAACAAAAGGATGAATACCTGGCGTTTGTTAGAACGTCCGGTGATGGAAGGTTGCCGGAGGAATAAGGTCGTGTAACTCCAGCGCACACTCACGAACATGCATCCTATACAATACTGAGAGGCTAGCAATTAAACGCCTGTGTTCAAGGCTGTGGAGGTCGGCTTCGACGAATTCGGAATCGCCTATAAGCCTCTTTGCTCGACTCTCAATTGAGTCCAAAACCGCAAGATGAAACTTTGCAGCACCAGCAAATATGTGACCATAGCTTCTTACCTTCTACACACGACCAGATCAGCTTCTTGCTTTGTATAAAACAACAAGCTGTCCCGGGGTAAAGTACTGCCGGACCTTTGCAAGAACGGCAAGCTTTGCTGCTGCTGCTGCTCTTGCTCTGGACTTTATGAACTGACCAAAGTTAAGGTTCCAGGAAATCTCTAAGTCTAACAACTGAAGCCGGTCAGAGATTTGCAACTTTTTTTATTGCAAATGCAGATGTCTAGAAAGAGATGGTTAATACTTACAATCAAGTAAATTATTTGCTCGTTAGCCCCTAATAAGATTACAAAAACAATCAAACAGTAAGAAAACATATGAATAATATAGTATTACTTCAAACTTGACACATGTAATGTGACTTGGGGGGCGAACGCCGGGAACCTCCTCGTGGTGCTCCCTGGGCAACAACAGTTACTGAGAACCTTCTCCCGTTCTCCCGTTGGCTAATACCCGGCGCGGTGGGGGTCGGTCATGGGGGTTTGTGCCCGGTCCGTGGCTGGCCAGGGCGGGTAACCTTTCGGAGTGACCTGCCCGCAGGAGGGACGGCTCGGGCCTCTTTCCATTGGCCTTCGCTGGTGGAAAGTTGGCCTGGGTGTCGAGGGTGAGAGGGTGCAGGTCCTTTTTGCCGGGCTAGCCGCGGGATCGCTCCTGGTACTTCTCTGATTAGCAGAGTGGACTGTGGAGTGGTCCCGCGGCTGTATAGGGAGGGGTGCGCGGCGGTCTCTTTCTTGCTGAGGAAGAGGCTGTCTGCGTCGTTTAGGTGTCTGGACCTCTTTCTACCAAGCATTGTCAGAACATTGCTTGGTGGGAAGCGGTCCGAGTCGTTGCCTGGGATGATCTTTGCCGAGTGCGATGCCACGGTTGCGCTTAACGATGGTTGGTCTGGGCGTGGTGGGTTCCCGACTTTTCTTGTTGTGGTAGTCTCCTCTCGGGGAGACTACCGCGGTGGAGCTGGGCACGGTCGATGGTCGAGTAGGGTTTTACACCTGATTCCCTGAGACCGAGTCCGGCCAGAATGGGGTCTCGGCCCCCTTCAGAGGCAGCAGGCTTGGGTGGGTCGAAGGGGATCCCTACACAATCTATCAAGCCTGCGAAAAAGGGATGGGTGCTCCTCGTTGCGGGGTGCCCTCTCCGTGGATCACGTCGGGGCATCGCGGTGAGTGCGAAAGCGATTCCGTGGTGTCCCATTATGACGGCGGCGGCTACCGTCAGATTTAGTGAGTAGGAGTCTCACATAACCACCTCCATCATCCCCTGGATGGAGGTGTGTATCCATGAGGATTATTGACGTTAAAAAAAAATGTAATGTGACTTAAGTTGAAAATAATTGACTTGGTAATTGAAGTTTAGTTGGTGAGTAATAACGGCCTCTTGCAATAATAGAGAATGCAACACCGACGAAGAAAGATCATATCACATTTCCAACTAACAAAAACGACATCAATACACGTGCTAGGGATAGTATTACAGACGGCGTGCAGTGTGATAATGGAAATTAAAGGCTGGAATAATATCAAACAGATAGTAAAGTAGTACCGCACTCTATTGCTCATCCTTTATTTTATGAACGCTAACATGGTCTTGTTTTCCAGATTACCATACTGATAATCGCCCGAAATAAAGTTTCCAGTAATCCGATACTTGGCGAATCGCCTAGGGGAGCGCTCTCATGACGAGTTATCACTTATCATTGATATCCATCACCATTGGATATCCCTACAGTTTATTAATAGGATTATTTTAAAAATAGCCTAAATTGTTTTATGTTACGTACGAAAATATGTTACTATTAAATCGATAAAAACATTTAAATTCAAATAACCATACTTTTAAAATTTGAGTGGTGATCACGATCATTACTGTAACAATTTTCTTTTGCAATGTGCAGATTTCACTGCGTTACTATTTCATTATATTTACACTTACGTTGGTAAACATAAAAAAAAGTTTTATACATTTTTACAAATTTCTATAATTGATAATTCAATATGAATAATGATTATGCACTAAAAAGTAAAATTTAAATATGCATTAAATCTCAACAAAGGTTCCTTTCATTCGTAAATTGCGTCAATTAGTCAACTCAAATCTTATGCAAATCAATAGTTAATTTCAATGTTCTTTGCTAATTACCAAAGAACCTTTTATTCGTTTGAATCAACTTTCTATTTTTAACTCGAGAAGACAAAGGTAAATGCGTTTGTCGAAAAAGAATTAATTAAAAATATATGAAGTTCTGTCTGTGGGAACTTTCACTCCGAACCTATATAAAAAAAGTTATACGTTGTTAATAGTTTGCGTTTTGGTTTTAACAGCTCGTATTTTATGCCTTCATCACTATCTATATAGTTATAATATGTGTATGTTATTATAATATGTATATTGTCATAAATATTTTAACAATTATAACTTTAAAATTATAATTGACCCTAAGCAATAGTTTATTAACTTCTACTAGGATGTTTTTTTTACAATGTAAAAATATTTTTTTTCCAAAATAAGCTAGATACTTATTTATTTTTCATATTTCACAATTAATATAAAGAATTCCCCAATTACTTTCTTATTTCTTTCATAGACTAATATTATTCATTCAAAAGTCCGATCAAGAAGCCTTGTATACCTACACGATATCTATAGTTATAGACATTTGTTTCCGTAGTGTGCTTTGCTACTAAGCTTGTATGTGTACAGTATAAATTTTGTAGTTATAACACGTCCTCAGAGTTTATACAGAACTTATGTAGACGGTAAATTTTATAGTTAAATCATTCAACTTTATTTCAAACTTGTTACCGTACGCGACTTCCTTTGAAAATTATACGACTTACAGTTGACTTGAATTTCGGCTGATTTTAAGTCACTAACTATTACGGATTTCGTTCTCAGGAAATCATAAGTAAGTTTTTACACCATAAAAGGGAAGATTTAATGCGACTATTGGATACTAGAAAATGGCTGCGCATTAATATTTTAAAATAGTAAAAAGTTATTAACTTGATAAATAAGTTAGTTCGTTAAAAGAAAGTAGATATGTAAATAAAAAAAAAATTGGTTTTGGGTAATCTCAACCTCTGCCCGCTGTTTTTTTTCTATAACTTACGCCCATACTTTCATATTTTCGTAGTGTTTCGTTCTTACTTTTCTTTTGTTGAAGTTGTTAGTACACCATCTCACCTCCATTTTTAAACGTGGGCATTAATTAAAAAGACATTAATAATTGCACTTGCAAGAAAGGTTCAAAACTTACGATCGCCTCCTTCTACAGCAACTTATTCATAAAGTCAGCCATTTACCTCTTTTCTTTATATTTTTTAATTAAGTAGAGACATTTTAGCTATAAAGACCTTAGGCGTTTATAAATTCTTATGTGCTCTAGTCATTACTACCTACCTTACTACAGGACGGTTTCCCAGAGGTCGCGGGTTGGAATCCCTGCCCGTATCGGTTTATTTTTCATTCTATATTTATATTAATATAAATAAGTTAAGCTTATACCTACCACATGTTTATATATATTTTCAAAATGACTACCTCTCTGTTAGCTCGATTATTCTATATTTTATTTCCATTATTATTTTCTATTTTTTCTTCTTCTTCTAAAACTGTGAAAAAAAAGTTTTTTTAAAAGAAGTAATCAATACTATGGAAAAGTTTATCCCCAAGCAACGCTTTTTTTGACGCAATGTAAAAAAAAACTGTGTGCCTTTTGTAAGAAAGTAATCCATCTGTATCTTGTGGCCACATTTTAGGTATTTTTTTACACTTAGTGTGTACTACGCGGCCGTATTAATTATCAGCTGATCGAAAGATTTACTGATAGAGCATCTTGCAACAAAGATTCACCATTGGCGATGCGCTTAATGTGTAATACTTTTTTCCATGCACTTTTATCCTTCATTCATTCTTCCCACATGTCGATAAAATCTCCATTTACATACAACACTTCACTTTCTGGAATATGTCAACAAAACAATAAACACTTCTCGAAACTTCTCTTTTATATCCTCTTCTAATAATCCTGTCATAATCTAGTAGGTACACTCTAGGACTTCATATCTTATATTCAATTTGTTTTAAATTAAATATAAAATATATAATTTTAAAATGTTTCAAGATCCTAAATATTTAAACTGCAAGGTGCAATGTTGCAGTTCAGAATGCTTTGTGGAACACTCGAAGAGCGTTGCAACTTTTATTGGAAAACTTAGCCGAATTTACATGTCCCGCACATTATTAAAAACGCTTGTAAAAGTTAAAACGGCGCTTAAACTTCTACCTAGCACCCGAAGCAAATTTATATCCACAAAGCTGAAACATTTTTTTTTGCTTTATTGTAACGCTAGTAGTGGGTTTAAAGTTTAAATTCTAGCCTATTAAAGTTAATGATAATGTTAAGCTGAACATCTTAATTATATTATTTCAAGAATTTAATTTAAAAATTCATCCTTACTAAAGTTCTTAAAATTTTATCCTTACTCATCTCTTTGGTGTTGCAGCACTTGTTAGTTTATACTTTAAATATAATAGGTTAGGGAAAAATAAATCCATTATTTTTGCGACAAATTCAAAAATGTATTCAAGATGTTTCAGATTGTCCGATTTAGGTCAAATATGCACCGTTTTGATTTATAATTTGTCGCCATTTTGAAGCTTTATTATGCCTTTCTCATAGAAGCCTGGTTCCGTATTCTCAAAAAACTCTAATTATTTATTTTCTCATTTTCTCTTGATCCTAATTTCTTATCTTTCTTAAAAAAGAAGTAATCGCTCGGTGTCAGATTTGGACTATATGGTGGATGCATTAAAACCTCGAAACCAAGCTCTCGAAGTTACTAGCAAGTGTACTGCAGACGTGTGTGGTCAAGACCACGTTGTCCTGATTAACCACCAGAGCTCTTCTGTTGGAAACGGAAAAAGCCAACTCTCTCTAGTTTATTGCTAGCTTTAAACGGTCCTGTTATTGACAGTAGAGTTTTGGATTTAGTTTTTGGCCTTACGGAAGCAAGTCATAAAAAACGACTTCTTTTAAGTTCTACAAATTTCACAGTACAATCTTCCTGGCCGTTAGTCCTAGTTTGGCTAGTATTTGAGATGATTTACCACGCGTTGACTACGACAGTTTTCGCACAATATTGTCATACATGAACCATCCCTTTAAAAAATTTTGATTTCATTCCGTTTGGCAAAATCTTTGCAAATGGATATTTGATTCATTATGTCTCTTGATGTTAATTGTGGCACCCAAAAACTCGTGCCATTCGATTTTAAACAATGGTTTTTTTTCGAAAATCGTGCCAAACCTGCTTAAAATTTCTCAGATGTTGAACCCGATCCTTGATAATCCAAACGTGCTCCAGAGGGTCATAACTGTTGGTGATTTATGTGTTTATGGTTATGACGTGAAAACGAAAGCGCAATCGTCCTAATAGAAGCTGCCGCATGAGCAAAGACCGAAAAAAGAGTGCCAAATTCGGTCGAACGCTAAGATTTTGCTTACAGTTTTCTTCTTAGAGAGAAATCTTGCCATAGGTTAGTAAGTTTAACAAGCAATGCAAGCAATCCGCCAGAAACGCCCTGAATTGTGGAAGAATAAAAACTGGCGTATGCACCATAATACCGCCCCTGTATGTATCAAACATCGTTACTTGTGCGTGAATATTTGACCACAAACAACACAGTAACGGTGCCACAGTCACCTTTTTTTCCAATCTTAGCTCCCTATGACTTTTTTCTGTTTCCAAAACTGAAATTGCCCTAAAAAGGACGACGTTACGTCACGATTGAGGAGATAAAGATAATGAAAGACGAAGGGAGGAGGAGAGCTATCTCTTCCTGTATCCTACCTCGTTCGTTATCAGCTTGGATAGAATACAGTAGAAGTACAGTAGAAGTTGGAAACACGGCAGGGTGTTGCCCTCGCTAATTTCATGGTAAGGGTAACATGGTGAATTGAACAAGCCGGCAATTCTGGCCAAAATAAAATTTCTTCCTAATACTGTCAAGCATCGGCAGTAGCCGCCGCTGCTGACGCTTCCAGCCGTGCGCACGAAGCTGCTGTGCGAAGCTTCGCTCAGGCGCTGCGATGCGGGTGCTAAACGTGAGGGCGCACTATGGTATGAAAACATGCAAACCGTCTCAAAAGTGGCTTTTGTGAATGTTCTGTTTTGAAAATTTTGTTAATACATAGCTAACTGAATGTTTAATACATATTATTTAGCATTTAAAATAGATTTTTTTTTTCAATAAAACCAGACCTGTAAGTTGATGGTCAAAATAACGTCGATTGTGTCGATCAAAAAAATACTTAAAAGAAATAAATCATTTGTCCTCTTTAAAAAGAATTATTTGTGAAAAGTATTCAAAATTGCTCATAGCAGCTTTTAACGATCGCTGGATATCTAACCGAATAAAAGATAGTTTCTTTAATAAAAATACAACATGATTGGACGGTGAAGTTACGGTACAATTCGAATGGATATCACACCTACTACAGCTGGACAATCACCAAAGTCTTAAGAAGATCTATCAGAGAAATCGGAAAAAAGAGAGAATATGGAATTGATTCAAGAATATGGACTCGTGTTTATACATAATGTATATATCCAAGAATTGCGGTCTGAATGAAAAATAGAAGAAGCTGATCAAGTAATTTTCACATAAATGCAAAATAATAGTTTCATATCATAAAACTTTATTATGATTGTTCCTTAAGTCATGTAAACTATAGTTTAGTACGAACAAATACATTTTTATTTTTGCTTAAATCTACTCCTGGGTCGCAAGTCCCAGGCACTGCTTGCACTCCTCTCCTTGCAACGCGATGGGCCCGGCACCCGCACGGTGAATCCATGGAATGCTAATAAGCTTCGTCTCTGTCTCTTTATATTATAAATTAAAAAAATAAAAACAAATGTACTTTTATTTGATAGTACATTTATTATACATACTGCTTACCAAATTTCAACTTAATAGTTCAATTACTAAAAAAATAGAGATTTTTGAGATGGTACACACGGTTCGGTCCCATAGTGCAGCGTGTCATAGAGATCTGTTCAGTTGCACACTGGACGAGTTCACCAGAAGATGTTAAACCTGGGTTCGTAGTGTATATATATAATATTAATTATAATATTTTGACATTATTCAGCATGAAATTATGGAATTGGTTTTTAAATGTAAAATAATTATGTTATATATAAAGGATTGATTTATTTATTTGTAAATAAATAAATAAGTCGAATTAAATAGATTATTAAATTTATAATAATTAAATAATAATTATTTTAATAATTATAATTATATTATAATTTGAATAATTAAATTTTATTTTATGGATTTTTATTATTATTGTAACTTTTATTTCTTTCAAGACATTATTGACAAAATGTGAAATTATTACTATTGTTATTTAATGAAACAGAATATAGTTTTAGTGTTAGGTGTCAACTTATCTAACGAATTGGTTAAACTGTAATGTTAGATTTAAGTTTTATGGTTGAATAAATAAATAAATAAATATTTTTTTTTGAATGAAAACTTAGTAACTCTTAATTTTAATATTATTTTATTCTATAACTTAATGTGATACCACATATTTAACTATAAAGCTAAATTTAATCAAATACTTTTTTATACTATAACATAAAAATAGATTAAACTTATATTTCTCACTTATATCTAATGGTATATCTAAAAAAATATGAAAATGGAGCAATTTATAAACCCTTTATGTCGTACATTAAAATGGTTATACTAATTTATGGGTCAATCGGAAAGAAAATAAAGTTTCTCACATGACCACAATATATAAAAACCGTGACGAGAATTTTTAACGTAACAAAAAACAAGGAAAAATATGATATTGCTTTTAAATATGAAATATTACGCCCAAAGTGTTCTTATGAAGAAAAAGGGTTTACCCGTGTCACGGCGTAACGGACGCGATGTGTCTTCATTGTGAAAACAATGAATTGGTATTACACTCCGTATATTATTAGTTACTGGTCGTGGATTTAGACGTTGAGACTTGGGTTTTTACGACTTTTTTATTTTGGTAATTTATTTTTGTTTTCATATATATAAAAGAATTATATAAACGTTATTTTAACTAACATTTAATAACAAGAAAACATGTTTCATCATGTTTCGAAACAAACTACAATATATAGATTCATATTATTATTTTAATAATAATAATAATAATATATCAGGACAAATTACACACATTGATCTAACCCCTAAGTAAGCAAATTATTTGCTTGTGTTAAGGGTGTTAGACAACGATACAAATACATCGAAATACACATATAAATACTGAAAATATATTTAATAAACGACCAAACCCAGAAACAGACATCTATGCTCATCACATAAATGCCTATCTCCGCCGGGAATCGAACCCGAGCCCCATTGCGCCGTGACACGTTAGGCGTCTGCGCTAACCACTCGACCAACGGGGCGGTTAGGTTATTTTAAATATATAACTTGCATTAGATATTCCAGGATTAAGCAGATAATGAACCGCACCGCGACACAGATACACGTAGCATATAATATAACAAATCAATAGTGAAAATGTAAGTTAGTTGAACTTAAACGTTCACCGAGCAGACGATATACAGGTATAAATAAGTTAAAATTGACTTCACATCACGACTACGATACGATATTTTAACTCAACATGTGCTAAATTATTATAACATATAAACAATGAATAGCATGTTGTTGCAATATTTTCAAAATTTGGCTATCCTATTTGTTTTTATTTATTATACTATACATAATATGACAAAGATAATTTTAAATATTTTTAAATATAGTAGCTAGTCAAGAAGTCCAATGTGAGGAGTGTTGGCGCTGAATTAAACCATATTATTTATATAAATAATCATTACCATATATCGGTAAATAAAAGTATCTCTCTCCACTGTGGTTCGTGGAATCTGCGAATATCTGTCTGGTGAATCAGAAGTCAACAGTAGGTATTGTGTTCTATCTTCTAATAGTTAATTAAGCTCAAGTATTTATTCGCAGCTAAATATGTCTCAGCTCAGTTGTTTGTGAATTTATTCACTTCGCGTCGTAACAGATTATTAAAATGCTGTCTGATGTTTGAAAATAACTTTAAACATGTATAGCCATGTTAAACTTATTTAAATTTATATAAATATAGAATAAAAATTAAACCGATACGGGCAGGGATTCGAACCCGTGACTACTGGGAAACCGTCCCGTCGCTCTACGAACTGAGCTATCTAGATGTCACCACCGTCCCGATAAAGACGATCACAAATAGAATGCTTAATTCACCGAGGCGGACAGCGATACGGTAGCTCAGTTGGTAGAGCGACGGGATGGTTTCCCAGTAGTCGCGGGTTCGAATCCCTGCCCGTATCGGTTTATTTTTCATTCTATATTTATATAAATGCTGTCCGATATTATCTTAATGTACATTGAAATCATGGCGTCATCTGAATACGTAAACAATTAATTGAATCGGTTACAGTCTAAAGACTTATAAACAAAAAAAGACAGTTTAAAAAATCTTTGCACGAAAAAACGATTGTTATATAAAAAAATAAAAGAAAACTTCAAAATTGTAGATTTTTTTTATATCTAAGAAATAAACATTTAATAAGTTTTTAATATCATCTATCGAAATTTACATTAGAATTTGTAGTAATGTAAAGTTTATGCTTGCAATTTTATTGGCGAAGTTTATAGACGCCCGTTACTGTTTCCCCTTCATGTGAACCATCTGCTTGTCCTTTGCCTTTATGCACAATACTTTTTGTGTTTTTACAGTATTTATCCTATTTAGAATTCTATTTTTTTTAAATCTAGGCCATAAATAATTCAGACTTATTTTTGTACTATATTTTATTGAAAAAAATTAAAGACAAATAAAGAATTAACACAATTTTCTTCCGATGATGCTATTTACAGAAAAAGAATATCAAACCAGGTACATAATATAGAAAAATCTGTACAGATCTAAGCATTGATACCATTCCATAAGACGTAAACCATAATAAATACTTTAAATTTATTTATATTTTTTACCTGCTTACAGAATATTTGTATATGCTCCAATAAGCGTACGGTGCTCATTACAATTTTCACGAAAGCGGTATTTGAAAGGCCCTAGAAAGCCTTTCTTGTCCTTCCTTATGTTACTTTGTACATGTAAGCCTTAAGGGTAATCTCTAGGGCTTTGAGTTATATCTTGTAAAATTTACGGTGTCTGTACAATTGCGGTATTCCTTCCGCTGTCTGCATTTTAATAAATACAGGAACAATTCTTGCCCCTTTGTCCCCAATCTTTGTCGGCGTTTCGGTTTACGTTGGAGAAGAAAGAACAAAATCTAAATTAAATATTTATTAATAATATCTATATTTTTAGTATATAGTGTCCTGGTTTAAAGATAAGACTAAGGATAGTCCAAGAAATATCGGATCCCGTATTATTATTTTTTTAAGTGTTTTGTGTATAAATAATTTCAAATATTTGGTATTTTGTTTGTACAGAACATAATATATCCGACTTTGAATTATTATTATTATGTGAAATTGTAGGTAAATAGGAACTACTACCGTTCTGATAGGACGGAAAATGTTATGACTATGACTAATAGTTCCTAATTATGGCCTTCCTTATTATTTCATATAATGTTAGATGTAGAGTACGGGCGTGAAATACGGGCGTGAAATTTTACAAGTGTCGACAGACTTGAATCATCCGCTGGCTTGTCCGCTGAATATTAAATATGGAAAATACATTTCAGATTCTAACTTAACTTCCAGCTTTAAGGTTAAAGATAAAAAGTATCTTATTGTATACTCTACTTTGGGCATTTAACTATGATTGGAAATATGCCATTTTGTTTTTTAACAATTTTTCCTCACGTATATGTATACATATTTTCAATTAATAATCTACTCTTACTTGATCTGACTAAAATATCATGAAAATGATTTTAGTTCTTGTTTTTTGAAATTATATTGTTAACTATCAGAGAGAATGATAAAAAATGTATCTATATACAGTGTATATATGATTATTATTACATTTATTAATCATACGGTTTGCTTTCCAATAATATTATTTACAATAACACTGTACGTACTAATTGTGAAAATATTATATCTACAATTACAGTTGAAATAACTACAATAAGTGATGCCACAACCAGAATGAGCTGCATTTTCTCTTTTATTAATATTAACGTTGAAGTACAGTTGTTAAAAGTTTCTCAAAACTATCTCTACCCAACTTCGCAACAACAAATCTTTGAATAACCAATGAACCACCAAGAAACAGTTACGTCCATTAAAATTGAATTCTCGATTCAATGAAGCATACATGGCCATGTTTAGCAAAACAGTAGGAAGCTGCAGTGAACTATTCAGAGGCGCCTCGGGATGCGGTAGCTCGTGTCAATTAAACTTGTTCTCTCGGAGATGCGGTTTTGCTCTCGAAGGCTGTGCCAAATTTACTGCGGAAGTACGAGACTTATGGCTCTTTAAAGCCTATATGCTTTTGGATTGCAGAATGCGATTTATAACGTTGTGAAATATCAAATGGATTATAAATAGTCCCCTGGTGGTTACGCCGACGTCTCCTAGTTTGCTTTTTCATATTTTGCGTCATGGTTATTGTTGAACTTTGGTAGCGATGATATATATTTTTAATCTTATGTTGTTTAGTTTTCATATAATCATTTTTCTCACGATTGAAATTTTAAATGTTTTATATATTAAGATACTTTATCTCTTTGGATAAAGTATATAGTAAAACAATGCCCTTCTCCGATATATTAAGTTCTGTCATTCTGATGTAAATATAAGAACTAAATAATATTTCTTGAATATGTCTTAATCATAATATTTCTTGAAGAAAAACAAACAAGCGCGTTTCAAGAAAATCATCTCTAAATTTCTTTATTTGGGGTGAGAAAATTAGGTTGAGCATTTTGAACTTGTTATCGAGGTTAGAATTTCCGAAGTGTCAAATATTAGTTTACCTAATGGGAGAAAATTTAATTTGAATCGAGAATTAGGTAACCAAGATAAAATGAAAATCGTGTTGAGTTGAGCGTAAATAATATGCGAATAGAATCATCACAAAAAGTAAAACTGAAATGATACAAAAAAATATTCTATTTTTTTTTGTATCATTTCAGTTTACAAGATGTACACAGATGTACACAGATGTTTTTTTTTTCTTATAATGTTAGATATAAATATATAAATAAATAACTTACGTAACTAATAATATCGTCTATAAAATATTTCATTAGAATGTGTAGTAGTATGTAAAGTTTATGTTTGAAATTTTATTGGCTAAGTCTATAGAGGATTTGATTTTAAAATTATGGGTAATCATTTTGAATACCTAGTTATAATTTTCTGTATCAAAGTCCATATAATTATGTTATAAATGCATAACCTTTAGCGCTTTTAAATACTAAGTACCCTTGCGAAGAAGTGTGGACTGAAAATATTTTTATCAGGTGCTTGGCATCTCCATTAATAATTGTAAAGCTTCTCATTCTGCCATTAAAAACAGTTTTTTTTGTAAGTTCTATCGGATATTTTTTTAAGAAAAATTCGTAAGTACTTACCGCATTTGCTCTGAATGCCGATTAGAAAAAGACAATGGAAGTGGAGAGCGTTAAAAGCAGGGAATCAATTAAAGGCCATTGATTCAGTGGAACCGATAACGTCTGTCAGAGTGGGTCGGAATGGCCACTTGATAAGATTGTCCGACCCACAGATATCCATTTAATTATCTCAAATGCTGTCGAGATTTGCGATTTTTATTGATTTTCTTTTGTTTTTAATCTCATCAGACAAGAGGACCAATTTTGATGATATTAAGATAGAGTTTTTAAAATGTTTTTCCCATTGTTTGGTCTTTTCTTTTTCTTGTCTATTTAGTTTAATAGTTAATTATTACTCTATCACTTCGTAAGAATTAAGGTGGATTTTATTATATTGTAGTCTGATTATTGTGTAATATCAGTAGTAAATAGGTCTGTGTCCTTTTGTGATGGTTTTTATAATTTCGTAAAAAAATATATTTACCAAGACATGTGATTTAGATTTGACATTTTTATTAAATTTTATGGATAAAACTTTTAGAAATCACTGATTATAAAACTCAAATATAACATACAATTGTGATATAATGTTAAAGGTAAAATGTATTTCATAAAAAAAACACCAACATTTAATTTTATACTAATTTAATTTAATATTATTATGTACATCAAAATCGCACAATTTTGTACAGTAAAGGATTTTGTAAATTATTTTACGATCTAATGATATTTCTTATTTATAATAATAAATATTTTTATACATTCAAGTACATAATCTACTTTAGATTAACAATAGTTCTGAACTGTTAAAAGGTAACTTACGTGCGTTTTAATATTATTTACATTATTCAAGCGTGAGGAGTAAGCCGGGTTACACTTAACGGTAAGCGCGCATCATTGAAGACTTAGGTAAGATATGTGTAATATTCAAGTATTATTCCATCATTTGTATCGTATGTACCTAATGATTGTTTAAGTCAGTAAATTATATATCTACAAAGGTTTAAAGTTTGGCACACTGTAACGATTCAACATGAAGCATGGCACCATAATTAATACAATATCAATTCTATTCTATATTTCGAAGAACACTTCTTTTGCACGATTAAATGACTATGTCTAACCATCAAAAACATTTTTTATAAATATTTTAAACTATTACAAAATACTGGATAACAATAATAATATAATTATTTAAAACAAACTGACATTTAGAAAGTAAGATATTTTCCTATTTTAATTTAGATAAACGACAGTTAATTGGAAGAATTTTTATTTTATATTGATTTTACATTATACTAATTATATTTGAAACAGTAATGATGATACAAATATCTATCTCACTCGTCTTAACGAAGGATATGATGTTGTGATATGTCTTTCTTATCTTGTGAATTGAAAAATAAATATTGATTTGGATAACCAATATAAGAGTTACGAAATAATAAAATATACTCGTATTTAGAACAACAATTAATTAAATAAGTATAATTGTTACATTAAATAACTAAAATGTGGTCATTTAGAAAAAAAACATAAAAACGTCAGATATGAAATCAATATGAAACAGGATCACTACAGCCAAGAAGGGGTGGCGCCAATATTGGAGGTTCCGTGTACCTGAAACAGACAAAATATACATATTTTATTACCTTAACTAATAATTGTTAGATACTATGATTTTATCATCAAAAACAATATCAAGGTAATAAAAAGGTTATTCCAAGCTATGTAAATATTAACTATAACGCGCAGCAAAAATAACGTCAAAAGTCGAAATTGTAGAGATAAAGAAACGAAGTAAAAAATAAATGTAAAGTAAATGAGTCTGAACAAAACATGAAACAAAATACAAAAATAATGCTTTGTGCATTTAAGCGTGGAAAAGCTTGGAGAAGACCGCATTTAGAATTTAGATACTTTTACATTTTCCAGCAGGAATAATAGTTTTGGTAATGTTTAATAAAATGTCCTGTATTTACCTAATTCCTAAAACGTATATTCACATATATTTATTTATACTTAGGAGACTTTTTTAGAACTCTATATTTATTATCAGGTAATTACCATTATATTTTTTAATTTGTTAATTTTATAAATTATGAATCCAAAAATGCTTATCTTAAAAAATAATTTTGTTAGACCTGTTTTTGTAAATATTGAGTTTAGAAGGGAAAAGTTTTGTGTACAACTATATAATTATATATTTTTAACACATTATAATGTTATTTAGATAAGTAGTGTAGTAGTATTGAGACTTTTTTGGTTAGGCAAAGGTTCTCGTATTTTTGAAGACAGGGGGTTCCAAAGCCTTATAGTGCGAACAGAACAAAATGTGCCCGGGTACTTAAGAGTACTTAACTTATGTTAGACCTTAATAGAGAGATGTGGACGTTATATCACATTTAAATATATGTATTTTTAACTCTGACCCTTTGTCAGAGAAATAATGGCGATAGTATATACTAGTTGTAGACATATCTTTTAAAGGAATCTATGAGGATGCCCAACAAAGTAAAATAATAACCATAGTGAATGATATCAAAAGAATTAGGGTTACTGATTATTATCAATATAACATCTTTTAGCCATTTAAAAAATATCATAAAAAGCCTGCGAATCCAAAAACTGTTTAGAAGTATCTACTTTAAAAGAATAGATATCGAGGATTTAGTGCATTTATTTTCCGAACCGGTCAATTGCATAGCAGGTAACAAAAGTTAGCCACAAGCACCTCTCAGGGTTCTAGTTAACTTTGAAAATGGATTCCTCTTATATTTTATTCAAGAGCTTTTCTCTATTTCATATCATATTATTCGGCTTTTCAAATACTTTTTTCTCAAGCTTGGAAACTGAAAGAATTGATTGTACGCGGTATGCACTGAATATTTATGAGGGTTAAGTGTGTATGCGAACTCGTTGAATGTTTAATCTCTATTTGGCGGTAGGTGGAAAGCGACCCGGGTTCACCGCACACCTACCTCAAATGGAACTTCTCTGAAAACCAAATACGTATTCTGCAGAAATTATAAGTTTAGAGCTCTGAAATAAATCACTATTTAATGATTTGATGAATCAATATCAGAGACACTGTCAGCCGAAAACAATACAACATATTTAAACGACACTTTTATTGATTCAGTATCTAAGATCGAATTTAAAATAATTAAGTAATCTGTTAGGCAATAATATGTATATTATGTACTAAAATGTTGAGTATATGTATTATTAGTCTAGGTTATTAATAGAACTTAGGCTCATCTAGTTGTTCTCGGATTTTTAAGATTTGTGATTCCTGAACATGTTTATTTTTAACTCCAGTGAGGGGACGACGTCCTTAATAATGCAATGTATTGTTACAAAAAATACAAAGCGGTGAATAAACCCCTTACAGTTTAACGTTGCGCTGACTATAGGAGTGTAAATGAAGAAAAGGTAGGTTACGGTATTTCAGACTGGGTAAAAGACAGGGACTATATAATAACAGTTTGGCTCGTTTTTATTGCCTGTACTAGAGTGCTTTTGTTGCTGATTGGCAAATTTAAAATATATGTAGGAGAGGTTTAAATAACCTATATGGATTGGGTTGAATGAATTACTAAATTATTTAGTAAAAATGTATTGACAGTGATATTTTATCAAAAGTGCTTAAAAGTGTGCAATGAAAGTAAATTGACTATTTTTAGTGCATTAATTCTACAAATTAGTACAGAATAAATTATAAATACATTTCTTCTGTTTTATATAATAATTGCAATTATTTTATTACAACATTCAATCATAAAGAACGGTTGGTATGAGCGTACCTGAGGCATGATGGGGGTGTGGCGCGCGGTAGACGTGGGCGCGGTCCGGAGCGCGGTCGAGCTGAGCGCGCACGACGCTCGGCCGCTCGGTCGCCACCTCGTGCGCGCCCGCGCGTGTCACATTCACGCGACGAACGACTGCAACGCCTCGTTATAATAGCGATCTTATTTGTGGACTGTTGCATATTTTGAAAATGTTTGGTGTTGTCGTTGCTCGTCAGTTTTTTCTTTTACCTACTTATTCTTAAATAACTTGAAATGAGATTCAGGTTTTATTATGCGCAATTGTAACATTTATAAAGACATTTATCTACACTTTGGAATGTAAGTTTCTTATTATAAATAAAATAACAAAATAATTACAACTTATTACCGTGAAGTTTATTCTCGTCTACAAAGAACGATTCATTTTTAAAGATTTTATAGAAATAGTTCTAGCTTTAAAATTCTTCGTATTTAAACTTTATCTAAAAAGCTCCAATAAAAGTCGCACGACTGAAGACTTTGTTGACTGCAAACTTCTACCAATAGATTGAACTAGGCCGAGCTCAGTTCACTTCTCGAATCGCTTCCCATTAACATCTAATGTTATAATAAAATTGCACTTGAAAAAACTGCTACTCTCGCAATGTTTAAAAGTGGATTGTTATTTTACGTTATGTTTTTGATGGATTTAATACCTATTTAGTAAGTAATGTAAATTATTATACATAAGGGCTAATTTCTTCTTGTTAATTATAATAATCATATTATGTGTAATAAGATATAATATATTCTGTATTTTCATTTGTGAACGTTAAAGTTTTCAATATTTTTAGATATACATTTTTAGGTATTGTTTCTTATAGCTTTATTCGTAATTACGGAGTATGGAAATGTAATGGTTTAGAGTTTTTTTATACAATTGACAATGAGATTAAGTGATTTTTGTGTCGCGGCCCACCGCGTTTTGAATGAAACGCTTTTCACAAACATATAATTAGCGTGCAATACCTACACTCACAATTAAAACAAAAATCTGTAGTTCATTTCCAGTATTATCGCGAGTGGAAATCAAACCCAACTTTGACAACAAAATTTGGTTCAGCAGTAAGGCCGACTAACTACAAAACCAACAGGCCATCTAACCATTTTTGTACCCATCCTCACTAAAAGGCGTCTTTTCGAACAGTTATAATTCTAGTGAACCCGAATAGGTCAAAAGAATACATTTAAACGAAAAGTTAATTCCTTATTTTTTTTTAAGTTTCTTCAAAAAGTACGAAATTAAGTAGGCAAATTGTAAACGAAAGGCTAAACGTAAATTGTCCTTGGTACATATTTCACGGTTTAATTTAAGTTGGTCACGCTACCATAATAGCTATTGGAAAATTAAATCTATTTTGCCACTTGGATAACTAGCAAATCTTAACTCTTTCCACAATTTAATTTACAATTATTGTAGCTAAAATATATAAAAACCAAGAAATATAGAAAATGCACACTGCATTGCAGAATGTCGCAATAGTTCTGGCGTTAATAGCTTGCTTTTTTATGTTTTATAACAAACAGTCTCCGTTTTAATAAGCATTACAATACAAATATTTTATAAATTATAAAATAATGTAACTTTATGAGTATTAATGCTTTACAGAAAAACTATATCATAATGTTTTATTTTACGAGTAAATAAAATAAGATAAGCAAAATAAGCTAAGTATGATTTAAATAAAAATAACAATTGATAAATAAATTCATGATAGTAATTTTAGTAAAAGATTTTTTTATGTAAATTATTAAAATCTGTAATTAGCACACAAAAGGATTTTACAAACAAGAATAGTTTCACTGAAAAAACCTTTTCCTCTAAAAACATTTCTTTTTATTACAACAAATATGAATCTAATAAAAAAAGACTTACTTTCTTTGTTAGCGTTGCTTTTCATTTCTGTAGCTTTTGGGGACGTAGATGGCATCGGGATTTCTGAACAAATAGTCGGAAACAAATATATAAAAACCTTACTTTAACATATGTTTTAAAATACATTGTAGGTATGGTGAATTATCATTCACAATAATTGTATAAGGAAAATGCAAAAGACATATCTTTAAATTATTACTTACCATAAAGCCTGATAGAGCCTTCGGTTTCTCCGAGAGAATTTTTGGAGATACATCTATAGTTACCAAAATCACCGTTCTGAAGGTTACGTACAGTCAGTTTCATGTGTGCCCTGTTTAGAATTATTATTAAAATTTAAGAAGAAAAATTATAATAGACAGGAGCCTAAAATATCTTAAATATGTAAAACATTTTTAAAGTTCGTTTAAATGAAATAGTTAATTTTTAATTTGCTTTTGATGGTACGTGATATAAGAAAAAATAGCTGTACCTAAAGTAATTAATAAAAAAGTTAAAATTAAATATTTTTCATGAATGAAATAAAAAATTCTATTAACTTTATAATGGAAAATTTATGTAGTGGCAGTGATCAAACACTTGTTCTGACACAGCCTCGGTGAAAATATAAAATTAATTAGTAAATTAATTAGTAATTTAATTAATTGGAGACATATTATTTCTCTTCAAATAAATTTAATGACGTAAGATTAAGTTCTTTGATGGGAATAGACATTTTTTCTAAAATATTGCCTGTAAAATATATTAAGTGTTTTGTGGATGATATCCAAAATTACTTTTATATTGGGCGTGTTGTTAAATATATTGAATATTTTTTTTTATAAATTTTTATTTTTAATCCACGCACCCGTCGCCCGTGCACTTTTCACATTTAGTCTGTATCTGTCAAATTAATCCTTGAATTTTGAGATAATATGATCAAAAAGGAGTTGCTGTTACTACAGGTATCTTAAAAACTATATTAGTGAGTCCTTTGCACAGTAATTATTATTATTATTATTATTTTTTATTTATTTATTTATTTATTCATATATCCATATAAACAATGTTATAATATGAAGTATTTAAGTATTTGATGTATAATAAAGATTTTATTATTAAATGTTACAATAAATACCTTTCTTATATTTTTTGATTAACGCTTTTCTACTAAAACACTATTGTAGCGTTCCTACCTACTAACCTAACCTACCTAACCTAACCTACTGTTCTTTCAATTTTTTCAATCATCACGAGCAAGGTTTCCACGACAGCAAAGTAAATAAATTGAATATTATGATCTTTGCCTTACTAACTTCATTACTACGAGGTGCATTATACAAGCACTAGGTCTAGAAATGCTTCTCAGAGCTTTTAGCATACTTGTATAGTTAATGAGCAAGACAACTTGCCTTATGCAATTTTAATTAAGTTTTGGAACGTTCGTCAAAATACAGCAATATTAGAAGTATCTAATAATATGACAATATATCACATATGATAAATAAAAATAGGCTAGTAACGCCTAATTTTCGACTTCAAAAAGTTAACAAATCCTTTATGGGTTTGAGTGTACGCATATATAATAAAGTTCCATGAGATATCTTAGATCTTCACTTTCTTAGTTTTAAATATAAAATTAAAAGTATAGTATTAAATAAATCTTATTTATTTGATACTATACTTATTTAATATTCAAAATACTATACTTATTAATAATTCTTATTTAATATTCAAAAGTTTTTGGTTGATCCAAATTTATAAAACTTGGGTCATTGACTCATTTGAAAGGTTGATGTTATAATATATAAGTCAAACATTGTTAATTTTCATTTAAAAAGAGCAACTATTGAGTTTCTGGCCAGCTCTTCTCAGCAGAACTCTTACTTACTCACAGACTGTGAGTAGAAAAATTTAGTTTACTTTTTAAATTAAGGCTATTAAATGATGGATAGAGATTTCTATAAAAAAATAATGTCTCATCACACTTTTAATACTAGTATTGTAATTCAAATTACAAAAATAATATTTGTATAAATATTTTATTATTATTACAGATGACTAATTTTGTCACTGGACACGTTTTACGTACTGGTCCGTACACGTACGTATGCTTACGTAATTATAAGGACATAATTAAAACAAACTAAATGACAGTATGTGGTGTTTTGTAAGTTTTACGTTTTACCTGTATGAGTTTTCCTCTGTGTTGATGGCGTATTTCTTAGTAGGTAGCACCATGACGCTATCGTACACCCAGTAGGAGATCGCTCGGGGGTGAGCCTCGGTGTGACAGTCTACTGTGACGTCAGTGCCGGCTGGTGCACCCACCAACTGGTTAGGCACCCAGATCATCGGAGAGACTTGAAAAACAGTTTTTTTTTTAATAATTTTGAAAAATATTAACATTTATGATTTTTTTATATTATAAATGTGTATTCGGGATATCACTTTTTAATAATTTAGAACCAGTGTCATTAAAACACTTTATAATAATATATAGCAGTATCTTCACCTTGTGTTTTAATAATTTCATTTTTCTTACGATTAAGTGTCTTTACACTTTACACGATGTTTGGATACAACCAGTCTTAATGGGTAAATAATATATGTATCTTTAAAATAATTAAAAATGTACTTAAACTTAGAAGTTAATTTTCCATAAATTATACCAAAACTTTTAATACAAAATTCTTTACACTAGATATAAATCATATCAATTTAAAACAAGCCAACAGCGTGCAACGTACGTAAAACTATTGGAAACTGCGAAGCAATTTATAAACTCTCAATAATGATAGATAGTCCCGAAGTTCACCGAACGCGCCCGAACGTCGACGATTTTTCACATCTCCCCCGGATAATAAAATCCACAGTTTGAGATCGTAATTCACATTCCCGGAGTTTATGGCGGCAATTTTCGGGACGAATATTACTCCTGCGATACGGTTTAATATTCTACGACGTTTTAAAATATTTATAAAGTCCACCATTCTTTATCCGTGCATAGGAGATGGCTTCATTATCTTGTAGCACACCTTTGTTTTTAATTCACTTTTATTTGAAAAGAATTTATGGTGGTTTCTGGGACGACAAAGGTATATATATATTTAAAATAAACAAATATTTTATAAATTTGTTGGTTGTTATTAACAATGCTCTTTATAAATAAAATACTTTTTTTTGTTCGTGTTTGTTCGTGCGCCGATCGAAATTTTTCAAAGACAATACTTTTTCAGTGCTTATAAATAGTCATCTCAATAGTATTTATATATACCTTCTACAAATGTCAGAACTATAATTTTGAATATATAACATTTTATTAATTTTAATAAAAAAGTGTAACTATATTATTTCAATTATTAAAAGAAATTTCAAAATAAGTAAAGAAAATTTTACTCTATGACGAACATTAAATTTTATGTATATATTTTGATTTCTTTTATATAATTTTATACTAAGACGTATATGGTAGCTTTACTTCTCACCAACTCACTCACTCACGAAAGGAAGTTATATTAAGATTTTTATTTAGAGAAATAATAATTTTAAATAACCTATTACGGAGACATAGTTTGAAGTTGAAGTATTTCAATTTACGTATATATAAAATACACATTAAAGAGTTTCTTTTCGTAACGGAAAAATTATCTATTTCAAGAAATTAATGTTATCCACCAAACGTTTCGATTTCATTCACCGTCAATAGAATTCATAAGAGCAAATATTTTAGTTGCTTGCAGCTTTAGTAGCTTGCTGTTATTGATTATTTTCACTTTTTTGCTTTCATTGCCGTCTATAAAAAAAATCCCTGGTAATAACGATATGAAAATCATTTATACTATAACGGTTTTTCTTTTAAACAAGGTTTAACAATTTAAACGAAATATAAATTCGGAATCATGAAAATGCTTACTAATAAACAAAAAAATATATAAACTTAAACCTAGCATAACCTAGGTTTAAAGTTTTAACAAATTTAAAACATCGTTATATCAACTCTCACCCTAGATTAAGTTCGATATAACCATCGTAACCAAGCAACCAAATAATACTTTTTATTAACGTCAAAAAAACACTATATTCTATATTCTATTGAATTGACTAATATCAAAATGTTTAGTATATACTAAAAAATAAAATAGCTTTTAACTCAGTACAAGGAGTTGAAGAAGTAAATAATATGGTTATTCAAATACAACAGTCAGTAAAAGTCGGTAAAATTAAGAGAAAATCAATTTGATTGAAACGGTGTTTTATTTTTAAATCGATTGTTTGGTGGTGAAATAAAAATGGATAAACGGGGAGGTAACTTTTCTTCACTGCTTCAGATCTTAACAGCATTAAAATATCGGGGCCGCAATTGAGTAAGATATAAATATTTTTTAATACAATTTTGGAAATAAAAATGTTGTAAATATACCAGAACTTATGTCTTTCTTATGTATTTCAGATACAAGGTGATGCTGCAAATATTCATAGGTTATTTCGGCTAGCGTTTCTATTTGAGTTGTAAGAGTTTTGGTTTGAAAATGGTATCATTTGAAAGGGGTTGGTCTCCCCTTTCTTTTAATACTATTCCCAGCTTGAGAAAATGCGTAGTTTCTTTTTTATATGTTTTTTTGTGTGAAATAAACTTACCGTGTTTTCACCAATATTAGCACAAAAACACAATGTTTAACACAAGAACACAAGAACACTTTACATCTATGCAATATGTTTATCAATTATTTATATGATATTATCAATTTTTCATTTTAATTTAACAAGAAAAAACAATTCATAACAACTTTGTTGTTTTAAATTCCCTAATGTTAAATGCCGGCAACTTGACATAATATGACGTTTGTGATTAAAATGCTTTTTGAAATAAACAATATTTATATTACTTTTTTTGTCAAAACTGACTCTGTTAACCCCGACTCCACGTAGTCTTGTCTGTCCTACCCCTAGAGTGTTTTTGTAAATCCGGAGGCGCGGAAGGAGGGCAGCCCGCACCGGTCGTAACACTGAGTTGAAACCCAATCGAGCCGTAGCTACTGAGGCTGGTCCAACAAGCCGAAGTGGCGAAGGCGAGCTTGGGTTTCAGTTCAGTGTTACGCAAGGGTGAAGGGGCTGGCCATCCTGAAGCGCCGGAGACGTCACAGAAGTCTTAATTACTTACATTTTAGGTTAGTTTTTACGAAACTTCAAATCGAAATATCTCCAAAACTAAACATTTTCTCACAATAAAAATGGTGTCAGGGGATAGGGCTTCGACCCCTCTTTTCTCCCTATCCCCCTCTCCCTTCTATTCTGACAACTCAATTGGAAAGTGTTACCGTTATTTCACCAGTCGGTTACTGAAATATTCAGGCGACTTGCTAAATCAATATTGTCAAAAATATTTAATTATCTAAGAATAGACTGCACCCACAATGCCTAAACTGCAAGGTTCTCGATGCCAGTTCTATATACATTGTAAAGGATATAGTATTTGAATGTTCAGGTAGCCTTAGCAGAGATGTCAAATATACTCACCAGAACAAACTGTTTCACTCAACCATGAAATAAGTAGAAGACAACTAAAGATATAATAATTGCTAAGGCAAGAGAGATCCATTTTTTTTTATTATTACAACAAAAATAGATATTGTCTATTTCGACAGAGTTCAAAACTTCCTTAAAAAACACCAAAATGTAAATGATAATAATGTTAATGTATGTTCAGCAGTGCTAATATAATAATTGTAATTGAAATAAATATATGAGATATTAAACTATCTGTTTTTTATTTCTTATTATAAAATTACAATAAATCTGAAAACGTAATGCTTGTATTGTAGCATAATACACTATAGTAGGTTCTATACAAAACACCAAAATAAATGTTAGTAGAATGTTTTAATTAGATGTACTTCTCAAAAATGTTATTAAATTACAAAATGAAGCTTAAAAATAATGTATTTTCATTAAATTACAGCATTGCGCTTAATTTTTTTTTATAATATCTCCTCAGTTACTTGAGTCCACTGTTTTAGTTTGTATTATTTGATTTGTATTTAAATTGTTATTTTCTGTAATTAGTATGGTGGCTTCAATATTTCTCTTAGAAGTTGCTGCAATTAAAATAAATGCAATGTGAAATATCATAAATAGAAGATCTTGATTTCAATTGTAATAACTTATATTTAATAATAGGGAACATGCAAAAAAATTTAAATGGTCTCAAATATTTTTTTTTCGATTACTTTTTATCATATTATTATAATAAAATCATTTTTTTTTAATTTACTAATCATTTAAGGCCATAAAATAATTTATGAAAAGTGCAAATTTAGGGAGCGAAATTCAAAATTCCAAAACGCGCCACCATTGGTCGAAAGGAAATGTGACGTCATTTGACACACCATTCAATATATCGGCGGTTAAGTTCATACTGTGGTATCAGTGTGACTGAGAAAAATAAATAATTTAAACCTATATTTTAGTGCTTAAAGTTTTATTAAATGATACAATTATTTAGGTAATCTTAAAAACATTTTCTAAATACTCAAACAACTCTAACAAAACAAATGCATACAAACTCTTTTTCAATGGCAGTTAGCATGCTACTACACAATACATTTTTAAAATGTTTCATTTTTCACTTCACTTGACTCAGATAAATAACTTGGTTGATAATCAGCAGATATAGAAGATATAAGATGCTATAGAAGTATTATCAGCTGTGTTTTCAGTAAACAATTTTCTTTTTAAAACAGATAGTTTTACTTTTAAAACTGTTGTGTAACAATGTTGTGTGTAAAATGAGGAAATGGTGACAATGCTACATTTTGTTTTTCAGCAGGTATATTTACATTGACACCTTTACTTCCATACTTCGGTTTAATATTAACTTGCACAGCTTAGTCACTTGGTAATTTATCTTTAATATGCAAAACGCAAGGCTCTGCCTTATGATCATCACATTCAATAGGAGTAGTACTGAGTCTGGGCTGATTAATATCACAGACATTTGTATGGGCAGTACTAGGACTTACTACCTATATCACTTCTTCGTAAAGGTCACAAATTTTTTTAAACACTACTTTTGTTTGCTAACTCTTAAAAGGCTTCATTAACCGATGTCAATCTTTGCCTTTTGACCTATGCACATTCTCATTCTATCAGCTGGTGTTTTTGCCACAAAAATATATAAGGAACAACTCCTTTCTTCAAATTTAGATTACATCTTTCTCCTTGTTGTTTCGTTACACATATTATATTCAATACAATTTGCTGTATCTTCCTTAACCTGAAATAAATCGACAGACCATAAAATTGCGTAAAACAAAAAAAGATTACGGTTTTTATAGAAAGTTATACTGAAATTTGTAAGATAGGTTAGGTTAATTTTAAACTCAAATTTTCTAATGTTGATAACTTACTATAAATTTAAACTATTAGATTAAACTTATTATAAATAAAGTATACTTACGTTAAATTGATCTTCACAACCATATAAACACGATTTAGGACATATAATATCCCTTTTAATTACCATACACCATTGTTTTTGTATTTTCGCATCTCTTGGAATACAAAAAACACTTTGTCGGGTGTTTTTCTAATACTATTTTTGCACTCCGGTACTATACAATACTCGTAAGATGATTTTTATCTTCTTCCATGACTTGTAAAGCAATTAAAACTTAAAATATCTATGAAATAACTAAAAGGTTCATAGTAAACATTCACTGTATGTATCATTTGACGTCACGCAAAACGCGCGCAAAATGGCGGTGTTTAAACGGGTCAAATTTACTCAATGTTTTAATTTTCACTTTAAAAAAAAACTAGAATCTTTTCAAGCCTATTTATATTTTTTTCTACGATATTGAGAGGTAAATGATTAATTTACGTCAAAAAAAAAATACGTGAATGTTCCCCATTATATTTACTTCTGAGTTATAGCGTCATAATACGTCAACATTAAAAATACCATAGTGTATCACAGAAACATAATTTTTAGTTTTTTCGCAAGTTTGTTTATGAATTCGGACGTTGCCGTTTTGTTCATTTGATATTATGATATGGTAAAAAAAATGTTTACGTTATATTACGTCATAACTTACGTCATAGCTTATACCGAATATAACTATTCCTAATTTAAGTACGATATAACCATTCCATAGTATTTTTTTTATAACTAACAGAGTTATAGTTTTAAAGACCCAGATTTTTCATTTCATAATTTCTTTGTGGTAATTCGTTTTCTGAGAAAATAATTATTGTCTGCAATCTCAGGGTACACAAAAAATGTTATTTTTCAATTATCAGTCGTAGCTTGTTTATCCAGTTGTGTCTCGTTATAAAATGGAATCTGATAACTTTATTATTATTAAGTTCCTAGCACGAACCTTTTTATTTTTTATAAATTTAGTATTGCGACATATTTACTTTATATAAATTAAACGTCTTATTACTTCCATGTGACAAGAACTTTCATATATACTATACATTTTGAAATAATATTTCAAAAAGTATTGTTTTAACCGCTCATTTTAAACTTTATCATGTACTCACATTCTACATCCACAATAATCCTCTTAGACACAGAAGGCGGCACTGCGTTGGTCGCGATGCAGAGGTAGGCGCCCATCTCCGTGCGACTGATCCGTTGTAGACTGAGCGTGTCGCCCTCGTATACTGTTACTGAAAGAAGCTAGATTTAAGTAAACTGAACGCTTTTCTTTTTTTAAATCGTCTGATTTACTATGGATCAAATTTTTCATAGAATTCATTGCCACATATTCGTTTTAGATTTTATAATATATTAACCTAACAAGACTTGAATACAACTGACTATTAATAAACATTTTTTCCTTGTACTCTAAAAAGTCCAAGCCATTGACATTGCAGCATTATTTGAAAATTAAATAAACATAATCTGAACTCAATACGTTTTTCATATTTGTTCAATATATTTTGATAATTAATCACGTTACTTTATTATTATTTGTAAAATTTATTAAAGTGTATTCTTATAAAAACATAATAAGAGAGGTATATCTTAATTATGTTTGTAATTAGTTAAACGGCTATTACTGTATTATAGTTTATTAAAAGGTTAAATATTGTCTAACACCAGTAATATCTTATACACTTATTCAGTTTGGCGATAAGTAGGTACAGAAGTAATTCTTAATTAAAAAGTGAATACAAATATATAAAAACATTTATATTCTACTTACAAAGCGCCAATATATGAGGGTGAGATTACGAAAATAATTTAAACATTTCAGAGATTAGTCACAAAAGATAACCGCATACAAGTAATTAGCGAGAGAATATTAATGATTATCTGTTTATAACCGAGATTTAATGGAAAATTTTACTTAAATGTTTCTGAGTGTTAAACCAATGTCAAATTTCGATAAAAGTCATTTTACTTCTCACAATCGAATTATTCATTAGAATTTCAACCTTTGTGTTGAGAATTCAGCCCTTTTTTATTAAAGCACGTCGATAATATGGTATATATAAAATTTTGGTTTCGTTGAATATTTACCAAAATGATCTTGTAATAACTACAAACTAGAAATATTGTACATAAATGAGTTTTATTTTTTATGTGCCGTTAACATTTTAACGGCTTATTTTAATGTATGATTCCATTGCATCATTAATTATAATAATAGGTTGTTAAAATAATATAATAACTCTGTATACTAGCTTAAACCTATCGTCATGTTCTTTACTGTTTTAATTCTCAATCAAATTAATTAGATCTGATTAAAAAGTCATAAGAAATTCAAAATTCCGAGCACGTCTCTTGTCCGCTAGCAAGTGGCCAAATGAGTCTGTATTTACAATTACGTAGCTCGGTAACCGCAATGAATGTAATGAGCGGCATGCGTCGCTGGAATATATTAAGCAATTATATTTAGAATTGCACACCATTTTGGAGTTTAGACGATTATAGCCACTAAGAATTCATTATTCCAGATAAAAGTATACATACCTATCTATTTTATCAAGATAAGTTAAATATTCCGAAAAATAATATAAGGTAAGAAGATAAGACGAAGCTTCTCAGCATTCCATGGATTCACTGAGCGGGTACCGGGCCCATCGCGTTGCAAGGAGACGAGTGTAAACAGTACCTGGGACTTGCGACCTAGGAGTAGGTTTAAGGGGCTCCTTTATTATGCGCAAAAACGCTTGCCTCCATTCTCTACACTCCTCTCCCTGCCTAACCAAATTTGTAAAGAACCTACCAATGCCGCCTTTGAAATACTTTCTAGAAATGAAACGGTGCTTGTTCTAGAAAGGCCAAGGTCTTGAAGTAGGTTATAGAGAAATTTTGCTGTTATACCTCTCGCTCCCACTTCTACCGCGTACAAACTAACTATATATTGATTCCTGGATAGTTCGTTGGTCAGTTCGTAATACTTATTAAGCTTGAATGTGTGATCCCGGAGGATGTTTGTTTCCCAGGGAACAGTAAGCGACACAAGTATCACGCACCTCAGATGTTTTATCTAAAAGTACCCTACACGTTACTAACAAGTGTTTCGCGGTTTCTATTGCCTCCCCACAGATGTTGCAAGACTTTTTGGTGGTGGCTTTGCTCCAACTTACTAAATTACTTTGATCTGGGAGAATCATTTGGAATGCATTAAGATAGAATTTTAATAATGCTGGGGACCAATCATAAATTAAGGTACGCCACTTTATAGCTAGTGGAATACAAAAATCTCCTAGGGTCACCCATTAGTTTTGAATATCTAGGCTCATCGCGTGGAGTAGGTAGTTATCGTTTTCGTCTTGTCGAATAAAAGATTTTGTTATGTCTATGTCTTGAACTTTCTTACTTGATCCTAGCCCTACTTTATTCGTTTGAGCACCTATCATAATTTTTTTATGGAATTGAAGTCGTGTTATTCTATAATTAAAACTGTATGTTTGCTATACATATACCTAATATATTTATTTACATTTAATGTAATATACACATTTACCGCTATTCGCTAACAATAAACCCTAATGTCAAATGTCAGAATCAGGTTCTATTTGAATAAAATTAATGAAAAAATGCCAATTTGTACGGTTTCATTTCACACATATTAATTTTATGATATTAATAATAAACGAAAAATACCAAAACATGAAAATAAAATCTGATTATTTTTAATTTTTTTTTTTTCAATGTTAGACTTGTGTTATGTTTTTTAAATGTTATGTTGATGAAAATAATAGAATGATAAAAGACCTTGTGTTTTTCGACTTCTACTAACATATTAATATTTTATGATCCCCCACCCAAATAAATTAAAAATAAATTAAATGAAAATGAATAAAGAAACAAAACTATATAAAAAACATAATAACAAAACCAACAATTTTTCACCCATAAATAGGAATTATTACTAGCATCATATCTTTGGGGATGAAATTGTAAAACCACATAATGAATAGGCTTTTAAAATGCCCCGAGCGGTAAAATGGAGTCAAACGTTCCGTTTCAGTCTTAAATCGCAAACGCTTTCATCTACTTTGAACGAACTCTTTCCATTAAACGCGTTCAATAAAAACTGGATCGTATTAATTCAAACAAAGGATTAACACGTACCGAATTGAAAACGAGAACAGTTTTGGACGCGTAATTAAAACATCGGTGATGTCCGCAAATAATCGCGTCAGATGGGTCTGACACGTCCAGGAGGGCCCCACACAATTAGTGACGAGTACCATTCACACGTTAATACAACCAGCGAAAGGTCTTTAATTTAAACCAAATTTATTAGGATGAATAAAAAAGGAAGAATACATATCCAGAGACTTATTTGTTCAACATAGCTCTTTCCATAATTATCTTAATATTTATTTTCTCGTCGCAATCCCCCTGGGCTAGAATGGATTTAAATGACTTAATTATCGCGCCAACAACAGCTACATTTCATAAAATATACATTTAAAGCTTTCAATAGCAGCCATGAATTAAGTCAAGAATAAATAGGCAAATATTAAAATTGTGGTTTTCATATTAGCTCGACAAAAATTGAAAAGAAAGTGAATTTTAAAACAATAACCCTTATGAACAAAAATTGTTTAAGTAATTGATTAATTCTGTTAATTTCAAGATTCTTTAATTTCTGTGAATGCTTAAAGATAGTTGATTTCGAAGTAAATTTAAGAAATAATGACAGTACAGCACCTTTCTTCCTTCTGTCAACGGATATAGGCTGTCCATCTTCCCTTCTCCACATAATTTTGGGTGTTGGAAAACCATCTGCTTTACAGATGAGACTTATGTTCTGATTCTCTCGTACAGCCACAGCTGACTGTGTGCTTTCTTCGTCCAATATATTTGGGGGTACTGTTGACAAAAAAAAAAAACAATAGTTTTTGATATGCAACAAACATATAGGCGCCGTGGTGGTAAAACCAACTCGTTTGCTATAATGGCAAACGGCTTACGATGCCGTAACGTTGATGATCCTGTACGCTACAGCTTTCAAACCTCTTTGTATATGTCTGCATGTCTACTAGGTAAACTAGTTGCTTTTGTTTGTTTTATTAAAAAAAAGTTACATATAATTTCTAAATTTAAATATGTATACATTTTGTAAATATTGTTTTAATTCAAATCATAATTTTTTTAAACCTTATTTTTTTTAATTGTATTAATAAAACTCTATTTTTTCTTAATTAAATTTAATATTTCGTTGTAGACATTTCATAATTATCGATTAATATAGATATTGCATACCACTCTGGCGTCCCGGGTCGGTTTATTTTTTATTATGTTGATGTCATTAAAATTGTTCAAGTTTGACATCAAAATTTTAAACGAGTTACATTAAACTCAATATGACTCATATTCATTTGTTAAGTTTTTACCAAATAATCAAATTTGTTACAGACAAAACTGAGTTGTTGCATTAAAAAAAATATAGGACTGCAGATGCATATTCTTAATTAAAAGGAATTTCATTAAAACAAGAAGCAAGAAGTGATAAAATATTTATTTTGGGTTAAAAATTATCATTAGTCTTATTCTTAACACAAATTTAAAACCAGCTTCAAGAATTTTTGAATAAGTAATAAATTACTTAATACTTAATTAAAACAAAGAATTGTCCTTATACTTAATTAAGAAAAATAAAATATTTGTATTCTTAAGTTACTATATTTAGTTTTATGTAAAATAAAATTTATAACATAACTTTATAATATAACTTTCAACGCAAAAAAATGTTATAGATTTAAATTATTACTATTAGTCAATAAAATGCTGAAAACTATATTTAAAGTAGCTATTTTTTTTTAGTTAGACATTAAATTGTAACGTTAATGTTATTATATATATAATAACATTAAAGTCAATATCACTCAAATTGATTCAAAACGCTTTTAAAACATGATCAAAGCTTGTTTTCAAGTAATGTTGTAGAAGAGCTACATTTAATAGACCTTTAATGTAGTGTGTTTAAAATAAAGACAGCTAATAAGACTTTAAAAATGTTAGAGTTGATAAAATTTTGCCTTTATTCCCTTTACCTCGCTACTTAAAGTTTCACGGATAAAAATCTCAAGAACTTTAAATTCCAATGGGACGTGATATTTCAGCAGTAACTGTACAATCCAGCAAGTCTATGTTACGGGAATTTTTAAGGAATACTTGAATTTAGAGACTGCTTTGTACGCTAATACTTTTTAAAATAAATAACTTAACCAAATATAATATTGATAGGTCGTTATACACTTGTACGATGTGGAACGATTATATACGATGTCGAATTAGTACGTATTTTTAACGGTATCAAATGCTTAATATTAATTTAGTAAGTTGTATTTTTATTTAAAGTAGTTTAACATTAATAAACTAGAATTGTTTGTGGTTTTATATCTTGTCGACTTTAAGAGCAATCAAACAAAGATAAAAACGTCTGCAACGTGTTCTGGGTTCGAAGTGACACAAAATCCCCGATTTTATTTCCACTTAAAAGTTTGTGTGAAATTGTGGTCGTATAAAAAGACTAAGCATACCCCAATCGGTGGTTTGGGAATCGCATGGCTGCGTTCTCAAAATAAAGTTATGGAGTCATTGAATAAGCAAGCTTTTTAAACTGTTAACAAGGAAAGAAGAACCTTGATATTTATTTAAAGTTATCTTATTTTTATTAAAGTGGACTTATTCTATTAATTTTTGTAAAAATTTTAATAAAAAATATATATTTTAACAATGTTGATATTATACGTTGTTAAAATACATATTATTTATCGCTAGATGAATAATAATTGTTACTCACCTACAACTTGAAGGTATCCAACTTGGCTGATCATTGGATTCGTATTCACTTGGCACATGTAGTACCCACGGTCCTCTTGTTGGACTTGGCTAACATGTAACAACCAAGTCATGGCATTATCATGGGACACGCTGAACCTTGCGAGACGTGTGATCACGTGACGGTGGATTGTAAGTATCATTTGACGATCTATGTGGATCCACGCCACCTGTGAATACAACACAAATTAGTTTCATTAAAAATAGTATAGTTTGAAATACAAATTATGTTGTATATCTTACATACATTGTACTCACTAATGTTTATTTTATTTTGTTCATATAGAATATGACCAAATATATGATACTACTACTAAAACAGATAAATTATTAGAAAGAGAATTGGCTCTATAATATTTCTGTAAATCGCGTCATGCAAGGAATAGACCAAACCATAGTAAATTCAGCTCTAACTCGATAGGAAATTGAATTCCAACCACATACTGTGCCATCCTATTATGATGTGGTATATGCAGTGTTATTGGTATTATATTGGTGAATTCATTTTCAAATTACAAATTTAATATTTCTTGATCTTCTATCTTGTCATTAATTTATATAACTTCAAAATATTTATTTAGAAAATATTGTAACGATGTAACTAATCCACATAAAAACTTTACATTACATAAAATTGTTGTCACGGGTTCCAATCTTCTATTAATTTTTAGTGGTCAATGCAGTTATAATTAAAATCTATAGTTAGCCTACGACGATCAAGAAAATTTATAATTTTAATAAACATTAAAATCTTATCTAAGAGCTATTACAATATATCGTAGTATTACAATAAATTGTAATCTGTTTTATTCAATAAACCAACAAATCTTAAAAGCAAAATATTCAAATCCCAGTAAACAATCCTAAATCCGCATAAGTTACGATATAGCGATCCGAATCAAACAATACCGGATCAAAATCTCGAACCCGAAAGACAAACAATTGTACATTAAGCTCGAGAACTAGAAAGTCAAGCGAGCACGCATCGTTGTTTACTTTGGAGTCACAGCCTTTAAATTTACCCGGGTTACCGCAGACGCGGTATCGTGCCGCACTGCGCACTAGTCAATAGGTTGCATATTTTATGAGTTCTCAACTTAATACCGTCTACTTTTGTAGCGGTATCCGTGGATCCGTGCTACTATAGGTGATCGATCGTATTGTTTGAGAAAGTACCTACTCTGGGGATTGTAGACAATGTTGAGAAATTAAACCGCTAATGTAATAAATTAAACTGATATTATAATATATGTATCTTATGTTATACACATAGTATACCTATATAGGCTTCGAAAATATTAAAATGTAAAAAAAACACATTATATATTCTATGTACGTTAATTGTGTATTAACGTTAGTCTGGTGGTAAAATTTTGGCAGTTATATGAAAGAGATCTTGGATTTTAATTCCAGCTTGAACGGTATCTTGGGGGTATATGGGACTTAGAACATTATTGATGAAAATTTGATGCATATAGTGCATCTTTCTCACTTATTTTATGGAAAGAAGGCGCAGGACAGTAGTATATTTATTGTTCATTTATATAATGTTAAAAAACTGTGCTTTCTCGTATTATTAAAATATATATTTTTTTCTAATTATAAAACAATAGTGATGGTATAATATTTCATTCTGTAGGAATGATAAAATTATATTCGTCCTGGCAAATTTATAACAAATACCTCTGAACCACATTCAGTAAAAATCCTGTTAAACAGTTTCCGACTTAACCTTTGTCCGAAGAAAACTTTTAGGTAAGTTTAACTAAACGTGGGAGATAAGGTATGTAAGAGCCTAAGTAGCCAAGATTTAATCTTGGAATATCGTAACAACTATGACTCCTTATGATTAAATTCCAATTCATTTAATTTAATTATTAATTTCATGAATAATTTCCTTATTAAAGACATGTTTCTTGAAGTTCTTATATTTGTTCACTTAAAGTAATAAATTTCAGTAAATATAACCGTAAATCGTAACTAGCACCTGAGTTTTTTTTAATATTATCCAATAGTTGCTTTTTCTTAGTGCTAACACAGTTCATATTTTCTAATTTTCACCAATATTCGAGCTTGATACAGCAAAATGTGAGCTAATATATTATTACTTAATGACGATCCATGAATTATGACGTCCGGTACTCCAGACGGTATTAATGGCTTTACTTCGTCGATTATACACCCATTAGTATCACCTGGACCTCGGGAAATATCAAGATTATAAGCAGTGCCAATTATTTACTCAATCTAGACTGTCACTGCTCTGTGTACAGATATCACATTTTGTCTCTCCTTCTTTTATCGACATTAGATAAATAACATAACATAAATTACATAACATAAATTTGATATTAGTTTACTTCAACTTATTTTTCATAATGACGTATTTTATACTTAAGAATATAAGTTCCTTATAACTTTCATGATACCGAAAGAGATATTTTTCACTCGGAACAATAAATTTTATAAACAACTAATTAAATATTAATTTCTTTAAAATTAAACACTATTTTATGATGTAAATTTTGCATCAAAACATTGGCAGCCAACGTGGCCCTCGCACAAGTACTACCGGCGTATGCTGTAATTGCTTCACGCTCAAAAACTTAAACGTGCTGAATGCAAAATAATGAAAATGTTGCACAAGCCCCGCTGTTATATTTGTTCCTCTTATAACTAGAATAATTTTGAACGTAGGAATATTAGCTCCAATTTATTCGTTGTAGTTGAAACTAAAATTTTAGTTTAACAGAAAATCTCCAGCGTTATTATTTTAATTTTCTTAAATTTTATGAAATGTATTTTTTTATGTTTTTTCTACATTTCTGATCGTACCTTTTTTTAGTAAAACATTCTATAAATAATTTAATCAGCTTGTTAATATCTAAGCAAACATAAGGAATAGCGTCTCGAACTTGTCTCTTTCGTAAAGCCACTAAGCCTCTTTGCCTTTCCCCACCACCACATACTTAACGCCAATTTCAAGTAACCTACGCGTTATCTCGCGAATTACCTCAACTTTGTCCTAACTTTGTTTATACCAGCGATTGTTATGCTTAGAATTTGTTGTCGCTTTGGGAAATTTTAATTTGTATATTTTATGTACATACGATATACAAAACATTGCACATATTCAATATCTCTACTGTACTAATAAAAATATAAATATTATTTAAAGTTGTTTCTAGTTATTAACAACTTAAATTAACTAGTGATAATCTAAAAATAAAGATTTTAAAAGGGAACTATTTTTATTATTTTAGAATATTTTTTTTTGTGGTTACTGTATTTTTGTATTATTTCTTACCAAACCAAAAATATCTAGTATCATAGAATGAATTGGGTTCAAGTTAAAGTATATTTGATTAGGGTCTCACGGCCCCACGTGTGCTCATATTTATTTGCCTCTTTTGTGAAATCGATTTCATGAACGACTTTTGGAAAATCGTGAGTTCGTTTTGATATAAGAATTGTTTTACATTATGTCTAGAATACATTTCGTTTTATATTATATACAAAAGTATTACATAATTTGAAATAAAGTTTTTTTATTATCTTATCTTGAAACGTGGTGTTAAAAGTGTTTCTTTATAGCTCCTTCCTTAAATAAACACTTCTTTAACAAACACTTTGTACAGAAATCAAGTTTGACATAAAAATAAATGAACTAACTTAACAACCCGCCCAATTACTTTAAAATTCTAAGGCACTCCATTGCTGCTTAAGTATTTACGAGAAGGCAGTATCACGATAATAGGTCTCGTAAAATAAAATAAATAATTAGAGCCGCGGCAAATTCATGAATTAGTAATTCTGGGTACAAGATACTGTATGAGGGAAGATTCACACTTTATCGTTACATTTTTACACAATATTATCAACTTTTTTACAAAAATGCGTATTTTTATTATATATATACGTTAATGGTATTTCCTAAAATGTAATACTTTTTTTTTAATAAATAAAGTATCGACGATTACAGCCCTTAAAAGTAAAATTATAAAAATGTCAAATAGCCTAAAATACTATCCATTAAATAAAACACTCAAATAAAATCGTTATTGGAGGGTTTCGATTTTATCAAGCAGAATGAAACAGAAATAAATATCACGAGTTAACTATTCTTACCGCGAATATCTCTACTGTCTGTAAAGAATGATTTTTCCTGTCTGTGAACAATGTTCATGTATATTCTGGAAACGAGTAATGTACGATTCTTAAATTTTACAAACGAAGATAATGTTGCAACTTTTACTTAACAAATAAAGATTATACGTGCGTGATTCTTTAAAATACTAAAATATAATAATGTATATTGTATAAAATATACATTATTATATATATAAATATAGAATGAAATATAAACTGATAGCAATTGAGCAACCAAATTAGAGTTTTAAATTTAAAAAGTCGTAGAACAAATGTTGTTAGGATTGATGTAGAGAGGCTACCTGCAAGAGGTGATCAACTAATTAAAAATAATCCTATATTTATATATTCTATATAGATAGACCATGTTATTAGCAAGGTAAGGTTATATATATATAGATAGACCTGGCTAATAACATAGTTAATTTGAACTGGAAAATAAAAACTGTACTATGATTTACACGACTCATGAAATACAAGTATATTTTCAACTGTAATAATATAAAGTTCCAGATCTAGTAATATAATACAATTATAAAATAAAGTTATTAAACGTGTGTATTCTCCCTATGTTCAACCCCCTCTGTTTAATTACCACGCGGGTGAATTTTGACACCCAGTTTATTCACGTCTCCTGAACTTATCGCGGCTGGCATGAGAGTTTACAATTCAGGACTCTAATCAAGAACGTCTAGAATTTGTTACTTTATGTTTGCTTATAGCTTCTTAAAACCCTTTTGCTGATTCTAACAACTTGCTACTTTTTTTAAACCATACCCGATCTTTTTTTGTCACTTAACGCCACAGACGAACACTTTCTGTTGTTTTGTTTATAGAAAAATCTATTCTATAAATAAATATTTATAACATAGATTTCTATTACGTTCTTCATTCAATTGGTTTTTATTTATATAATATAAGAGGAAATAAAATAAAGAGTAGCAATAATTGTTTAATATTTGTTTATTTAAATTAGCCGCTTCTATTGGAGAAGCCATAATACATTTAACGTAACAACACCTTACCATTAAGGTTTGGCACAAAAGATAATTAAAAATTAAATAAATCTTCATTCTCGTTTAATTCAACACCTTTGTGTGGTTTCTCTCATCAAGACGGCTAGGTTATTTTTTAGAATCAGCAGTTTATTAATTAGTGTTCTATTTTATTTTAGTTTTTGTTGTTATTCGTCTTGTTAGTGGTAAATTTGTATTGAATATTATAAGTTATATTTAAAGTTTTATTGTCAAATAAAAAAATGCATATATAAAATGTAGAAATAGTAAAAATCTCTCCTTTTTGATACCTAGATTTGATTGAACCAGAAAGTCATGAAATTAATATATATTAGCATACAAAACTAAGCACAACTGGAACCTTCTATTATTATATGTATTTTAATATATATACACGGTTTCCGTTCTAATATTATAAATATTACCTAGATAATAATTCAACACAACACCACATTACATAAGAATCGCGAATTAATTTTAGAATGCATTTTTATAAATATATACTTACTGTGAAATATTTAATGAACATCACCATTTTCAGTGAAAATAAATGACAAAATTTCCTGATAAAGTAAAGAAATGGCAATTTTTTATTTCTATATTTTATTTACTAGGTACTTCAAATTACAAATTTTCAATTTTTCTATTAAAAAATAATAATTAAAGGTGAAAATTTATCATTTAATGTGTGATTTTACAAGTTGTGTACCTATCGCCTAATCCAAAAAAAAAACAAGTTCCGAATCCATATTCAGATAAACATCTAATATTAAGCACATTATATCACCTTAAGCAATAAAACATTAGAACAATAAGCCTTTGTTATGTTCGATAAAATTTAATGATATTAAATACAATTTTAACCCTCCGTAGACGAGATAAGTCAGAATGCAGAGCTTAAGAGAACTGTCGTTAACAAATGTGAGTAGTTGTATGTTCTGTTCTGAAAGAAATGTATTTAAAAAAAGTAATATTATAAATTTATAGAACAGAGGCAGAAGTAAAATTATAACGCCGAGATAAGCTCGGAATCTCTAATTATTATCTAAACGACAACACACGGCCGTCTCATGAATAATTTAATTGGTCCGCTGCAGTTCAAATGGGGGTTAACTGGTTCACATCACATACTCATTTTCTAAAAGCCTGAGGGTTTTACGAAACTGGGGGTTGAAATTACTCAAGCTGCTGCTTCAAGATTCAATAGAAATATATTAGGTACTTAACGATCTAATAGGCAAGGGTTAGTAAAATATTGAAAAACAATGTTTGTGTTTGTATGAGATATTAATTTTTACTTATAAAAGAAATAATTTTATTCGGATTTTAAATTTTTGAACATATAGATACATTTTATACTTACGGCTTAATATAATGGCTGATCAAAATGTCTGACTGAACAAATTGTCTTTGTTTTTATAACCACCTAATAAAATGTACCGTTTTATTAAAAATAATCGCATCAAATACATTTTCATAAAAGGTTTTTAAATAAACTAGCACCATTTAGGAATGTTTCCAGCGATCTTCTACCAATTGCCGTGAAGCGCGTCCCCGGGGAAATTTTGAGCGTCTGTAGCGAAACGGCGCGTTTTGAAATGTGAATGACTTTTCATTTGACAAAGCTATGAGTTTAATGAATACTATGTGGTAAATGTAATTGGTTATTTGTGAATCGGTTTTTAGTAACCCGATAAAATATTAAAATAACTAATAAGAGTTAGGTTTATAGGCAACCTTATAAATAAAAAGATGTTTTGAAACTCTCAAAATACAATCCTTTATTTATTAATGTTATACACTGAAAAAAGACAAAAGTTCTGATGTTTTTAATAAAATAAATAAAAATAGGCACTAAACATTATCAATTCATATTTTTTTGTAGCAAACTGTTTACGTGTTTATTACTTTTATCAATGTATAATAGGTATAATATTTCAATAACAGCTTCATCTTTATTTATAAACAACTATTTTTCATTAAGAAGTACTTCTCTGAACCTATCTTGCCACGTGTAAATCTGGTGTCTATCTGATGCAATATATTTTTTGCGGTATAACAATATTAGTAATCTTGTTAAATATATATTTTTTTAAAACATTAACATGTCTAACTATATCGCCAATTTCAAATTTCTGAGTATAAAAAACAGTTATGTATGTATATTTTCAAAACAGTTATGTATGTAATCATTATTTTCGACGATTCGATACTCTGTGGTATAACATTATAATAAAGTATACTTAGCTTTTATATTATAATGTTCAGTTCAGATAAAATCTATCGTTTTTTATTATATCCAATAAATAGTAATTTCTAGCTAACGCTCTCCCTTTCATAAATTTAGTATCGAAATGGCACTCCATTTTCAGAATGCTCGTAACTTAGACCGAAATACTCGTTCGAGATTAGATACACAGGGTACAGACATTTTATATTTTGCCGAGGAAATTTGCAACTCGATAGCGGTATAATATGTCTGTCTATTTTTTTTGGATAATAGAGAGACTTTCAGCTAGTGTAAAACGCATATGTAGAAAATCGAACTAAAAGAGGCGTAAAGAATGGTGTTTTATATGAACAGTTTTGTTCAGTTTTAAAATAAATAATGCTTTGGACATTTGAATGTTACACTAATATTTGCGATTCGTTAGCATTGAATAGAGATAGGGAAATGTTTACGTTTTTTCTACAATAGTTATTGGTGTTCGGACAAAAAATATTAAAAAAAAATATGCTGCAAAACAATAAAACTGGAGTAAAAATATTACATATTATGACTTCTTACTTTTCAATTAATTATATATTATATTAGATACGAAGTAAAAATTAAGAGAATATATTAAATTTTGATATAATTATATCATATTAATATTTTTTATTGTATTCTTTTTACCTTATATGTTCCGAGATGTTCGACGACGCACGGCAAGCTAGCATCTCTGCCGAGTGCTACCGTCACATTAGGTATTGGTTCTGCAAATCGTGGTTCTTCAGTCAACACTGAAAACAATAAAAATCATTTATATTGGTATTTAAGAAGATTGCTTAGTCTATTCTCGCTAAAAGATAATTAGGTACCTATTCAAATTTAGTTGTAATCGATAAAACTGTTTTAAACAGTTAAAACTTATTATAAATATTATTTTTTGTATTCATTGTAATAAAATAACTTAGTTAAAATAAATTAGTTTATAACTGTGTAAATGTTACCTCCGAATCTATAAATATGGAAGTTGTGGGATTATAGTAACATAAAAGAATTTATTCGATTATTCCGAAAAGATAAATAAATAACTGATATTCTTCATAAACGGGTTTATTCCTCCATTTATTTTATTGTTAGGAGATTACGTGATTGATAAAATGGATGTAAATTCAAATTCGGTCTTAAACAAGGGCTTTCTGTTAACACTTTAGTAATTAATTACGATTGTATAATTAATATGACTATGCTTTATCGTATATATTTCATATAAGATCTATTAAATGTAGTATATTGATTTTATAAATCCATTAATGTTTCGGCCTATGCATGACGTAGATTTGGGTACTGAGCAGGGCTTCTCTCATCAACAAATTACACCATTACAAATTTGTAATAAGATATGCATGTTTCGGAATATATCAACACAAAGACTAAAAAATTTACTTTTTTCAGTCTTTTACTAAATAATTATATTATTTCTTGTGCAAATAACGCTACTATAAAGTAAAAATCTGAATAATATAAAACTTGTTTAGTCTTACATATGCATGTTTAATTTTGGTCTTATTTATTAGTACATTTTAATAAAATAAAAAGATTTAAAGCTCTTTTATAATCACAAATTAAACTCTAGACGTTGACAGGCGAGACATTGTTTATTAACTTCTTGAACTGATAATGCCTTTGTAAGAGATATCGTTAATGATGCTCGAGAAATTTTCACAGTGCGGAAATTAAACAATGAGGGATTACGGTTAAACTCTAAGCCCTTGGGCCCTACACCAATACTAAATACTTGAAGGGAATAATTGGATAGGGCTCTGGTATGATTTTCAAGATTCTATTAAAAAAACATCTCATCTCTTTCATATATGATTTACGACACACCGTGATTATATAAAAATTATATTTTATATTTATATACAGGGTTATTTTTAATGAGTTGACCACCTCCTCCAGGCAGCCACTCTACATCAATCCTAACAACATTTGTTCTACGACTTTAAAAAATTAATAGTTTTTAAAATTTGAGTTTTTTCATACAAAATTTATTTGTTGCCTCTGAACTGACATTAACTGTGAGCGTAGGTATGGCGCCCGGGCGTTGAACTTTTAAGCTCTTCTTACAAAATGCAGAGTAATAAGTAAAAGAGGAAGCAAAAAAATTTCTGTTTCGTGTTTATTGTGTTGTTTATCAAGACTTTTAAATTATTGTAGAACAAATGTTGTTGGGAATGATGCAGAGAGGCTGAGTGTTATAAGTAATCAACTTATAACAAATAACCCTGTATATATTTTTTATTATTATACAAAATACTCTATTCAATACTTGGTTATTCCACTTATCTGCGATAATTTACAATTAAGAGCAAATGTCTATTATTCTCATGAAGACAGAAAATAGTGATTATTAAAAAATAACCATAAAATTCAGAAAACATTTCATTTTGCCTTCAGGCCGCCGAAGTGCATATTGAGTTTAATTAAATAGCCGAAAGGTTGTTAATACATTTTAACATAGTTTGTTAAAATTTGGATAATAGAAGTTCTAATTAATGTTACATGACAAAGCATTCCTTTATCGGCTGGGCACTGACGTAAATAACATGTCCTATATTAAAAGAGATATAAGCTGATTTTCAATTTATCATAATTTTAGATACCTTAGTAGCCTTTGTTGGCCGTTTCACTTTTGTAATACTGTAAAAATAGACTAACTCGTCTAAAATGTACAAAAGGCTATGCAGGCTGCATAGCTATTGTTAAATACATTGATTTGATTGAGTTTAGTAATTACACTTATAAAATGATTAGATTTTTTTTAAATATTATCATCAGGTAACCACCACATTATGAAATATGTAACATCGATATACAGGATTATTCTTAATTAGTTGACCACCTCTTGCAAGCAGCTTCTCTCCATCAATTTTAACAACATTTGTTCTACGACTTTTTAAAATTGAATAAATAAATAAATATTGTTTTTTTTCTATTAATTCACATATCATATCAAGTTACTATTCTACAATTAGGAACGAACATTCCTTTACTAGTGATATAGTGGTTTTAATATAGTGGTTTTAAAACAATATTGATATTATGAAATGGTTGAAGCTTTAATTATGAATTTACTAATCGTTTAATAATTAATAAAAGCACAATATTCATTTTCATGGAGGCGATTTTTAATTTTAGAGTGTTCTTAAGCTAAGATAGTTTATTAACTATTCTATATAGTGTAGCTTACAACACAAAATTGAGTAGAGAATTAGTGATGCATATAGTTAAGTTTTCATATTAACCGAAAACCATGTCTTAGTTAAATTGATTGACACCGCATCTCATACTGAGACTGATTCTCAAAGACACGAGATATGAGAAGCCAGATTTAATTACAGAAGTTTGGAACCCTTCAAAATATTGTCTTCATTAAGACTCCACGCCCTTTGAGCTCGTTTTATTTGAAAAGTTTCGGTGTAATTTCGAAAAGTTAGTTAGCCTATTAACAGTTTCATTTATGATCATCTCACGTCTGAGTCACCTGGGAATATCTGTTTTTGAAATATGTATATGTACAGGTTTCATTTTAATCAAATTTGAAATAAAAACTGTAAATGAATAATATAGCAATAGATTGAGTGTGTTGATAAAATCAACCTCGTATAGACATATCTGCTGGTTGCAGTCAGAAGTAGATAAGGTAGGCAAATTAAGTAATAGTAATTATTGTTTATCATTAGCCTTTATTAGGTTTACTATGTTACAATTACTAAAATAAAACTAAAAAATAAAAAAAAAACTCTGTTTAAAAAGTACCAAATTTATAACACAACTATTAATCAAAATTTAAATAATCAAAAATACTTATTGAAAGAAAGTTTTATACAGAACTCGGTAAAATAATTCCCATACATACTTGAGAAGAGAAAAACTGAAATTGAAAATTACATATATACATTAGTATGTGTTACCCGCGACTCCGTGTGTCCCGTGACCCGCGTAGGGGGACCGTTTAATAAAGGAAGAAATTAAAATGCAGATAAGTTAACAAGGCAAATAAAGAAATTACAATATCGAATCGTATAGTCCTCAATGATTAACTTCGTAATATATAATACACTATCAACGTACGTACAAACCGGGGGACCGCCCCCGACGCAACGAATTTAATAAGTACATACTAATATTATTTTTATTCTTTTTAGAGGTCTTTTTGTATCGGGGGTTTTTAAATTTTTAATTTAATTTTTAGCATTTGAAGTTCAAAATCTAGAAATTTACACTAATCCAATGCACTATTCGAAAGATAGTCTAGCCTAGTAAACCATTATCATCAAATAAATACTATTTTATTTATGTTTATCACTGTATACCATATTAAAAAAATACATATAAAACTTACAAATAAAACGTAGGGGAAATACATAAATTGGTCTTATCCTCCAAAAGCGATTTCTTCCAGACCACCATATTGATAGAAATTTAAAAATAATGCACATAGATAGGTGGTCAAAACTTTTAAACATGGTAAACATACATAAAAAAAATACAAAAAATAGACATTCATACATAAACATATACACACATTAATATAAACAATACGTATTAAATAATAAACTAAACAAAAATTTTTTAAACTACCATTTAACTATTTTTTTTTAATATTCGCAAAGATTTAGATTTTCTTATAAAGACAGGCAGTGTCTTCCATAATTTTGTCGCATGGACCGTGAAGGAGTGTTTGAATAATTTTAAATTTATGAACCGGCATTCGTAAAATCAAAAATTTTGATGATCGTACATCAGCCGAAAGTCCAATAACCTGAAACCTCTCCCTCAGGTATAAGGGTGATTTAAGGTAAAATAAAACACAGCAATATTATGGACTCGCTCAAGATTTTTAAGTTGGTTCTCAGTTAAATTAAGATAGCTTGATTCGGCATAACGATGATATCAAGAAAAGAAAGGAGAAGAGGGTGTGCTAACATAATTTTGGTAGGAATCGTAATATCGAAGTCGCCATAGAGATCTCATAGCAACAATGTTTTTTTTGCTAACTGTTTTAATGTGACCATTTCAAAACAATGTTTGATTTGGCAGAACTTATTTAAAGTCCATAAATTGTAGTCAGGTAACTATTAATAGCAAATATGGAAGAGGAGAGATCTTCAATTTTGGAATATCTGTAAATTTGTAAGATGTCTGCATACGTGTGATAGAGAAAAGATATATTATATTGAGTTATACAATATACTATCTCATTATGTTGGTAGAGAAATATAGGCAGATTATTTATATAAACAAGGAAGAGAAATGGGTCTAATATCACACCTTGAGGGAAACCAAAATCAATCGGAGTCCCACCTGATCTATTTTCATCTTAACCCTCTGAAATCACTAGAATATATTCTCTTGATTTATTAGTAATCTAATATCACTAAAAAAATCATAACATCAAAGTTTTTAATGTTTGACCGTGCTATTTACGGAGTGTAGTGATCATTAAATGCCGCCACAAGATTCCGTCCTGATGCGTGTGGCACTATGATTCAGCATATTGAGATGGAATTCGAACTCTCTTCGTTTTCTACCTATAGGTGTAGCTTTGTTTTTTTATCAGTGATCCGAAAGATTGCACCGCCGCGCTGCTGTCGCCGGAGTGATACTATACGGAGTTGATTTTTTTTAACCCCCGACCAAAAAAACGGTATTATAAGTTCGACCTGTCAATCTGTGTATCGGTTTGTCTGTTTATCCGTAGATCTGTGTATCTGTGTGTCTATCTATAGCAATGTAGTAGCCAAACGCGTGGACGAATTTGAATGCGGTTTTTTTTAATCGAAAGCTATGTTTGTCGAGATAGTTCTTAGCTATGATTGATCGAAATGGAAACTGTCGTCTCCAAGATATTGATGTTTTATTGGTGAAAGGCTCTTATGCAATAATTAGCTGTTCCCAGCGGCTTCGCCCGCGCTATATAGGAAAAAAATCCTGGTTATGTAGGCCAAAAAGTTTTTACACTTATTTACTCAGGTAAAGTTAGGGTATTAGAGTTAGCAGTTGCCCGTGACTCCTTCCACGTAGACTGTAAAAAATATATAAATGGTGTAAGGCGAGTTTGGAAATACAAGTCAGCAGATATTGATAAGATGCGGCACTTTTTTGCGTTTTACCCTCGGCAGCAGGTCTGCTTCTATTTTTGGTGCCCTCGAGTTGCGCTGATGTGGTGCATCAGACCATGAGTATTTTATTCCTTTTGCTGAAGTACATTCCAAAAATATTTGGCATACCTCATTTGGGCCGATACTTGAGGCAGCAAAGCTCTGGATATAGGTTCGAAGAAGAGAGCCTTTAACCAAGCTTAAAAGTCCTACAAAAAGGTGATGCGGAAGTCTCATCTCGATCGAATCGCTAAGAATAGCGAAAAGCTCTCTGTAAGACCAACTGGCAGTCGAGTTTTCCAGTCTTTTGCAAAAGCGATCGAGTCAAATTTCTGCCAACCCTCACTGCCTGCTCTGTTGAAGCCAGATAGATCGCTGACAATACAAGGTGGGTATTTAAGAAAAGATTGAATAGGTTACTTAGTTAATGAGCCTTACCATGTATTACTACATTTCCACTTGCCATTAAGTGGAATGTAGTCAAGCATTAACTTTAATAATACAAACAAAATATATAGCAGCTACTATTTGCGACATGACACACATGACAAACGACATGCATATTGTTCCTCGGGCGCCAGTTACCAAATTACTCAAAAGCTGACCTTGGCAACTTCTCGCAGTTCAACCTCCCATCATTGCACATAAGAATTTACTCCCTGGATCACATTGCAAAAGAGAAAATCTATTGCAATTATCTCCCTGCACTCCAAAATAATGAAGATTATCATAAGCCGCCAGCTCTTGGCTTACCTTGTGATTGCCAGTTAATTAATGATCGACAATATGGCTTTTGTCATGATCCATCGGCAGACGATATTTCTGTGTACCTACAACACCGATGTATGGCGGCCATTGAAAGTAAAGGAGGGCCTGGCAGTTAGTTTGGATATGTCGAAAGCCTTTGGTCGTGTAAGGGATCTTAAAATAAATATAATAAATAAATAAATTGTATCTTTCGAAGCTTCCTTCTTATTGCCTTCCCGAGAGATTATGCAATTTGCGTTGCGTGGGTGACTGTTGTAAGTACGTTGACGATGGTGTCTATTTTCCGCAGTTAATCATTGAGGGCTTAGACTATAAGATTCGATATTGTAATTTCTTTATATGTCTGGGTTACTTGCATTTATTATTTAATTTATTCCTTTATTAAACGGTCCCCCGAAGACAAAGGATTCAATGAGTACATAATAATATTATTTTTATACTTCTTAGAGGTCATTTTGTATTGGTTTTTTTTTAATTTAGAATGATTATTTTTTTTTTGCTTTTTAAAATTATGTTACTGGTTTCATTATTGTACTAAATGAACCTACGGAGACACAATTTTTATCACATTGAAGTATTTCTATCAACATCACCCACACCAATAAAACTTCAATATCTTAGAGACGATTGTTTCTATTTCGACCAAACATAGCTAAGAACCATCTCGAAAAACCAATCTTTTGATTTAAAAAAAAAGCAATCGAAACCGTCTTCGTGTTTGCTGCTAGAATGCCACAGACAGACACACAGATACACGGATCCACAGGTCAAACTTATAACACCCCTCTTTTTGAGTTGGGGGGCTAATCTCAGAAACTAATTTGAATACGGTTTTCAGGAATATCTTATCACAGTCTTCTCTTAACATTTAGTGTATATTTCATCTAAATCGTTTAAAAAATAAAACAGCTATGTCAATTTATTTCAATCACGTAATAGGTAATATGCAAATCTTATTCTATACATGTAATAAATCTGTAGAGGAGTAGTTTTTGTACATTGAAAATATTAAAAAAAAACCAGGATGTAAAGTGATACAGAAGACTAACAGAATCCATTTTCAGCAATTTAAAAATCTTTGTCTGTTTATTTGTTTATCTTTTAGTTGTGCACACAACACAAAAAAAAAAATTTCAAAAATTCATTTAGGGGGAACTTTATATAAGCAAGAGAACCCAAAACATGCTTTTTCATTATGTCTGTTCGTCTGTATGTTTGTGTGTCTGTATATTTGGATGCAGTTTTCGGGAGTATATTGTCATATTTAGTTTTTTTTTAACAATCGGTTAACAAATAAAGAAATTAATAAGCTCTTATTGTCGTACCATTGCTGCTTACCAGTTTGAAGGTTTATAGTTTTTACATACATTGGTAAGTACAAAGGGTACGTTTTATCAAAATCAAAATCCACGCGTACGCAGTCGCAGGCACAGCTAGTTTCATAAATACAATAATAAAAATAAAAGTTATTGTTACAAAAAAAACTATAAAATTTATCTCTACATAATAATAAATATATCTGTGAGACGAAGATTTTTAGCATTCCATGGATTCACCGATAACGAATAATTATAATTTATAATTATGGATGTAGTATTTATTATTATAAAATATATATTACTCCATAATAATTTTATTATCAAGAAGTAAAATAGATCAACGGTAATTAATACACTCACGGTAATAGGGAATTTTACCCATAATTCTAATAAAAAACGTGAAGTTTAATCCTAACACAATCGTTACTTGTAATGTCTTTTGATCATGTGGTTGGCTTTAAATCTTTGGTAACGTTTTTATGTCCTTAGTATATTACGGCATTATTTAAAAATAGTTTTTATCTTGAAGTTCATGCACTGTAATAGCCCACTCTTGTTTCAATATCTCCAAAGCCTTTGAAATGTTGTTAATACAATTGCAACTAAATCGTCACTATCTATCGTATCTCTTACTTTTGAACACAGCATTTTTTATTTGACCATATATATGAGATGTCTTTTCATAAATAACTATTGTTAGGATAGGTCCAAATTAAGGTCCTCATTAAGTAAAACTTTGCTCCAAATATGGTTGTGTCAAATATTTGCTTTTAATCATCTGTAGTGTTACTACAGATGATTATATGACTACTACGTTATACTTAGTTTATCTTCTAAACGATGTTTAATGTGCTATGGTTGCCCTTTTACATTACCTTTTATGAAACACTTTTATAAGTGTTTGAATTTGTTATCTTTTCAAGGAGCTAAATAACTTTTAATCAAAAATAATATTGACCTTGACATATTATAGTGATGATCTGTATGATGCTGATAGCGAAACTCCTGAAGGGTCCGCGTCTTCCAATCATGGTGGCATCAGGAAACTACCAGTTATTAGGAACACTTCGCAGCTTTTTCATCGTGTTTTTTCGCCTGCAAAAATAAAAAACTTTAATATAATAAATTCGAGTTTATTGCAAATATGTTCGATAATAGTTGTGTTGTATTGAAATTTTAAACATATTTCTTTGTTTCTTGAATAGAAATTATAATATAAAAATTAACGTCATTACACTCTTATGTATTATCGAGTATTAATATTATAAAACTGCAATGCTGATATAAGGATATGTTTTTACGTTTTTAAAATAAATAAATATAGTATGAATTTATAAATTACAGAAGGTGCTTTTATGTTGATTTCTACAAGATTATTATTTTTAAATTTTTAATAAAACATCTTAGTTAGTTTTCACAGATTAATTTATTACCTGACTAAGCATAGACTACATGGTGCACAGATAACATATTTTGATAATTAACAGTAATATACAACATCGGTTTTGTTATATGTTCAATTTTCTAATATTTAAAAAAATATTAAACTGTCATTGCATAACGCAACGTATCCATTTGACGGAGTCAAGATACAATTTAAACGTTTTTAAATTGTTTATTCCTTAAAATAATATTTCCAACTAATTTTAGACGTTATCAAATACATGTTTACTCCGAAGTACAAAGACAAACATAAACCACATTGTATCTAATTCATCCACTAAAGTACTACTACTAGTGTATAACAAACTTGCATTAACTTGAAATAATGTTACCGTTTAATTGTCGCTCATTGGTTTACCCGGATCAATAGATAAATATATAATATTTCTTAATAATAAACTTTATTAACTAGCAAACAGTAAACTTGGGCAGTCAATTTGGGATACCGATTGGTCTTTAACCGACAGAAGTCAGTACAAAGACTCGTTAAGTAGCCTCGAACGATTGATCTAAAGCTGCGGTCGGAGAGACAAAGGAGTAAGTGTGTGGTCTAAACTAAGGGAAAATTTGGGTTACAAATGTTGTATCTATTAAAATTAAAATAAATAACGTATATTCTTTGGATGCAAATATTAAATTGAAGATGGATATAAAAAGCTTTCTCTTAAAAAATCTTGTAAAATAAGTTCATTTTCGCCTTAAGTGTGATAATCATTTTTAATTGATATAATAAGACAAAAACTATAATACTACATTAGCAGAATTGTAATATTAAAATAAGATATCCTATAGTAAAAAAAACGCCGTCTCTCGTGATCCGTAAATAGATATCACCGGAAGGCATCCCCGCTCCGTGCCCCGAAACCTGATTTACTCGAAGATCAAATTCAATTGAGTCAAATGAGAAATTGACTAAAAATTCAACTGTCGCCGTCTACGTAACGTTTTTTATGAATTTGAATTGTCTGGCGTTTCGCAATCGAATCTCACTTCTTTGATTTATACTTTGTAATTTTGTCTTCGATACTGGACTATGAAGCTAAGACTATGAAGGCGTTATGGGAATAAGGTGATTTATTGAAAATAATTATTCTAAGGATATTACAGTTTTTAGACTGGACCTCTTGAAATTGCAAGTTAATAAGATATTTTAAGTACTTTGATAATGTTCAACTACATGTTAATAATTAAATATTATTAAATTAGTTATCCATATAAAAAACAGTAAAAAGATAGCTAAAGTACAATTCGCATTTTTTTATCCATTATAATAATTAATAATTTGTTACTTAAAAAACACAGTAAATTTCAAATGGATAATATTATTATTATGGTAATAATGTAGTTTTAGCTTTGATTTTAAGCGTGATATAATATAGTCTAATTAACATAAGAACTCCTTGAGAAAGTCTTGGGTTAAACATAACTCTAAATTCAAAAGGTTCATTAAGTACAATTCATAAACAAGTAACATAACTTTAAAAATCAGAAAAAAAAAAATTAAAAACCCCCAATACAAAAGACCTCTAAAAAGAATAAAAATAATATTAAATTATGTACTTATTGACTCCGTTGCATCGGGGGACCGTTTAATTTTATTGTACTCCACATTACAGAAAAATAAAATTATAGTAATATTTATTTATAATAATTTAAATGGTAAATAAATTGGAATTTACATGTTTTAGTTCATAAGTTTCAACAGTACCGTCACCTACGCAATTAATTATGGAATGTTATTTAGTATTTACTGTTAAATGTTATAGAAATTAGAAGCATAGGATATTTTAACACAATGTTTAATATTTTATTAATTGTTAGAACTTATTATAAGATATAAATAATAGCATCTGTAAGTTGGTTATGAAATTATAATAAAATAATATATATATAAAATTTAATAAAATAAGGATCCACGTGAAAATAAAAGTGTATTTAGTGCCATTCTGAAATTAGAATCAGTATTTTCATAAAAATAATATTATTATGAATCAGTATTTTGAAATTAGAATCATGTAGGATTTATACAGTTTTATTACTACCCAAACCAGAGTTGTAGATAAATATAGTCTCAAAGAAGTAAAATCGTGAAATGCAAGTTGTTTCTTACAAGTCAGGGTAAGTGCTCTACAAGTTAAGCGTAAAAGCACTCATGTCCTGCGGCGGCTCGGGAGTGGAGAATAAAAGCTAAATAGGTATGCGAGAATTATTTTATACAAAGTAAGGAAAACCATGATCATGATATCTAGACGATTGATTATCGATGTCACAAAGTAAACAATTTTATTAATGAATATCTCACTCTCTCATTGAAAAGCCATAATTATCATCAGTCAGGTATCCCACAACTGCCTCTCAAAATGTTAACAAAATATCTGCCTTATTGATCCTTTAATACACATACGCGAAATTTCACTGTTCACCAGAATGTGTATGAAATCTTTCTATTCAGATAAAACCTTGTATGGCTGTGTGAATATTTCAATGAAATTCAATGGACGCTAAGAATTATTTGTTACTGAAGCCACCAAAAAAACTTTTGAACTTTTGATACTTGAACTTCAACGTTTAATATCCAACCATTTGTAATAGAATGGGCGAGGGCAGTCGTCACAACTCGTTTTATAATATTTTTAACCCCCGGCTAAAAAGAAGGGTGTTATAAGTTTGACCTGTCGATCTGTGCATCTGTGTATCTGTCTGTGGCAAATTTGCGGCCAAACGCGTGGACGGATTTGAATGCGGTTTTTTTTAATCGAAAGCTATGCTCGTCGAGATGGTTCATAAGTATGTTAGATTGAAATATAAATAGTCGTCTCCAAGATATTGACGTTTTATTCGTGCGGAGGAGAATTTCTTATGCAATAATTAATTAATGCAATAATATATATATATATATATATATATATAAAATTTAATAAAATAAGGATCCACGTGAAAGTATTAAGTAACATGATTCAAGACTTTTTCATATGGGTAGGTATTAGTGATTGTAAATAATTTTAGAGTTTAAATGAATTACAATCACTAATAACACTATAATGAAGGGATTTACATTATTACCAGCTGTTGTCCGTAATTCTTTATGACTACGATCGTAAGCCATATAAATATATTTTTACAGTCTACGTGGACGCAGTCACGGGCAACAGCTATTCCTAATAAAGTACTTTAGCTCAGTAAGTAAGTGTAAAAACCTTTTGGGCTTCATAACAAGGCTTTTTTTCCTATATAGCGCGGCCGAAGCCGCTGGGAACGGCTAATTATTGCATAAAAAATTCTCCTCCGCACGAATAAAACGTCAATATCTTGGAGACGACTATTTATATTTCAATCTAACATACTTATGAACCATCTCGACGAGCATAGCTTTCGATTAAAAAAAACCGCATTCAAATCCGTCCACGCGTTTGGCCGCAAATTTGCCACAGACAGATACACAGATGCACAGATCGACAGGTCAAACTTATAACACCCTTCTTTTTAGCCGGGGGTTAAAAATATTATAAAACGAGTTGTGACGACTGCCCTCGCCCATTCTATTACAAATGGTTGGATATTAAACGTTGAAGTTCAAGTATCAAAAGTTCAAAAGTTTTTTTGGTGGCTTCAGTAACAAATAATTCTTAGCGTCCATTGAATTTCATTGAAATATTCACACAGCCATACAAGGTTTTATCTGAATAGAAAGATTTCATACACATTCTGGTGAACAGTGAAATTTCGCGTATGTGTATTAAAGGATCAATAAGGCAGATATTTTGTTAACATTTTGAGAGGCAGTTGTGGGATACCTGACTGATGATAATTATGGCTTTTCAATGAGAGAGTGAGATATTCATTAATAAAATTGTTTACTTTGTGACATCGATAATCAATCGTCTAGATATCATGATCATGGTTTTCCTTACTTTGTATAAAATAATTCTCGCATACCTATTTAGCTTTTATTCTCCACTCCCGAGCCGCCGCAGGACATGAGTGCTTTTACGCTTAACTTGTAGAGCACTTACCCTGACTTGTAAGAAACAACTTGCATTTCACGATTTTACTTCTTTGAGACTATATTTATCTACAACTCTGGTTTGGGTAGTAATAAAACTGTATAAATCCTACATGATTCTAATTTCAAAATACTGATTCATAATAATATTATTTTTATGAAAATACTGATTCTAATTTCAGAATGGCACTAAATACACTTTTATTTTATTTTAAAGAAAATTCAACAACATAATCAAAAAATAAGGAGGTTAAAGGTGAAATCTTATTTGGTAACCTTTGCTTAGAAGTTCGCGCTATGCAATTCCATTATACGAAGCGAGCTCGAGTATTAGACAAGCCTTTTCAATATTTTTTGTGTACATATATGAATATTTCCAAGGGTTATAATGCTATTAGAGAGAAAATCTCAAACTTAAAGACGGTAATAAGGACCATGACTAGGAACAATTTTACCTCATCTTGCCATATTAAACGTTTAGAGTAAGACCGTACATGCGAAAGATATTGTACGAGGAAATTGTGAATGAATTTAATAATCCTTTCTAATGATTTTATAATACTTATTCATCAAAAAATATTTTAATGATTTTCAAAAGTGAGTTGTAAATCTATTATCAACATTTTGTTAGTATCTCAATTTTAAGTGCTATATTTAAAATATGTTATTCTAACAATTTAATTAAAGCAGTTGGAATATATTAAAAAAACATATATAAAATTTTACGCATTACTCAAACAATTCGAAATTAAATTCATGGACTAAAGAAGCAACTAACCCCAGAAATTCCATATTTCGGGAGACAATATATTGTAAGCATTTATTGTCACGGAACGTAACTCTTTTCGATGACGTCACTCATCATGGGCCACGTTTTTCGAATTATTTTCAGCAGTAAAATTTTCGTTTGAAGTGTCAGACGCAGCGGCGGTTCAAAACTGAGAGAAAAATACGAATGATATATACGAGGTTGTCCTCACCCCGACGCATTTTTATTGCTGCTATGTGTAAAGCTCAAAGAAAAATTACTTGCTACTTATTTGCGTCTTTTATTTGTGACAAAATCGTGTGGAAGAGGATTATAATTTAGTATGTCCTTCTTATTGAATTGCGAAGAATGTCTCTATTCGTAGCGTAGGTAATGGTGAGCTGCATTTTGTTACAAATTATCATAATTATTGTATAAACGTACATTGTTAATATATTAACTGTTTATGAATAAGATGGGCTACCAATATATGTTAAGTCATTAAATATATACCAAAGAAAAAAAAACACCAATATATACCGATGCTCATATCTTAAACAAAGTTAAAGAAAGATCATTTTTAAAATCATTCATCATTTAATTGTTCTTATCACAAATTAACTTTATTACAATACATTCAATTATATTTTGGATAATTTGGAAGAAAGTGAACTAAAATTTATAATAAAGTAACTTATTAATTTTTATATATTTATTATATTAATAGTCCGGGAGCCAGCTACCAATTTTCGTCATGAATTTCCTCCCGAGTGAAAATTTGTAAACTGCAATAGAAAGTTGTGTTATGAAGCTTCGCGGTCGTCAGCTGCGGCTCTGGTGGTGGAAAAGGCAGTGGCAGCCTCCCACGCACGAAGAAAAAAAAATTTTTTTAGTCATTTCCTCCCATTCTAAAATTTCTTGAATAATAGTTTATCTAATATCTTGAAGGGAAAATAAAGTCAGCTGACCATAACATGGTGGATTATACGTCAGCTGGCCGCCCGAATATGAAAAAAAATAAAAAAAATTCAATGATTTCCTCTCAACTAAAAATTTATCTGGTGATAGTTTATATGTTACTGTGAATGAAAATTAACTTCAGCTGGCTGTATCTCAGTGGAAAGTTCGTCAGCTGGTTACTTGAAATGTGTAATGTAGCTGCATTTATCACCTACTGAATCTTATCAGCTGACGACTTTTCCCTTTACTTAGAGCTAGCTGATTTGTTTTATTATTTACAAGAGTATATTAACTATTTTCTTAAAAATTTTCATCCAGGAGGAAATCACTTTTCTCAGGTTGTTTGGCAGTATATTTGAATTGATAATAAATATGCAGTTTAATAATGAAGGAAATATAGTTATAACTAAAGTTTAATTAATCAATAATTTATTGAAGCATAATTTTATAAATTAATGAAATTTTATTTTAATATAATGAATAAAAATACTAACAACGGTTATTCATTTTCGCTCTCGCTTTGGCTTGAGTCGCATTTAGAATCATATAGAATGTAATTTAATTATAAAATACATTAATTTTAAGTATGTCTTATTTCCTTTTGCACCCTCTGCTGCGACCATATATAATTAATAATTAATTATTAATTAATAATTGTATTGTAATTTATTAATTAATAATTAATTATTAATTATTATTGTATTGTATTGTATTGTAATTTATATTATTATTACTTTTGATAACAGCGCACATATACACTTAATGCTTAAGTAAAAATTATATATGGGTGTTTCTCTACTAACGGGAAAGTTTTGCATGAAATTTGTCCGGCTCACTTTTTGTTTTAAAATAGGGTTTTAAATATATAGAATGAAAGCTAATAACTAGCGATTTTCAAGTCTATAAAAGGCTGGAAGATTACTCTGCTGTTTTCAATTTTAGAAGTTTTCAATTTTAGAAGACTTCACACTGTCAGCGATTCATTCAACAGAAAATTGAGTCGTTATCATAGACTATATAATTTTGTTTTATTTTTTCAAATTAACCAGAGGATTGTGTTCAAATATTTAGGACAACATTCAGGCGGTAATTTCGAATAATTATTATTACATTTACGTAGTGTTTGTTCAACATATATGATTTTCAGTATATTTAGTTTTAAAATATACTTTAAATTTATTACACGCACTTAAATATTATTTTAAAATTGGATTTAAAGTGAAGATTCTGGGATGGTTGGGATTAAAAGAAAAAAAGATATAAAACATTTACATGATCAACCGGTAGCCTCAAAGATACTGAAATGTACTATAGTTTTAGATATTTTCTTAAATAAAAAATATCCAAAACAATGTGCAAATTGCTTGGGACATCAATTTTCCCGTTAGTAGAGAAACACCTATATATATAATGTATATTCTTACTGTAGAAGTTCTCAATAGTGTAATTCCCTAGTTGGAATACATTACATTAAATTATACTTTTTCTTACAATGAATTGTTAAAAAATTATAATCGAAGTAGTAGAAAGAAATAACATTCTACCCATATATTTACGTTAATGTTGAAGGTGTCTCTTCTGATGTCGTTCTTATTTTCCGATATTTTTGCGGCAAAGCAGTATAACGTCGATAACACTCACTATGATACAACTGAAAATGGTTAAGTTGTGTAGGAAGCACATTATTTTGACCGGTTAGATTATTAACTTTTCGTATTGTTAATATAGATCTACACTTATTTTAATTATCTTCAATAAATAATTTTGGAAGAACATTAGTTTTTTTTACAAAAGTGGTAACGTGGTACACGTTAGACATTTTTATTTTTAATTATCCGTTACTATAATAACACTATGTTCGACTGACCAACTTAAACATGGAATCTTTCACTTACCATTCGAGTCACATTATAATTTCAACTTACACTCTCGTTAGTGTGTTTTACTGTTTTATTAGTGTGTTTATAAAATCTGGAGAGGGTAATTTGAATCTACAATTTAGCTACAATGTAAAAAGGGCTCATGTATTACTTTAATTTATATAAGAAAAAGAGATAAATAGAGAAAAGTGATTTCCTCCTGGATGAAAATTTATAAGAGAATAGTTAATATACTCTTGTAAATAATAAAACAAATCAGCTAGCTGTAAGTAAAGGGAAAAGTCGTCAGCTGATAAGATTCAGTAGGTGATAAATGCAGCTACATTACACATTTCAAGTAACCAGCTGACGAACTTTCCACTGAGATACAGCCAGCTGATGTTAATTTTCATTCACAGTAACATATAAACTATCACCAGATAAATTTTTAGTTGAGAGGAAATCATTGATTTTTTTTTATTTTTTTTCATATTCGGGTGGCCAGCTGACGTATAATCCACCATGTTATGGTCAGCTGACTTTATTTTCCCTGCAAGATATTAGATAAACTATTATTCAAGAAATTTTAGAATGGGAGGAAATGACTAAAAAAATTTTTTTTTCTTCGTGCGTGGGAGGCTGCCACTGCCTTCTCCACCACCGGAGTCGCAGCTGACGATCGCAAAGCTTCATAACACAACTTCCTATTGCATTTTACAAATTTTCACTCGGGAGGAAATTGGTCATGAAAATCTGTTACTGGCTCCCGGACTATAATGTTCGTTGAGAATTTTCGTTTCTAATTAAGATTACAACACAGATCTTATCTTATTACATAGTGAAATTACATTAGCAATTTCTTGTGGTTAAAAGTAGCTTGATATAAAATTTGATATTTATGTATATTTCTTAAAATTTCAAAAAAAAAATGTAACAGATTAAAATAGTTAACATGAATATTTATCTTGAAATTAAGGTAAACAAAAATAGCATGAATTATAACAATAGCATGAATTATATTAGTAAACAAATAAAAATATTAAATAAAAAAATAATACTGAAATTATTTCAAGAATAATTATTTTCGCAAATAATAATCATAAATTTCGAAATATTGCTCAAATTAACCATGTCGCTTTTAGAGTTCCTAATTTACCCGTAATCGTCGTAATGAATTACGCCACGCGACAAGCTTTAATTATAGCTATTGTAGTCCGAGCGATTTTTTTCTGTTCCTAAGAGAATAGCATTCTAAATTATAAAACGATTTTTACTATTATACTATTTTGTCTAATATTTACTTTAATTAAATGAATTAATAAATTACTGAAACTTCAGTCATCACAACTTGTTCTAAAACCCTCCCAGTATACAAAAACTTAAGCAATAAATAGCAAAAGATAACAAAGCCTTGAGGACTAAAAGATAAAATGTCTGCAATTTTAGAACATTACAGAAATGCTTTTATGAGCTCGAAAGCTGGACATGGCCAATAATAATTGCTCATTTTGAAGCCAGTCAACTGTCTTTTGAAATATAAAACGGGTTTCTAGATTGAGACGATATTTCATTTTTGCTATTCTTCGATACTAAAGAATTTGTTCAAACTTTCGTCAAGACACTGAGAAGCAATTCTTAAAAAGATAAAAAGAAAAGTTGTTGGAGTATTCTTTGTGAGTATTAGAAAAATAAGGCGTAGTTAGCAGATTTTATGAGCCTAATGTTTATTCTTCTTATCGATCCTTACAATAAATAATCTTAAATATATACGTCAAATTTATAATAACAGCCTTAATCATTTCTAAACGTAGACTGCGTTAAGAAAGGTGTTAAAGATTAGTGATCTTTTCCTTACTTAAATCTAAATGAACAAATAGTAAAAGTTTTGAAAATATCTAAAAAAATATGGTAAATTTTCTTCATCTAAAATCTAAATTATATTAAAGTTTGGACTGCGAGTTGCTACACAATTTTCTTACATAAAATATACAGTATCTTAAAGTGCCGGCTATTTCTGCTTCGTGTCAACGATATTTCATTTCACCCACTAGTCTCCTCGTTTTATTAGATTTTCATTCAATGTTCGTTTCACTTTCATAGTAATTTAAAAAATAATGCTATATGATTATGTAAAAAAATAAATTTGTTTAAAAAAATATCAAAATAATTACTTTACTCCATTCAAGAATTCTATCTATATAAGAACACTATCATCAATAAATTTCAGTGAGAACTTATTATTTTCTATAGGAATTATTTACAAAAGAACCGTTGATTTTTTCATTCAAACTTTATTTAAATACCCTTAAAACTATCCGATAGCAAAAGCTTTATAATAGACCTTGTGGATTCCTTTAAATGTTATTGTATTTTATGCAAATAAAATCCACTGTTCCCTGGTCATTAGAAACAAAGTTCTTTATCCGAAATTTTCTCTTAATATGAAAGTGTAAGAAAATGGCCAGTGTTATTTAATCTTTATTTTAATTAGTAGTTACTGTATTGATATCATCCCAGTTTAGAATGTGTTATGTTGATAGTACATTCTAGACTGTATTTAATCAATAAAATAATTTGTATCCGTTTCATACAATTTATTTTATTATTAAGTAATATATCACAATTTTTAAGTACTTAAAATAAAAAAAGGGAAATAAATATCTTCTAAAGTTAAAATGTATATTTAAATGTCTTTTTTTTTTTGAAAATTCTATAACAATCTCTACTTCATTTTGTGTGCATTTTACATTAAGCTTTGTCAGCATCGGCGAGGGAGATACATTTCGTTACTTTTTATAACAATATCTAATTTGGTAGCTTAATTACTATCCAGAAAATGCTTTTCATCACTTTTTAAATATTCATTTGCTTTCTTTTAAGTTGCAGCTTCTATTTTTTACATTCGCTATTACCTATTTTAATTATTGAAAAATATTTAACTGTAGAATATAATAATATACTAACGTTATATTAGCAAAATAATTAATTCTAATAGGTATTATTTTTAACATTTTCATACATAATTTTAATTGCTTTCTTTTAATATACAATGTTAATTCTGAACTAATCAATAATGATACAATAGTAGATTTTAATACGTTTAAGTATATTATAATATTGTTAGTCCGAGATTCACTTCACTTTTTTGATATTTAACCCCAGACCCAAAAAGTGGGGTCTTATAAGTTTGACCTGTGAATCTGTGTATCTGTGCGTCTGTCTGTGGCAACGTAGCAGCGAATGGCGGACGGACTGATTTGGATGTGATTTTTGTATCGAAAGCTTGGTTTGTCGAGATGGTTCTTAGCTATGTTTGGTCGAAATAGAAGCAGTCGTCTCCAAAATATCGAACTTTTACTGGTGCTGGTGAAAAATTCTTATACAATATTGATAGTTAAAACCTAAACAAATGAAATTAGTGTACTCGTAGTTTAAAACAGCGGGAAAAAAAATAAAAAATCCCCGATACAAAAATTCGTCTAAAAATGATATTATTATGTACTTATTTGAAGTCGTTGCGTCGGGCAACCGCTAAATAAAGGAAGAATTCAAAATGCAAGTAAGTTACCAAGAAAATAACGAAATAAGAATATCAAATCGTAAAGTCTAAGTCCTCATCAAGCATTAGATCCGAAAATGTTGTAAAAGGACACCAAAGTCATCGTACGTACAGCGATCCCACGAAGCAACAACAGAAATGAAATGTATTTCATAAAAAAAAATATATAACATTATAAATTTATTTACTAACCGCATTGATCGTTAAATGTGATTGTAAAAAAGCACGCAATTGCTCTGCTATTTTGTCCAAAAAAGTTTAAATAGATAGGGATACTATTTTCTATTTTATAACAAAAATACTCCATTGCCAGATGCACCACATCGGTTATAGCATCCGCGCAACTCGACGGATTCAAAGAAGGAAAGCAGACCTGAAGCCAAGGATACGATGCAAAAAAATTCCGCATCTCATCCCAATCTGATGATTTGTATTGCCATACTCGCCTAACACTATGTGGTTCGAGAGCTGATGGGAAATATATAAACATAGATTTTACCAGATAGTGATCGGAGGTTCCCAAGGGGGTGGTGACCTTTTTTTTGGCAATTGGCAGTATAACCTACTACATTTGGTACCCTCATCGCTTGCCGTACCAGCTGAAAGAGGTTCAAGGACAACACAAAATCCCGCTCTTCTCGTCTAGCATTGTCGGTCTTCTGGTACGGGAACAGCCAGTCCTGATGACAGGCTCGTCCCCCAGAAAGACGAGCTGGCTGAAGGCTACTGATACAGAGCCATATATGCAGCCCCACTGAGATACTCATATAATCGAGTTGTCTCCTGGTCACCCCTATGCAAACAGTAGACACAGGAATACAGGATTCTTTCGTTTCTTGTGTCCACCAAAACCCATAGGGAAGAAAAAGTGGGCTCTTCAAGGTTGATGTCATGCTACTTGGAGCCTAGTCTGAAGACTGCGGGGACGCCCGAACTTCCATAGGGATCGCTGTCGGGGCTCCTCATCTATTCGACAACAAGAACGATGGAGCCACCCTGGGATTTTGGACAGCTGGCGGGGCAGCATTTCGTGGGTTGCTGACCCACTAGTTGGGCCCCCAACTATCTGTGGGCGGCCAGCGGAAAGCCATCGTTTCGGTTCCCGCTACCCTCCACGACTAGACACCCGATAGAACAAATAACAACACGATGTCAAACCGGTTCGCCAGCGCAACGCAGGTTAGAATAACGCAGCAGTTCAGACCCATTTCCCATATACGGCTTTATCGAGCAACGTGCCGAGACATGACTAGGTCGCTTTGTGTCACGACTTTGCCCGATGGTTGGTAACCTTGCCGGCGACCCGTTGTTATGGTCTACCTCGAAAGCTATTTCACGAATTTAACTCGCTTTTAGTGGTTACGATTTATTTTTATCTCGAAGTTATAGAATATTTGTATTTTTTATCAATTGTTTTCACATACAGACGAGATATATTTAGGTATATCAGTTATTAACATCTTACTCCAACAATTTCTTTGTCTAAGGAAAATAGGCACTTAACCCAACACCCTGCTTAATTTGAATTGTATGGAACTGTAAAAGTATAATATAGTTTTATAAAATTTTACTTGTTACTAAAAAAGCGTTTAATATAAGAAATGTAATATTAAAATATAATTTCTAAAAAGATAATAAAAATAAGTTAGAAAATACTTGCTTTGCAACTTTTTTGGTCCTTATTAGTTTTGTCTGTATCTTTATGTTTTCTTAAAAAGGTTGGCTTACTAGTTATATAATTATTAAAAGGGAGAATGAAGAGGATAATTAAGTTTAAAAATAAATCTAGATAAAAATCAGAAAACAATAGGAAAGAAATAAGAAGTTTTCAAGTACTTTACAACAGTTTAAAAAAGGGTCAGTTAACAGTTTAGGAGCCGGGAGCAGAATAAAAATACTTGGCAAATCAAGCCCCTTGTGAGTATATTATAGTATGAGAATAGGTACAATTCCTTCCCTCGGGAACAACCCACGATTTTAGGATAAACGTGAGTACTCAGGCTGCAAGACTTGTGTATCGAGTATTGAACATTTCCCATAAACTTATATTTCATCAATGGCCTCTAAAAGCTTACGAGATCGAAATAACTAAACTTGATTGATTTCATTTGTTTTTTTCACATTTATATTATTTGTATGGTCTATTAAATAATTTATACCTATCTATTTAAATTTGAATAAGTTAAGCTAATATAATGCTAAAAAGGACCAATTTGTCTGCTCATAGAACTCCAGTTGAGTTTGAAAATTTAAGTTTTGACGATAAGATCCATTTCTGACTGTGGTTACTTTCTTTTCAGATATTCAAAAATACTGTGTATCTGGTCTAGGTTAGATCCATAAATAGTGGGATTAGAAAAATATATATTTTTAAAATTCTTTGTTAATTTTTTACAAGCTGTTATAGTAGTTTCATGTAAAAATAAATATCAACTTTAATTTTATTATTATTATGACCTTAGAATACATTTTAATTTGCTCTTGGGTTTTATTGCCACTCTAAGTTTTTATAATTTCAATTAATATTATTAGTAGTAGTACCTAATGTAGACTTAAAGTTGGTTTAAACTTTATTTTTATATTTATTAGATTTTCAATACCTAGATTACGTTTAGTGTACCTTATATTGATGTTTGGATGTGTTTTCCCTACGTTACACTTACCGCAATCATAAAAAATCTGGTATATACCCGGGATGTCTAGATTGCTTTTGTTTTTAGATTTGATACTATGTAGTCTTAATACTACAAAATAATAAATTGTCAAGTTTGTTCTGTAGAGAGAAATCTATTTGCGATGGCTCACTTATCTTAGCTCGTAACGATGTAGTGTTAAAGTATCGATCAGACATAGTAGCGCTCTCTGTCGAGCGAATTATTGAACTATCCTGCATTGAGCTCAATGAACATATTATTTTATGCGTGTACCGGCCCTCCTCTGCTGACTTGTGACTTTGATGAATTTGAAAACAAAACGAAGGATATTTTAACTAAACTTTGTCATAAAAAGAAGTCCGTGACAGTGTGCGGTGACTTCAAAGTAGATATATTACAAGTAACTTCATCTATTGTACGTTTATTAAATTTATTTAAATCTCTTAACTTATGGAACGTCTTTTCTGAACCTACTCGCATTACTTGTGCTGCTGCGACTTGTATTGATTATTTGGTCTGTCACTGTACCACCACCACCATTAAAGGATTTCTCCTGCGATATTGACAAATTTATGTTCAGACCCCTGTGGTCTAAAATTGTATTTATTAATTGATCATGAAAATTATTTAAAAAAAAAAAAATTTACTTACAGATCAATTACAAAAACCCGGAATATAAATGATATTGCTCCATAATTATCCTTAATTTTTAAAAATGTATTAAAATCGATACATTCCCAGATTTAATAAAAATAGTTCCTTTGTTCAAAAGTGGCGATAGACTAGAAACCTGAATATATAGGACTATATCCATTTACCTATGTAAAATCTGTCCAAAAAAAATATACGTAGCGAATTGATAGCGTAGACCATCAAACATTACTATGCAAACTTTACCACTGTGGTTTACTTGAATCAAAAAGTTCAGACGGTTGATGTAAATAATTGTAAATCGGATGGTTTTCACCTATAAATGGGTGTTCCAAAAGAATCAATTCTCGGCCCCAATTTATTTTTAATTTATATTAATATTTGGCCCTTTTACCTAGAATGACTATGTGATATTATACTTTTTACTGATAATACCTCTCTTATTTTTAAAGCTGAGCGTAATAAGGCTAATTATGAAAAAGTAAACAGTGCTCTATCAAGTGTTCTTCATTGGATCGAATTTAATAATTCTTAAATACTAAAAAAAACTAAATGTATGGAATTTACACTTCCTTATGTTAAAAGCCAAAATTGTAGTTTGCTCCTTAACAATGAAGTGTTAGTACTGACTGACTTAACAATTTTCTTAGGTATAACTTTAGATATAAAGCTCCAGTGGAACTCCTATCTCTCAGCACTCGCAGGCAAACTCAGGTCAGCCGTCATTAAAAAAAAAATATTTACGAGACGTCAATACGCCTCGACTCGTTTGTTTTTAACCCCCGACTAAAAAGAGGGGTGTTATAAGTTTGACCTGTCGATCTGTGTATCTGTGTATCTGTGTATCTGTGTATCTGTGTATCTGTCTGTGGCAAATTTCCGGCCAAACGTGTGGACGGATTTGAATACGGTTTTTTTTAATTGAAAGCTATACTCGTCGAGATGGTTCTTATCTATGTTCGATTTAAATAGTAATAGTCGTCTCCAAGATATTGACGTTTTATTCGTGCGGGGGAGAGGTTCTTATGCAATAATTAGCTGTTTGCGGCCAAATGCGTGGACGGATTTGGATGCGGTTTTGTTTAATCGAAAGCTATGCTCATTGAGATGTTTCCTATCTATGTTTGATTGAAATAAAAATAGTCGTCCTCAAGATATTGACGTTTTATTCGTGCGGGCGAGAGGTTCTTATGCAATAATTAGCTGTTCCTAGCGGTGTCGCCAAAAGGATGAAGGCCAAAAGGTTTTTACACTTACGTACTGAGGTAAAGTACTTTATTAGGGATAGCTGTTGCCCGTGACTGCGTCCACGGAGACTGTAAAAATATATTTATATGGCTTCGTAGTCATAAAGAATCACGGACAACAGCTAGTGATAATAAAAATCCCTTCATAGTGTTATTAGTGATTGTAAATCATTTAAATTCTAAATGTTTATATTTATTAATATTCGTATATACTATATATGAAACCTACCTACCTACCCATATGAAAACATTGCATTTTAATTTCTTCCTTTATTAAACGGTCTCCCGACGCAACGAGTTCAATAAGTACATAAGAATATTATTTTTACTCTTTTTAGAGGTCTTTTTGTATCGGGGGTTTTAAAATTTTTAATTTAATTTTTTTGTTATTTTGACAGTATTTTGTCGTAGGTACGGAATTTTACTATGGAGCAGTGCTGCCGAAACTATTTCTATATTTATTTTACAAAAAAAGCTATACGGGATATTCGTAACTTAAAAGCTTGAGATTCCCTAAGAGATGTTGTCGCTTCTCAATACATTTTTATTGATTTATTATATATAGACCAAAATTTAAATACTTATTTTAAAAACCATGCCCACCGCGACTCCGCTATGCTTTGAGCTCATGAATAGGAACTCTGTATGGGTTCAAAACTAGCCGGGCTAATTTTGATGATTTTTTTTGGTTATTAGCTTAATAAATATATGACGAAGAGAATAGTAAACCATAATAGTTTATTTTCTATTAATTTGTAAGAAAAAATCCCCTTACCATAAAAATAAAGCACTTGCAAATGAAAACCGTATAAGCGGTATTAGAGATGATTTCTAAATGATTTGAGCCTTGTTATTTATTATATCAATAAGGTTTTGGAACCATCTAATGGACGTCTTAATACAGTGACGCTATTTCAAAACTAGCCATGATATAGGAGTCATTGATTTTTACATCACTGATAATTTGTAGAAAGTTTAGCAAATCTTTTACATTAATCTCAGTTTTTTCTGTAAGTTGTTTAAATCGTTGCTAAATAACGGGCTACCTAGTACGCAGAATAGTCTACCTGGTATACACTTAATCAATAAACTTAAAAAAATATCTTTGATTGTCAAATTAACTTCTGGACATAATATGGAAATAATATCTTACAAAACTGAAAATTGCAACCTCAAAGATCTGCAAATTGGCGCTATGCAATCTGAGCAGTAATCCCTTTATTAATGTCAAAAACGTTTTAATTCAGTCAGACTAAGTATATTAGTCATTTATGATTCTATGCTTGTTTAACGATATCATTTTAGTTAATTTCTTGAGTTATATTGTGTGGGCAAGGCGTTCTCTAATGGGAGTATTGGAATAAATTTGGACTAGTACTGCTGCATTTTTTTTTATAATAATTACAAAAAAATGGAAATAAAATATCAAACACAATTTTAATTGTTTATTATTGTCTTTTTACATTTATACATTATTTGTTATTTAGAAAAAAGAAATCTAAAACAAACTAATCAGCGAATGCAATTTATTTTTCTTATTAGTTTGACTTTGTCTAAACCCATAATAATTCTTTTGCAGTATTCGATTGAAACTTATCCTAGGTCAAACTATTTATATGGCAGTAGCAAAAAATGATCTATGTATGCTCAGAAATGTTAAAAAACACAGACATGGTTATAGCTGACTACTCAACATAGCAAACTAAAACCATAATACTAAATAATAATCGTCTCTGTATTTCAATCAATCTCGCATAGGAAAACATCTGTTTCAAATGTAAGGGTGCTATTGTTGTTATTTCTACAATCTGCTCGTGCTCTTGACGTGTATACAATTTTCAATTATTATAGTCATTTTAACCATATTTCCTTAACGATGCAACATTTGTTTAAATCTATTTAAAGCTTGTAAAATAAGTAACTTACTTTTATTATTTGTTCTTTAAAAAAGATGTATTTTTTTTTTTGTATTTAAACATTTGTGAACCCTGATGATTATTACATATGTATTTACCCGGCCATAATAAAAAATAATTCTACTTAAATTTTTAATATGAAAAAAGGGAAAGTAATGGTTTTTGGACAATTGTGATATATTTGCATTATTTGCATGTTTGTTTCCTCATGTAGAATAAGAAAATAAATACCAAAATACAGGAAATGAATACGTTTTAAATTAAACTGAATAGTAAAATATTATTTTGTGGGTTATTAAGCCATGTTTGCCAGCTAGATTTATGTACATATGTATATATATATATATATATATATATATATATATATATATATATATATATATATATATATATATGAAGCTAGCTGGCTAGCTACAGAAGTAGGTAATTTAAAATAACTAGAGACACGCCAAATACGAGGACTAATATACTTATTATTATTTCTTTTTATGAAGAGATGTAACTTTTTTTATCAAAAGCTACACAAGTAGGTTATATAAAATAACTAGAGATACGCCGAATATGCGGAAAGTATTCGGGCTTCGGCGTATTAGCCATCTTTTTCGCTAATTGTATTCGGCCGGATTATTCGGTTCTGGTGAAGAAAATATTCAGTTCGAATATTTCTACTTTCTTGGCTACACGACATGGTAAAGAACTAAAATATAAAACTAAAATTTATGTCATATTATAAGTCGAAGAAATCCTATAAATAATTTATTAAATTAAGCTTAATAATAGAGAGCAATTAAGCTTCAAATCAACATATTTTTCTTTACATATCGAGTAACAGTTTTATTTATCTAGCCAGCACCCATACGTAACGTACATGTTAGAACCTGTTTATGACAAACAAACAATGAAATGGTAAACCGAATAATAGCCGGCAGAATATCCTGTTCGGTAGAGGTTAAACTGAATAGTATTCGGTATTCGGTTATTCGGTGAAACTACTATTCGGTAAATCTCTAAAAATAACCAACATAATCAAAACAAAATATTTCTCGAAATAAAACTAAGTCTGGTATGCTTTAAGCTTAATTTTTTTTCATTTTCTTTAATCTAGATTTTTAAATTTAAATTAAAATTTTGTTATAGAAAGAGCTATTAACAAAAAACCCTCCCAATTTAGCGTATGTCTGATAAAAAAAGGACAAGAAAAAAATATTTTCTATAATTTTCACATATAAATGCTTTATGTAACATACCTTTAAATAAAACACATCCCAACAATTCCATGCACTAACAACCACGAAACAAACGAACTATACACGTAAAGTTTGAAACTTTACCGATCGTATATACATAGGCGGCGGGCAAACGTCCGCAGCCTCCAACGACCGGAGAGCTACTGACTCTACCCTTACACAAACTACATAAAACGCACCCTCAAAAGGGTTCAGTTCGTTACATAGTAAGATCGAAATTTGATCGCAGTTAGAACAGGCACGTAGTAAGACAGGTCGTTGGCTATTTAGCCTGGATATATTTAAAGCGCATGCGTCAGAGCTTCCAAGTTGCAACCTGCATTACTTAGCTTTCGTATAATTTGGTGTCATTCATACTTGTGCTCTTTATTCGGATTTTTGTTTTGTCTAGGTTTTTACTTGAAAAAGTGCTTTTGTATTCAGTGGCGTATATATTTTTTTATTTTTTTTTTTTTTTACATAAAATATGTAATTTTATTTTTCTTATATCTTCATTAAAGAAAGAGATTTTTCATAAACTTGTAAAGAATAATAAAAGCAAAGTATAGTTAATAATGTTATGTAGGTAGGTAATTTGAATTAAATTATGTTATTAATTATATTATGTTAACTTTAATAATAGGTAAAATATGCATATTACAAATAAACTACTAGATCAGTGATCTATATACATATGTGATGCATATACTGTTAACTCTCATTTAATAATAAAACTTATTGTTAAGTTTTAGTTATTTTTATTTTACCTACAATTTAATTTAATTCATTGACAAGACATTACGTATTAGAAACTGTAACAACCTTTCGTTCATCGTATCAAATATCCGGGTTTCATACCAAACTAAAATAAGACCCGCATTATGGTCACTGAAGCAAAAACGACCTATTAGTTGTTAAGTAAATATAAAAAATAAAATATCAAAAATGTCAATAATTTAAATAAGATAACACAACAAAGCTAAAAGTATGTGTTTGTATAAATTTAAGTGATGACAGATTGCTTATTATTTGAGTCCTCAAGAAGAACTGAGTGGGAAGACAAGGTCTCAGACAATGTCAAGTTAATTAAATAAAAACAAAATGCTAATATAATGTTCTGTTTATAATCTTAACTAATTTAAGTTAATTAATCTTAAGTTTATCGGGAATTACATGATTACCTTACATTGTGCTATGTTAATTAATTTCCTTCTCCTGCCGTGAATGTATAGCCATACACTCACGGTCGGCTAGGGTTGACAACTTTATCTATTAAAACATAAATACATCTTACATCTTATTGGTAGTATTACATTAGTGATATACGCAACATGGAAATTACTTTGGCTCCTTTATTTAGCTAAAGGAGCTCTACTGTTATATATTAGGTAAGAATTTTTAAAGTTTTTTTTTATTATAAATAGAAAAAAAAATATTTGAAATTATTTATAGTCGCATGTTAAATCTAAAAAAATAATTTGGATTTAGGTGTAAACACAAGATAAAAAAGGGTTTAAAATTTAGTTTTTTAATCTTCTTTGATATATATTGTATATAATCAATATAATAAGGTAAGGGTCATTACAGGTTCATTAAACAGGTTTGGATTTACTATTTGTTTATTTGGCAAAATCGGATTGGAAATTAACTGTATCGCTAAACTGATATTTGAATAGACTATTTAACTTACTGGAAAGCAATATGCATTAATAAACTTTATATGTTATATACTTTTAATGATAAATATGGACAAATTATTTTTGTGTTAATAAAGATATTTTATTTAGAACATACAGTTTTATATAATAGACATCAGACATTGTGTTAAAGCTAATATAGTAACATCATAACAATAATGTAAATATAATAACCATAACGTGTATTCTTCCCATTACTCTTCCAGTCCTAACGCATATTTTTACCTATTCTTTTTCCAGTTTCACCTTTCACTTTTATTCAGTTGGCACACAAAGTGGCACATATCATCCCTCTTCCTAAAGTTTCGAACCCGACTTGTATTTCTCGTTTTCAACCAATATCTATTTTACCTTTTCTTCTCTAAAGTTCTTGAACGCATTGTGCATACACAGTTATCCTGTTACGTTTTATCTAACTCTATTCTCAACCCTTACCAGTCTGGTTTTCGTCCTGGAAATAGTACGGGAATTTTTCTTTTGAAGATTTACGCTTGGCTATGGAAACAAAGTAACTTTTTTAGTACTACTGGAATTCAGCAGAGCTTTCAATTCTGTCGATTTTGACGTTCTCTTTGCTATACTGAGATCCATGAATTTTCTTCTACTACAATTACTTGGTTTGATTCTTACCTACGCGGTTGCTCACAGTGTGTTTGGCTGAACTCATCCTTCTCTAACTGGTGGCGGCCTCAAGGTGACTTCGTTTCCCCACTACTCCTTTCAATTTTTATCAACTCTGTCACTAAAGTAATTTCTTCTAGTTTCCATCTTTATGCTGACGACTTGCAGTTCTACCGTCATTTTACTGTTTCTGATGGTGACTAGGCTACAGCTGCAATTAATTTAGATCTTGAACAGATCAATTGTTGGTCTAGATCTCATGGACTAGTACTGAATCTGGTTAAAACTCACCCGTCAGTTTTATGTACGCGATATCAATTCTTTTTTACCTTTTCTTGCTCTTTTCGTTGTTTATGAAACTCTGATCAATAACGCTAATTCTGTTAAAAACTTAGGAATTATTTTGAACTCTTCCTTGTCTTGGAATTCAAGTGAATTATGCATTTCATTCGCTGAAGTGTCTACAAAAACTATGATATTCCTTACTCAAACTGTCATTCAGTCTATTATTGACTACGGAGATACCTGTTACTTGGATGCCACGGAGAAACCTTATAATTAACTTGAACGCTTGCAAAATCTCTGTATCCAAATTATTTTTGGGTTAAAGAAGTTGGACCATGTTTCTAACTTTTGTAGAAAGCTCACATGGCTACGCCATACATCTGTTTGTGAAAGGCAAGCCAAGGTAAGGCATTTTTTGTAAAAAAGTAAAAAGATGAATAGTAATTTCGAAAAATTCTAATTTAGCTAGCCATGTCGACCCTTACGAAGTATAGTAAATTTTCCATCAAGAATAATGTAAGAAGATAGTAGTTTAAGAATACGGGAAAATGAATATCAAAGCGGGGTTCGTACCACACATATATACCTAGTAAGTAAGTAGTAAGTGTTAATACACTGAGAGGGCCTTTCAAATATCTGCTCACACAATATTTAAATATAGGTATTATAGGCGGGAATTCGTCTTCGGTAGGAACTTCTAAAAAATGGGATTCATGGTCTTAGGCAATTAAATCACAAAGACACAGTATGATACGTATGTACACGATACATACTTACATACTTGTATTATATATACGTATTAATTATCACAAATTACTTAAAAGGTATATAATTATCAGAGTTGCGTAAACTTCCGGTCCCGTTTGAATGATCCGAACTGTATCGCTCGCCCTAATGAATTTCGCTGCCGACTCACCACACTTCAATATTTAAAATAGTCATAAATATTTTTTAAATAATCAGTTGCCCCTTCAGGTGATTCCGATCACGTGACTCGTTACGTCACGGCGTTCACACCGTACCGTAACAACAATATCAATTGAGTTACTAACTATCGTAAAATTATCGTATCCAACGACATGTATATATGTGTGTGTACTATATGTACTATTATTATATATGTAAAAGCGGTCTAATAAGAACGCCTTAAACCATATTACTATAAGATGCTTATCGGTGAATAAATTAAGGTTATTGTCTATTATAATAAGAAGGAATAGGAAATAGTTTTGACATTGCTTAGTTTAGGATATAAGAGGTCTATTCAAAAAGTATCGCGAATTTTTACGTTTGTTTAATTTTTGATTTTTTATCGTTGTTGTGTTGATATTTATGTCTGTTACTTATGCTCACAAGCTTGGCCATTTTGAATGTTTCGTAAATTTTTGACAGCTGTTTTGCTTGGATGTGTTTTAACTATTTTACGATTTTCGTCTATTTAAAAAAAAATGTTCAAAGAGTCTGTATCAAATTTTGTGTGAAAATCAAAGTAAAGAGGGTTGAGAAGGTGTGAACGACGACGAGTGTGCCGAACACCCGAACACGGCAACAACAGACGAAAACTTCGATAAAGTGAAGAATCTAGTATTGACCAATCATAAAGTCAACGTTAGAGAAGTTGCTGAGAACCTAAACATATCGACTGGCTCGTGCCATTCGATTTTAATCAATGATTTGGATATGAGTCGGGTCCTGGTGAAATTTGTGCCAAAACTGCTCAAAATTGCTCAGGAGATGTTGAACTCGATTTTTGATGATCCAAACGTTCTCCAGAGGGTCATAACTGGTGATGATTCATGGTTTTATGGTTATGACTTGGAAACCAAAGCGCAATCGTCCCAATAGAAGCTGCCATATGCGCCATGATAAAAAAAGCGCGCCATGTTCGGTCAAACATGAAGATTTTGGTCACAGTTTTCTTCGATTACGGAGGCGAGTTGCACCATGAGTTGTTGCCATATTATAGTACGGACAATAAGGAATATTATCTGAAAGCAATTCGCCAGAAACGCCCGGATTTATAAAAGAACATAAACTGGCTTTTGCATCATGATAACGCCCATGTTGACAAATCATTACTAGTGCACGAACATTTGGTCAAAAGCAACACAGTAATGGTGCCGCAGCAACTTTATTCTCCAGACCTAGCCCCCTGTAACCTTTTTCTGTACCTAAAACTGAAAAGGTTCATGAAAAGACGACACTACGCCACGAGTAAGAAAACAAAGAAAGCATCGAAGAAGGAGTTGAAAGAAATATATCCATTGGTGTAATATTAAAATTATATCCGAAGGGAAAGGGAAAATAGACATTTATAAATGACCTTTTTAAGAATATACGAAATTCGCAATACTTTTCGAACTAACATTATATACATTATACATAATTGTCTCCATTGTATGGAGGTGTATAAATAATAATCAAAAAAATAACTGGACGCTGAGACTTTATAGTTTTACTGAGGCATAGTAAACTCTTACAGAGCGTAAACAATTACATATATTCCTTTCTTTGTCTGTGTTCTAAGTTTTTTTAGCTTTATATACTTAAATTTTATAAGATAAAATATTTTTAATATGATATTAAATAATAACCTTATTTATTACTTATTCCATAAAAATAGTCACTTTCAAATATAATATGTGCAGTTTTAATGTTTAAATTCAGGTAGAAATTATTGAAGCTGGTAATGATTATCTGATTGAATTTCAACTGTACGTTATGAATTTAATTATAAGATGCAATTATTACGAGTGAAATTCTAGTGAACAATGCTATAAATAGGGACGTGATGTAAATATATATTTTTTTAATAAATAAATATATATCGTAGTCATGATAAATTAGGTAGCAAACAAAAGTTGTATGAAATAAAAATAAATATTTTTTAAAAAACTACATAGTATTTGGTATACTCACGATTAAAGTTTATTGATAAAAATCAAACGACTTAGGATATTCATAAATTATTATAGTTTAAATTCTTATGAGTACACCAAAGAATGATTAAAGTTAGTTGATAAAAACCAAACAACTTAGGATATTCATAAATTGTTATAGTTTAAATTGTTATGAGTACACCAAAGAATGATTAAAGTTTCTTGATAAAAATCGAACAACTTAGGATTTTAATAAATGATTATAGTTTCTTAGGTAGGTATCTGTCCGATACCTATACGAAAAATGTTCTGGCTGTTTCCGAATTCTAAACTCCGAGTGACACAAAGACCTATGGCGATCGACAGAGGTAGAGGGCTGGTTGTGATGCAAACTGGGCTTTGCCAGATGTCTGCACATAGGTGATTCAGGGAGAGTGGTCGCTTCTGCGTTGCAGTGGGCTAACAGTGTGGATTCGGTAGTACCCTGAACGACGAAGCAGCCCTATTTAGGGAGACACTCCTTCCCCCGCTCAGCCAGTGAAGGGCCTAGAAAAGGCATTCAAAAAACGCTTAGCCCACACCCATTCAAAAGTAGCAGCCGCGGCTGCTTTTGCATCACCTAAAACGTGGTCGAAAGAAACATAATAAACGTAAAACCATAGAATCCAAAGCAGTGACTTTCGGCGCTTGAAACGTACGCACCCTTCTTGATCGCGACAGCAATCAGTGCCCAGAACGTAAAACCGCTATAGTAGCCCAAGACGTTTAGACTGTCTGCTAAGTATAAAACTACTTGGTTGCACCTTTGATCAAAGCAATGGCATTTGCACTGATTATGCCATTGTTAGACATATTATATTTGTCACAAGTGAAGATTCACTTACACAAACTATACAAACTCAACTCAGCCGACTTTGCAATTAAAAAAGTAATATAATTAACACATGTTAATACGGCTCAACTCGTTTATTTTAGTTATTTTCACAGTATTTTTTCTTACGGTATTTTACTATTAGGCAGCGCGGCCGAAATAAGTTCTATATTTATTTTACAAAAAAGAGCTATATGGGTTATTTGTAACTTAAAAGCTAGAGACTCCCTGTGAGATGTTTTTAAAAAAATCGGTATTCTTACGGTCGCTTCGCAATACATTTTTAATAACTCCTAACTATTTGTTTCCATACCGGCATATTCCCCTTGTATTTCAAAAAAGCCATCGTACACCCAATTCACAAAAGTAAAAGTAAAAAACTTGTTAATAATTATCGACCTATTGCAGTATTACCTTTCTTGTCTAAAGTTCTAGAACGTCTAATCAACAAAAGACTTGTGACTTACATGGAAGATAAAAAGTTTTTTTCTCCCAACCAATTTGGCTTTAGACGCAATATGTCAAGAAAAGGAGAGTATTGTCAATCTTTCTGGATCTGAAAAAGGCTTTCGATACGGTTTCTATGTCTGACTTACTAATAAAACTGGAGGAGCTCGGAATTCGTGGCCAATCACTTGACATCTTTAGGGACTATCTTCAAAACCGAACTCAGTGTGTTAAAATACTCAATTATCTAAGTAAAGAGGAACCAGTGACATTCGGCGTTCCACAAGGCTGTGTGCTTGGTCCCACTCTTTTTCTTATTTACGTGAACCAATTATGTAATCTGAGTCTAGAAAGTGGAAGAATCGTGGCGTTTGCCGATGACACCGTCCTTACCTTCTCTGGCGACACTTGGGATGAAACTTTCAATTCCGCACAAAAAGGACTAAATACTGTTCTACAATGGCTTGAAAGACACATTCTTACAATTAATACCGATAAAACCAAAATTCTTACGTACAGCTTACGAAATTCCACTCAACCTCCAAATTCATATGCTTTGGTAGCGCATTCATGTTTACTCTCTGGCAATGCGACATGTACATGTCCGGAATTGGAACGTTGCCGAACCATCAAATATCTTGGTGTGATTCTTGATGATGGCCTGAGCTTTGCACCTCATATAGAGTTGCTGACAAAAAGAATCAGAAAGTTAATTTTTGTCTTCAGTAATCTTCGTCACATCGCAGAATATTAAATTATTAGGTGTACATATTTTGCTATCTGTCAGTCCCTCTTAACCTACTGTATACCCGCACGGGGTGGTGCACCCAAAACGGTACTTTTGAAGTTAGAACGAGCTCAAAGGGCCGTACTGAAAGTCAGTACCTTTAGATCCATCCTCTTCCCAACCGAAGAACTGTATAGGAACTGTAAAGTCCTTACAGTCAGACAATTATTTGTTTTACATATATTACTATACCAGCATCAAAAAACGTCCTATAAAACAATCACCACAAGACGCAGGGACAAGATATGCCAACACTTCCGCTGTTATTACTCGTTTACAAGAAGATTTCCTTGTTTTCAAGGACCCCATCTTTATAACAGTCTTAACAAAATACTGGACTTTTATTCACTCCCTATAATGTCAGTTAAAAAGAAACTTAATGATTGGCTACAAACACTTAATTACAACTACACTGAAAGCCTATTGTTGACTCAATACACCTCCCGTTAAACCTTATCTTATCCTCATATTATTCCATTCCATTCCATATAAAAAACACATATATACAAACTTTCACACACACACACACACACACACCCAAACCCACACACACACACACACACCCAAACCCACACACACACACACACACACACACCCAAACCCACACACACACACACACACACACCCAAACCCACACACCCACAACCGCACATTCCCCTACACACACTACTACACTTATAATTATTATTTGTATAGTTTTTTCGCTTTGTTCTTTTTTTAAACAGTTTATTTGCCTCTTTATCAATGTCATGTAAAAAATCTAGTCGTATAAATACAAAATGGCATGAATGTATCTAAATTAAAATAAGAAACACCTAATAAAGGGTTGGGCCCAGCATCCTTAACACAAGTTGTCATGGCAACTTAGCAAGGGTGCTGGTGTCACCACACTATTGTATAGTTACCTTTAATTTTATATACTACCGTGTATTTAATGTAAAATGTACAACTTGATGCAAATAAACTATTATAAACTATTATTAACTTACTATACATACGCCAAAATTTAAATGCTCATGTTAAAAGCAGTGACAGACATACGATCAATCTATAAAAAATATTCAAAAAAAACATCATAGGGGGCCTTTATAAGAGAACCCAAAACAATGTTTTTTCAGTTTGTCTATTTGTATGTATGTTTGTGCACGCTAATCTCAGAAACGGCTTAACTAATTTGAATGCGCTTTTCAGGAATATATAATCACAGTCTTCACTTAACATTTAGTGTTTATTTTATCTTAATCGGTTAAGAAATAAAAAAGTTATATCAATTTATGTCAATCACTTAATAGGTACTATGCAAATCTTATTCTACACATATATAGAATCTGTAGAGGAGTATTCTTTATACTTTGAATATATTTAAAAAAATATACCAGGAAGTGAAGTGATAACTAACAGAATCCATTTTCAGCATTTTTATAATCTTTATCTGTTTATCTGTTTGTCTTTTAGTTGTGAAAACGAAAAAAAAAAATAGAAAATTCATACACGGGACCTTTATATATAAGCAAGAGATCCCAAAACAATGTTTTTTCATTTTGTATGCTAAACTCAGAAACGGATAAATCGATTTGGATGCAGTTTTTGGGAGTATATTGTCATGGGATTCACTTTATATTTAGTTATTTTTTTTAACAATCGGTTAACAAATAAAGAAGTTTATAATCTCTTATTTTCGTACCATTGCTGCTTACCAGTTTGAAGGTTTATAGTTTTTACAAACATTGGTAAGTACAAAGGCTACGATTTATCAAAATCTAAATTTACGCTTACGAATTCGCAGGCACAGCTAGTACAAGAAATAAAAAAAAAAGGTCGTAACGCTAAATTTCGACTTCAAAAAGTTAAGAAATCCTTCATAGGCTTGAGTATAGGCATATGTAATAAAGTTCCACGAGTTATGTAAGATCTTCCTTTTCTTAGTTTTAAATCTAAAATTAAAGGTATATTATTAAATAAATCTTACTATAACATTCAAAGGTTTTTGGTTGATCGAAATGTGTGGAACTTTGGTCATTGACTCATTTGCAGGGTTGACGTTATAATGTATAAGTCAAACATTGTTAAATTTCATTTCAAAAGAGCAAGCAACTTTTGAGTTGAATTTGAGTTTCTGGCCAGCTCTTCTCAGCAGAACAGCATTCCAAACTGATGGTAGCTTACTCACAGACTGACTATACTGACCAATTTAATGTAATTGACGATTCAAAAGTACGTGTAAATGCCTACTTGAATAAAGATATTTTGAATTTGAATTATGAGAAGTGATTACTGCTGGAACGATCACAGGCTCATATTGACCAAACTTATGATCAATTTCCATACTCCCCGCAGATCTCGAGGAAAGCAACCTAAGCGGGATTAGTCGACGCCGCCTCAAGGACGCTGGGTATAAAACGTAGTAGACTGGTTTGACGAAAACAACGAGATGCTGACGGAAGCAATCAGAAAGCACCGTATACTCTTGCATCAGGACCGTGGCGTACAAACTGAAAGAGTCAAATTTAGTTAGACTGAGTAGCGAAAAGTGGTACGAAAAGCCAAAGACACCTGGTGAAAAGCGAAGGCTGTTCATATTCAGTGGCTCTCTGATTCAAATCAGTTGGGCAGATTTTACTACGCGGTTCGCAAAACTTCTTGGTACGTCATAACACAACAATGTGTCATGAAAGTCACAAAACGGCAATATTTGGCAAACTTCGTGTTAAGGTGTTCCGGTTGTACGACATAAAACATATCTGCACATTAGACAGATTTAATACTAACCGCCTCCGCACCATATTAAACATCTATCAGTCAGGTCAGGTCAGACAGTGTTCGGAATATGGAGGTTCTTCGACGCTCAAAAGTGTATGGAATAGAGGCATATATAATGTGGCAGCAGCTGCGGTGGTGAGAGAATATCTCCCAAATGTCCGACGAATGTTTGGTCAAGCACATCTTTTACTCGGAGTTGGAGAAGAACAAGCGGAAACAAGGTGGTCAACTGCTCCGATACAAGGATGTGCTAAAGCGCTACATGAAACTTTGTGACATTGACCTTTCACAATGGGAAAAACTGGCAGAAGATAGGCCAAAATGAGGAAAAACTGTGAACACTCAGGTGAAAAACTTTGAAGACCAGTGAATAAGAGAGCTCGATGCTAAACGAGATGAGCTAAAGTCCCGACTACCCGCAGCCATATCTTATCATTTTGTCAGAGGTGTGCTGACTTGTAGTATGTGCAACCCCACTTTTACTTCCAAGATCGGCTATGTCAGTCACCTGAGGGCCCATCAGAGACGGGGTCCTCCCAATAGATTAGCAGTCGCTTTGACCGAACACAGACATATATATATATATATAACTATATATATATATATATATATATAGTTATATATATATATATATATATATATATATATATATATATATATTTATAAATAGTTATAAGTATACCAAAGAACGAATAAAGTTTCTTGGTAAAAATCAAACACATTAGGATTTCAATAAATTATTATAGTTTAACTACCTAATTGTAAATTTTATTATAAATTTTATAACAAATATTATATTATTAATTAATTAATTATACTAATTATAATTTTTTTACTTATAATTAACATTTTTATTGCTAAAGTATCCTCAATAGTCATTTTAATAGAGGTAAAAAGTTGTAACTAAATTGGAAGGAAATTTTACTTTTCATATAAAGGTTTACTATATAGGCCCTATTATAGGGGATATATATTTTCTAGTCTGAAGCTGATAAGTTGGCTTCAGTAGACATCAATTCATGGGAACGTTCCTATCGTACCTCTTTACCCCTTTCATAGTTCTTAAAGTATTGAAAGGGAATAGGGCCGCCTATTTAGATATTCAAGAGAAAGTCACCTTCCTCTATCTAGATTACATTGAATTCTAATAAAACGGTAACTTCAATAAAGCGAAAAGATTATTATTTTTAAAATTTGTCTTGTTATTGACACAAGTTAGTAAAAACATTTCCGTTTTTATTGAGTTTGCACTAACAGTGTTAAAAGAGTTGCAAATACTCTCAAAGAGTTCATTAGAATTCGATTCTCATGGCAACAAGATGCTATCTCAATAAAAACAAATACAGGCAAAAAGTAACAAAGTCGGCTCGAGAGTGAACTCTGTAAACCCTTCCGACACTGTGACGGGAGAAATTCATGGAATTTAAAGAAACTACATTTAAACTTACACTCTATTCTAAGCTAAAGAAGATACTGTTTCTATTGTGTTCAAAGTTTCAAACATTTCACACGTTCGTATATAACAAAAACAAATAGCTGTATAGTTTATCACGTACTGCTATAAAAATAAGGTGTACTTTTGTTTGGCAGATAGACCGTGGCCTCTACCGGATTGCAAAGTTCTTGTTTCGTATACTTTTGTTTCGCTGATAGCGGATAAATATTATTCGAAACTAGTTTCGGTCAGTTGATTCCAGTTTCAAGCGTTGGATTTTGATTAAAAGTCAGTTTCAGCCGCTACTCGTATACTGTAACATAAAATATGGTTTTTAACTAAACTTGTTCAGATTACAAATTAGAATTACCTTTGTGGTGTCAATCGGAGCGTTATAAAATGTAAATCAGTTTTTAGTAGACAAGTGCTTTTTAACGTGTAAAGTTAGAGCATTTCTGCACGCATATTTTTAACCCTCGACTCAAAAAAAGGGGTTTTATAATAAAACTATTTTTACGAATTTAACCCCCTAGCTAGATAGATAGGTTAGATTTAAAATGTAAATTTAAAATTTAATTCAATATACGCGAGTTAAATCCGTAAAAATAGTTTTATTTCAATGTGTAGTACTCGTGAAAACCTTAGAAAACACTAGGGGTATTATAAGTTTGACGTGTGTATCTGTTTATGTATTTATCTGTATATCTGTTTGTCTGTGGCATCGCAAAAGTCAAACGAGTTTACGAATTTGATTGCGGGTTTTTTAATCGAAAGCCTGATCTGTCAAGATGGTTCTTAGCTATGGTCGAAATAAAAAAAGTCGTCTTCAAGATGTGGAGCTCTTATTAATGTTAGTGAAAGGTTTATGCAATATTGATAGTAAATACTTAAAGAAGTTAAAATAAAAGTTAGAGGGTTTATGAAATGCAATATAAAAACCAGTAATATAACTTTAGACGACGACGACGACGCACGGCTGGTATCCATCCTTTTGTTGTGGACATTCCACCTGTCCGAACGAAGCGCTTTGCTTCCTCATTTTTAGTGCGTACAGCGAAGGAGTGGAACAAATTGCCTGCGTCGGTATTTCCGGCCAAATATAATGTGGGTGTCTTCAAGAGAAGAGTGAATGGGTTGCTGGGGCAATGCGACTTACCATCTAAGACTGCATTCCACTTGCCATCGGGTGGAGTGTAGTCAAGCATTGCTCTGGAACATATAAAAAAAAAAAAAAAAAAAAAAAAAAAAAAGAAAAGCAGAAACAAAATAAAATATAAAAAACCCCCGATACAAATAGACCTTTAAAAAAGATAAAAATAATTATGTTTGTAATTTTATTATGTACTTATTGAACTCGTTGCTATGGGAGACCGCTAAATAAAAAAAAATCAAAAATGCAAGTAAGTTATAAATGCAAATAACTAAATAAGAATAACAACTCGTATAGTCTAAGTATTTATTCATTAGATCCGAAAACATCGTAAAATAGGCACCATTAACAGACATATAACAGTCCTCGGACGCAGACATCAATAAGTACATAATAATATTACATTCATAACCGTTTTTACCCCTTTTAGAGGTCTTTTTGTATCGCGGGTTTTTATTTTTTTTATTTAATTGAACATTATTAAGGCATATACTGTAAATTTTTATACATATAATACATATATAAGATCAGGTACTGTTGTGTTTCAAAAATATAAATTTTTAGTTGTAGATTTCCTTTTTTATTATATAATCAATTTAAACTAAGATCGTTGACAAGAAAAACTAAATAAAGATATTATAAATCATGTATATTACTAATTAAGCTTGTTTAATGATGTGTGGAGTAATTAAGAGGCAATAGTTCTAGGCGCGGAATTTTAGCGTTCATAATCGTGCCGCATTACTGCAGCTCGTGCCGCATCGCGGATCTCAAGAGGATTTTATTATGTAGTATAATCTCCTTCTGCCATATAATCTAAATTGATAGTTTTAATATCATTTAGAATAATTTTACAGAGGACAGTCAATTAGCTAGCCAAGCACGTATATATATATATATATATATATATATATATATATATATATATATATATCTATAACTAATATTTACTCATAATGGACAAAAGTATTCCTATCAATTGTAACATTTTTATCATATAATGAACATTTTCTCGTGCGTTTTGACGAATAGCGTTTTGAATACAAACATGGTTGAACTCGCAAGTATTCAATAAAAACGCACCGTTTTTATATAAACTAGTTTGCAGACGCTATGAAATTCAATAGCAAGGCAAAATGATTGAAGGCAAAGTGAATTTTATCACCAATCGTCGGTTTAGGAGAGGAACAATGGAATTGGCGATTTCAACGTACCAATTGAATGGTTTTCACTAATATAACCTTTAATGTGTGTGCTTTAAGAGTGTTTGTTATAACAGTTTAATTTACACAGTTTAAATTATTGGGTTCGTTCTAGAATTTGGGTATTTTGGAAAACATTCTAATATGTTCATAGTTAATATCTTTGTGTTAGTAAAGTTATTTGAACTATGAACTATTTAACATATATATTATTTTTATAATATCGTTATTACAAAAAGTAACTTTGAAGTGCCTCCAATAAAATTATAACTTATGTATAGGACATACTTTGGTTTCCTAATTCCTATTACCACCTGACCCTTTTAGTGTAGAAAAGTCAATTTCAGATTAGAGTATGTTTGCACTAGAGACGTCTTAATCAGCTCGGTTAAGGATGTCATCGACAGTAACTAATATCCCTTCAGGGCTAATGTTTGATAACAAGTTAAAATAATACCGATGGATGGAATTAAACTAATACGTTTGATTCATCTCAAATCGTCAGAATGATCTCGCATAAACTAATCTAAATTACATCGTAAATAGTACCGACACGTGGGAGTGTGGATGTTCTATCATTTAAATAAATGGCCAATTTGGAATTCAATAATAATTATAATGAATAATACTAATGCACGTTTTAAAATCAATACCTTGCATCACCTTAAAATTTTATAATCTATATTATACGTTACGTTGTAACGTACAAATCGAATTATTACTAAATTTGGAGAATACATATTTCAATAATAAAGATACTTTTAAGTATTTGAAACTGTTTTATTATTATAATGATATATGACGCATCCAAAATATTAGTTTTGTTTTATAGCCTGACTTGAATTAAATCAGGTAGGTACTTCAAATATTGAATATTTGTAAAAAATATTATTAAGATAGTTAATTCGTTTTAAGTTTTCACGATTTGTATTCATGTTGTTATACTGTAAAGGGGTCTTAATCGCGTACTATTTTAATCGAAGTATTTATCTCGACTCTCGACGTTTCGGCCGTAATGCAACGGCCTCGGTCACGAGTAGACCTCATCTAAGACGCTATTAAGTCCCGTTTACAGTATCAAAACGAGATAGTTAATGTGAGCATTTAAAATAAAAAATTAAATCTTATCTTACAAATATTTATAATCCATTAAAAAAAGATTTATTTATCCCATCAAATAGTGATTCCTAACAAACCAACGTATATTTTGTTTTCGTTCTGTTTTGTTTTACGTAATGTTATGAATTTCGATTAAACTTTAAATGTAAAATGCATTTATCGGCGTTTACGTTTAAAAGTATCTTTTTAATTACCGCCCAAGGTTTTCAATATTTTGAAGCAACTCGCACTCGGTTTTGTGAACAAAATCATTTCATGTAACTGTTTGATTAATGAGTAGTATTTTTAAAATGTTATAATAATTAAAAAATATAACAAAAAAAAATTCGTTGGTTTGCTTTTCTATAAAAGGCATTGACATATTTTTTTCAATTATTTTATGGAATTATTTAAAATTATATGCAAATAATTGACTAGGAATTTAACAAAGAATGTGTCGTTATAATAAATCTATGTCAAATGCACTTCCATAATATCACTCGACTAAGAAGTAATAAAAAAATTGTAGCATTTAACAAATTTTGATCATAAATTTCTGTCTCGTATATTTTATTTATATAGGACATTTAAACTGTACGGCATGTAATATTGCCTGATATCAAACGGTTGAGTATTGATGAGTTGAGCTCTACACCACCGTCCGCCGCGCTATGAATCACTGGCATTACCTGACTCCTATTATATTAAACCTTATGAAGCCATCAATTAACCTATTGGTTCATTCATCGGCTGCTGTCATAGCAACATCGATTTCAAGTCCCCTTATAGCACGTAATGGATGTTAAAAAATAAATAATATCAACAGGTAGCCACAATAACATTGGATATACAAAATGTTGTCATAGTGCACGCTGAATGTCATATATTTGAGAGGTATATGTATATGGAACTGCAAGTTTAATATTTAATGAGTCTGATTGACGCCCTCGGTCTTTATTTATGGCCACGACGTGATTTTGCAAACCTGAAAATCATTTTGGTGAATGCTATTGAAAATTGTTGTCACTTTATTTTGATAGCTTTAAATTAAGTATGAAACAATAATATAAAAGAAGCATTTACAAAAAAAATAACTATTACAATATATTTATCAGACTTTTATAAGGATTTTTTTACCTCTTACAAAACCTATCTGGTCGTATCATAATATTCATAAATATAACAGACTTGCATACCAATAATACTTTCAGACCATCCAACTTATCCAGGCAACTTGGAAGATAAACTAAGTTTATCATGATGCGAGCTATAGACCAGTAATTCTATCGACACCCATTGCATAATGCATGTCTGCACTTACACTTCACCTACTTGAGTGAAGTATCACCAAGCTCACGAACCATTTGACACGTCCTTTACGTTATTACAAATATACATTGCTGCATTTTATTTCCTATCTAGTGAAATCTATGGAGTGAAAGCTCAATGGATGAGAATATATAAAAAAATCAACAATGTAGTAAAGGTGATACGATAGTTGGTATAGGCCAGGAGGCCGCTCGTTTCGAAAGCAATAACTGAAGTGCGCGCTGACGAACGCGCTCCAAGTGGCGGCCTCTCGACTAAGATCGTTTTTGAATGCCTTTTCGTAGTTACGTTGCGTTACCGTTGACGAATCTTGAATATCTAATATTATCAGTTACAACTGTTTATATGTATAGTTTTATGTATATTGCTACGTTTTTAAATAATTTTTAATTGACCTTGACACCCTTTGTAAGTGCAATTAAGTATATGAATAAGTGCCTATTTCTAAAACTTTGTATATTCGTGGTTCAAATATAATACAATATAAGTACGTAAATAACTTTGAATGACATAAATATTATATAAAGCTGTTGTGTTGTTGTGAGCAATAAATATTTTTGTAAAAAATATTCTGAACTGTTTGTTTTTTTTTTTTTTGCTTTGATAATACAGTTTTTAATAAAGTGCGATAAAATCTTAAACAAATTAGACTTGCCAAAAAGAAAAAAAATTCAAAAGACTTATAAAACATTTATTTTGGTTATCGTTATAGTATGTAGAGTAAATTTTATCAATAAATTATTTTGCTTAATAAACAGTGTTATATCGCGAAATTTAGTTAAGGATTAATAATGCGGCTTCGAAAGCATGACTAGCCAATTATGGCATTAATTGGGTAAATTTACCTATCAGACACCGGGTATAAATAAGGGTTTATGACTCTGTGATAATATACGTTACGGACGGTAATCACAAATACAGAAAACAGTGGTATGTGTACTAAATATTCTTAAACATTATATATTTATATGTAAATATATAATGACTTTAATTTATAAGAATAACGAATCTGTATAATTATTTTTAAAAATTAAACTATAAAAACTTAATATTTAGTCCATTGTTTGCTCACATAGCTTTGATGTTCACCAAACCAATAATGGTTGTATGTCTTACAATTAATGACACAGACTGAATCATTATTATGACACCCTACAAAAAGTTTATTATAATGTTATGCCTATTACAGTAAGAAAAAATATTGTTATGTTGAAAGATAAATAAATTTAAAACCCATCACCGCATTAAATAGAAAAAAAAATACTACCACATTAAAAAGTTAAGGGACGACACTATTTTTTCTTAAGTTTAACCATACCAAAACATATGTAATATAATTTTTTATTGAGTTTGAATTGACTGCGATATGTTGTACTGCGCAGGTTAGCTAACTATACGATTACTTTATGTCAGAGTAATGGTTCGGATGTTTTGTATCAGGTTTAGGTATCGAACCAAAGACGTCTATTTTTAACATGAACCTTTATTGTAGTTACGGAAACCCAATAATATATTGTTACCGTGGTATGTTTGTAATTGAGATAAATGCCTCAACATTTTAATTAAAACAATACATAAATTATAGTTTATATTCATTTTTAATTATCTTATTGTGAGTATAACATTTTCTTGCCTTTGAATGATATAATTTTTTTTAAATTTTATGTTAAACATTTAATGTATAGGTAGGTATACTTTTCCAAATGCAAAGTTATTTTAATGAGGAACTTGTTAGTTATGCTGTTTAAAAAGAACGAGGAAACTAAAACGTCATAATGAATGACCTACTACCCCACCATCTGCAAGTTAACGGCTGAATAGATTTTGATGAGCAATTCATTCTTAAAAAAGTATCTATTCGTGTTTTTTTTTAAGGAACATATATTTTAATAAATTATAGTAACCAAATTATAATATTTTTTTTTGTAATAAAAATAAGATTGAATGTTTTAGAATTTACTAGCGTAAAAAATAAATTACTAGCATTCTAGCTAAATAATACTACTAAAATACTAGCAGACCTGGCCACCCATTGCTACAGTTTATGATATAACAATACATCGTAGTAATCTATTTAAGGAGTAACGGTATTAGAAAAATAGTGATCTTTTATTAGGTAGCTGCCGCTATGTTTTTTTACATAGATGCATTTAAAAAAAAAAACTCTATGACTGATTTTCTACTACCATTGCAATAATATAATAATAATTAGAATGAGCACGCCCAGAATATCATAGAGATCGGTTTTGGTGGCGAGTGTATTCGGTTCGAGGATTTTTATATTTTTGCCTACACCTAACTGTAAAGAACTCAAAAATAAAACTTAGATTTATGTCACATTACAAGTTAAAGAAATCTTATAAATAATGTGTTGAATAGAGCTTAATAATATAATAGACGTCCTATATTATTAAGCTCTATTCAACACATTCTTAAGTTTTAAATCAATGTTGATTGATGATTGAATTGAAGCTAAATAAATATTTATTTCAAACATATCAAGTCAACACATTTAGTTTATTATTACTAACCTCAAAATAGTATTAAGTATGGTCAACATTTATTTTGAAACTTTAATCAGATTTTATCTTTAAGTCTCAGAACAATATTTTAAAATCACAAAGTAACATATTTTTTCGTCTAGCCACCAGCCATACGTAACGTACATGTTAGAACCTGTTTTTGACAAACAAACAATGAAATAGTAAAACGAATAGTTCGGCTGAATATTCGGTTCGGTAAAGGTTAAACCGAATAGTATTCGATATTCGGATATTCAGCATGACTACTATTCGGCACATATCTAATAATAATAGCAGGACAAATTTCACACATTGATCCAGGCCCTAAGTAAGCATATTATTTATTTGCTTGTGTTAAGGGTGATAGACAACGATATAAATATTTAGAAAACACATTATAAATGACCAAACCCAGAAATACAAACCTCTATGCCCATCACACACATGTCTGTCCCCGTCGGAAATCGAACTCATCCCCATTACGCCGCTATACGTTAAGCGTCTGCGCTCTACCACTCGTAGGGCAGTTGAAACACTGAAATTATTATTGACTAAAAAAAGACGACAACATTAAAGCTAGTGTAAAAATCCACTGGATTTGGACTTTGAAAACGATTGATCAAAATTATCTTACATATTAAGCAAAATAATTAATTTTAAATTATAAAATTTTGTTTATTTAAGATAATGTAGTACAAATGAGTACATGACAAATCTAAAAAAAAAATTTTATAACAATAATGTTTATTATTTTTATAATGATAACTTTTATTATTTTTAATAATTAAAAATAATATAATTTTAATTTAATTTTACACTAACCGGTGCACAATATTTTTGGTAAACTCGTGGCCGGCTATACTAACACTAAAAATTAACTTACAATTTAGTCTCAGCATCGCGTGGCGGTTATGTTGTTAAATTGTATCTGAATTGTTTGTACTTTTAACATTACGCCATCTGTTGAACACTACTCAATCCAGTCAACACATACAGCGCCATCTGTTAGACTTGTTTGGATCAAACAGATTATTGTAAACAAACAATTTGCAATGGAATTATATTGCGACTTAAAATTGAGATGTACGTTATCCTATCTTTGAAGTTGGACCAAACTGCACACGATGTGCAAATTTGATTAAATTCTGTTTAGTAGTTTAGGAGTCCATCGCGGACAAACATCGTGATACTCAAATTATATATATATAATAAAATCAATTAAAATCAAATTATAGATTAAAATAAAAAAACCTTAATTTATTATAAATTCTATGGTAAATAAAAAAATATTGTAGATATATCTGTTCCGTAGCTACTGTATCAATTATAAGTTGCTCTTTGCAGCCTTGTGACTTCTAGACTTCTTTTTGCTCTGTCGCTAAAAACGAGTGTTTATCCAGGTGTTCATATCATCATTTCAGCAAGGCAGGATGTTAGGATCTTATACATAGTATAAACGCACATAATAGGGGGTAATTTGCAGGATTTTAGGTGTCATCATCTTTAGGTAGCAAGTGGGTTATTCCGGTGGTGAGGTATGGAAGAACTTTTTCAGGTGTACGGAGAAAGAAAGTAAAGTATTCGCCAATGTATTTATGAAGAGAAGAGATTTTTTTTAACCAAAAGTTATGTGTATACCGTCAGGGCCGGTTGCCTTCCAGTTTTGAGTTTTGTTCACCGCTTTAGTGACATCCTCTGCTGTAATGGCTATCAAAACCCACGGATTTGCTATTCAAAAGGTCTTTCTGCACCTGATCAATTCAGGTAGCGCCCTCATTGTGGCTTATACTCTCAGACTACAATCCGCCAAAAGTTTTCAACATTCTCTAGGTAAGGTGGAGGACCAGTTTTTCTGTCAACCTCTTTTCTTAACTTTCTGTAAAACAACTTTTCGCTTTCCCTAAAGGTGCCGTTGTCTATCTTCCTTTTCTGAGATGCTCGGTACTTTCGAAGACGGTTTGCTTTAAGAGCTATCTTTTGTCGTAAGTTATCGAGAATTTCCCCCAGAGTCCTACTGGATGGGTTATATCCAATCGCAGTTTATCGTATGTGGTGACGACTTTGTTGCTTCGGATTCAACAGATGTACTTGGTCAGGCGTCCAATATCTTATAATAGATTGTTATTTTGTCGGGATAGTCCAGTAACAAGAGTAAGTAAAACCGAAAGCAACCTTGCAACCGGAGTTCGCACACTAATGACTTAGCTCCCTCTTAGTCATGCAACCCTCGGCACATGCTGTTCCACCTTGGCTTAGGTGATAGAAACGGAGATTATTATTAATAATATTATAAATATTATTATTATATTTTGAGCTGAGCTGAGCTCGGTAATTTTCTGAACTGCTGCTCTAAAACCATTAGGGAAAAGCAGATTTAGAATCCCTATTGTATTATTATATAGTTTCTCAGCCATTAGTTTTTCAAACACTTTAAACGGAATTGATTTCAATGTTATTGGCCTGTAATTATTTAAGTTAGTTACATCCCCGTTTTTATGGATTGTTTTTTAAAATTGACCATTTTTGCCTCGTCGGAAATATTCCTTCTAGAAATATTAAACAAGTGGCATAAAATAGGTTCCAATAGTTGATTGCATTCCTTTAGAATCCAGGTATATATTTTATCATAACCAAAAAATGTTGTGTTCTATTTAAATTAGATATTATTTTCATTATGCCCAATTCTACTGACGTCAGAAATTATTATTAAAATTATTTGCCCAATAGTTATAAATTTCATTTTAATTAACATTATATTTTACTGAAGTTTTTTAGTCATGTTATTGTTATTATTATTATTATTGTCAAAATATTTCTTGGCTCCTTTAATCTTATCGTCACCTCATGCAATCTACTATCATTCTTCATTAGTAGCCGCATATGAAACTACATAAATCGTTCGTTTATATCATGCTAACCTCGAATTTAAAAAAAGGCTTTTCACCTTATTTTTTATTAAAAATATGTTAAATATATATTTTTCATTTTTTAAGTAGAATTGATAAACCGGGACCACTCAATATGTCCACAAAACGAATAGTTGGGGTTGGTAAAAGAGCGCAAATTGAAAACAATATGTCACGTCCCGCTGCAGAAACAACTTGAGGCTGTGACAATTTAGAGCACACTAGTACGTTATGGCCTGACAAAAGGCGTTGGACTTAAGAAATTTAATAAACTTTTTTTTTTATTGACGAAACAAAATCTTACATTTGAAATAATAATTGATATGATTTTTGTATTATAAAATTATAATATCATAAATTAATTTTAAATTTCAAGACATCGAAATGGGATTTAGACATGAGATATAGGAGTCCTTAGAACTTAGCATTGTAGCTTCATGTCTTCTTATTTATGCATTGTCACGGATCATGCAAATGCAATTGTAATACCAGAAGCATTGTTTTCTAGCTAGAACTGAAATAAACAGAAAACGGAATAGAAAGAGGGAGAGAAACAAAAATGCATAGAAAAAAAGATAAAAATAATAAAAAAAAATAATAAGACAAAAATCAATCAAAAGCATCTTATTGTCTTTCAAAATAACGCAAAAAGATAATATTTTCCAGGAGTTTGCCTAAAGCTTCATATCATATGATTTTAATTGTTGTTAAGAAGGTACGTTATCAATTACAATTTAATGTTTTACGATATTGGTATTCTGTCTCCTTTTTTTATCAAGTATATTAGGAAACTATCCAAAATTATAAGTTACCATTACCGAGCCATGACCGAGCCTTTACTCCAACAAATAGCGGAGTCCAAGCAGAGCCTCCAATGCTGCATGTGTCTATTAGCACTCTTTCCCAACCACCTTTGCAATTATCGCAAATGTCTGTGTTAGATGAGAAAAAACTGTTTTTTTTTTATATTTTTACAGAGAACGTGTAAAAGTTTTTTTACATTTACGGTAGGGCTAAACTATATTTTTGTAATGTATTTTTGTAGAAATGTATTTTACTTTGAAGTATTATTGTTAACATTTTGTATACTTTAACAATTCAATATTTAATGAAAAAATAATTATTGTCTTAGTTACATAATATTGTTTGTTCTCTTTGAATTAATACTGGTCTAGAAAATAGGTCAAATACTTTCCGTCCTTATCTTTTTGTTCTTGTTAGAGCGAGTTAAAAGACTATGTTAAGAGAAAACTCATTGGGTAATACAAAGTATCTTCAAAGAACATTAATCGGCTCTTAGCGACTAATTTGTTGTTCAGTCACGGCTCGGCATGAGAATTACTTCACCTTAGGTGAGAAGTATCTTTTTTGTATTACTCTTTTGACTTAATATTGGTTATATTTGATGAAAATTTATAAATGCATGATAATATTAAATACAATTTAATGTAGGGTAACATTTTACCTATCATTTTTGTTATTTTAATAAATGAAATGATAAAAAGAATAAAAATAATATTATTATGTAATTATAGAAGTCATTGCGTCGGGGGACCATTGTACGTACTTTGACTATGGTGTCTATTTTACAAAGTTAAAGTTTTTAATTGAGGACTTAGACTATACGATTCGCTACCGTGATTTCCTTATTTGCCCTGGTAACTTACTTGCACTTTAATTTCTTTCTTTATTAAACGGTCCTCCGACGCAATGACTCCAATAAGTATATAAAAATATTATTTTTGTTCTTTTTTGTATCGGGGGTTTTTAATTTTTTTTTTCTGATTTTTAAAAATATGGTATTGGTTTCTTAATTGTACTAAATGAACCTACAGATACACACATTTTCAGTTGTTTAAGTATTTCTATTAATCTATACTAATATTAAAAAGAGGAAAGATTGGTTTGTTAGTTTGAATTGAATAGGCTCCAAAACTAAAGAACTAATTAAAAAAAATCTTATAGCATTAGAATCCTACATTATCCCATATAACCATAGGCTATATTTTATAATCATCAACATCATCGTCATCACTAATATTATTAAGCGGAAAGATTTGATTGTTTGTTTGAATTGAAAAGGCTCCGAAACTACTGGACCGATTTAATAAAATATTTTACCTTTAGAATCCTACATTATCCCTTTGATGAACAAAGGTTATATTTAATACGAGAAAAAATAAGGATCCGCGTGAAAATTTTGACAATGTAATAAATTATAAATGCATTCAGTAACATGATTCAAGACTTTTTCATATAGGTATTTACGAATATTAATAAATATAAACATTTAGATTTAAAATGACTTACAATCACACTATGATACAGGGATTTAATTAATATAATAATAGTAATAATAATATCAGGACAAATTACACACATTGATCTAACCCCTAAGCAAATTATTTGCTTATGTTAAAGGTGTTAGACAACGATACAAATACATAGAAATACACATATGAATACTGAAAATATATTTAACAAACGACCAAACTCAAAAACACAGACATCTATGCTCATCACATAAAAGCCGGGAATCGAACCTAAGTTCCATTGCGCCGTAACAAGTTAGGCGTCTGGCCACCGAGTCGACGAACGAAACGGCAATCGAAAACTATTGTTTATATTATCACTAGCCGTTGCCCGTGATTCTTTATGACTACGATCATAAGCCATATAAATATATTTTTTACAGTCTACTTGGACGCAGTCACGGGCTACAACTATCCCTAATAAAGTACTTTACCTGAGTTAATAAATGTAAAAACCTTTTGGCCTTCATAACAAGGCTTTTTTTCCTATATAGCGAAGCCGCTGAAAACAGGTAATAAATGGATAAGAACCTTTCAACAATAAAACGCTTCGATTTAAAAAAAAACGTATTCTAATCCGTCCACGCGTTTGGCCGCTAGATTGCCACAGACAGACACACAGATACACAGATCGACAGTTCAAACTGATAACACCCCTCTTTTTAGTCGGGGATTAACAAATATTTTTTAAAGTGATTCAAAGGAAATAAAATCCACGGTGGTCTAAAACTAGTCTGTTATAATTTAAAGATACACTATACTTGGACGTTTCATTTTAGTGCTTTCACTAATTATTTATTTTATTTTATTGGGAAATAAATTGAGGTACATACTTCCAGGAATTGTATTATGTCATTTTTTGGATCCTATATATAAACAAAAGTATTTGGAGTTTAAAAAAAGATTATTTTCAGCCTTATCCACATTAGAATAATAACACATTTTTTCTAGCTTTTTAACTGAACTCTTCAATGCAGAAACATGATCGTAATCAAAACTTCTACCATAAATTTTCCATTTTTATGCAACTTAAATTTTAATTTATTAATTTTATTTAAAACCGTGAAAACCAATGCGAGTACACTCTAATTTAAATGTATGATATTATTATTATTATTATAAATTTAAATGGCTTTCTATTAAACATAGCAGAAATTTAAGAATTTTGTTCACAATTTATCCCCTTGTATAATCCTCCTAGTTATTTGAAAACCTGTAAATTTTTTTGGTTATATACAATATCCGTCAAAATAGCTTACTGAAAATTAACCACTTGTAATTTCCTCTTGTCCCACTGACTTTCAATTTAACTCACTTAAAACACAGGCCATTAGACTTTGAATGCATTACCTACCAACATTAGAAAAGCTCGTGATATAAATATTTCTAAATGTTTAGTGAAAAATCATTTTCTATCCCAATCTTTGAATATGTAAAGTGTTTTTTTATCTATGAGTTTTTCTGTATCTATTTATTACTTAGAAAATTAAATTATAAGTATTTTTTTCTCTATGGTTTTTTCTTGGAATTTTAGGTACCTTTATGCTCATTGTCAATCGTGCTCGTGGCATGCGTATGATTGCGTTTTGAATGCAAAAAATATGGGAATACAATAATTAATAAATATACTTATGCAAGTCAGTAAGTAGGTGCATAACTTAAAAATGCAATGAAAATCAATTTCAATAGTTCAAAACATTTACCTAACTATTCGTTTTGATAAAATAAATATATGAAGAATTAAATAAAATTACTGATATATAGAAAATGTCGTATCTTTGTTTTTCTTGAAATGGATCCATTAACAAATAAATTATAGTTTTGCATTCACATTTAAAATGATTATCACGTTTTAACAGCTGTAAACGATCACTGAGAAATATTTATAAAAAAGCAACATTTGATCCGCGCTTGATATGCGCTTGACACGCATACATCAAGAATATCATTTCACGTTAGAGAATAAAGCGGCGGAATGTTTGCGTTTCCATTCCCTTCTCACTCAACTTAATTGTCCTTTACATTCTACATTTCTGCATTATATAAAAACTACGCACTGAAAAGTAAAAATTGTTGCAAAAAAAATAAAAATACTCGAAATCATTAATTTACTAATGAACGCTAAATATCATTAGTTAATATAATTCTATTTATAATTTCTTTGGCGACGTAATACATCTAAATGCCCTACGTTTCGTGATAGTGGTTGAATACCGTAACTAAAATCTAGTTTGGTTGTAATAGAGCGATGCTAAATTTAGCTATTTCTTTTTCTACTCATTGACAAACCTCATAAGTATTGACGACCTTATTAGGAATGTAGCTTTTATTATAAGTATTTTCAAATCCATTTATTTATTTTACTTTTGATTATTATTGCTACCATTTTTTAGTAAATTTTTGTTATTTTCATAAAATTTAAGGACTATCTAAGTCGGAATTTTCGTAAATTTAAGGACTATATTTATATAGTATACAAAAATAGTATATAAATAGTGAGACTTTTTATGTACAGAAATATATAGAAACCACTTACGCTATAGTTTTTATAGTGAAATGTTAGTTGTGATTGTGATAGTGTAAATGCCTATATTAACTGCATTAAGATTAAACTGCCCTGTTGCGTTGGTTGAGTTCGATTCCCGACAGGAACAGTCATGTATGTGATGGGCATAGATGTCTGTATTTCTGGATTTACTCGATTATTTTATATATTCTCAGTATTTATAATGTGTATTTCCATATATTTGTATCGTTAACACTCTTAACACAGGCAAATAATTTACTTACTTAGGGGTTTGATCAATGTGTGTAATTTATCCTGTGATATCAACGACCATCAACCTTATAGGTAATATATTACCTGCAGGCAGAGAAAAACGTGAAAGAGGCCTTCCCTTCGATTACCATAAACAAGCGTAAAACAAATAAACAGCTCAAGAAATAATCGTGAACGCAAGAGAACGAAAAGAAAAAAACATGAAATAACAAAAAAGATTCTTGTTATTGCTATCAGTCAATTTTTTTTATTCTTCATTCATCTCTTACAACATTCTGCAACCACAAGCCTCCTCCTTGCGAGGAGCTACAACAGCAAGATGTTGGTCCCCTTTTCTAAACGGCCAATATGACCCATCTATAGTCATAGATGGAGATTGAATCCACAGTAGGAAGGATCCAGCCTTTGGCACCGCCATTTCCATCGTCCCTCCGCCTGCATGAGATGGGAACGTCCAAGTTATTTATGATGAATGAGAAAGCCGGATGATAGAACTGTTCTTTTTTCAATTTTTTTTGCATTCCCCGGGGATGGAATCGCAACTTCTCATTTTTGCGGATACCCATGAGCGCTAACATTAATTACACTCTGGGGATCGACAATTTCTATGCCTTAGCTAACACGCAAAAAAATATTTAACATACTAAAAACTTATAGTAATGTAATAAAATATTATAAATAAAATGTTTTTACCATCCTTGTTGCAATAACACTCAATAACTGCTTCTGAATTTTCTATAAAGAGATAAATTAGTAATTAACGATCCAAACTAGTTTTAAATTTTTGCATTACAACTTATTTTAACTAAATATACAATAACAATACAATACATCCAATTCATATTTGCACAACCCATAGCTAAAGAAATTAGTATCGTGAAAACATTGTACTATACTGATTTTTTTTTGAGTGCAAACTGTATTTTAGCAATTGTGAAACAAACATTAAAAAATATAAAAATATAACTATGTTCGAAGTAAAATTAAAAATTCAAAAAGAAACGTGGAGTGACTGTTTGAAGAATGAATTGCTCATCAAATTTATTCAACGTTTACTTAGTAGTAGTCGGGTCACTAGGTCATTGTTATGCTTTAGATCCCAGTTTTACATAAAATCACAAATAATAATTAAACTAACTTTAAATATACTGAACTATTTAGATGATTTTTGTTTAGATGTTTTTTTATTATAGAGTTAGTGTAATCTAACCAGTGACTCTGATTGCTTGTTGGACCAAAAATTATGTGCTCTAGTCCCACAAGGGAAAATTCTTTATGGGACCCACTGATTGTTCTTACTAGTCTGATTAAACTTTGTATTAATTATTTAGAGCGATTTAAGCGAGAAGCGCATAGTGGTAGAACGCCAGCCATTCATGTATTAGGGATGGTGGTTTAGTCGCGATGGACAATGTTGTAATGTTATAAGTTATAAAGGATGCAGAGGAAAGCTACATCTAGGCAGCGCCAACAGATCAAGCCGGAAAAGGAACGGTCTTGACAGTCGAAGATTTGAGTTACTCTCCGTTTTATGCAGTTAAGACGAAGAAGCTGGTACTGACGTGCGCCTGCATAAAGATGAGAACAGTGTTCCACATGCGGCTGAACCTGCACGTTATAAAGCTGCAGGTAATGGCTCGGAGTGAAATACCGTCTCGGTCTGTTTAGTACAACGATATTTTCGACGTGACAATGTCTTATAATTCGATGAAGCTGGCTGCACGCACCAAAAAACATTCCATCAGTATTATCTTATGACGTTATCACGTGCAACTATCGTCAGTGAACCGATTTTAATAACTCAATGTCACCGCGAAACTGGACCCCGCTTGATATATCGACGCCAAGAATTCCAATATAGGTTGCGGCAGTTAGGCGAGTGCTTTAAATCGAAGGTGATACGATAAACATTTTTTTGTGATTAGTGCTTAAACCTGTGTCTTTGTGGGATTAAATTCGACTAGATTAAATCAACCTCAATCTAAAACTGCAGTGGTTCGGTACACTTAAATTAAACTCAAAAGCACTTTGAATATCGACCATTTATTTTGTACCTCTAACAGCTCATACAAACATCATATTACTCTTAAAGTTTTAAAAAATACATTCTATTAACGCGTGTTAACTAACAAGTAGCGCCATCTAGTTTTTTTCAAACAGAGTTACTTCATTTAAATAGACATACCGCCTATCAAGGACATCGCCACATGTCCTTTACATTAACCCGCCCACCAAGAACCTAAAGCACTTAAAATTACACACAAATATAAACAACAGATAATAAGAAATGTAAACTAAAACGTGACAGGTAAAATACATAATTTAGAAATAGGATGTTTTATTACAGAACCGTTGCAAAAGAGAGTTACGACTCGAGTAAAGTTATCGTCTCCGGGATGTTTAGTAATGATTCTACACAAAAGCCACCTAGCAAGAGTCTATCCATCTCCTTTGACTAAAACTACATCTCCAATTTTCGGTTTTGGTGCACACTTTGTCCACTTATGCCGCTGCAGCAGATGAGTTAAATACTCAGTGGACCAATGTCGCCAAAAACACTGCACCATCCGTTGCTTTACCTGCTATCGTCTTAGGCTAGATACATTTGAATTTCATTATTACGTTCAGGCACCGTTATCAGAGGTTCACCTATCAAAAAATGTCCTGGAGTCAAGGGCATGTATTGATCAGGACTGTCTGGTAATAGTAACAATGGTCTTGAGTTCAGACATGCCTCAATTTGAATCAGAGTGGTTTACATCTCTTCGTAAGTAAGTGTTGAATCGCCAATAATACGTCGCAAATGACCTTTAGTTGATTTTACACCTGTCTCCCAAAGCCCTCTGAAATTAGGCGCATGAAGAGGTATGAAATGCCACGAAGTTTCATGATTACCAATCGAATCTCAAATTTTTACAGCAATTGAGTGTCGATTTCTTAGAAGCAACTAAGTGCAGAAGTTCCTTTGAAGCTCAAACGAAATTGGTGCCATTGTAGCTCCAAATATCTGATACATATCCTCGCCGTGCTACAAGCCTCTTAAAACCAGCAATAAAACCCTGAGCTGATAAATTACAGATAGTCTCCAGGTGAATAAATTTTGATACCGTGCACATAAAAACACAAATATAACTTTATGGGAACGAAGTCCTCGAAACAATCCAATATTTTGTTTGCAATTGGTTTAGCATCAAAGTTGGACCACCGTGTAGGGTCTTCTTGTGAGCATCATCAGAAATGGTTATTGTATGGCAAAATAATTGGTTTCTTAGTAGCCATTTCCAAATTCGCATTTTTTAAGCTACCACTTGCACGTAAGATTCCTTCGTTGCATATATATGGGCATAATGATTTAAGTCTACTACGTGATTTGACATATCCTAATTTCTTTATATTATTTTCGTCAATAAATACTTAAGTTTGAAATTACCTCAATTTAAATTTTCATAGCTAGTCTAGTTCGTGACTTTCAGTATAATTCTCATACCTTTTGTTTCCTGTGCTCTGTCTTTCCACTTTAAAACTCTTTGAAGATATGCTCAACTATTTACATAGAGTAGAATATTTTGTCTTAATAAGATCGTTTTGTTAATACAGGTAATCCTCCATCCAGTTCAGTGATTATACGGGATTTTACTGATTTTAGTGTCATGCTTGTTGTAATCGTCTCAAGTCTTATGAAGTCGGTTATCTCATTTTTTATCCATGCTGGCCCTTGGGCCCACAGAGCATTGTTTACCAGATCTTGAGGTGTAGTTCTTCTCAATGCTATATCCGCTGATATTATAATAATAACAATAACAATAGGAACTTTATTTAAGTAGCTTACATTAGTAGAAATACATTTACCTATGAGAAATTATTACACTTATTATAAAAATAAAAAAAGATGTTTAATTTTATATAAATATAGAATGAAAAATTTTAAACAAAAAAAGATGCTACTGAAAATGCTTAGAACTGCTTTTCAGTTCATGCTTCGTGGTAATGCTGCCACAGTATGCAAACATAATTAACCGCCCCGTTGGTCGAGGGGTTAGCGCAGACGCCTAACGTTTAGCGGCGCAACGGGGCTCGGTTTCGATTCCCGACAGGGACAGGCACGTATGTGATGAGCATAGATGTCTGTTTTTCTGGGTTTGGTCGTTTATTGAATATATTCTCAGTATTTATAATGTTTATTTCTATGTATTTGTATCTTTGTCTAACACAAGCAAATAATTTGGTTACTTAGGGGTTAGGTCAATGTGTGATATTTGTCCTGACATTATTATATGACTATAATTAACAAAGAAAAAAAAAGAGAAAACCATACACAAAAAAAAAACAAAACAAAAAACTAACTTTGTTCCAAATATGTTGAGTAAAGTCGTTGTTATGCCAAGAATTGACACATAAGCTAATTTTGTACAATGTTTACCTATATAGGATTGCACACAAAAAAAATAACAAAAATATGTGTGTGTGTATTAGTGTACACATGTAAGAAGTGATACTTCTTTATGACATAATTTTTTGAAAAATGATTCACTAATTACAACTTTACAGGAATGGCTAATTAAGCTAAATTAGATAAAGTTTAAGCAAAAATAAAGATGGCGCGTAACAGAAAAACGTTACAATTTTTTGACATTGCTATAAAATTTCTCCCATCCGTCGATAAAAAAGTTTCACTTAAAATATGGCGCGTAACGGAAAAATGTGACTTAGAAATAAAGATGGCGCGTAACAGAAAAACGTCATAATTTTTTGACATTGCTTTAAAATTTTATCCCATCTGTCGATAAAGAAGTTTCACTTCAAAAAGATACGTAACAGAAAAATGTGACGCCTAACGACAAAATGTTACATTAAATTTTTTCCAACCCCGATAAAGAAGTTTCACTTCAATAATTAAACGATGCAATGTATAATAAAAAAAAATATATACACAGACATATAAAAAATAAATTTATGTTTTAAATACATTACTCGGTGATTAATAAATCAAATTATTTGAGTTATAAACAATAAGAACAATAAAAAATATATATAAAAATTAAATAAAAAAATATATATAAATAACTAAAATCATTAAATAAAAACAACAAGACCAATTGTGTTGCAATTTTTTGTGCATTGAGAAGCCAATCTCAATTTAGAAAACTTAGACATTCTTATAGGAAGTGGAATGTCGTTCCAACATTTTGAAGCTGCAAAACAAAAGTTACCTCTGAAATGACTTACATTTGGTCTAGGAATTATTAGATTTAGGATATGTGATTTTCTTTATGTAACATTATCGTTTTTATTCCTTTGTCGGTCCAGTTTAGAAATTAGGTAACGAGGTTGAATATTTCTGTGCAGATTATAAACTAAAGAACTCATTTTATATATCCGGTGCTTTTTCATATTTAAAATGTTATGTGAATTCAGAAAGGGCGTTATGTGAGTGTGATGCGGTACGTTATTACAAAATCTGACACAAGAGTTTTGGACTCTTTGATTTTTTTTTCTACTTGTTTCTTTAAACAGGGCCATAGAAAACATCACAATAATCAAGATGAAAACTAACGAATCAACGAACTTATGTCTGACTTCCGTATTTAAATGTGGACTAAATTTATAAAGCACTTTAAGTGTTAAATACGATATTCCAATCTTTTGAACGACGTTCTTTATAGTAAAGGGAGTTTTCAAACGTTAAACCTAAATTACGAGCTGTAAATGATTTTTAAATAATAGTTATTACTAATAGCAATTTCGAGTCTATTTTGGTGAACTGTATCAATTTGTTTTTTAGTTCCTATTACCATGTACGTACATTTTAATAGGTTTAAGGATAAGTTGTTATTATTAGACCAATTGTTAATTTTTTCTAGATCACTATTTAAAATTTAAAACCCTAAAAAAAAAAAAAATTAAAACCCTCAATGTTTTATAGAGGAAAAGATTTATTGCATGGTTTAAATAAGACTTCATAGGTGTGAACTAATCTACCAAAACTCCTTGTATGACAAGTGGACTGCTTCTCTTTAAGGTTAAAGCTTTGTCTATAGTCCGATTAATAATAATTAATGATATTGTTTACATTTTGTTTTCAATAAAGAATTTATACATCCGCGAAATTATTATATCAAGAGTCTGAATCAATCAGGAATTGTTGAAACATCGAAGTGATAAGTTGTATTTTTTTACTTCTAATATCGAAATCTGTCCAGAGTAAATTCAGTCGTTTGTCGTTCCGGTCACGTATCTTCTTTACAACCGACTCAGCTGTGGGTAACCAATTCGGAAAAATGCGTTCAGTTTCATAATTTTACAACTGTTCTTATTCTTGATAGAGTTCACTTTAAATTCGGTTTTTCATAAATAAATAGAACATATTTACAAATTAATCTTTCTATACTTCTATAAAATTTCTCCCATCCGTCGATAAAAAAGTTTCACTTAAAATATGGCGCGTAACGGAAAAATGTGACTTAGAAATAAAGATGGCGCGTAACAGAAAAACGTCATAATTTTTTGACATTGCTTTAAAATTTTATCCCATCTGTCGATAAAGAAGTTTCACTTCAAAAAGATACGTAACAGAAAAATGTGACGCCTAACGACAAAATGTTACATTAAATTTTTTCCAACCCCGATAAAGAAGTTTCACTTCAATAATTAAACGATGCAATGTATAATAAAAAAAAATATATACACAGACATATAAAAAATAAATTTATGTTTTAAATACATTACTCGGTGATTAATAAATCAAATTATTTGAGTTATAAACAATAAGAACAATAAAAAATATATATAAAAATTAAATAAAAAAATATATATAAATAACTAAAATCATTAAATAAAAACAACAAGACCAATTGTGTTGCAATTTTTTGTGCATTGAGAAGCCAATCTCAATTTAGAAAACTTAGACATTCTTATAGGAAGTGGAATGTCGTTCCAACATTTTGAAGCTGCAAAACAAAAGTTACCTCTGAAATGACTTACATTTGGTCTAGGAATTATTAGATTTAGGATATGTGATTTTCTTTATGTAACATTATCGTTTTTATTCCTTTGTCGGTCCAGTTTAGAAATTAGGTAACGAGGTTGAATATTTCTGTGCAGATTATAAACTAAAGAACTCATTTTATATATCCGGTGCTTTTTCATATTTAAAATGTTATGTGAATTCAGAAAGGGCGTTATGTGAGTGTGATGCGGTACGTTATTACAAAATCTGACACAAGAGTTTTGGACTCTTTGATTTTTTTTTCTACTTGTTTCTTTAAACAGGGCCATAGAAAACATCACAATAATCAAGATGAAAACTAACGAATCAACGAACTTATGTCTGACTTCCGTATTTAAATGTGGACTAAATTTATAAAGCACTTTAAGTGTTAAATACGATATTCCAATCTTTTGAACGACGTTCTTTATAGTAAAGGGAGTTTTCAAACGTTAAACCTAAATTACGAGCTGTAAATGATTTTTAAATAATAGTTATTACTAATAGCAATTTCGAGTCTATTTTGGTGAACTGTATCAATTTGTTTTTTAGTTCCTATTACCATGTACGTACATTTTAATAGGTTTAAGGATAAGTTGTTATTATTAGACCAATTGTTAATTTTTTCTAGATCACTATTTAAAATTTAAAACCCTAAAAAAAAAAAAAATTAAAACCCTCAATGTTTTATAGAGGAAAAGATTTATTGCATGGTTTAAATAAGACTTCATAGGTGTGAACTAATCTACCAAAACTCCTTGTATGACAAGTGGACTGCTTCTCTTTAAGGTTAAAGCTTTGTCTATAGTCCGATTAATAATAATTAATGATATTGTTTACATTTTGTTTTCAATAAAGAATTTATACATCCGCGAAATTATTATATCAAGAGTCTGAATCAATCAGGAATTGTTGAAACATCGAAGTGATAAGTTGTATTTTTTTACTTCTAATATCGAAATCTGTCCAGAGTAAATTCAGTCGTTTGTCGTTCCGGTCACGTATCTTCTTTACAACCGACTCAGCTGTGGGTAACCAATTCGGAAAAATGCGTTCAGTTTCATAATTTTACAACTGTTCTTATTCTTGATAGAGTTCACTTTAAATTCGGTTTTTCATAAATAAATAGAACATATTTACAAATTAATCTTTCTATACTTCTTAAAATACGAAAAAAAAAATAAGTAACAAGTTTTGTAATTTTATTAAAAACTAGGGGTTGACCGCGACTTCGTCCGCGTGGTTTTTAGTATTGCCGCCGAGTTCCATACAAAATTGATATTTAAAACCCTTAAGGGTGGAATTTAAAAATCTTTTCTTAGTACACCACTACGTAGAAAAAAAAGGTGTCTTCCAATTTTACTATCTCTACGACCTGCGGCTTAGACTGTATGCTATAACTAAGTCAGTCAGAACCTATTAGATTATATTAAATTTGTAGCATTTTTCATTGCTGCTTAACTTCTATTAGTCACAGCGAGATGATATATACCCTATAGCCTTCCTCAATAAACGAACTATTCAACACAAAAAGAATTTTTCAATTCGGACCAGTAGTCCCAGAGATTAGTGCGTTCAAACAAACAAACTCTTCAGCTTTATAATATTAGTATAGATGTTAATATTTATACGTAAAAATTAGTGCTGTAAAATCTTAGGATGCTTGATTAGAATATTTTACTTGTAGACCTACTTGTTCCCCGAAGATTTCTCTTCAGTATAGTAATGCACATCGAGAGTGATTTCTTTAATATGTGAGGGCCAATTTATTCTACTTTGTAGTTGGACAACTCAAGATTTGCTTCGTTACTTGATATTCAAATAATGCTATGATTGAATAAAACTTCTGGCTAACCATTAAAAAAAAACATAAAAAGATTGTTTGGGCTTCTAAAAATTATAGCACAACATTTATTAATGACCAGCGATTACATTTATTTATTATAATATTAAAGTCAATAATAGTATTTAGAAGCTCGTGTAAAGTTTAAGGTCAACATACTTTTTCAATATTTAAAAAGTAGGAAACGGATGGACTTGTAAGCTCATGCATACAATTTTTGTTTATTCAATACATCGGCATACAGTACCTGCCAATAAACACAGGGAACATTATTATGTATACAGTATAAATATAACCGGAGAAAATATTCAGGTATTGATATTTTTAGTATGTTAGAAAAGTTTAAAATTAAAATGTCAAGAAACTGTACATTCTTTATTTTAGATTAAGACAATTTCGTAAGGATGTCACAAAAAACTAAATTATAAAAACTATATTTTAGATTAAGACAATTTCGTGAGGATATCACAAAAAACTATATTACAATAGGTACAATATTATTATACCAGATCAAATTTAGAGAAAGACTGGAGTAGAATTTCAAATTAAGTATACAAGATGAATCGAATGAAGAAGATACATGAAATATTAAAGAATTTCTTCCAATTCGCTGGAATTTGATCATTGAACTTAAAATAATTCAGGCAAGATTAGATGCTATTAATAATATAATATAAGGAATATATATATACCTAGCAAAAAGTATACTTAAATATTGTTATTATTAATAGGATCGAGTGTTGTCTTTTTATTAAAGAAAAAAAATCGTAGCAATCAGCATTTTATTTTAAAAATTGATAATGCTTATTTAATTAATTACCTAATGTTAAGCCAAATTTAAAAAAAAAATATTTTTTAACAAAAAAACAATTCTTATTTATGCTACACAAATTCAAAACTTTGCTTGGTTTCTTCTATTTTGTACAAAATCTTTACTTTTAATTTTTATCTCGAACACCATTCTTACCCGGTGCACCGCAATAGATATTTTTCAAACGTTGGCATTCAGCTCACTTGCAGTTTATTTTTTTCCTATTTCGCTCGTCACTTTTATTTCGCTTTGCCATATCTCAATTCAACTACTTTTAACCTTTCTTGTGCCAACATTAGACTTAAACATATTTATTTTCATTTAATTAAAAAAAAGTGTGCATCATTTGAAATATTAAAAGACATCAGTGATTTTATGTAATAAGGTATCATATAAGACTCCTCTTTTTTTAATTTTCTTAATTTGTGTTACGAAGTGTCACGGTATTGTATACACAGTATATTGTATTGTTACAAGTCTTTTAGTATCGAAGGTATTTAAAATTTTTAATAACTGTTTTTGTTTCATACAATAATATGTTTTTTCAGCTTTGTTTATTTTACTTATCTTTAGGAGTTTTAAAATGATGTCTTTAAGGTTGCCAAAATAATGTTTGTTAGCATTGTCTATTATTTTAATCTTTAAAAAAAATCATAAGTTATTCATTTCAATGTGTTTGAGGTTTCTTCTTTCTTCTCTCAAAATCTAAATCAAAATTTTAATCTGAATTTATTTCATTAGCATATATTTTTACTTTAGTCTGTGATATTTGAATTACATTCCACATAAATAGAACGGTTATAAAATATTTTTTGCCAAATATCTAAATTACCGTGGATTGTTTTGGGTTTGCACAACTATGGTAACTTATTACTTGTTACTTTTAGCATTATATCTATTTCACAATTGGGATAATTCTCGATCGCGAATTAATCTTGTTTTCTATAGATGTAAATATTATCTGGTCAGTTTTTACACAAGTCAAGGTTATCTAGATTGGTAAAGATAAGTTTATCTTTACTTAAACAGATGTTATTACTAGATGGGATAAAAATGTACAAATGTTTCGATTTGCAGAATGAGGGACAGGAATAGAAATACTTTTATAAAGATCATATACTTTATGGTTTACAAGAGGAATCCTACATACAAAAACGTTTTTTTTTTTTTTTTTTATTTTATTTACACTTTATTGAACTAACAAAGGGCGAACTTAATGCCTAATGGCATTCTCTCCCAGTTAAGCTCTGTGTATGGTGAAAAATTGTGGTAAGCGTTTAAAAAAATATGGTTGCCTGTAAAGTCGGTTTTACGGGCGAAGATTTACGTGACCACGTCTTTTTCTCGGTAGAATATTTATTGATATGAATATTATTAAATTGCACAATATTTTAATAATTTGAGTGATTTTGTTGAGGATAGGACGATGAAGACGTTGTCACGTAAAATCATTTTATATATTATTTATTTTATATTATATTATTGATGTTATTATTTTTTACAAAATTTATTTACAGACTTTTTCGATACATCAATTAGTTGCGGAGATATCGATCATTGAAGTTATTGTTTGCTACCAGTATTTTATATATATATTTTTTTCAGTTATAAAAAAATACTATTTCCAATTGTGTCTACCAAGTATGGTCACATGTACTGGCCTACATATTAAATAATAATAAGTACAGATAATGTTATTTGACGTCACTTCTGATTTTATATATTTTAATATTTTTAATTTTAAAGAATTAATTTGAAAATCAAAACACTTATTCAGATCGAAGGTTCAAATTTTTGCTAAATAAATTTGAAATTAATTAAAATTTGTAATTGTAAATAATGAAGTTGAAAATTAAAACATTTACTTAAATTAGATGTTAAAATTCTTGCTCAACACATTTTAAATCAAGTTTTCTTATATATGCCACTTTTTCTTAATATTAGTAATTTTAAAGAATCAATTTGAAAATCAAAACATTGCTCGGCGGACCGATCATGTTTGAGTGGGAGAGAGACGCAAGGCATTCTATGTGTGTGTGACTCATCGTTACGTTACCGGGCGTTACACTTTTTCATAAGTGACTCCCAGTATAACCTAATTTAAGACGTTGTCACGTCAATAAAATAAAAATAAATTAGAAAAAAAAGGATATGACAAATATACAAATATTAAATATACACATCTATCTATATACACTTACACATTGATATATATATATATATATATATATATATATATATATATATATATATATATATATATATATATATATATATATATATATATATATATATATATATATATATTGAATAAACGTATACACATATCTAAATACATACATATTATACATATTACTATTATTATAACATCATGAATGTTGAAGTTTTATATTATGAGATACACATTTCAAATTAACACACGGATTATGGGGACTTTAAAAAGTGCTCTTTAACAAGTTTCTTAAAGGTGCTTTTGGATGGTGCTCTTCTTATTTTTTCAGGATGTTGGTACCAAAGAAGTGAGGTTTGGATAGTAAAGGATTTCTGTGAGATAGGCAGAGGAACGAAGTTTTCTGTCGTGTGTGTCATGGAGAAGAGTTTGGATCGTTTAATATTGAGAAGAGGAGATGAAGAATTCTACAGCTACGCCTCTGACCGATAGTGAGCCATTTAAGCTTACACCAATATTCAGAGACGTGATCGTATTTACGCAAGCCAAAGATGTAGCGAATGCAACTGTTGAGGAGGCGGTCTAATTTATCAAGGAGTTCATTACTCGGGTTTGGATAGCAAACATGTTATTATCTTTAAAGTATACATTCAACTTTCTTAAATCTAAAATTAAATGGATATTCTGTATTTCTAGATTAGTAGGGAATTGCATAGAGTTAGGTAAGTATCTGATGCTATTAACTAATTCTGAAAATAATTGAGTAGGACTTAAAACAGAAGAATGCAGTACATGGCTTTTTGCAAATATTACAGCATTTTGCAAAAACCTTCTAGTTTAAATGACAAAGTAAATAAACTGGTCGATAAAATATTGCAAAACTTGGTTTAATGTAGACAAAAATCTAATTTTATTAAATGACTGATTCATATTGTGTATGTCTAATGTAACCTCTTTTACAGTGTCATTCAGATGTTCTTCCTTATTATTGTTAGCTTTTATACATGTAGTAGTTTGGTTTTGACTAAAAATAAAGATATAATTTGTTGATTTGACTAAAACAATTGAATGTCTGTATAGAAGTTTAATTGATAAATAAATGTAATATTGGATACTGATTTGACTAAGAATAAGAAGTATATAAATCGCAGCTCGGTTAAGAGAAGGCATTGTGTGAAATTGGGAGTACAAGTTGTGGGGTAGTATTATTGTGATAAAAGTGTAACAGTTATAATAAACCGCTGAGTGTGAGATCGAGAAACTAAGTTGTGTAACAGTGATAATTAAGTGTTTAAATGGTAAACAGTTTAGTGTATTTGTGAACAGTGTCATAAAGTGCTTTAAAGAATAGAACGACTGTCGTTGGCGATTCTTTGCGGTAAGAGAGCTCTAATAGTTCAGAAGTGGGATTGTTCCGCGGCATCAAGAAAAATAGTATAACGTGCAATGAAGAAAATACAATTGGAACTGCATTCATCTGTGATCACGGGTTGTTTTTGCCGAGTCTTCGCCTCCAAAAGGAAGAAACTTAGGTATTACATGTGCTTATTTATTTAATAATTCAATATATTTAATATGTAGAATATACTAATATGATAAAAGTAATTACTTTGAATTGTTTTCTAAAAAGTATTCTATGTGGATGAGGGTTCTGTTGTCTGATCACTCACATGAGGCCGTTAAGCCAACTTCCGAGTAGTATTTGGTACATTGAGGATATTGAACTGACTATGTACTTGTCATAGTGATAAAGAAGTTTCACTTCAATAATTAAACGATGCAATGTATAATAAAAAAAAATATTCAATTGTTTTAGTCAAATCAACAAATTATATCTTTATTTTTAGTCAAAACCAAACTACTACATGTATAAAAGCTAACAATAATAAGGAAGAACATCTGAATGACACTGTAAAAGAGGTTACATTAGACATACACAATATGAATCAGTCATTTAATAAAATTAGATTTTTGTCTACATTAAACCAAGTTTTGCAATATTTTATCGACCAGTTTATTTACTTTGTCATTTAAACTAGAAGGTTTTTGCAAAATGCTGTAATATTTGCAAAAAGCCATGTACTGCATTCTTCTGTTTTAAGTCCTACTCAATTATTTTCAGAATTAGTTAATAGCATCAGATACTTACCTAACTCTATGCAATTCCCTACTAATCTAGAAATACAGAATATACATTTAATTTTAGATTTAAGAAAGTTGAATGTATACTTTAAAGATAATAACATGTTTGCTATCCAAACCCGAGTAATGAACTCCTTGATAAATTAGACCGCCTCCTCAACAGTTGCATTCGCTACATCTTTGGCTTGCGTAAATACGATCACGTCTCTGAATATTGGTGTAAGCTTAAATGGCTCACTATCGGTCAGAGGCGTAGCTGTAGAATTCTTCATCTCCTCTTCTCAATATTAAACGATCCAAACTCTTCTCCATGACACACACGACAGAAAACTTCGTTCCTCTGCCTATCTCACAGAAATCCTTTACTATCCAAACCTCACTTCTTTGGTACCAACATCCTGAAAAAATAAGAAGAGCACCATCCAAAAGCACCTTTAAGAAACTTGTTAAAGAGCACTTTTTAAAGTCCCCATAATCCGTGTGTTAATTTGAAATGTGTATCTCATAATATAAAACTTCAACATTCATGATGTTATAATAATAGTAATATGTATAATATGTATGTTTTTAGATATGTGTATACGTTTATTCAATATATATATATATGTCGTAGATCACGATAATTTAACGATAATTAGTAACTCAATTGATATCATTGTAACAGTGGGGTGTGAACATCGTGACGTAACAAATCACGTGACCGGAATCGTTTGGAGGGGCACCGGAGACATTTTAAATATTGGAGCGCATTGAGTCGGAGGAGGAATTGATTAGTGAGAGCCTTACAGTTCGGACCCCCAGGCGGGATCGGTAGTTCACGCAACTCTGATAATTGTATACCTACTAAGTAATTTGTGAGAATTGATTACCTACATTTAATACAAGAATTGTCATATTGTGTTTGTGGTTTGATTGCCTGAGACCTACGCCTCGGATCCTGTACCAGAATATTCCATCAAGAACGAGCAAGTCACTAATATGCATCTATCTCCGACATCAGAAGTGGGATTCACTCGGGCATCAAAACCACCAACTACCCGCGAGATAAGTTTATTGAAGCTACAAATCACGTCAAGCAAGAAATGAAGAGATTTTATTATTTGAAACGCACACTACAAGATAATAACAAGGAAGTTCCAGAATCAAACCAATCAATCAATAGTTGATAATCAATGGTTGTAAATCAATCAATCAATCAAGTTAAATTTATGTTATCTCCAAACTTCAAAATTGAGATCTACCCACATATCAAGAAAATCGAGTGAAAATACCTATTTAATCGCTTATGCAAGTCGTTTATTAGATTAATTGACAAAGCGTTGGAAGAATTCTACGAAAGAAGGAATCGTTACTAATGAAGAAAGAAAAGAAATGAGAAATTATGGCGGTAACGGCGCAGCGCGACTGGCGGTGACGGCACTGCGCGGCTGGCGATGAAGGCGCGGCGCGGCTGGTGGTGACGGCACTGCGGGGTCGGCGGTGACGGCACTGCGCGGCTGACGATGAAGGCGCGGCGCGGCTGGTGGTGACGGCACTGCGGGGTCGGCGGTGACGGCACTGCGCGGCTGACGATGAAGGCGCAGCGCGGCTGGTAGTGACGGCGCTGCGGGGACGGTGATGACGGCGCGGCGCGGATGGCGCTGATGGCGCTGATGGTGCTGAGGTTGCTGATGGTGGTGACAGCGGTCGTGGCGATAGCAGCTATGGCAGCGGTACTGGTAAAGTGCGGTGCGAGCAACGCGTTGCGGTCTGCAATTTTTCCAAAATCGGACACGTCGCAGCATAAAGGTGAATTCGTTTCGATTTACTTCCAATTTTTGCGTTAAATACTCGCTAGTTAAAGAAAATTTAGCGATCAAATATGGTGGTAAGCACTTTATTATTGTTATTGGTATTGAGATAAGCAATCAACCCTCACGATCTTGTTTTTTTTAATTTTTACTGATAATTATTTTACTTTAACTTTACGTCGTTTTGTTACGTATGATAAGACGCGAAATTATTTTATCCCGGATTTCCGTAAACGTGAATGTTTGTTTTAAACTCGGAAAACAATGTTTTAAACTTTTGTTTTAAATAACTTTGTTTTAAATTCGGAAAACAATGGTAACGCGATAGCTCTAAAGATTCAACCGATTAAGACCAGACAAGACTTTAAAAAAAATGTAATTCGATTTTCGGCATATTTTATTTCTTGTCTACCTACATGTGTAGGAATCACGGGCGAACTTACAATTATTAATTAATCGTATATTGTGAATGCGTATTATTGCCGATCAAGGCCCGTAAATGCTGTAAAATAAAGCGGTTAGTTAATTTAGCAAAAGTAAGAACTTATTATTTACGTCTTGTAAATGTTTTCCGCAACAGAGACTAGAAATATTCGATCGGGGCAAGATGCCATAGATGAAGTTCAACTCGCGACAAATTGTACAATGACCAGGGTTGCAAAAGTTTCATTTTTAGAGCTTATGATAGAGAAAGTTAAAAAAAGCCTTTGTTGTTTTTGATATATAGCGATGCCAGAGGGTTAAGTACCACTTAAAGTAAAGCTTGTAGTAAAAGCGATTGAGTAAAAGTAGTGAATCTTGGTTCAATTGGGAGTCCGTGGGACTCGGAATTGAAAGCAATGCCATGAAACAAACAGGAGGTTTGTTGGTAGGGCTTAGTGAAAAGCCATATGTGACGAATAAGATTCATGCTTTGTGTTTTATGTTGTTTTTAAAATACATTTTTGGTTTAAAATGTAATGATAAGTGGTGCTTAGTTGCTTTAGGCTTTAGTTGAGTGGGCATTTATTTTCAATTACGATGTTCAACTTTATTATAACTGATTTTTCCTTTTTCAATAAGTTGTAAAGGCGACAGGTGCAACAGGGGTACGAGAAGTTTCGATACAGTGCCAGCAGCAGGCAGCCACAGAGAAAGAAGGGTTGAAGTGATCACGTAAGCTACCTTAATGGTACTATAGGACTTTGGTGAGTCATTTTCATATTATTTTGGTTCTTGTGCTGAGAGTTCTCTGATCACAGAATGTGTAGCAAACAATTTTTGTGTAACATTTAATTAACTCAGTAATTCTAACTTTTTTTTTTTCTAACTGGCAACGATCATAGTGTCCAGAGTACGTTATAGATCTTATCAGAGGTTATAATTAATAATTTTCTATTAGAAAGTCTTTTTCCAAATCATTCCGATCACAAGATCCCTCAGGAACTAAATGTTTTAGTTGAGCAAAGTGATATTGAATTCACTACAGATAATAGCTTGCCTACTCGTACTTGTTGACCGCATCTCACGTGTGGTGTAACACGTGTAGGCGATGGGTCTGTTTTGTGATTTACATGACCGAAGGACTGGTTCATGGTAGTTGTTTGTATATGATCGATGGACTGTATCATATTGCAAAAGTATTCATACATGACCGAAGGACTGGTTCATGGTAGTTGTTTGTATATGATCGATGGACTGTATCATATTGCAAAAGTATTCATACATGACCGAAGGAATGGTTCATGGTAGTTGTTTGTATATGATCGATGGACTGTATCATATTGCAAAAGTGTTGAGTTGAGTTGAGTACGCAAGTCTGGTAAAATCATGATTGATTTTGTAAAGTAAAGTGATGGATCTAATGATCAGAGTAGTTTTTAATTGTTGTAAATAAGGTGTAGTGCACACCTTGTGTTAAGATAGTATATAGAGTAAAAACCTGAGACGTGACATTCACTGGTTTTGTCAGAATAGCCGAGCAAGTTATCCTTGGAGTTATTTGTTTTATTTCAGACCCTACATCCCAGGACAACCGCGAATCCGCGAAGCTACTCGATGGAGGTGGCATGGTTATCGTCACTCGATGGAGGTGGCGTGGTTATCGTCACTCGATGGAGGTGGCGTGGTTATCGTCACTCGATGGACGTGGCGTGGTTATCGTCACTCAGAGGGGACATAGTTATTGTCACTCCATAGAGATACATGCACACGAGGACGTGTGACTTGTCAGTATGGCCGTGTCGTAGATCACGATAATTTAACGATAATTAGTAACTCAATTGATATCATTGTAACAGTGGGGTGTGAACATCGTGACGTAACAAATCACGTGACCGGAATCGTTTGGAGGGGCACCGGAGACATTTTAAATATTGGAGCGCATTGAGTCGGAGGAGGAATTGATTAGTGAGAGCCTTACAGTTCGGACCCCCAGGCGGGATCGGTAGTTCACGCAACTCTGATAATTGTATACCTACTAAGTAATTTGTGAGAATTGATTACCTACATTTAATACAAGAATTGTCATATTGTGTGTGTGGTTTGATTGCCTGAGACCTACGCCTCGGATCCTGTACCAGAATATTCCATCAAGAACGAGCAAGTCACTAATATGCATCTATCTCCGACATATATATATCAATGTGTAAGTGTATATAGATAGATGTGTATATTTAATATTTGTATATTTGTCATATCCTTTTTTTTCTAATTTATTTTTATTTTATTTTTAAACGCCTACCACAATTTTATCCCATCTAGTAATAACATCTGTTTAAGTAAAGATAAACTTATCTTGACCAATCTAGATAACCTTGACTTGTGTAAAAACTGACCAGATAATATTTACATCTATAGAAAACAAGATTAATTCGCGATCGAGAATCATCCCAATTGTGAAATAGATATAATGCTAAAAGTAACAAGTAATAAGTTACCATAGTTGTGCAAACCCAAAACAATCCACGGTAATTTAGATATTTGGCAAAAAATATTTTATAACCGTTCTATTTATGTGGAATGTAATTCAAATATCACAGACTAAAGTAAAAATATATGCTAATGAAATAAATTCAGATTTTATATAATTAATAATACAAGTTGTAATTCAATAGATTTTATGAAAATTTATTCCAATTCTTCTCTAGTTAAGTTAACAAATCTTAAATTAGAAAAACTTCAAAGTTTAGAACCATTATTTGATCAATTAATTCCAACATTAAATAATATATTAAATAAATCTAAGAACCTATTGGAATATCACTCTAATTTTACAATTTTAAGTATATTATCTTGTTTACTTTATTTAATATTAATCATGATTCATATTTGTAAGTAAAAAGAGTTTTTCGCAAGGTTTTTAAATAAATCCAATAAATTAACTTTGAAAAAAGATCCTAACCATGACAAAATCGAACAAGACTCAATTTAACCACGATTACGCATTTAATAATTTAACGAAAATTTACTTTTCCCGTAAGTTTCCTTTGGTTATTATATACCTTCCTATAGATAGTATTATGCTGAAGTATATGCTTATTAAACTGATATATGAGAAGGCCCTTCTTCTTCCCTCAACCTGCAACACCGGTGTTATGATGAACCTATCCCATTCCGATTCCTATCTCCTTGCGAGATACTATTTAATATCAAATACTTTTATTCGGTATATCTCCTGGTCTGATCGGCTGGATAACGGACTTTCTGAGCCAGAGATCACTCCGAATAGTTATTGTTGTTGTTGAAAATAGTTGTTGACGGGTGTATCTTTGAAACCTTGACAATAAATGCCGGAATGCCTCAGGGGCTATTCTTTCTGCAACTCTTTTTCTGCTTCACATTAATGATCTGCTGAAGCCCGGTATCTATGGGTACGCAGATGACAGCACAGCATAGTAAAATATCTGCAAAGTACTCGGGCTAGTAGAGATCAAGTACAATCTGAAAGAGAAGCCATTTTTGAATGACAAACTTTTGGCAGTCTCCGCATGGAGGAATGTCAGTCTTGTCAAATTCAATGCCACCAAAACGCAGACGTGTTTGTTAAGCGCCAAAAGGAGCCCTTTCACCTTGGCTCCAACTTTTCAGAATGTCAAGGAAATGTCTGGAAAGGATACTGACACCTCTCCGGGGACATACACAAACTTATGTCAAGGATTCTTACCAGTTTGTTAATGATATCCAACAAGTGAAATTAAATGACAACGTCATTATGGGTAGTTTCGATGTACAGTCACTATTTATCAGCATTCCAGTGATTGACTGCATTGAAATTGTCAAGAGAAAGCTGAAGGATAACAACATGCCTGTAGAATATGCAGAATGACTGAAGCATTGCATAACATCTGGCTATTTGATGTGGAAGGATGAATTCTATGTACAAGTTGATGGAGTGGCAATGGGTTCCCCGATATCTACATGGAGCACTTCGAAGCGAGGGCCCTGTCCTCTGCATCTGCTATACCGAACATCTTTAAACGGTACGTAGATGACACCTACACAATATTACCTATGAATCAAAAATCTGCTTATCTAGAACACCTTAATTCCATTAACAACAATATACAATTTACATTTAAATTGCAGTCAAATAATACTTTAGCTTTCCTTGATATTCTTATTATCATGAATCCTGACAATACATTAGGACACATTGTTTATAGGAAACCCACACATACAGATAGGTACCTCAATGGTAAATCACACCACCACCCTATCCACTTAGCTACCGTTGGCAAATCTTTGTTTCAGAGAGCACAACACATCTGTGACGCTGAACACCTAGAGGGCGAGCTGCAGCATGTCAAGCATGCCTTGTTCAACAACCACCTGCCCGTAACTCGCCAGCATCGCAGAAACCACATCAAGCCACCCACAGTTGAGCGTCAACCGGCCCTACTACCATATGTGAAAGGAGTTACTTACAGAATCGGCAACATCTTAAAAAAGGTTTCTATTAGAACTATCTACAAACCTCAAAGGAAAGTGAGTCAATTCTTGAGACCTATCGAAAGTAATATTCCTTTACAATGTGCTGGAGTATATAAACTTGACTGCGATTGTGGCTTGTCATACATAGGTCAAAAAAGAGGAGCATCGGTAAAAGAGTTAAGGAACATATATCGGATATCAAGCATAGGCATACATTGAAGTCTGCAGTGTTTGAACATACCATAGACAAGCCCAATCATTATATAAGATTTGATAAACCTAAAATCCTCGCTAAAGAACAACTTTACATTCTAAGAATGGTTCGTGAGGCTATTGAAATTAAAAAACATCCTAATTTTAATAGAGAAGATGGTTGGGAATTATCTAACACCTGGGACCCACATTTGAAAAATATAAAATCCCATGTCTGTGACCGCACTTTAAGACCTCAAGATACTGTTAGTGCGTTTTGTGTGAATCCTGAACTGTACGTCCGGAAGCTTAGAAACCCTTGGAGGTAGATGACTAATTAACTGACTTACTGACAGACACCTCCATCTCGTCTTACCGTGAACACTATTGCTGCAAAGCATTCGAAACGTCTGGTTAGATTTAAAATGTAAATTTAAAATTTAATTCAATATACGCGAGTTAAATCCGTAAAAATAGATTTATTTCTAAATTCTGGAAAGTTGGAGAAAAACAGTGACCGACTTAAGTTGTTAGGCATAAAGATTTCCTCCAACCTCAACTTAGATCGGTACATTGAGTCCAAAGCGAGAGCAGCTACAGGAAGGCTTGCGGTTCTTGCGAAGTTCCGACAGTACTTACACTGGGACGGCTACTTGTATTATTCAAAGCTGAGATCCGGTCGTATGTGAAATACTGTGGTCACGTATTTGCAAAATACAATGTGGGTGTCTTCAAGAGGAGAGTGAATAGGTTGCTGGGTTAATGCACCTTACCAACTAAGACTACTTCTCCACTCTCAATCTCACTCTCTACTTGAATGTAGTCAAGCATTAACCTAGTTTCGTATGAAAAAAGTATATATATATCGGATTGAAGACCTCTCTAAGTGTTTTTAAAAAGGTGTTACGTCAGCATTGCTGCTGTCACTGTATAATAATAGTATCCTTATAGAGATTCGCACAGTTCGACGACTCGAGCAAGACTAACTCTCGGGCTGTTGCCCGCTCTTATTTATATTAAAATGACGACTAACATAAACAAGTCTAGTAACATCATAATTGTTGTTTTAACAATGTTTATAAATTACTTCTGACTATAAATTGATTTTGTTACAAGTAATAACCAGTAAATCTAATAAATTATAATCTAATGTTTTTATTTCGGCGATCCTGATGTTGTTTTATAAAGCCTTCGCGCCGATATATATTATATTGTTAGAGTCGAGGGTATTTCTAAATAATTAGTAGGCATCAACTCCTATAAATTAGTAAGCAAGTGTTAGGTTTATTAATTATCGTGTCATAGTCGTTTGAGAGCGGAAGCTCTGCAGGTGTGAATAGTGATTGTCGATTTGATCTTCGAGTAGCTTATTCTGCGTTTTATTACTGTGGTAGATTACTAAATTAGTTATAACGTCGTAATCTGGCTTTCGTAGTATTAAATAGCGTGAAATACGTGAATTTGACATATACTTTGAATTCTTTTTATTTTTTTAATTAAATTTCTACATGAATCCTTAGATCAGAAGTGGGATAAAGGACTAGTTGGCCTACTTAATACAAAGAGTCATAAACTCATAAATAGACTGAAATTTAAAAACGTTTCTATCTCCTACCGTCATTTCATTATTTTATTTTGTTACTGAGTATTTCTAATGATTACTTATTTCTCCGTATGATTTACTTATTCTTTTGTTGATTTTTATGTGCTTCTACCTTCATTTCGTTTATTTTTGATATTTTTACTAATTATTCGTAACGATTACTTGTTTGACCTACTTTTGTTTTTTATTTTTTATTTCTTATTTTTCTTGTGGTTTTAATTAAACGTAATGAGTAGTAAAGAATTGTGTGGTAATGATACACAGTACGCTCGTGGTAGTGTCGTTGGCTCGTTGCTATTAACTTGGTCGTACACATTGAAATTAATTTCTTGGTTTGCGCGTAAGTAAGACGTGTTCAAATCTTGTAGTAAGACAACGGTTTTGGTGAGTATATTCCAAACTTTTTATGCTGGATAATGAATAGAATGTTTATTTACACGTACATTTTGTGTAACTTTTGGTAGTTACAACAAACTACCCTTTTATTTATTAATTTGTTTAAACCATTTTGGTATTAAATGAAGTAGTAGTGAGTCGCTCATGAAATTGCAGTTGACTTACAACGTGATAAGCGTAAACAACTACAACAACAACAACAACAACAGATAAAACAACTTTCCTTTTAATATTCTAACTGTTAAAAATAAAATAAATTCTAGAACGGCTGTTTCCATTGGAAGAACAGTATTAGCTGCCACTTCAAAAGTGGGAGCCTAGTGTGCAGATAAGGACGCCGCCGCTTATATGGTCGACGGCATCTACAGCTCCAAGGGTGCTGAGCGTCGAGACCAGAGTCTTGGATGCGCGGGCCTTTAAGTCCGAGTCAATGTGGTTTGGGCTTGCCGTTTCGACGCATCGCTTACGTCACGTCGGGCGTGTCCTGTGGGGCTCTTAGGCTCCAGTACATGGGATGCTGGAGGCGAAAATGATGTGTCGCAGAGTTCGAGAGCTAGCACTATACTCGGTAACGTGAGGTACGCAGAGCTGATGATACCAGTGGTCGTGTCCTTACTTCAGCGATTCAGCGGACTACGTCAACCGTATCATTACGCGATACGTTTTACAAATGTACTGGTAAGATCTAATAAAGTTTATTACATTTCCAACTTCGATGCCAATATCACCAACATGGATATCTAGTGTCAGGAGGTATACTCGCAAGTAAATGTAAGGTTAGGCCGAGCTACAGAACTAAGTACTTAGCAAGTAAATTGGATCCCGGTATGCTGTAGCGCTCTTATCGCGTTCTATGTGGATCTTCTAGAAGGACTGCTTAAGTAAAACAAAAGAGACAGTTGGCTATATTTTGCTGTTTTAATTTGTTTTTTCAGTTGGTCGGGATACTCTACTCTGGCAAACATTCTGGCTGGCTGGTTGTTGGAGTCGGCTGTTGGAGACGGCTGTTGGAGACGGCTGTTGGAGACGGCTGTTGGAGACGGCTGTTGGAGACGGCTGTTGGAGACGGCTGTTGGAGACGGCTGTTGGAGACGGCTGTTGGAGACGGCTGTTGGAGACGGCTGTTGGAGACGGCTGTTGGAGACGGCTGTTGGAGACGGCTGTTGGAGACGGCTGTTGGAGACGGCTGCTAGCGCAACCACCACTGGCTGGTTACTGCGTTTGGGACATACTGCGGTCACTGTCCATTGTGCATACTGCGGTCACTGCACGTATTTACTGAATGACTGTATAATTGACTGACTACTTACTGTTAGTATAATTTTGTGTTTTGCAGAGATGATGAGTGTTGAGACGTCTCATGAGAATGGATGACTAGTGTATGAATCGAGAGAGGGAAAAGTTGTGAAATGTGAATGAGAAAAGCTTGTGTGTTGTGCTCACACAAACTTAATCCTTGTTTTTGGTATATGTGTCACACACACACAGGTTCAGAGCCTGGCGTTCGTCGCTGTACCCTACTGATAATCGACTGTTGTGGAAAGGTATCGTGTACATACTTAATCCTTGTTTTTGGTATATGTGTCACACACACACAGGTTCAGAGCCTGGCGTTCGTCGCTGTACCCTACCGATAATCGACTGTTGTGGAAAGGTATCGTGTGCTTTGACACTCAGGCAAATATGCTTGGCGTTCGTCGCCGTACCTTGGCGTGTGTCGCCTAAAGTGGAGAGGTATCGTGTGCTTTGACACTCAGGCAAATATGCTTGGCGTTCGTCGCCGTACCTTGGCGTGTGTCGCCTTAATTGGAGAGGTATCGTGTGCTTTGACACTCAGGCAAATGTGCTTGGCGTTCGTCGCCGTACCTTGGCGTGTGTCGCCTAAATTGGAGAGGTATCGTGTGCTTTGACACTCAGGCAAATATGCTTGGCGTTCGTCGCCGTACCTTAGCGTTCGTCGCAATACTATGGCGTTCGTCGCCCTACGATACTGGCTGACGGGACTGATGGCTGACGGTGCTGCTGGCTTACGGAGCTGCTAGCTAAATGCATCGTGGGAATGGGTACTACTATGGGTACACTACGGTAATGAGTGCTATGCTACATATAGTTTTATTTAATATCACAATCTATCGAGTGGTAAGAGTCCGGAATCTTACCAATCGAACAACATGTACAAATGGTTACATTGCATCTCTTTAAACACTAAAGACTTATCCCTTTGTTACAATTTTGAAATCGTCGCTTGAGGACGCTTGAGTGCACGCTTGCGCCGAGAGCAACGATATCTCTTAAATTTTTATTAAAAACTTAAATTGATATCTCAAATTTACTTTATGCCTATTGTTTAGAGAGTGCTCAGTTGTTTTTGTGATAATCAGGATGGGCGAGTAGAACCGGACGATAATGATGATGAACGGGGCAGTTGAAGACTATCCCTTACCAGTAATGACCATCTTACAAGCACCTCTCCTCAACCTGGGTCTGGGTCAACTGGAAGATTTAAAAAAAAAAAAGGAAACTGAGAAGTTCTTTTTCTTGCTGTTGAGGTTGCTGCTGGCTGTTGAAGTTGCTGCTGGTCGGAGCTGGCGCTGCTGATCGCGGAGCTGGCGCTGCTGGTCAGAGCTGGCGCTGCTGATCGCGGAGCTGGCGCTGCTGGTCAGAGCTGGCGCTGCTGGTCGGAGCTGGCGCTGCTGGTCGGAGCTGGCGCTGCTGGTCGGGGCTGGCGCTGCTGGTCGGGGCTGGAGCTGCTGGTCGGGGCTGGCGCTGCTGGTCGGGGCTGGCGCTGCTGGTCGGGGCTGGCGCTGCTGGTTGGAGCTGGCGCTGCTGAGTCTCGTAATCCTTCGTGTCGGTGATGGGTTACGACCCAGCACACCCAGTACACAGGTGTCCAGAAGAATTTACTACGTAGCCTTAGGTCTCATTTGGAGACAACATTTTTGGAACATTTTTGGCTTCATTGGTAGTTTTAAAAATAAAACTTCAGGATTAAAAGATAGAGGTCGAGGACGACCTCCTGTCAGGAGAGGCCGTGTTAGAGTCGAGGGTATTTCTAAATAATTAGTAGGCATCAACTCCTATAAATTAGTAAGCAAGTGTTAGGTTTATTAATTATCGTGTCATAGTCGTTTGAGAGCGGAAGCTCTGCAGGTGTGAATAGTGATTGTCGATTTGATCTTCGAGTAGCTTATTCTGCGTTTTATTACTGTGGTAGATTACTAAATTAGTTATAACGTCGTAATCTGGCTTTCGTAGTATTAAATAGCGTGAAATACGTGAATTTGACATATACTTTGAATTCTTTTTATTTTTTTAATTAAATTTCTACATGAATCCTTAGAATATACTATATTTATTTTTAATTTTTATTTTTATAAATATTGAAGAATATTATATCGGATACATTTAACAATTTTTCTTTAATGAAATTATCATAAATTCAGTTCCTACACGATTGAATAACAAACATTATTAGTAATTATTCCATTAGGTTATAGCAGTGGTATATTTAGTAGCAGAACGGTTATCGAGCGACTGTTACCAGACTATATTGTGTTTGCGCGTGACCTATTACAGATACGTGTGCCTTGGTTATGAATAACCCGCCGTACATACATTTTCGTGTCAGTATTATAATAAGCATGTTAAAGGTTTTTTGGGAAGTAAAATTTTTAGTGTTTTATAATAACATTTTATATCCACTATTTTTGATGCTATTTTTATTCTATAGCTTCATATTCCTGTATGAATTAACTTACATATTTTTGTATGTATTTTTTTTTGTAACATTTTATCATAAACATATCGTACCGAAGTTGGAACTGACTTGTGCTATTTTTTGGGAAGACTATTTAAATGAGTACCTTAATTGGATGAAAATTTAGGAACACTGTTTAGTATAACTAAAATATATATTTTTATACAGATTAATATACAAAATACATACAAAAATTATCGTTACCGTATAATTTTGTTTGATCACCTGATGCGTTAAGAAAGAAATCTGATTGTTTCCTAATGTAGGTAAAAGCAAATATAATAGATACTAGATATATATGTATGTTCAAACTTCAAGTTTAGGGTCGCTAACATTGAAAGACTATTTAAAAAATTCCGATCTTTATTGTGCAGTGACACAAATTACGAGTTCTTATAAAAACAGGACTTAAAGTTTTATATGATTTCTAATTACAGAAACTGACTAATGTCTTTTAATATTTCTGACGATGCACACATTTTATATCAAATATCCTTATAATAATAATAATAATTATGGTTAAACCTGATTTTGTGATCAGATGATGGCACAAGATAGTTTAATTGAGATATGGCAAAGCAAAATGGCGTTCAAGATAAAAATTAAAAAGAAAAGATTTTTTAAAAAATATAAGAAACCAAACAAACGTTTCAATTTGTGTTGCTTAAAAATGGATAAAATGTTTCATTTGAAACATGGTAAAACTACTAATTCCGGAGTTTCCGCTGCTGGTTGTTAAAGAAGTAACAGTGTTGTAAAAAAGCTCTCGATTTACAATTAAAATAAGAGTGATAAACCGCCGTAAAACCTTAGAAATATTGTGAGCCATCAACATAAGACAGCAAAGAAAGTGAATTTTACCACAACGACCCTTAAATCAAGCAGCAAAAATAAAAACAACAAGAAATAAGTGCCGACTTCACGTTTGAAGGTTAGAAAAAATCATAGATTACATAAGCGTATGAAGTGACGGCAGCATGAGATTTGTGCAGTAATGCGAATATCGTCGCACGAAAATTCTGCTCGGACACTCAATTCACATCGTGACATTTACGAACCAGTAAAAAATTACTTTATATCGTTTTACGTAAACTAGTCAACATCATAACGTAATGGAAAACACACTCTTAAAAATGATGAAAATTGAACTTGAAAAATAGATCGCAATGATTTTACAGAATGTAACTGATAGTTAGAAGCAGGCTATGCAATATAAAAAGAGTAAAATACAATCTATATTAGAAGAAAATAAAAACGTAAGAACAAGTAAACAAGAAAACAATCTTTTTTTTATACAATATAGGTCAATGCGTCAAGCATTCCATCTAATGGTAAGTAGAATGTAGTGTTAGGTGGTAAGGTTCATTACCCTAGCAACCTATTCACTCTTCTCTTGAAGACGCCCACTGGCAAGCTGTTCCAGTCCTTTGATGTACGAAGTAACAAAGTCGAAGCTGAGCACTTCGTTCGGACAGGTGGAATGCCCACAACAAAAGGATGGATACCTGCCGTGCGTCGGAACGTCCCCGGTAATGGAAGGGGGCCGTGGGAATTAGGTCGTGTAATTCCAGAGCACACTCGAGAGGCTAACAATTCTATGCCTGTATTTTAACCCTACGGCAGTTGGTACCCCCCTGGGGTAGTTTCTGTTCCAACTGCACTATCATGGAGAGGGGGAGTGGGTTGTTCCACCGGAAACCTCACTCACTCAGTGAAAAATCAAATCCTGGTATCAGAGTGAGGTTGTGGTATCACATTGGTCGAGCCGACCCATTCGTGCCGAAGCATGGCTCTACCACTAGGGATTCGTATAGGCGAGTTTAACACAAAATACACTAAAATCTTTTTTTTTTTAATCTTTATTTTAAATTTGGGGTTTTTTCCTTGTTAGGATATGCCAACCCCATTGTGACCATCATACATATAAAACTATTAATCTTTTAAACAATCGCTACGGAGACAAGACGCCAATCAAAACACAACAATTTAGGCTTAAGGCTTTGAGCATTCCATTGAAGTATATTTATAACAGAACTCTTTCTTCTACTATCCATTACAAAATGATACTAAATTTTGTAACAATTCTCCTTTTGCAGAACAATTACGTACAAAATCTTTAACCTCCACATAAATCAACTTTACACACATAACAATTTTCTCTTCAAAACTTTTTTCAGACTGCAATATTGCATAAAACTTTAACAGCATTTTCTTAAACTCAAATTTGTAATGACATCCTTTCACAGAGCGTGTTTCCTCTGTATCGTCATGGTTGGAGTCTTCTTGTGATGACATTGATATATCTACTAAAGAACTCGTCTTCTCCTTTTTTTTTATTTTTCTTTTCAAGTTGTCTTTTAGGTGCAGGTTTATGATTACTGTGTTTTTCTTTCATAGCAAGATGTGTTCCACTTGTTACACTGCTGTATGTTTCCTTATCTGCTTCTAAGTTTTGTGATGATTTCGAGGTTGATGGTTGATTTTCAATAATATTAATAACCTTACTCTTTAGTTCTTTTGTATTTCTTTCACACTTTACTATATCTAATGCTTTCCGATAAGTTATATTTCTTTCTGCCATCATTTCTCCAATATTTTTTTCTTTCACATACATTGGACACTCTTTATCTAACACAAAATGATTTCCGTGACAGTTCAAACATTTGTAATCCTTTGTATCACAATTTTCATGGGAATCACCACACTTAGGATAAATCTTCTTCTTCGAAGGGCAATCTTTTAAAAAGCGACCAAATTGCCAATAGCCGCTACATTGACTAACGGGAAAAACATAGAGACCTACTCTAAATCGACAGTTGTAAGCTCAGACATATGGTGGCAAATTAGTGCTCTCGAAACATACTCTAACTGTCTCACTATCGACCCAGGTTTCACTTTCTGCAATTCTTTTAAGTCTCTTTACAGATATTATCTTACAATCAGCTTCTAAGATGTTTAATATTTCTTCATTTGTTAAGTCCAAGTCCACACCCTTAATTATTCCATAAGATAGTGTTGTTTCATTTGTCATTTGCAACTAATAACCCATCTCAATTATTTTAGTGCAATTTATCAACATTTTCGCATCTTCCTTATGTTCAAAACGAACAAGTACCTTGAAAGGGCTTTTTAATCTAGTCCGGGTAACATTTTTGATATTTGCATCTTTCAACAACTTTGCAAAGGCCATTTACTTCGGTAAATGTTGAGTATAAGACACACTCACTTTATGGTATTTACCAGAGCTATCTTGGTTTTCCTCTACTCTCGTAAAGTCCGTAATTATTGAAGATTGTGTATGCCGACTATTTTCTACATCCTTAGAATTACTCCTACTTAATCTTTTAGCACTTCTCGAAACAGTAATAAAATCCTCCCCATCCGATTCATCCTCATCTCTTAACTTTCTTTTCTCAACAGTTTTTCTTTCAGATTGTGTATCCATGGCAACAGAATCTTGGTTTGATAATTGTTTCAAGACTTTTTCACAATTATTAAGTATTTCAGAATCACTATTCGAATCCACATCTACATCGTCATTATTATCATTCATTTAATCAGTATTTTTATAAATTGCTCGCTGCAGCTAGTTTTAAATTAACAACTTACTTTTGACTGACTAAAATCTTAATGGGTACATATTACTACCCCTTCTAGATACATCGCGTCTTTGTGCTGTATTGTCTGTTTCTAAACAAATTAATGCTCGATATAAATCGTCACCACGATATGTATGTGCTGGAAGATATTAACATATTATATCTTCGCAATTATGGTCCTGTAAAACATATTATGTATAACACCACTATGTAAAATTACGGCTTAGCGTAGGGGTTTACTAATTATACATGCATTGAACTAACAAAAAATGAACTTAGTTGTTTTTGTGTTGATCACATTTACGATCTATCACTAAACCTGTACTCGGCAGCTCTTGGAACTCCACTGTCCGACTACGGCGTGATCGCTTTCGCAGTAACGGGCCTACCGACTCGGAACACATGGGTGGATGATAAATATATATTACAAGATATGACTATGACATACTTAATACAGACCTCAAAAAATTTAATTGCCTACAATAAAATATAAAATTATAATAAATTATTATAATTATAAAATTATAATAAATTTACTGAGGATTAATGCAGTCTTCAATTTCCACTATATCGTCTAATACCGTCTAACGAATAAAGTGTGCCTTCTTCATTATCTCTCTCTCTCGCGAGTTGAAGCTTCGCATATAAATATATGTTTATTTATTTCCTGAGAGATATGTTAGAAATAGTGAGCCCATGGCTTTGTAATTTACATGATAACCAAGATTTCTGTGTTTATTCTTTTTTAAACTTTATAGGGCCTAGCTTATTATTTTTACCTGGCAGGCGTTTTACCTGTTTGACGTCTTCTACATTTTGGTTAAACTCTTTTGCCACGTTACTTATTATTTCAAGTACATTTTTGCCTTTAAATAATCCTACGTTCTTCTTCTATTATGTATTTCGATTCATTGACGCAATTGCTGTTGCTTCATATCCTGAATACTTTATTCAGAGCGCTTACCCTCGTTACCAAATTTTTATTCTGATAAGTTAGAAAAATATTATTACTCTTCATAGTATCAGTAGTGTTTATCAATTCATCCATTTAATTTAAATGATGTTCAAGAGACTTAGTAACACCTTTTAATTCCCTGTGTAAAGTTTTTTCTATTTCTCTTGAGATATCATCTAAGACCTTTTCAACGTCTAACTGTACCAGTGCCGGTGTTTAGTTCTCCTCTCCGACTGCATTATTATCCATGAATGAATGAAGCATCTTCTTGGTGTAACTTGACAGTCTTGATTTGCCATTCTAGGTTTTCTGTCCCTCACACAGCAGCAAGTTGTTGCTAAGGGCAGTATATTGATTAGTTAGATGGACCACTTTTTCACAACGATTACATTCTAAACCCGGTCAAAATTTTGATATTTTTCGATTGCAATTAAGGCACTTAGATTGCAATTTTAAAGTTGCAAGTACTTGAGGAACACGATAATTTAGCTTACAGCGCGATACTTTCAAGTGATGACTATGGGCTCACGACTGATCTAACATGTAGAATGTGAATGTAACATATAGATAGAGCATTTTCCATTGAGTTATTATACAATTCTATGGCATTCTCTGGCCACGAAGATTTGACAACAGATTCATTTCTTACTGTGTCATCGTAAAGATCAAACATAATAACATAAAAAATAAAGTTATTACAATGTTTTGTTTTTAATTGCTGTGACTGGAATGTACGTTGAAATATTAATAATATAAGGACTAATTATTGAGCACATTTTTTTGCTTTTTATTAAACATACTTGCAAAAATGTGCCTAGCTGATATCAATATGTTTAACCTAAAAAAATATTTAGTATGTTATACATTTTATATAGATGTTTATTTTCATTCCATAACTCATACTCTTATAATATAAATATATCAAAGCTAAAATATTTTAACACAGAGAATTTCAATATTGTCTTAGCTATAACAAATTGTTGTTTCACTCCAGTACCTAATATAACGGGGAAGACGTTTTGTAATATTCAAATTTAAAGCGAAAATTCAGTTTAAATATTAAGTCCTGATGTTTAAATGTACAGTCAGGTCACGGAGCTCAAGAATATTGCGAGCCAGTCCCGTAGTGTCCGGGGAATCGTAAATCTTGAACGCCAAGTCTCTTTGTGGCATTCTCAATATGTATATTCCCTGAAAACCAATAGGCTTTTTGACACCATCATGATAGTATCCGGCAACTTAGTGTTATACAATCTTGTAATTTTAATATGTGCGTAAATTAATTATTAAATTACTTTGACGATCATAAATATATGTAAATATACATAAGATGCGAGAAACGGAAAAATCAGTCATGAATTCTGCGAGATGAGTTAATCAATTAAAGTTCTCTGAAAATAAATGGCACCACTTTCTGAATATTTACTCTCTCCTACAAATTAAATTAGGATAGATTTTGAAAGAAAGAAAGAAAGAAAGAAACTTATTCAAGCGTTGTAAACACGAACAAAAAAAAAACTAAATAAACAATAAAATAAACTAACCAAAAACACCTTAGAAACATTATATAAACAAAAAAAAACACCATTACATTAAATGAAATAACAAAATAATAATAAAAACAATAACTAAACTAAATACTTTTGACATGCACAACACACGTCCCCCACCCTCTCGCCCCGTATACAATACGCGCCCGAGTTGTAGGCGCTGAAAAACCGGTTTTAGAGGACGAGTAGAAGGCGACGCGGTGTGATGTTTTAAGGTGCATTAGCATCATTTTATTGTTAATGTTAATGTATGTAAATGTTATTATGTTAATGTTATGAATATTATTTAAAAAAACGACTGAAATGCTCAAAAGAAAAAATAATTAATCATAAACTATTACTTTTATTGCAGTCCTATTACAGTACTATATCTAAACGAATAACTAATTTTTATAACCATGTACAACCATAAATTATTATTTCATATTCAAAAACTCCAGCAAAACGATATATAAATATTTGATAATCTTTACCTTACCCTTATTATTAAATTATGAAGTACATTATAAACCGGCAGCACGAACGATCAGCTGGTGATCTCCTTGTTTATCTCAAATATAGATTTATTTTATACAGATGATTGTTGGCGCAACAATTACGGCGTCACGGTGTCCGCGGGGTCTGTACAGGCTGCGGGACGCAAATAGTCCCACAAGTCCGCCATTTTAAACAAGATACGTACCTACTGACTTGCCGATAATTCGACAACTACTTAACAGCCTACATTTGTATTTTGTAAATCGACTATTTATTTATGTTCCCTTACTGAACAATGATGGCATCGATTCCTCGATGCATATCATTGTGTATATTCAGCAGTGACTGTCTCTTGAAAATTATATAAATTATTTAAATATATTAATAATTGTTGTAAACTTGTTACCTCGTTTTTTAATTATAAACACACTGCGAAATTAATTAATGATGATCGTTCCATATAGGTATTAAACAAACTCACGGGCGACATATTTCGACTGCATCAAAGTGACCGATAAGCCGGGATCCAATATAGTGCCAAACAAAGGTTTACAAGAGTTTTAGACACACCCCCCATACTGCATATTCAACGCGGGACCAAAGTCAATATAGAACAGGGGCGAACTGTTCTTTAAAACTATATTATTTTATTATCATTGAATAACTGCACACATGATGGTACGGGCAGTTTTTATGTTATTTACTAATATAAGTCGCAGATAAGTTGCCAAGTACGAAAAAAACAAGGACAAAAGTAGAAAATTTTTAGTAATTGTAAAAATGTAGTTTTAATGGCTACTTCACGTTCAGAGTTTGTGAAGGGGTGGTAACATACGAATAAATTAGCCATACTATTTTATCAATACTACTTGTTTTACTTATATTAGGATGAAGTTAAAATAACTTGATAGAAGACTGAAATAAAAAAATATTTTTCCGTCAAATACAATTCTTATGAAATATATATATATATATTTTTTTTTTAATTATCATCCGCTCCCCTACCATGCACGCATCACTGAGCACTGACCAATATGCGACGCTATACACACAACGCGCTTTGAATTTTCATTCAATCTTCATCGCTTTTCAATAATAGCGCTTTAATGGCAAAAAATTGTGTTTTTACTTTTTCGCGTAAATAAGCATTCTTGACAATGATATAGAATGTTTAATGTTAGGAATATTAGAAATAAAAATTATAGATAAACCGTGTATTTGAGTTTTTGTAAAATTTTACTGGGCTAAAATAATTTAAATATAATTATATACATAATCTTGCCATAAATATTGTAACAATGAAAAAATATTTTTAAATTGCAAATAACATTTATTACTTTTACAGTGTGTTAGTTTAATACCCAAATATAAAACAATTATAAATATAAAAGCTTATTCGAGGAGGTGTCCATGGGCTGCAATACAGTCCTTTAAACGTTGTGGCCAGTTATCACTAGAAGGAAGCGCTCTTTCAATGAGGAAATTATTCAATGAAAATCGTATGGATTATTTTAGGGAGTTCCAATTATCATAACGTTTAGAGCAAGCTGTGTTCTCTAAAACTGGCCATAAATCATAATCTTGCGGATTAAGATCGGGACTAGACGACGGCCAGTCTTCAGTTCTGATGAAGTCCGAGACGTTCGCTTCCAACCAAGACTGCGTGGACCGAGCTTTATGACCCGGCGTTGATTCTTGTTGGAAGGACCATACTTGGTTATTGAACATGGTATTATTAAGGGGCTTCACTATCTTCTCAAGAATGGTATCTTGATACACTTACGCTGATGTTTTGATACCTTTTTCACAAAAATATGGCTCAGTCACTCCTTCATAGCATAGATATAATGCCAACCTTGCACTCTATCGACTAATTAGGAAGCTTCCTTAGAGCTTTGAGCATAAAAACGGTCATTCTGTTTGTTAAAATGTTGCTCAATTGTAAAAAAAATATCATCCGAAAATAATTTTTTTCTGTGACCTTTGCGTACCGCTTCAGTGGTTGTTTCGATTTTACTACTCGATTCATCTTTAATTTATCAGTTATGAAATGACAAGTCCGTCTCTTATAGGCTGCAAGAACAAGCTAAATTCTACGGTAGAAAATTGTATAGATACAGACGATTATAAAAGATTTCTAAGCATTATAATACAATCATGAAAAAGGCGTTGGTCAACATAGAAATAAAAACGTCTCAATATGTGTCCTGCAAAAAAATATAAAAATAAGAGTTATTAACAACTCCATGCTTTTTAACGTTATCTATACATATAATAAAATTGTCACTGATCCATTTCTGTACTTGGAAAATATTAAAAAAATATATATCAGGGGGGCTTTTATAAGAGCAAGAGAACCCAAAACAATGGTTTTTCAGTTTGTCTGTTTGTCTATATGTCTGTATGTGTGTGTGCACGCTTATCTCAGAAACGGCTTAACTAATTTTAATGCGGTTTTCAGGAATATATTATCACAGTCTTTACTTAACATTTAATGTATATTTAACCTAATTTGGTTAAGAAATAAAAAAGCTATGTTAATTTATTTCAATCATGTAATAGGTACCATGCAAATCTTATTCTATAAATGTAATAAATCTGTAGAGGAGTAGTCTTTGTACATTCGAAATATTTAAAAAAATATACCAGGAAGAGGAGTAATAACCAACAGAATCCATTTTTAGCATTTTTAAAATCTTTGTCTGTTTATGTTTGTCTTTTAGCTGTGCACAAAACACAAAAAAATATTTTCAAAAATTCTTACAGGGAGACCTTTATATAAGCAAGAAAACCCAAAAAAATGTTTTTTCATTCTGTCTGTTCGTCTGAGATTCATACATCAACATACAGATATCCGTATGTTTGTGCAAGCTAATCTCAGAAACGGATAAATCGATTTGGATGCATTTTTGGGGAGTATATTGTCATGGGATTTACTTTATATTTTGTTTTTGTTTTTAACAATCGGTTAACAAATAAAGAAGTTCATAATCTCTTATTGTCGTACCATTTCCGCTTACCAGTTTGAAGGTTATATTTTTTACATACATTGGTAAGTACAAGGGTATGTTTTATCAAAATCGAAATCTACGCGTACGAAGTCGCTGGCACCACTAGTTTTAAATATGGAACCTAAGGCTGCTCCAAAAAGTCAAAACCGAATCCTTATTCTATTTTAGACGCGGCTCTTGATTGGACTCTCACGTTGGACACGTATGAAAAACATTACAAAATCCCTGGGAGTGTTGGTGTTTCGTCATCCAGATCTGATTTATTCTTGTATTCTAAACATCTAAGGCGGGTTATAATTGTGGAGCTCACTGTGCCCTGGGAAACAAACATCCTCAGGATCACACATTTAAGCTTAATAAGTATTACGAACTGACCTAGGAACTGTCTATGGATAAATTTATATTTAGCTTGTACGCGGTAGAAGTAGGAGCGAGAGGTATAACAGCAAAATCTCGCTATAACTTACTTAAAGATCTTGGCCTTTCTAGAACCAGCATCGGTTCGTTTATAGAACGTATTTAAAAGGCGGCATTAGTAGGGAGAGGAGTGTAGACAATGAAAGCGAGCGTGTTTGCGTATCATAAAAATTATCCCTGGGACGCAAGTCCTAGGCATTGTATGCACTTCTCTCGTTGCAACGCGATGGGTCCGGCACCCGCACGGTAAATCCATGGAATGCTAAGAAGCATCGTCTACCATATTTCCATTTCCACATTTCCATTCCTAGATATTGGAACGGTTTAAAGACGATACCACGATGAAAACTCGTCGAGTGTTTTCGTTATCTGAAATATCAATTTTAGATCAAATACCTAATTTTTACAAGATGCATAATTTCAAATTAACGCAGCTTATATGATTTGATTATGATTATTTGATTTACACGTGGATCGCTCGTGGAGGTTACTTTTATACAATTGTAAATGTTATCATTTTTATTTCACTGTTTTTCAACCATCTGATTAAAGTCATATATCTCTGATCTGTCATTATCATTATCGATAAATTCAATATATCTTTACATTTGACATTCGAGTTACACATTTTTAAACGGTGACTATAAATATATTAATATGTATCGTGTGGAATGAAGTATGTATATTTATTATTATTATATTATGAAAAAATATATATAATTTACTAATATGTAATAAATAGTTTAAATAACATTTAAACCATATATTTGTGACATATATATATAGTGTGATTGACTACTGTAACAAACAGGCTTACATAAATATATTTTTTTTAAAATTAAATAAAATATATGAGATGTCTGGGTTTGAAATGTTTCAAACAGCTTAAGATTCTCATTATATCACAAGAATTTCATTAGTCATCGCAATAGACCATTGCTTAAGTATGATTAACTATTTGAAATGCTATACATATGCTATTTGTATATAATACGAAAATATACGTATATTTGCTCAGCTAAAATGGCAAAACATTATTATTTGTAATAACATAATTATATCACACCTAGTTTTGCATATGAAAACTCGATTAATGTTACAGAAAGTATATTTTATATTATCAAGCTGATTGATTCATGTTTTTTACAATTACACTGGCTACTTGGTTGTGTAGGGTAAAGAACTTTGGGGGGCCGTCGCCGAGAACCTCCTCGTGTGCCTGTCTGTTTCCCTTGTTGCTCGGATTGGTCCGGTGGCATCGGAAGCGGTACGGGCCGGTGCTCCCTGGGCAACAACGGTTAATGTGATCCTTCGGGTTTGCATTAGCCGTTGGCTAATACTCGGCGCGGTCGGCCATGAGGGGTTTGTGCCCGGTCCATGGCTGACAGGGGCGGGCAACCCTTCGGGGTGTCCTGTCTGCAGGGGGGGAGGCTTGGACCTCTTTCCGCCGAGCAGTTAATCGCTGCTCGACGGTGAGATGGTCTGGGCAACTTGCGGTGCCTGGGATTTCGAGATATGTGGCACTGTTTTTCCTTTTGGTTATAATGAAACTCCAAAACAATTTAGGTGATACTACCTATTTACAGAATCGGTATATAGGTAATATTAACGAAAATCCCACGATATGATATGCAACCTTTCTTTTTAAAATTGCGGCTGTATTGCAATTGAGCTGCATCATTTATTTTATTTTACACCTTTTGTTTCTGTAGCAAGTCAAAGACCTATCGATTCCTTTTATATATTTATTAAGTCGAATTCTGAAGCAAGTTAAATTCTGAGGTAAGTTGAATGAGGTGCAACGTAATTCTTATATGACGTGCGGGCAACCTGTAAAGATTCTACAAGTTTTTGTCAGTCGAGGGTGTCATCAGTGTATATATAACTTAATTATATAAGATGATGTTGTTTCCTATTATATATATATTTTTTAGAAGTTACATTTAATATAACTACTTGTTTTAAATAGCTTATACACAGGCATGTTATATATTTTTTTTAATTTTTCATTTGTGACGTTACCCCAGAAATTGTATATTCGATTCCTGCCCGTGTTGGTGAATTTTTTACTCGAAATTTTACTAAAAGAACTTCTTCTTTTCTTCGTAGTTGCTATGCATAGGTATATTAACAATTGCAACCTGATACAAGGACATAGTAAAAATCTAAATAAATGTTATAATATAAATATAATATATTAAACACTTCATAACTATATATTATGTACTATTGAAATAAAATATGATAAACAATAAAAAGTTTTTATTTTGATAAAATAAACTAACATACACAGTAATGATTAAAAATCCACTTCCTTTCATATAAAATTAAATGGATTATTTTTTTCTCGAGTAACATTCTATATTCTATATTATAATTTATTTTAATCATACAAATATTTGTATCAGGTAATTCAATTCTCCTCCTCTTTCACCTTTTATTTTAATGTTGGTGTATGTAAATCCGACTCCACCGGACGTAACTGATGCTGTACCTTTGGTTTGTTCCAAATCTATGACATTAATTCCCTGTAGAACATTATTATTTTTAACAGCTAATAATGACCCAAAAAAAGCCCAACGTTTATTAACGTTAAAACATATATAACAACTTAATACTTAAAAGAATTTTATTACATACCTTTATTGTTTGGTTTCCATTATAAAATACATTTTTATTTCGTATCTTTAACGGTATGCTTGACAACTTAACATTTTCCGTGAAAATAAGTTGACCATTACTAACTCCTACGATCAATCCATCTGATGTGCAATAATGTATATTTAAAAGAACGGTTAAAAGTACAGCTAATTTTACTGCCGCGCCCATTTTGACTTGTCTAAGTATTTATTATTTGACAAGTGGTATTACCGAGGAACACGAGTATATATACGAGTATATATAAATTCGTTGTTTAACATCTTAGCTCAAAATCTTGAAATTTATCTATAGATTATATTTGACATGTACGTTTTAAGATAATCTCAAGAAAAATAAGTAATAGGTACTTGTTATTTAAGAAATATGACATCATTTTTATATTTAACAATGAAAAATATTTTTTTGTAATTCTTTTAAAAACTGTGTGTATTATTATTTTAGTGATACTTATTACTAAACTTTTACAAAAAAATATAAATAAAGCCCGAGTGTAAGTAGAGCTGAGTTCAAGTAAACTGGGATGAATTATAGCGAAACCATATAAATAAGGATTTAAGACCTTAAAATAAATTCTCCGAGGCCGCTTTCGAGCCCACCGTATTATTTTACGTGCAATTTGTTTGTTTTTATTGCGATTTCGAGCCTCAGGCTGCATTCATATTACAAAGCTTCCCCGGAAATTCGATATTTTTGTTTAAAAGGTGATTTTTATGTGAAGTTCTTATAAAATACTTATGAAGTGTATTTCATAAACTTTTGTGAATTCTTATTAATTTGTGGAAATTAAAACATTGTCTTTAGATTATTATCTTTTAAGAATGTTTATCGTTTAAACGATAATTATCTTTCAATATGTTTTATATTGTATATACAGTCAAAAAAAATAAAGTTAAAACATTAAGCTAATTAAATAAAAAAAACTTGCAATCAAGTTCATTATATTTATTTCTATATACAATACATACATTTAAAGAATCTTTATATCATAGGTTTATCTTAATTGAAGCGGATTATAAGGAAAATCTTTAAGTGTTCTCTTTCCCATAACCTGAATTAAATGAAGAGTAAAAAGGAGAGAATTTATATTTTTCATATCTGAATTTGAATATGCCAACTCATTATGATAGAGATTAATAACAAAAACATGGTAGTCACTTGCCGCTTTGATGTTATGCATATTTAATTAGTGATTACAGCAAAGTCGAACAATTTGTGTGTCGTGTATATACAAATTGTTCTTTTGGGCAATATTAAAGATGAATATTAATATACTATTAAATATCAACCAAAAACTTTCAAAGGTACTGTATACTATATATATAATAAAATACTGTTATTAAAGAACGGCCTGTAAGAGACAAATTAGATTAAGAAAATAAGGCTAGTGAAGAAATTTACCCAAATAAGTGCTAAAATTTAAAATTAAAATAATATTCTCATAACTTGCGTGGTGAACATTCCATTCCATAGTATATATTAATTAATAACAATATTATAGTCTATTTTTAAGGATATTCTTTTACTAAGTCCATTGATGTCAAACGTCTTTTAAAAATCTAATATTTTAGTTAGATTAACATAATCAAGGCATGCTGAATAAAGACTTCCTATCCCCAAGATAGCTCTCTCCTCATATCCTTAGTATAATCCCTATAAACGTAGTATTAGATTTGGTGACGTTCCATTACCTAGTATTAGGTATAATTAATTAGGCAAGGCTTTCTGATAATGTTCTACTGACAAGTAACATGCAACTAAGTCTCAAACTATGTTGAAATACTTAGTGATACTTTGATTTTTACTTACTGTTATATATTTATAGTTTCTGCAATCCTTTTGTGTTAGTCCATGTTAGTGAGTGTGAGTGTTCATTATATATATACATATTATATTATTTTGACGTAATTTTTTGCCATTTGGATTTGAAAATTACTTATCATATTAAATTGAACTTTTTTAAAATACTCGTAAAATAGTTTAAATGAGGTGGCTAAAAAAATTTCAACTCAAATTTCAAACCAAAACATGAAAAGAACCAATGAAGAGTATCTAAGAGCTCTTCTATGAAACGATCTTTCACTACTACATCCAAATACGATAATTTTGAGATGAACTAATAATTATAATGTATGACATCATAATTCTATGTGAAGCTTAAAATAATAAAGAGTAGAGTATCTAAGAGCTCTTCTATGAAATGATCTTTCACTATTACATCCAAATACGAAAATTTTGAGATCAACTAATAATTGTAATGTATGACATTGTAATCCTATGTGAAGCTTAAAATAATAAAGTGAAAATGGTAACAATTATATTTGGTTTATATAGTTTCTTTATATTCAAAATATCTTTGTCTAATCACAGTATTTTTTACATTATAAAAATCAATTATGGATTTTAAAAAAATACAATAAAAAAGTAAGTGCATTGACTCATCATTGTAAAGTCAGAGCAATGAAGAGCTCTACGACATGAGCACTCTCGCGTTGAGGACTTGCTTGTTCTAGATACTCTATAAACAAACAGACTACTAAAACGAATGTTTGATGAAGATATTCTAGTTCTCTCAACATAATTAAGTAATTTAATATATTTTTATAATTTATTCGTAGGTTATTTCGTTCGAATTTAGGCATTATTACTTTAGCTTTAGCCTGGTGTTAAATTGTTTCTTTTTTTTTTTAATTTCAATTAACATTCTTATTTATAAAGCTTAGAATATTTAAAAAAATATATTATTTTCAAAGATGAAACTTCTTCTAAGATCATATTTTAGTGCAAATCTAAAGAAAGTAAACACAAATAAAAAAATAAAGCTCCAATTATTCCCTACTCTCGTGTACAATTTATCGAGAATATTAAAATATTCACAAAATTATTATCATAACCATGAGGTCAATACATTTACACACGTATACGTATGTAAATGTATTGACTAAAAACGGTTATAGCAGCGATGCCAATAAAGGGCTCCGAGCAAGGGCACTTGTGTGAAGAGCTTCGTTTCCCCTCGGTTATCTCGAAGCTAAACAACTAGACTTACCCGTTAATTGAATACTTATTATCGGTTTCCTATTAATTTAATCTCATAAATATTATGGTTTACGATTTTCTTTGTAGACTATGATTTTAAATATAATATTATACAATTCTTATATTATATTATGTTTAAGTGTATTATTATAAGTTTTGATAGTTATAGGTTAAGGAATAGTTTTTAATATTGTGAAATTATTTATGGAATTGTTATTCTAAGTAAGGTTGCTTAATTAGGTATTTGACTTTTGAATACTAATGGTGGTATTTTTATATTAGATGGCAATTTCAATAAATGTTTTTTTTAAGATTTTTAAGTGTTCGTCGGACAAATTGTCTTTACATTATAATGACAGACTCTAGATTATGACGATTTTTATAAATACCTCATCCTAATCCGCTTTAATAATCACTGAACCAATTAAAATATAGTTTTTACTGTTGTGTAATACATATAACATTAATGTCCAACGAGTGTAAGTAAAGCTATTAGCGAATAACTAATTCCATTAGCACATTTGTGTTATTGAAAGCATGATGTATTTTGCAAATTGCAAAGCATTATAATAACAAATCATATGATACATGGTGAATAAACATATAAACGTACATATAACATATAACGGAATATATAAATAATAAATAATTATGTAAAATAGCGTCTAGTGTCTTAAATGCTTCATAGATGTGTCTATAAAGATAAAATGACTAAACTGAAGTCTTATAAAAACCGGATGACATCAGGTAAACGAGTAAATTTCAGATAAGTATCTTGTTAGAGACAAAGGAAGTTGCCAACAAAAGCGGGCGTATCGTTGTTTTTCATCCAGAAAGAGCGCAAAGGCTTGCGCAATGGACCAAGTGCAAACACTTTCAATGTTTTTCTAAATAATGAAAATGTTTTCATTATAATATTTTACAGAATGTAGGGTTTTAAATAATCAGACACGAAGTTTCATTATTATTCAATTTATTTATTTTTATATGACTTCGTAAAAATATGAACATAATACTCCTGATTACATATATATGTATTATAATTCCTTATAATATTCTAGTATATTAAGATTTCAATATGTTTCACTAAGTTGTGAAAATATGGACATGCTATAAGAACAGGATAGATAATCTGACAACAAAGTAGGTACTTCTATAGCTTGTACCACAAACACCAAAGTCTTCAGAGTGTACGCATCTCAAGTCCACAATAGGTGGCACTGTCAGAGACAGTCGCTGCTCTTTACAAATTTAAACAATAATACCCTCCAACTGCAGGTTTAATTGAACTTCCGTAAGTGAGTTGATACACTACAAATGATTTTAAATAATAATAATAATAATATCAGGACAAATTACACACATTGATCTAACCCCTAAGTAAGCAAATTATTTGCTTGTGTTAAGGGTGTTAGACAACGATACAAATACATAGAAATACATATATAAATACTGAGAATATATTTAATAAACGACCAAACCCAGAAACACAGACATCTATGCTCATCACACAAATGCCTGTCTCCGCCGGGGATCGAACCCGAGCCCCATTGCACCGTGACACGTTAGGCGTCTGCGCTAACCACTCGACCAACGGGGCGGTAATAGAAATATAGTTCAACATTATATATTTATTAAACACTTCTGAAATTATAAAACTTAATATAATTGACGTTGTCTATCATGTGATTAGCTTTTCTTTAATTTCCACTTTGTAGAACGTATAAAAAATCTAAATTTGTCTTTTGCCGTATATCTACATGTATATTCTAAGCAGTTATTGTAATTTCATTTCAGCTACCAATTATATATATCTTGAACATTTTCTTTATTAGATTTATCACTAACAATAGCACAGCGTTATAAAATAATGAAAATGTAAAAAACAATGTTACATTCCAGTTGGTTGTCAATCAGCTTTACAAAACAACTGGCGCAAACAATCGCTGAGTGAAAATAGGTTTCGGATTTGTCTCGTCATTCTATGATGTTTTTTATCGCTGACACTGGATCCTGGCTCATGGTTTTGTGTAAATATAAGTGTCTGAGTAATTTACGTGACTGTAATTTTTGGTAGGTAAATATTGATAACCAAGCTAACTTTAATATACAGAATTTATCTATATCGCTTTGGCCCACAATATTGTTTCTTAAGCTGTTTTGATACTAGGGTTACTTTTAGCTACAAACTTTAAATTTATTAGTTAAGATTTTTTTTATTATTGTACATTTTAAGCTTTTATCAAATTACTTTTTGTCCGTTCTACAGGTTGCACTTAACTTTTTGTATATTTACAAGCAACTAAGCGTGCAACTACGGACTACAGAGTTATAATACATATATTATGGAATTTTCAACATAATAGTAGAGAACATAAGGTTCAGAATCATATGTAAAATTTCTTTCATATTTATTCAGCCGCACCCTTTATGGAGGAGCACTTACTAATTAGACGTGGCTCAGTCAAGAGGAATTCTGTACGGTCTTATTTTGTTCTAATTCAGCCGTGTGTTCATTAAAATTTATGAATCGCATCTGTTATGTTACGAATAAGAAAATGTAAGGTTACTTGCATAAAATAATCTAAATCAGACCAGTATGAAGCAAATTACAGAGCTATTGAAGCTGTAAGGATAGTTTATATATTTATATTAAAGTTTAACTGTATATTATTATATTATTCTTATTAAGTATTTCCTTATTTAGTTGATTTTGAGAGTGTCTAATGACTTATTTATATGATTATCTGAATGCAAAAAATAAGCTTTCTAAATCATGCAAAACTGGGTTATAATTTTTATCAGTAGAATTCAGTCAATGATATAAATGACGATTTTCGGACGATAATATCTAAGTAACAGTTTGAGCTATTTTTAGAATATTTGGAGCACATATGTAGTATCAATATATGAGCCAAGTTTGACATGTTTATGTGAAATAGTTATAGTGTCAAAAGTAGCTCCAAGTGGTTCGTGTAATCGTAATTGTAATTCGTGTAATTCACACACGGTGCGGCTAGCCAGTTTTGTTAACTTGAACTCGTCTTGACAAGCTACCGCATTTCTGGTTTCTTTAGTATTTTGAGAAAACAGTAATGTAAATAACTTAACGCAAATATAAAACCACGAGAACAACAAGAACATAAATAACTTACAGAATTTCAAAACGTTTGTATTAACTCAATTTGTATAAAATATCTAAATAAATTTATTTATTTATTTATTTTCCCAAACACAGAATACAATAAAACATACAACTATAACAATATACAATAAATAATCAGTGTAGGGACAGGAGTCCAAACTAGGTAGGCCCTGTAATATGGATCTCCTGGTCTCCCTAACCCTCTAGACAATAACAAAAAAGGAGCCCTTTCACCTTGGCTCCTACTTTCCAGAATGTATCCTTGGAATACAGTGACCGGCTTCAGTTGTTAGGCTTAGAGATTTCCTCGAACCTCAACTTTGGTCGGTTCATTGAGTCCAGAGCAAGAGCAGCAGCAGCAAAGCTTGCCGTTCTGGCGAAGGTTCGGCAGTACTTTACACCGGGACAGCTTCTTGTTTTATACAAAGCACAGATCCGGTCGTGTGTAGAGTACTGTGGTCACATATTTGCTGGTGCCGCAAAGTCTCATCTTGCGGTTCTGGACTCAATTGAGAGGCGAGCAAAGAGGCTTATAGGCGATCCCGAATTGGTCGGAGCCGACCTCCAAAGCCTTGAGCACAGGCGTAGAATTGCTAGCCTCTCAGTATTCTATAGGATACATTTTGGTGAGTGTGCGCAGGAATTACACAATTTAATTCCCCCGTCCCCCTTCCATCACCGGACGTCCCGACGCACGGCAGGTATCCATCCTTTTGTTGTGGACATTCCACCTGTCCGAACGAAGCGCTTTGCTTCCTCATTTTTACTGCGTACAGCAAAGGATTGGAACAGCTTGCCTGCGTCGGTATTTCCGACCGAATACAATGTGGGTGTCTTCAAGCGAAGAGTGAATAGGTTGCTAGGGTAATGCGCCTTACCACCTAAGACTACATTCCACTTACCATCAGGTGGAATGTAGTCAAGCATTGCCCTAGATAATATAAAAAAAAAAAAAAAAAAAAAAAAACAAATATTAAATAACATTGTGTTTGAGATATTAAAGATGGAAACACAAAATCAAAATTAACTAAAAAAAGAAATAAGGTTACAAATTCACAATAACAAAAATGCTTATTTATGCAAGAAAGAAAAAAAGAAAATATAGAGCAGGTGTAAACGAAAGTTTTTAGTGTTTAATGTGCAGCCATGAGAGAATTAATCACGTATAGTTTGAGTGTAGGAGAGCTTCTGTTTCATCATAATTAAGACTCAAAAGCCATTTCGATATGGATCTTTTTACTTGCCGCCTCGTGTCAGAATTAATAGAAAAGAGTTTATTTGCATGATTGTATAATTTCGGGCCTTGAAAAACCAAAAATTTTTGCCCAAATTTAGTGCTTGCTCGTGGAACCTTAAATAATAAATAACCTCTTCTATTTTTACATGTGTTATAATTTGGAGTATTATTAATTTTATATTAATTACTTTAAATAAATATTAAACCTATAATTAAAATTCATTTTAGAGTCACTTAGCTTAGTGAATTCAGAGTAATCTCAGATTAAATATATGGCCTTGAAATGCCATAGTGAACATGGTGTTATAATTTAGTTGTGGTTCACGTAAACTGTGGTTACAGTTATTGTACAGATGTATGTTGCGTTGAGACAGTCGTCACCGAATGGGAAAGCCAGTATAATTTCCATTTTCTGATTGGAACACTCTAGTCACACCTGAGCCAGTTTGTCAAAGTGACAAATATTCCTCACCCTGTTTTTGCAAACATTAAATATGTAACAAATTCGTAGCGGCTTTTAAAGCTTTATGGTTACGACAGTTTGCATTTTACAAGTTATACTTTTGTACGTCTTATAAAAAATTATTGCTTTTATATAAATTTCAACAGGCCATTGTCGAAGTATTTTTTTTTATAAATATTAAATATAAGCATAAGATATAATAGAAAGAAAACCAACGGTTGTTTAAAAGACCGCAATATATTTATATACAATTTTTTATTCACATGTAAATACAATTTATTTTATGTTTAAATATTATTTGATTCTTGTACGAGATTATATTTAATAAAATTATTTATTTATAAACCATGTTTAAAATATAATTTACAATATAAACATTAAGTACACAACGTAACTTATCTTTTCCAGCTGCACATAATTTAGGATGCAAAAAAAAATCTTCAAAAAAAACATATTATCACATAATATAAGCAATTGGAAATATATGCAATTAGATAAGGATTTAAAAAAAAAATCCTAACCACTTCTTGTCAATGTTAAACTTTTTAAACAAAACTTGCATTTATTTTATAACAAATTTGACTCTAATAGCTTTTAATAAGTTAGATATTTTAAGAAAGTAATTACTGTTGCACCATACTTCGCCAAAACTAAAATGATATCGTATGACTTTGATAAATCCAGGGCTTTATTTCTAGTCATCTTTGTTGGCACCTAGGTATCACATTCAAATATATAAATAAGAAAACAATATCTTATTTAAAAGGTTCGAATCGGCTCCGCTGGCCTCCCGTAAGGAAACGTGTATTAACAATATTTGGTCTCAAATTACTTGATAATACCATCTGTATGCAAATAATCATCATGTTAATCAGCAACACCTTCACTTGTAAAGCGCGAATTTTCCTGATAGGCCATTTCATAAACGAACTATTATTGGGTTTCAGGACAGACTCTAGCACTTCACTCCAACTGCCAAGCAGGCAGCTGTCCGAACTATTGCTTAAGAGAAAGACTACAACAATTCTTCGCCATAGACTGTTCAATTACATATCTCATTAAATCTAAAAATCTGACAAGCCCTAAACAGTCTAGTGTGAATGATATGCCTGATACTATTTTGTATTGAATAAGATTTATTTCGGCCGTTGTTTACAAAACCCTGCAATGACAAGTGTCTTTTAAAAAATAAATAAATAAATTAACCCTTTTTATTCAATGTCAAGTTCTAATTTTCCATGGAGTGTGTTACAATGGTCAAGTTTAGGCCTTCAAATAATAAGAAATATATATACATATATATATATATATATATATATATATATATATATATAAACAGTTCAAATCTTACAATACTTACGTAAAAAATTAGATGTTTGATGTTTACGCGTCTGTAATTGGTGCAGTTGGCCTAAGTATCTGTTTTATGGTGTCGCATCGTGAATACGTAATGAAAATTTAAAGTGCCAAGTTTTAAATTCTGTTTTTTTATTCAACATTTTGTTTAATACTTTATTTCTTTTAAATAAATGATTATAACCGTTTTTACGATTTCAATTACTTTTATTTAGTTTATCATTATTTATTAAATTAAACATAGGTGTATAAAGTCTTGATATTGGTATCTACCTGAAAAAATAAACTTAAATAAAAAATACAAAAATATTTAAAGAAGCAGGCATGATTACAGCTCACGATGATTACTACGATGATTGTAACTTACGCGTAGTTACCCGTGAGTTAATCGATTAAAATGCTATTACCAGTTTTCTTTTTAAAGGTTGTTGCATTAAGTCGGTTTATGTGTGCCAAATATTTTCAAATTGTTGGATATTCAGTGTATTTACACGCCGCGTACCTATTTCCTAGGATCGGGGTAATCCGCTCAATAATAAATGAGACTACCTAACTTTGTGCCAGCACCGACACTCTGGCTTTCACACTTAAAAACTTTGGAATGATCCATCTTCCCATCCCATCATCCCCATCTTACAGAATCCCATCCCATCTTACAGAATTCCACAAACAAAATTGTACCCTGACTGTTTGAATTTAGGTTAATTTTCAAATGTTTCTAAATTAAAGAGTTACAGAGTAGATTGCACACGTACCTTTGAATTAGGCATGTGTTAAAAGCTTAATGCACTAAATAGGTTATACCTGATCTTTTATACCATGCTATATATATTTTGATGTAATAAAGTAAGGTAATTTTGAACAATCAATTCTTGATTCTTGACTTGACTTGATTAAAATAGTAAAATTATTATTTTAGTTTTAAAATGATTACAGTGCATATTAAAATACTTGAACTAGGTAGCATTACCTACTTTTACGGAGGATGACGATACCCTTAATTTTTTTGCCAATTGATAGTTGATATCAGTTAGTGTAATATACATTTTCAGATTCTAAGCGAAATGTTTATTTTTATTATTTGGGATCAGACAGTAAACAAGCTGACTATCTAACTGGTAGTTAATGGCACCATCACCCACATATATCTGCAAATATAAAAACTGTAATATGTAAACCACAAGGTAAAAAGGAACTCAGTGAACTAACTGAAAGGGGGAAGGGCGGAGGTTTGATTTTTAAATCTCATTTCAATCATAATGCTCATTCATTCAACTAATCGCAAAAAAAGTCTTTAAAAGTTACTTAACGACAATCTGTCTTAACTGAAATCAAGTGACTATAGCTGCTATTGTAAACATAGTTACATCATTAATCATAAAATTACTAAATTAAATACAATATATATATATATATATATATATATATATATATATATATATATATATATATATATATATATATATATATATATACCCTTACCGAGATAACGAATTATGTCACTCCAGTACCAATGTAGACAAAGAATTTACATAATCCAAACTTGACAATATCGTTGAAGTAAAACAAAGGATCACTGGTATTTTGGAATTATAATAAACTCCCTGGCTTACATCTTGTTATAAGGTATTATTTTAAGTCGTCATTTTAGTAGTTTTATTTAAAATATATTTTAATGATTGAATACATATCAGTGTATTTCAGCCATGTAATACCGTCCATGACATATTCCCAATGAGATTTACAAAGAAAAAGAAGTTATAATGACTTCACTATTCACCAATTTTACATCTATTTACCATTATAAGAACCAATAATATTTTGAAGTCTTGAAAGAGACTTAACTTGTAATAAGTTTCTGTTAATTTATAGCTTGAATTCATCTCTCAAGAAACTCATTGGATTCTATAACCATCGCTCATCGACAATTTTCATAAATAAGCGTCGCCCTATTTTTAACTCAGGTGTTTCTCACTGATCAAGAACGAAAGAAATTGATGATGAAATTAGAATTCAAATTGAACCATTTCCGTCATCTGATTGTATATTTATAAAAAATAAAAAAAATATGGTTGCCTGTAAAGTCGGTTTTACGGGCGAAGATTTACGTGACCACGTCTTTTTCTCGGTAGAATATTTATTGATATGAATATTATTAAATTGCACAATATTTTAATAATTTGAGTGATTTTGTTGAGGATAGGGCGATGAAGACGTTGTCACGTAAAATCATTTTATATATTATTTATTTTATATTATATTATTGATGTTATTATTTTTTACAAAATTTATTTACAGACTTTTTCGATACATCAATTAGTTGCGGAGATATCGATCATTGAAGTTATTGTTTGCTACCAGTATTTTATATATATATTTTTTTCAGTTATAAAAAAATACTATTTCCAATTGTGTCTACCAAGTATGGTCACATGTACTGGCCTACATATTAAATAATAATAAGTACAGATAATGTTATGTGACGTCACTTCTGATTTTATATATTTTAATATTTTTAATTTTAAAGAATTATTTTGAAAATCAAAACACTTATTCAGATCGAAGGTTCAAATATTTGCTAAATAAATTTGAAATTAATTAAAATTTGTAATTGTAAATAATGAAGTTGAAAATTAAAACATTTACTTAAATTAGATGTTAAAATTCTTGCTCAACACATTTTAAATCAAGTTTTCTTATATCTGCCACTTTTTCTTAATATTTGTAATTTTAAAGAATCAATTTGAAAATCAAAACATTGCTCGGCGGACCGATCATGTTTGAGTGGGAGAGAGACGCAAGGCATTCGGCGGGCCTCTCTCTCGTTCGGTGACTCACCGTTACGTTACCGGGCGTTACACTTTTTCATAAGTGACTCCCAGCTTAACCTAATTTAAGACGTTGTCACGTCAAAATATACATAAATGCATATTTATTACATGAATATATCCATTATAAGATGGAACAAATCGCAATACAATTTCGTTTCTCTTTTAGTTTACATATCATTAGATATTTAAACATAAATATGAAACAACTTAAAACAATATATTCAAATATACAATTTTAAACGTGAGCTATACTAGCATTATCTAGAACATTATACTCATTAGTATTAAATATCCAAATAAACATAAATTAAACTTGACCAAACACACAAATTCAAAACGTTTGTTCACAAGATCATTACCAGCGCTATTTGCTTTATAAAGCAAGCAACTGATTCACCAATAATTCTAAATTATCGCCAATGTTGAACCTGTTAGGCAGCCAAATTGCCTTAAGCCCGGCTCTTGACAAAACAGGGGCTCAACTGTATAATTACACCGATTTTGCTGTGACAGTAATAATGTTTTGCAAATGGTTACAGATGTTTCCCCGATTGGTTAATGTGGAGTAAAATTTATGCGGTGCTTCAACCACTTAGTTATTTATAAAATATCCTCTGTTCATTTATAAACTTTTATAATAATTTGCAAACAGAAAAATGATAGGAGAATCTTTAGGAATTAAAAGTCTGATACTTAATTTGAGGTACAAAGTGTATTTATTATTCAATAAAATATTTATAATTTAATATATTATAATAAAGTGTTTACTAAAAGAAAATGTACATGATATAATTTGCTCAAAATCACATCATTGTGTGTTTTGCAAAGGGGCATTATTTTTGCCGAATATTATCTGTAAAAATAAACACTTAAAAGAGTCCGAGAACAAGCCCAACTCTTCTTGCATTTACCCCCGACCCAAAAAGTAAGTACGTTATAACTTGTGAATCTGTCTATCTGTAATCTATGACTTGTAGCAGCGAGTTAACGAATTTGATTGCCGTTTTTTTTAATCGAAAACCTGGCCCGTCGAGGTGGTTCTTAAATATGTTTGGTTGAAATAAAAGTAGTCGTCTCCAAGATATTGAGCTTTTATTGGTGCTGGTTAAAGATTCTCATGCAATATCTTCTTCTTTCTTCTGCCCTTATCCCACTATGTTGGGTCGGCACAACTTGTAATTTTCATCCACTCAGCTCTATCATTCGCCATCTCAGTATTTACTCCTTTTCTCAGCATATCATCTTTCACACAGTTCACCCAGACTTTCTTTGGCCTTCCTTTTCTCTTCTTTCCATCCACATTCATCTTTAACATTCTCCTCGTCACATGACATTCATCCTTTCGCATAATATGCCCGTACCATGCTAATCTGTTGCTTGACAGCTTTTCGGGCACGGGCGCTATTTTCATACTTCCCCTTATCTCATTCAATAATCTATACATATAATAAAAGTGTCACTGATCCATTTCTGTACATGGGAAACATAAAAAAAAAACATCATGGGGAGCCTTTATAAAAGCAAGAGAACCTGAAATAATGGTTATTTAGTTCGTCTGTATGTCTGTATGCTTGTGCACCCTAACCTCAGAAACGGCTTAACCAACTTTAATGCGGTTTTCACGAATATATTATCACAGTCTTCACTTATTAACATTTAAATATATATTTTATCTAAACCGATTAAGAAAAAAAAAAGCTATGTCAATTTATTTCAATCATGTAATATGTACATATTACATGCATGTAATAAATCTGTAGAGAAATAGTCTTTGTACATTCGAAATATTTAAAAAAATATACCAGGAAGAGAAGTGATAACTAACAGAATCCATTTTTAGCATTTTTAAAATCTTTGTCTGTTTATCTGTTTGTCTTTTAGTTGTGCAAACAACACGAAAAAAAAAATTTTCAAAAATGCATATAGGGAGACCTTTATATATAAGCAAGAAAGCTTTTTATTTTGTCTGTATCTCTGCATGTTTGTACAGGCTAATCTCAGAAACGGATTAATCGTTTTCGATGCAAGTTACGGGAATATATTATCATGGGATTCACTTTATAATTTGTTTTTTTTTTAAAAGAAATTAATAATATCTTATTGTCGTACCATTGTTGCTTATCAGTTTGAAGGTTTATAGTTTTTACATACATTGTACAAAGTAGTACAAAAGGGTACGTTTTATCAAAATCGAAATCTACGCGTGCGAAGTCGCAGGCACAGCCAGTTGATAGTAAATAGTTAAATAAGTAAAAAATAGTAATAATAATATAACTTTAAGAATTAGAAAATAAAATTAAATTATCATTGTATCAGGAGACCGCTAAATATAAGAAAAAAATGAAAATGCAGGTAAGTTATCAAGGCAAATAAAGATATTTAATTGTATAGTCTAGGTCATATATTAACTCCGAAAACTTCTTAAAGTAGAAAATCATCAATGTACGTACAACAGTCCCACGACGCGACGCAACGACTTCTTATATATTTATCCGATTCCGAAATTTTTATCCTTTTTAGAGGTCTTTTTGTATGGAGGTTTTTTTTTTTATTTAAGTAAATATTGCTTAATAAAAAAGGTGTTTTAAGTAAATATCTTTTTGGTCTGTTGGCTTTATGAAAATTTAGGCGCTAGTTACATTAATAGAGTTAAAAATCACTTTTAAAATATGGTTTATACAATAAATAAACATAATTTATGATAGAAGAGTTTTAATTAATTTTACCGCGACTTTCAAAGGTGCAAAAGTTTTGAATACGTAGTCGTAGCCGAAACCGCAGGTACCCCTTAAGCTAAAGCAGAAATGTTGCAACAGTTATAAATGTTAAAAACATAATTCTCAAATTAAAATCTCAATATGTACAAGAGTAAAAATATTTAAGCTATTTAGCTAGTTTAAAACGCTTTACATTTTACACTTGCAATATTATATATTGTATGTGTGTATATATATATATATATATATATATATATATTTCCTTGAACGTATTCCGTAATTATAACGACTACATCATGCAAATATAGAACGAAAAAGTCTACTAATAAGTAATTTACTTGGTGGTATATTAATGTTATGCAGTAACTGATTAATGTCAAGGGTTTTTTGGTTTGTTTAAAGCGCTGTCTACAGCTAAGAGAATAATAGATTTCATTCAAAATGCAAGCTTATTCCATAGTTTCTTGATGAATACTTAATGAACGCTGTACTTTGCATAACTGTTTATTAAACTGGTCTCTATAAATTCCATTTCGAACAAGAATGGATCCTTACAGCCTTTATATTACTTTATGCCTATGATTTATGGATTACATTTTGAAATATTTTTATATTCCTAATTTTATTATACATTTTCTATTAAATTATAATTACTATTTATTTTAAAATTCAAAGATAAATTTTATGTTTCTGGCTCGACCAATGTATTAAAGAACTAATAACTAACGTCCGATATACCTACATTATTATAACATAATACAGAAGTTAATAGCATCTAATAGATCATTTATATCATGTCAGTATCAAAGGACTCAAGGGAGGTTGCTTGTCGAAATTAATAACAAACTTATTAAATTGACCACTATTAATATGATTGACCTGCCAATTTCAATTTGATACAATTTTCCATAAAGAGATAATAATTTGGATGTTAGCCTTTGTTAGTAATAAATAGGCTAACTTAAAAACTGCTAAATACAGTTTTTAAAATTCGTTTTATATTATTTAGTTGAAGGTAATAAGCCCAGTAAAACTTGTTTTTTTTTTTAAATTTTATTACATATGTGATAATAATATCAAATTTAAAATTCAATATTTGGACTACAATAGGAGTCGGTGACGTCTCTTGCAAGTGTTCTGATCTAAGGCACATATCATCCATATACATAATATGTTGCAAATAAAAACCGAAAGTGCGATTGGTTTTACATTTTAACAGTGATTTATGTTACAAAATGAGTATCAAATGGTGTGTAGTACCAAAATGTAAGCGTTGTTATAAACTCCAAAGATACTATTTGTAAGTGTTCCAAAGAATGTCAAGGTGTCAAAGTTAATGATTATTTTACTTTCTTTTGATATAATTTAAGTTACAACTAAAGTTATATTCTACTTACTTAGCTGTTATCACATAAAAAAAACGGCAACGATTGCGTAGACCTTGGACAGGTTTCTGATGTCTCTGTCTCTTGGCAGAAATGAACGTGGGGGCTACAAGAAGCGCCATGAAGCCTCCAGTGATAACGGCAACGAGCCCGAGCCCTCACCACCGATGAAGAGGAAGAAACGCCAACAGGCGTTCACCCACTGGCGCCGACGCCTGCGCCGTAAGTAAATCATTCAAAAACAATGGATGATATAGGAAAATATTTCCAAACAAAAGTTAATCCTTACAGAAAACAGTTTCGAAAGTAGCATATGACGAAGGTCGATACTGTTGGTGTGGTTGTTTACTAATATAGTCATTACTCTGTCTGCTGAACCAAGGTTGTGGGTTCGATTCCTAAACGGGACAATTCTTTGTGTAATCACAGATTGTTGTTTCGAGTCTGGGTGTACTTTGAGCCCTTTATTTATATGTTTGTGTAACCCCCCGCGATATAGGGACATTATAAACCCTAAGGCGGGAGTAGTCTCATCATTTTTAAATAAACTTTGTTGAAATAGTGGTGTCATATTGCTTCAAGAATTACTTATATTTTTGAATAAAGTAACATGAAAGCAAGCTTCTGTTTGTCTCTTGTAATTATATTATATTTACTACTTTGTTTTATAAAATAATCAGTAATCTTGTTCAATAACTAATCTGTGTTCAAAATTTAAAAAAACAGCTGAATAACGTGTATGTTAATTTGCTTAAACTTTTCTTGTAAAATTATCATCAAAAATATCTATAATCCAGGTTAAATTTATATAAAAATATAATGAAAAATAAACCGATACGGACAGGGATTCGAACCCGTGACTACTGGGAAACTGTCCCGTCGCTCTACCAACTGAGCCACCGTATCGCTGTCCGCCTCGGTGAATTAAGCATTCTATTTGTGATCGTCTTTATCGGCGCGGTGGTGACATCATATCCGCATACATTTTACATAATTTATATTATTATAATACTATTTATTTTTTATTACATTGTATTTATAGTTATATATTTTAAATTTATAAAAATAAAACAAACTCTTGCAATGTTTGTTATATACTAAACTCAGATTTTTTTATTTGTGTAAAAAATATGTCAAACTATTATATTATTATAAATCTACCATTATTTGTAAAATATTTAAAACATTAATATATTATAATTTCCAAATTATGAGTAAGATAACGAAAACAACACGAATCCGGGTAGGTATCTTAAGTTTTCTCATTACTTAGAACTTTGAGAAAATAAACTATAGTACGCGGTTTCTTTATTACATTATCCGATAGCAAGTTATAACAACAAATGCAATAAAAACAAGTTTAGCATTGCTTATATTCTCATATATAGAACTATTATAAAAACTAAAAATCATGACAGTGTTGAGTATAAATACTGTTATTCTTTAAGAGATAAAGATTAATTCGTTGTTTTTTTATAATATTTTAAAATAATAGTGATTAATTATAAAAGTTATTTATTTAATTCTTTATTACACAATATACAATATAATTCATGTTATTCCACAAAAAAATATTTTATTTTTATTTATATATCTGTTGATATGTTACTAAAGAACTCTCTTAATTGCGACTAATATATATTTTTTATGTGTTTACAATTTATACAAATCAATATTGTGACCATATATAAATTTGTCATAGAAAATTAAATGTTTATACTATTTTTTAATTATTTTTAAAAATTGTTAAGCAATTTATAATTTATATTAATTAAGCTTATTTAAATTTTTAATAGACATAGACACAGTTTTTTTTTTTCAACAAAAGAGTGCCGAACCTGCGACCTCAGGGAAAACGTCTCTCTCTCTCTCTTCCTAGCTAGTAATTCCACATATGTGGTCAGCTATCCTTATTTTTCTCCTCCACTTAGCGAAGTCACTGACAACGACGTCAAGGGACGCGCTCGTCCCTACTATCTTACAGCACTACATCTTTCCATCTCGTTTTGGGTCTTCCGACTGGTGTTCGACCGGGAATGTCAAGTTGTAGAGCCAAATTTCCAATATAGTCAGGTGGCTTTCTCTTTACGTGTCCATACCATCGCAGCCTACTCTCCTGCATCTTGTCAGCCATATCGCTGCGGATTTTAACAAGTCTGGTTATGCCGCACATCCACCTCAGCATTTTCATTTCGGTAACTTGAATGGTGTGTACGTTCTTCGAGTTACTGCCAATGTTTCGCTGCCATACATAAGAACTGGTCTTATCGTGCTTTTATAGATTAGACCTTTAAGTTTTATCGGCATCTTTTTATTACATGTGGTACCACTTACTTCTCGCCACTTCAACCACGCTGCAGTAATTGTTTGTTGAATGTTGCATTCCAAATTCCCAAAGACGTGCATCATACTGCACAAGTATTTATACTAATCGCACATGGTGACTAACTGTCTATCGATGGGAATCGGGCTGCTATATGGACTCGGATCGTTAAGGACCATATATTGGGTCTTTGCAACACCCAACACCAGGCCACCGACTTGCAACTGGTGTTTCCACGTCACAAGCGCCTCTTGTAATTCTGTGCGGCTCTCAGTACAGATGGGAACATCGTCTGCGTAGATTTATATTCACGAAGCTGAGGACTGCGCTACTTCAGTTAGTGAGTCTAAAACTAAGCCACCTTCTGTGAGTGCTATCGACTTTGTATGACCCACGGCTGTTTGCACCATCGATCTCGCACCCCTATACATTTATTTATTTATTTATTTGTATTTGGAAAACAAACAGTACAACATCACACAAAATAATAATAACAACAAGATAGTACATATACCAATTAAGTTTCCACTAATTAGGTGTCTCTCTCTCTCTAATTAACTACATGTCAGTTATAATGTTAATATATTGTTCGGGGACGTTCTTCTTCCGAAGACTCCACCAGATTGTATCCCTTGAGACCCGGTCGAACGCTTTTTTCATTTCTAAGAATGCGACATACAATGGTCTGCGTTTCGCGCGATACTTTTCAGCAATAAAATTAAGAGCAAACACAGGATCGATAGTAGGTAAGCCACGTACAAAGCCATAGTGATTCTTAGACAACGAACTCTCTGATCTTAGTCGGTTATCAATTACTCTTTCATATAACTTCATAGTATGATTTAAAAGCTTGATTTGTTGAAAGCTGATGCATTCATGTTTGCTGCCTTTTCCCTTATATATAGAAACTATGGTGCTCAATCTCCATGCCTCTGGCATTTTTTAAGAGAACAACACACAGTTAAAGAAGTTGGTGAGCAAATCGATTCCTCGCTCGCGGAGGTACTTCCAAGCTTCTACCGGAATACCATCAGGCCCTACGGCTCTCTTGTTGGACATCTTTTGGAGGGGTATCGTAACCTCGCCAGAGTGTGTTGGGGATATGAGTCCAATATTTTTATTCAGGTCCCCGAGTTGCGTGGCAGCTTGGATCGCGTTGAGTAGTTGGTGATAATTTTGATGCCAGGTAGATAAGACATCCATATTCTTATATAGTAGGTCACCATTTGACGGTTTCACCTAGCGGGGCTTATTCTTTGACGGTGTTGCTTTGCGAGCTTATATATTCCTATATAACTTTGAAATAAAACTATTTTTACGGATTTAACTCGCGTATATTGAATTAAATTTTAAATTTACATTTTAAATCTAACCCGACGTTTCGAATGCTTTGCAGCAATCGTGTTCACGGAAAGACGAGATGGAGGTGTCTGTCAGTAAGTCAGTTAATTAGTCATCTACCTCCAACGGTTTCTAAGCTTCCGGGCATACAGTTCAGGATTCACACAAAACGCACTAACAGTATCTTGAGGTCTTACAGTGCGGTCACAGACATGGGATTTTATATTTTTCAAAAGTGGGTCCCAGGTGTTAGATAATCCCCAACCATCTTCTCTATTACAATTAGGATGTTTTTTAATTTCAATAGCCTCACGAACCATTCTTGGAATATAACGTTGTTCTTTAGCGAGGATTTTAGGTTTATCAAATCTTATATAATGATTGGGCTTGTCTATGGTATGTTCACACACTGCAGACTTCGATGCACGCCTATGCTTGATATCCGATATATGTTCCTTAACTCTTTTACCGATGCTCCTCTTTGTTTGACCTATGTATGACAAGCCACAATCGCAGTCAAGTTTATATACTCCAGCACATTGTAAAGGAATATTACTTTTGATAGGTCTCAAGAATTGGCTCACTTTCCTTTGAGGTTTGTAGATAGTTTTAATAGAAACCTTTTTTAAGATGTTGCCGATTCTGTCAGTAACTCCTTTCACATATGGTAGTAGGGCCGGTTGACGCTCAACTGTGGGTGGCTTGATGTGGTTTCTACGACGCTGGCGAGGTACGGGCAGGTGGTTGTTGAACAAGGCATGCTTGACATGCTGCAGCTCGTCCTCTAAGTGTTCAGCGTCACAGATGTGTTGTGCTCTCTGAAACAAAGTTTTGCTAACGGTAGCTAACTGGCTAGGGTGGTGGTGTGATTTACCATTGAGGTACCTATCTGTATGTGTGGGTTTCCTATAAACAGTGTGTCCCAATGTATTGTCAGGATTCTTGATAATAATATAACTATATCCTATATAACTTAATAACTTAGCTCTGCGGCGTACGTTGTTGAAAGAATAAGATCCCTACATAACGAGACCCTGCCAAGTTAGTTTATTGTATTTACTTTTATAGTATAATTAGCTTTTACCCCCCAATTCTTCCTCATAAGATATTTTTTTTTGGTCAGAAGTTTTATTTTTTTACATTAAATAATTGCATAGTAAGTGTAATTGTGTTTTATCTTTTGTGTGTGTAATGTGAATATTCAGGTCAAAAACAACAACTTGTGTACTTACTTATAGTCGGTAAATAAAACTATATTATCATTTACAGACTACCATTTATTTATAGACGTATAAAAATGCATATAATATTATGTTCTTTACATAAAAACTACGTATTTTTATAAAAATAATAACGCAAAAGTACTAAATTAATGTAAGACTTGTTAACGAAATTATTAACAAAAGTCACTGCTTTTATAACACCAATTAACAAACCATTAACATTTAACAATCTTAAGAAAATAACTACGGAACGTTTGTGTATTTTTTTTTTTTTTTTTTTTTTATACAAAACTAGGTTAATGCTTGACTACATTCCACCTGATGGAAAGTGAAATGTAGTCTTAGGTGGTAAAGCGCATTAACCTAGAAGCCTATTCACTCTCCTCTTGAAGACACCCACATTATATTTTTCCGGAAATACCGACGCCGGCAGATTGTTCCAGTCCTTCGCTGTACGCACTAAAAAAGATGAAGCATAGCGCTTCGTTCGGACAGGTGGAATGTCCACAACAAAAGGATGAAAACCTGCCGTGCGTCGGGTCGTCCGGTGATGGAAGGGGGATGGGGGAATTAGGTCGTGCAATTCCTGCGCACACTCACCAAAATGTATCCTATAGAATACTGAGAGGCTAGCAATTCTACGCCTGTGTTCAAGGCTGTGGAGTTTGGCGTCAACCAATTTAGGGTCGCCAATAAGCCTCTTTGCTCGCCTCTCAATTGAGTCCAGAACCGCAAGATGAGTCTTTGCGGCACCAGCAAATATGTGGCCACAATACTCTACACACGACCGGATCTGTGCTTTGTATAATACAAGAAGCTGTCCCGGTGTAAAGTACTGTCGCACCTTCGCAAGTACGGCAAGCTTTCCAGCAGCTGCTCTTGCTCTGGACTCAATGTACCGACCAAAGTTGAGGTTCGAGGAGATCTCAAAGCCTAACAACTCAAGCCAGTCACTGTATTCCAAGGATACATTCTGGAAAGTAGGAGCCAAGGTGAAGGGGCTCCTTTTGGCGGTGAACAAACACGTCTGCGTTTTGGTGGCGTTGAATTTGACAAGATTGGCATTGCCCCATGCGGAGACTGCCTGAAGTTTGTCATTCAAACGTTGCACCATGGCTTCTCTTTCAGATTGTACTTCATCTCTACTAGCCCGAGAACTTGGCAGATATCTTTCTACAACTGTGCTGTCGTCTGCATACCCATAGATACCGGGCTTCAGCAGATCGTTAATGTGCAGCAGAAAAAGAGTTGCAGAAAGAACGGACCCCTGAGGTACTCCGGAATTTATTGTCAAGGGTTCCGAAGAACACCCGTCGACAACAACACGGAGAGATCTCCGGCTCAAAAAGTCCGTTATCCAGCCAATCAGACCAGGAGATATACCGTACGCTGAAAGCTTGCTTAAAAGGCTCACATGCCAGACCCTGTCAAAAGCCTTCGAGACGTCCAGAGAGACGGCGACCGCTTCTCCGTTCCTCTCGATGGCTTCGCCTAAAATGTGTGTTGCGTACGCTAGAAGGTCCCCAGTGGACCTATTTCGGCGAAATCCGTACTGTCGGTCACTGAGGAGATCGTTACCTTCTACGTACGCTAGAAGCCGCGAGTTCAATACACGCTCCATAGTCTTGCAGAGTATGGAGGTGATTGAAATGGGCCTATAATTGGCAGGATCGGCACGGGTGCCTTTTTTGGGCACGGGTTGCACGTTGGCAAGCTTCCAGGATTCCGGCACTTTTCCAGTCTTGAAAGAGAGGCGATACAGACGTGTCAATACAGGAGACAACTCAGCTGCACATGTCTTGAGCAGAATGGCTGGTATACCATCAGGACCACTGGCTTTATTCACATCTAAACGACACAATGTTCTCCATACCTCTCTGTTAGTGATGCGGATTTCAGGCATCGAAATACCGCAGTGAGGAAGATGTTCTGGAGAAGCATTGCCAGTGTCTAGATGCGAATTCTCAGCAAACAGAGAAGCAAATACATTCGCTTTCTCTGTTGCTGTGTGGGCCAGGGATCCATCAGGCTTCAGCAGAGCAGGCAGTGAGGGTTGGCAGAAGTTCGACTCGATCGCTTTGGCAAGAGACCAGAAAGCTCGACTGCCAGTTGGTCTGACAGAGAGCTTTTCGCCATTCTTAACGATCCGATCAAGACGAGCCTTCCGCAATGCCTTTTTATAGGACTTGGCAGCTTGGTTAAAGGCTCTCTTCTTTGTACTTACATCCGGAGTTTTGCGGCTTCGAGCATCAGCCCAAATGAGGTATGCCGAATGTTTTCGGTCATGTGCATGACGACATTCGGCATTAAACCATGGGCGAGCTTTGCCACCGATGGGTACGTCAGCAAAAGGAATAAAATACTCCATTGCCTGATGCACCACATCGGTTATAGCATCCGCGCAACTCGACGGATCCGAAGAAGAGAAGCAGACCTGCCGCCAAGGATAAGACGCAAAAAAGTGCCGCATCTCATCCCAATCTGCTGACTTGTATTTCCATACTCGCCTAACACCATGTGGTTCGAAAGCTGGTGGGGAATATGTAAATACAGATTTCACCAGACAGTGATCGGAGGTTCCCAAGGGGGACGTGACCTCTACACGATACCTGTCCGGATCAGTTGTCAGCAGAAGGTCCAGGCAATTGGCTGTATGGCCTACCACATCTGGTACCCTTGTCGCTTGCCTCACCAGCTGAAAGAGGTCCAAGGACAACGCAAAGTTCCGCGCTTCTCTTCCAGCATGGTCGGTCTTCTGGTACGGGAACAGCCAGTCCTGATGACAGGCATTAAAGTCCCCCAGAAAGACGAGCTGCGCCGAAGGGTACTGATACAGAGCCATATCTGCAGCCTCACTGAGATACTCAAATAAACGAGTTGTCTCCTGGTCACCGCTGTGCGAACGGTAGACACAGGAATACAGGATTTTTTCGTTTCCTGTGTCCACTAAAACCCATAGGGAAGAAAAAGTGGGGTCTTCAAGGTGACGGAGACGCTGAACACAGAGGTCGTTCCGCGCGTACACACTGACTCCGGCCCGTGAGCGAAAGTTGTGCTCTAACGAGTAACCGGGATAATCCAAGTATGCAGCGCTCAAAGGACATTGTATCTGCGTCTCCGTCAAAAAGAGCAAGTGCGGCTGCTCTGTCTCCAGGTGGTGGTGGACAGCTAAAAGATTTGAGTGCAAACCCCTGATATTAGTGAGGTGCACTTTATATGAGGAGGAGTGCAACCGCTGTGTAACCTTGTTCCTTTTTCTTAACTTTTTCATAAAAAAAAAAATATATATAAAAGTGAATAGGGATGGGAAATGGCAGTTGAACGAGACGGCACGTATCGAACCCGACGTCGAAATTGGTGATGTCTTGCCACTGGGAGGCTAGTCTGGAGACTGCGGGGACGCCCGAACCCCCCCAGGGATCGCCATCGGGCCTCCTCGTCTGGTCGCCAACCAGCACGATGGAGCCACCCTGGGATTTTTCACAGCTGGCGGGGCAGCCTTTCGTGGTTGGCTATCCCACTAATTGGGCCCCCAACTATCTGCGGGCGGCCAGCGGAAAGCCGTCGCTTCGGATCCCGCTACCCTCCTCGACTAGACACCCGACAAAACAAACACCAACCCGACGTCAGACCGGTTCGCCAACGCACCGCAACTGTTCAGACCCATTTCCCATAAACGGCTTCATCGAGCAACGTGCCGGAACACGACTAGGTCGCTTTGCGGCACGATTCTGCCCGATGGGTGGTAACTTTGCCGGCGACCGGATGTTATGATCTACCACCAAGAATTGTGTATAAAATAATTCTACAGTATTTTCGAATATTTAAAGAATGGTACACCGTGGGTATGAAGCGAGCGCTGCCAGGTTACTTCAAGATTTAGTCAGAGTATGTTTTTCTTGAGAGAAATTACAACTTATCTTTTTAATGGGGTATCAATGAATAAAGACTTCAGATTGAAATCCGATGCTAACAGTAAATCTTTTTAGAATCCAAACAATCATTAACAGATGTTTTTAGCAACTTTTGACAGTGCTTTTGTTAAAAATTGCCAAGGCAAATGCTAATATATTTGCCAAATGTACTCAATTTTTGTAAATTGACGGGTTAAATGACTTAAATGAAAATAAAGTTTTAATCACATAGTTCACTAGGAACGCTAGTCAGCGACTGGAAAAAATAATCAGGATCCAACTTTTCAATTGTAACTTTATATTTTGCTGAATTGAATAATCTAGGTAGACAGACCCTAGTAACAGTGGACGGATCCGATTCAGACTATGACGAAACAAGGTTGAGACTGTACTGAGGAATCGTAGTGCACGCTCCAGTGACGCGTCGTTATACTGGAATGTTTTCAATAATATGACATCGTAGTTATTTGTAGAACATGATTTATATTAGGTTACAATAACTGTAATTTATGACAAAGTATGTGTGATATGTAATGTATCCTTGCATCTCAAACAATCAAAATTTATGAGGATGGTAATTTAAATTGCAGAATAATGCACATATTTTTTATTTTCAGTTTTATAGAACTAATTTAGGTATGATATAAGGAGCCAATCTATATTGTTGGGAGTAAAATTTAAAATTTAACACTCTGAAGACGTTCATCTTATAATCCGTTACCCCAACCAGAGGAGAAATTGGACATCAGTGTATCTTATGCAAAATTATGTTCGGGTTTTTAATTTTCATCCGAAGATAGTCTTTCATTTTTCATCTTTCTTTGTTAATCTATCCGTTTTGATAAAGCTCGACAAGGTACTAATATTGAAACGCGGAAATTAATAAAATAATATTCTAGAAGGGTTAGGGTAAAAGGGAATCTATAATTAAATATTATAAAAATCTTTCCTAAATATTCGATAATATATGTTTATTTTTCTTAAGTACAAAAAAAATCGTTATAATTTAAAACATTTTTAACTTCAAAGAAGTATAAATACTTATATATGAATAATGTTGCATTTATACGTCATATTCTATGAAATTTTAAAATTATAGTGTTGGATCTTTAATGTTTAGACTATTATTACTCATTTTAATATTTCTTCACTACTTTGATCGCGTTTTTCATGCTAATCCATTTTATTCATTTATATGTATCTTTTCCGAATTGATGGACTGAAATTCACTAGAGATCAATTGTGTACGTCAAATGCAAGAGCCCGGAGGGCCTTTTTTGATACTATTCTAATCGAAATAAGCCCTTCAAAACGAAATACACTCCCTAGCTTAAAATCAAAGGTAGAAGGGTTTCAAGCGCAGCATGGTTTGAGAAGAACTACACAATATTTTAGCCGGATAGTTTTTATGTGTTATCAAAGTTTCACGGACGTCAATATTTTGAAAGCATTTACGAATAATGAGAACTAGGGCAATCAATTTGGTGAGAAGGCTTGTTTTGCTTTGTTTTATTAAAACTATAAATTGCACAAATCGTTTCCAGTAAAACAACCAGTCACTGCTAGTAATATTACGCAGATGACCTAATCGTTACGTAGACGACCAGTTTCTGTTCAGCTGTGAGATTCATTATTTCTGTCCATAGTCCGATACACTAACATTCGACTAGTACTAAGCGGATGGAGAGTTTGAACAATTGCTTATGAGTTATTGTGCAATGCTATCACAATAATTTCACCCTTTATTACGAAACTCCAATATTGCCAATTATATCATTGCTTATAATAATAATGATCCTCAATGTGATATGAATGGGTCAAAATTGCGTAGCTGTGGTTTGTCTATGGTTCTTTATAATTATGTATTAGAAACTTTGTGCTATTTTAATTTCTTAAGCCTAAACTTTGTATACGGCAGAGATAGAAAAAGTTATAATAAACAACTATCTTCTTCTCACTTTATTGCAATTTCTTAAATTTAATTGTACTCAATAATATTTGTTTATTAACATACCGGTTTTTTTTGTTTTTTTAATAAAATAAAATAATAATCTTCTATAAAACAGAGCCCAAATTAATTATGTTAATAAAAGAGAACGACACTTTCGTTTTTTTCTTGTTTATTTGACCAGTAAGAAAAAAAGATTATTTTTAAGAGATTATGCCCTTATGAGTACTTGAACCAGAAGAGGGAATTTAACACACACGCACTCTTTTAAAGTTACAATTAGTATACAGCTTTTTAAAAGGATTACTAACTAGTCTTAGTAATCATATATTGAAATGCTCTATACCTATAATATTTTTACCGAAATTATTATGTCATACATCAAAGCATATAAATCAATGAATCTAATATTTTGTTAATTCTTTCAACAAAATATAAAAAATTGCATGTATCAAACATTTTTCAATATACTGCTTTTAATCTATATGAGTCTTTCTGTATTTATCATAGATATCTTTCCAAAATTGATAAGATTCATGGTCAGGCATCGAGCCCATTTTCAGCTCACTGTCGATGTATAAAAACTTCATGTCATCTTTAGAACTAGGTATCCATTTCACTTCAAAATTCATGGAAGGAGGGGTAGGGTTTCTGAAAAAAAAAAATAATTAGAATTCATTTAGATGCACCAATTCTTTTTGGTTATAAATATTTTACCATTTTTAGGAGACATTTATCTGTTTATGAATTTATCTTACCCATATTTAGCAAAATTGGTCCATAATGTTGTCATATAGTTAATAATTTTTTTATCTTCACTATTAAATACTGGAGGGAGAAGCATTCCACTAAATAAATAAAAAATATCATCGGCGTGACTTGCCCCTGGCTCACTATTATAACCACTCCGTAATTTCATATAATTTCTTTGGCCAGAATAATTGAAAATATAGTTATATACTTTTGAATGCGTATTATTTAGTAACGATTCACTCTCAAAAATGGCTGGCACCTCAAAATATAAATGTGTATAAAATTCTGATACTTTTAATATATGATTCATATTTATTTTATCTTTACCAAAGTAGAATTTTTCCACTTCTTTAGATACCAAAAATCCTTCTTCATCAGATGAAAAACGCAAATCCGACGCAAACAAATACCGTCCATGCCTTGTTGATAGCGTTTCATTGGTATCACCAGCTATTAAAAGAAACCCTTCTCTACTTGTTGTTCCATAAATGACGTCTATGTCTTTCGGTTTATTTTTAAATATATTAAAAGGCAAATCGGTAATAATTGTTTCTACTCCTGGGATATTATACTCAACACATGGCAAATGTAGTAGTTGAGTATCAAAAAATAGACCCAATGGTTTCTTTGCTACTAAAGCAGTTACTTCTTGGTAAGTCATTTTAGAAAAAACATTATATAATTCCATGGGCTTTTCTGTGTTATAGCCAGCTGATTTAGCTAAGAGGCTGGCAACCCAAATAGGGTTTCTATTGATCGACCAATTAGAAACAGATGTTCCACTTTGAATAATCGCTTTCTTGAAAAGGCCAGTTGTAGATTCACTTATTAACAGTAGAGATACTGATGTAGCTCCAGCACTTTCTCCAAAGATTGTGATATTTTCAGGATCGCCTCCGAATGCAGCTATATTTTTTTTTATCCATCTCAAAGCTGCTAATTGATCCTTGATTCCAGCATTTCCTGGTGCTTCTTTAATTCTTAAACACAGGAATCCGAGGATACCGATACGATAATTAAAGGTTACTAAAATAACGCCTTTTTCAACTAAATAATCTGGACCATATAAAAGTTTACCACCGCTTCCCATTACAAATGCTCCCCCATGAATATAAACCAAAACTGGAAGAGGTCTTTTGGTCGTAGAAGGAACGTAAATGTTAACTTTTAAACAATCTTCGGTTCCAATCACTCCAAGAATAGAATTTTGTGGACATGAGAAAGTTTCATCGACGGCTTTGTAAATGCCTGTCCATGACGGTGGCGGGCCTGGGGCCTAAAAATCATAATTAATTTTATTTTTTTTTAAGTTCTATATACCTTTATACAATAATCCTGACAAACTTTTTAACAATCACAAGATTATAATAACAACATATAGTATTTATATACCAATCACAATTATATATTTTTTAAGTAATTGAAAGTAAAAAATAACACGTAGTTAAGTATATTATGCAGACATCAAAAATAAATTTTGAGTTACTTATCTCTATTCTACTTCATTTTGTTTGTTAAAAAAATACAGAAAAAATAAACTATATTATTATTATAATACGTTCAATAATTTTAATAAACTGCTTTTATAAAAACATTACATGACCTCCCCGAAAATGAACTAACTATTTTTTTTCTTTATTTATTTGTATCTAAATCTAATAACAGTATTCCATTTTAAAGAAAAATAAAATAATATAATCAGAACTAATATTTAAAAACATCGTTAGAGCAAATTTTAAAAGAAAAGTTATAATATTTTTGATATTACCTACTACATTGCTAAAGTAATCAATCTATTAGTCAATTTATCTTCGATAAACTATAACCTGTAATAAGAAACCATAGATTATAAATGACAAAATCTTTTGTTTCCGGACAATGTTTATCTCTATTGTCTTACCCTAAATCGCGTGGTATTGTTTGCGGTTGCATAAGGTATTCCGACATATTGATAAATTGATCCATCTCTATTAGTTTTACCAATCAAAATCCCTTGTTCAATTTTAACTTTTGGAGCCGGTTCGTCTACTAAATTGACTGCTATAAAAGTTATCAATAGCAACTTTATCCTATACTTATATGTTTTTAAAAGTACCATGTTCGCTTTAACCTAACTTTATAAGAACATTATCCTGTCTAAAAAAGAATTCAACAGAGATATTAAAATATGAGCCTCAAGCAAAATCACAAACACAACCGACATGCGTGCGCATTTACTTCTGACTGACGTAATTTTCTATGACTTATAATGTTCAAGGATAATGCTGTCATGTTTATAGTAATTGTAAATACACATTTATATGATAACTGTTATATAATTGATATCTTCTTCATATATCTTATTATCAGTATAAACAATTTTATAAGAAAATATGAGTAACAGATAATGGTATCTGTATTTAAACCTGGCCTGAGTCAGGAATATTTAAACATTCCTGTTTGTGTGTGTTTAAATATTCCTGGCTTCGTAGTGCACCTAATGGTATTCATATATTATTATTTTCAATATTTCTGTACATTCACTTTGTGTTCATTATTTATATGTTAATGTAAATTTATTGTTAAGGATAAAATAAATGCATTTAGTGATTTTGTTTATTAGTTAAATCTTTATTTTATTTATTCATTTTATCTATACCACGTGAAAAAAATGCCGTATTAAATATACTTATTACTATTTTATGTAAAAGAATACATAAGCACCCTCCGCAAAGATGAAAGAGACTTAGATAATTGTAAATTCGTCCTACCCATTAGGCTAATATAAAATGCTACCCTTGGCTCCTCGAGAACTAAACAAGCCGTTTTATCGTGGCGTCGCATGTCCAAAATTTACTTGAATAAATTACGCAAAAGGCGCAAACTGTTGAATTTTAACCCGACGCCGCGCGTGACCGGCCCGAAACCGACCCGCGCAGAATTTTAAATTTTTTATTCATTTCACATACATTTCGAGTTTGGTTACAAGAATTATTTTTTCTTTTTAAGTTTTCATACGTATCTGACTGTCACTGTAATAGTTTTCACGCCCCTATTTTATGAATTTCTTAAGTTATAGGTACTATTCCTTATTTCTTGGAAGTATTAAAATGACACATTTGACTTTACCTTGACATACTATGTTTATTTGTTATGTATGTTCATTCACTTCTTCTATTATATGTTATCTTGTTTATTACCGATAAGCGCAAGTATTTTTGCTACGATAAACATTCTTATCATTATTTGATAGTGGTAGCTTCCAAGTTATCAAACACTTACGATATATAAATGACTAGAATGATATATGAATGATCCATGTATACTATAATGTACCAATGTACTTAGGAGTCAAATGAAATAGGTTACGAAATTACAAATTATAAAATTATCCATTAGAGATATTCAATTATATAATCCTTTTTTATATTCTACAAGTAAAATAAAATGTAAAGCAATAGAAATCATAATTTCTTAAAATCTACATAATAGACAATATCTGAACTCATGTAGAAGTTTACCGGACTAGTGAAGCAGAGAAATGAAGGCCATTGATTTCCAGCTGGACATTTGCATCTGAGATGGAAATGCAAATTCAGATATCGTCTCAAAAACTAATCTTCAAAGTGCTAAATGTAAGAGTTTCAGTGATGGAAACAAAAATTATCAGAATGACTATACTTTTTAATACGCTTTTATTAGCTTGGGTTGTATGTATCAATGTATGTATGTAACGGAATCTTCGAGCTTAATTTTCACCAGGTTCCAGCGATCCGATTAAATTGAAACTTTGCACACGTATCAAGGACCGATGACAATGCAATAATTTGATAAAAGTTTCCCAAAAAAAAAAAAAATAAAAAAAAAAAAAAAAATAAAGAATAGTTTAAAAAACTAAAAAAACACGCTTTTATTGCTAACCGAACTAAAAACTAGAAAATAATTTTTAATGACAAAGAGTATAAAATTACAGTAGTAGAATTTTATATTAAGGACATTCACTATGATTAATTGTTCGATCTTCTACTACTGTAATTTTTTACTCTTTGTCATTAAAAATTATTTCACATTAAGAAATCAGTAACTTAATATAAGTTAAATTTGACAATTCTACATTAACTGAAGTTTTGTAAAATTTTAAAGTAAAAAAATTCTACTTGCGCAATGGCCTACGCAGAAGCTCATGTCGGGGTGTTTAAACCTGCCCGTACAAGTTAATTCTTGCAACTTATACATTGGACGGTTACTAACTATCCGCCGCCGCTTGAGCCTATGTAATCTAACACATTCTATATTCTTTTTTCTTGCGTTGCCGAGATATATATGGAAAGGTGAAACATTTAGAGCAACACAATCGGCATGGGTTAAAGTTGCACCGTACAGGTTATATATTAAAATTTCTCTTTAAAAATACATTTGAAAAAAGCCGCTTATTGTGATCAAAAGTCGCTTATTGTTATCGAGTTAGAAAGGTACAAATGTTATTTATAGCAATATTTATTACTAAGGTAATCCTCATTCAAAAATCCTTTTGTTTGAGTTTACAATCTTTACCTATTGTACAAATTCCGACCTTCCGATTAAAAGTTTCTCATTTTTCAAAAGGAAAAGAACACCTGGTCCCTTTCGTTAATTACCTTTTAGAAAACAATTTAGCGATGGTCCTGCATTTGTCTATAAAAGGCTTGAAAATTCAAATTTCCCTCAGTTCTCCTCAAACTACCGATAGAGTTGAAGTAATCGTATCTGAGACAGTTTTTGAAACATTTTTTGAGTTTCATCGTTCGAAGTGCTTAACTAAAATTAAAGTCATGCGTAAACGCTGAGATTATACGAATGAAGAAAAACAACAAATTCTCGAAAAGTACGATCAATTACCGAAAATAAGTCAACGTGATGCTGCGATTCAACTGGAATTTCTCAATCACTCCTGTGTAAATTTCTAAAAAACAGATCTGAGATCGAAATATACTATAGAGTACTTAGATCATTTATTATGTGCACTAAAATCCCCCAACAAGCATGAAAAAGTACCATCCGCATAATGTTATCATTCGGCTGAAAGTGATCACAATAAGCGGCGTCTACTGTAGAATGCCAACTTTGATACTTTTCGTACAATCTGAAAATTTTATTTATCACAAAACAAAGAGTTCATGTAACGTTCCAGCATCGCTATAAAATGTACAGCACAATTTTAGCATATGTCGAGCGCTAAATTTTCACTCAATTTTGAACCACCCAATCCAATATAAGGTGAGAAACGTGCCGAGGGATGAATGGCAGAGGGTGTTTAAAAATGTCATGTCGCTAGCGTCGAATTCAGGGCACCAGGCTGAACCTTGTCTAATTTAAGCCTTACCCTTCTATCGGGCCTCTGGGAGGGTTGACCGTTTAATTGTCCGTTACTCGTGGGAACAAAAATGACACTTGAAAATACAACACAAAAAAAGAGGAGAGTGGCGGAAAAGAAAACACTTGAAACTACAACACAAAGAAAGAGAAGATTGGCGAAAAAGAGAAGAAAACTGGAAGAAAATCTTTCAGAACTGACGAATGTTCAAGTGGGCGAGAGGAAAAACGAAAGGCGGCTATATATGAAACAATATAGAGCCTTACAATCAGAAATTGACAGATCGGCTCGATTACAGCACATGCGGCAACATAACGCTGAATATCCAGCCTCTCAGTCAGAAGAAGACAGAGCGGCTCGATTACAACATATGCGGCAACATAATGTTGAATATCGAGCCTCACAGTCAGAAGAAGACAGAGCGGCTCGATTACAGCACATGCGGCAATATAATGCTGAATATCGAGCCTCAAAGTCAGAAGAAGACCGATCGGCTCGATTACAGCACATGCGGCAACATAACGCTGAATATCGAGCCTCACAATCAGAAGAAGACAGAGCGGCTCGATTACAGCACATGCGGCAACGAACCGCAGAGTCGAGAATAATGAGTAGGGCCAGTATAATTGGCTTCATGCAATCAATTAACACGTTCTGTGACAAGATCTGTGAAGTTTGCACTAAACGGTGCTATCAAAATCAGATCTCTAAATGGATTGTAGATACTAAATCGGCACCATATTTGCCTAGCGAATTAAAACAAAGAAATTGCCTGATCGTCTGTAAACGGTGCAAGAGTCATTTGAATTCAAAGAAAAATCTTGCACCTTCTAGATCTTATTGGAATAATTTGGACCCAGGATCCATTCCAAATGTAATTGCGGAATTATCACAAGCCGAACAACGGCTAATTTCACGCATTATTCCATTTATAAAAATTATCAAATTAAGTGGCGTATTTGGGCAGTATAGTTTTCGTGGCCAAGCGGTATTGTTCGCACAAGATGTTTTTGAAGTTACCGAAAACCTTACGAACATGTTACCAAGAACCGCAAATAATGCTGGAATAGTTGTCATAACTGAGCGTTTAGAGAATATTAACGTAACACGACAGTTTTCAATATCTAAACAAAAAGCATATGATGCACTAAATTGGCTGATTTTGAACAATCCACTCTACAAAGATGTCACTATCGATCAGAACGCTGTAATTGAAGAAAATGATATTATAAGAGTAGAAGAAGCACCAATTGAGATTGCTGTAGAAACCAATAACGAACCTACTGAGAATGCTAATGCTTACAAGGAGATCAGCGACTCCTCGAGAATTGTACGTGCTTCATGGCATCAAGGCAACGATCTCATATTCACATCAGGATTCGCAGGGGTACAATGTTGTGCAATGGCATTAGCAAACATTCTCCGAGCCTGCATATTTTCACCACAATATTGGTCTACGAACATCCTTAATCTAAATCTGATAACAGGTGACCAAATCTACAGCAATATAAGATTTCAAACTGAGAGAAATTTAGCGGCTTATCCTATAGAAAACGATGGATACCTATCAGTACGAAATTTTACAGTTATTCAAGATGACTTGGTCGCATTCGGCAAAAGATTTCAGATCACTTTTGATGAAGAACCAAGTATATTCGGAAGCTTGAATGACAAATCAAATAAAGGAAACTTTGGAAGTACTCTTCGTCAAGGTTTGGAGGATCTGTTCATGGTGTATAACGCAGGCATACTAATAACCGATGGTCAATCATTTGGAGTAATGCATTATGTTAACAAGTATTACTTCAGTAACTCACATTCTTGTGGCCAAAAGGGATCTAAAGCAAACGACAACAATGGAAAAGCTTGCGTTATTGAATGCGATAATTTTGACGAGTTTGTGAGGATATGTAAACGTACAACAGGCAGCAAAAATGTACAATTTACTCTTGATTACATCAACGTCGAAATCTTGGATATACATGATGATTCTGAGGAGGTAGAAATTCAGCAGAGCCCTGAAAAGGTAGCAGTAGCATCCCAAATAATTACTTCCCAACAGAATTTAACTGATCAAACTATCCCACTGCAGACATCAATGATGGCACCGATTGATGTAATGCCTCCTAATGTGGAAGATGAGATACAGGTCTCACGAAAACTTAATGAAATTACCCGCAAGACGAAAGATAATATCGTAAATGTCGGCCATGAACTGAAAGCAGAGGAATTTGCCTGGTTCTTTTTGTTTCCTTACGGGAAGAATGGTTTCGCAGAAAAGAGGCCTGTTAAGATTACACCATTAGACTACTATCAGTCTAGAATTTTGGGAAGTGACACAAGATTTCAACGTAACGATTATCTCTTCTATGCTTTATCGTTCTTTGAATATTATCGCATCAAAAGTACTATATCAGCATGCGGTAAAAAAATTGTTAACCAAGAAGGCGCAGTTGAAGATGTCCATCTTTATCTAAAGAATTTGAGAGGTTCTGCAGCCTATTGGAGATCAGCCTTAAACGAGCTATTAGCTCAAATCAGATGTATAGGAGCCCCAACGTATTTTGTAACTTTTAGTTCAAATGATCAGCGAAAGGCTTTGTTAATAGCCGATGGTAAACCTGACGTTGATCCAAATACACTTGACATTTATGAGACTCAACGACTCATTGAAAAGTACCCAGTGATTTTGAGTCGACATTTCATGATCAGAGTAAATGCTCTAATGAAATTCATTCAAAATAATGATGAGGTATTTAGCGGAAAAGTAAAAGACTTCTGGTGGCGTATTGAGTTTCAAAATCGTGGTAGTCCTCATCTTCATATGGTAGTTTGGATCGAAAATCATCCAGCATTTGATACAGAAGAAGGAAAACTTTTGCTTGATCGTAACTGCTGGTGTAAAATTCCTACAGAAGAAGAAGATCCAGAGCTCTTCAAACTCGTAAAAAAATGCCAAATTCATCGGCATACATAAACTTGTACAAAAAATAATACCTTTGTAAGATGTCGATTCAATTTTCCACGTCAAGAATGTGCCGAGACACGAATAATATCACATTCTTCTGATGATTTTCTCCGTAATGGAGGTAGAATTTGCTTACTTAAACGTCGTAAAGAAGATGCTTGGGTAAATAATTACCATCCAGAGTTATTAAAACTGTGGACAGGTAATATGGACATTCAACCGTGCGGATCAAACGAAGCAATAGCATACTATATTGCAAAGTATCTATCAAAAGCAGAACCTGAGGGTGTCGATGCTGGAATTGCACAGGCTATACAACAAATCCAACGCGAAGAGACTGATCTTTCACGCAAACTCTTCAAGATATGTATGAAGATTCTTCGTGAACGACAAGTATCAGCTGCAGAATGCGCATATCGGCTTTGTCATATCCCATTACGAAACAGTTCACGAAATTGTGTTTTCCTGAATACAAGGAAGCCAGAACAGCGTTACCGAGTATTGCAATTCGATAGAAGCGGACACGCAATTGGCTACTTTAGCAATATCTTTGAAAGATATGAAAAACGTCCGTTACAACATCCTGACTACGATTTTGTGAATATGAGCCTTACAGAGTTTGCTATGTTGTTTGAACCTCATTTTCCGAAAAAGGTAAGTGATACCGAGGAAAGTGTAGATCATGATGCCTATGAAAAACAAGCAAACATACGTCGTCCACTCATTACTCTGTTGGATGAGAGCAAGATGGTTGTGAGAAATGTTCCTGCAGTTGTCAGAGTGCCATACTTTATAGCAGCTTCGGATCCAGATAACTTTTCCTACAGCTTACTCCTTCAATATATGCCTTATCGTTCGGAAACTGAATTACCCGAAGGCTTTGATAACGCAAAAGAAGCTTTCTTAGCTCGAGAGAGTCGTTTAAGGGAAACAAGTAGACATATGTGCCAACATCGAGAGCGGGATCAACAACTTGAAAACGCATTCAACCAGATTCATGCTTTCGAAATTTTAGAGCAGCCAGAGATTATAAATCCTGAAGTGGAAGAGGAAGAGTTACCAGAGACAGAAATGACCAATGATCAATTCCAAAGAGCGCAAAATGCGATGAATGTTGATCAAAGACAATTGCTAATTCTTATCACAGAGAGTATTAAGAATCAACTTAATGGTGATATGAAACGAGAGAAAATTTTCGTAACTGGTGGAGCAGGCACCGGGAAAACATTCACTTTTAATCTATTAAAAAACCATGTGAACCGATGTTTTGGAAAATCGGTCGTAAAAGTTGGTGCTCTCACTGGAGTTGCAGCACGGTTGATCGGTGGCACTACACTACACCGTCTGCTGAAACTACCAGTACAAAAAGATGGAGTAATTGTGAGTATGCCACTTCTTACTGGTAATTATTTGAGAGGAATGCGACAATTATGGCAAAATGTGGAGTTTCTGTTCATAGATGAAATTTCTATGGTACCTTATGAGATGCTTTGTATGATCGACTCTCGTTTGCGACAGCTGAAAAATCCAGACGATTGTTTTGGTGGTATAAATGTGATACTCTTTGGTGATTTAATGCAATTACCACCTGTCCGAGGGCATCAAGTTTTTCAGCAACCAGAACATATGAAGCCAGCTACACATTTGTGGCGACAGTTCCGTCTGGTTGAACTCAGACAGAACATGCGTCAACAAGGAGATACGACATTTATAGATGTGCTTAACGCCCTTAGAGTTGGAGAAATGACGTCTAGGCAACTTAAAATCCTTCTCGAAAAAGTTTCAACAGATGCAACTAATGAATTCTCGATTGAAAAGGCATTAAGAATTTACCCAACGAATGATCAAGTTGCTAGACATAACGAAAAAGTTCTCCAAAGTTTTGAGAATAAAGGGACTGTTATTAATACAATAAAAGCACAAGACCAACTCATTGATGCTACTCGAAATCTAGGTAACACGGACTTAGATTCTGTGATCCCTAATGATATTAATAAAACCGGAGGTCTTCCGAAAGTACTGAAAATATTCGTAGGGGCTAAAGTGATGTTAAGGTCAAATATTGACGTGGCGAAAGGTTTAGTAAATGGCAATATGGGTTTCATCACTGAAATTATCTGGCCAAATTTTCGCAGAGACCAACTATACGCGGAAGACATCCCGTCAGTACGTATTGATTTCGGTTCAGATGGCGTGCACATAATTAAACCGATATCGATACAGTTCCCGGCGAAATACAGCTATGGGACTGCCGAGAGACGAATGTTACCGTTAATTCTGAGTTGGGCTTCAACCGTCCATAAGATGCAAGGTTGTACAGTTGATCATGCAGTTATTTATCTAGGCTCGCGATTGTTTGCTGCTGGACAAGCTTATGTAGCACTTAGTCGTGTAAGATCTTTGGACGGTATTCGGATTGAAGAACTTGATTGCTCTAAGTTAACAGGAAAAACCCCGTGCAATAGTGAAGCTTTAAATGAAATGATTAAATTACGAAATGATTCGTAAAAAATTTTAATACCCTAAATCTTCAAAAAACTAATTAATGAATTAGACTTATTCTTAAGAGACTTCAACAGTAGAAGTACTAAGGGTCTATTGACAACTTAACGACGTCAATCTGGATTTTTCCATTAATTGGGAGGTAAAACTAACCACAATGATGAAAGTAAGTCCCATTGAACCGTGAAGGCGATTGATTTCGGATCAATGCCCGTTGATCAATCATACGGAGACCACTGAGTGATTCTTTCTAAAAAAATCTAAGTAATGAAATGATTTCTCAATTTATGAGTTTGTCACAGACTAAAAAATAAAAAATAAACAATAGTTTAAAAAACTAAAAAAAACACGCTTTTATTGCTAACCGAACTAAAAACTAGAAAATAATTTTTAATGACAAAGAGTATAAAATTACAGTAGTAGAAGATCGAACAATTAATCATAGTGAATCGCCTTAATATAAAATTATAATAAAATTTAAGTTATTAACAGAATAATTCAATTCTGAGTAAAAAGCGTGGGGTGCTCGATATTTAAGGTATTACAATCATTCTATTAGCAACTATCTATGAGAGGATAGTTATGAATCACAGTAAAATGCACCCCACGATTTTTACTCAGAATTGAATTATTCTGTTAATAACTTAAATTTTATTATAATTTTATATTAAGGCGATTCACTATGATTAATTGTTCGATCTTCTACTACTGTAATTTTATACTCTTTGTCATTAAAAATTATTTTCTAGTTTTTAGTTCGGTTAGCAATAAAAGCGTGTTTTTTTAGTTTTTTAAACTATTGTTTATTTAAAGTATATTATAAGTAACCTGAATTCTTAAACTATGTAAGTGTTCTGTATATTAAAAAGTATTACAATATTATTGATATTTATAGTTATATTTTTATTTTCATAATTATATATTTTTATTTTGTATGTTGTATATTTTAAAAACCTACGAAAAAAATCAATATATATATATATATATATATATATATATATATATATATATATATATATATATATATATATATATATATATATATATATATATATATATATATATATATATATATATATATATATATATATATATATATATATATATATATATATATATATATAGAGTTAAATAAACGACTTTATCTATAAGGCAATTTTTCATTGTTTTTTAACTTTGTTTTTAAACATTCTATATATATATATATATATATATATATATATATATATATATATATATATATATATATATATATATATATATATATATATATATATATATATATATATATATATATATATAGAATGTTTAAAAACAAAGTTAAAAAACAATGAAAAATTGCCTTATAGATAAAGTCGTTTATTTAACTCAAATGGCACTAGGTTTGAATCGATAAAAGAAATAAGTTGTTTAATTAATTTAAAATACATTATTGATTTAACTTTTACAAGCCAATTATAGGTCAGCAAATTATAGATGTTGGTTCAGAACTGTAAACGCGAAATTGTTAGTATAAAACACTAGTGGAGCATCCAGCCCACTTTAGCACGTACGGGTTCACTTTGTGTTTTTTTAAAACACCCAAAACTCGTTTCATTTCGACGTTTCGCTCGAACATGAGGGTTAATATTGGCGCAATTATGTTCTCTTTAATGAGAAAACGTAAGCTTATGCAAGTAGAGGAAATGAGTTTTGTTTCTACCCGACAAATACGTTTTATTTTCAAAATCTTCCTCTAATTATCGACATTTAGTTCAGATTGATATTATTATTGATTATTATAATGTTAAAATGTTAATTTATTATTACAAGGTTAATATAAAAATAGATAACCTCAGTTTCCTAGCTGCACTCACACAGCTCATACCATATTCTCTTCTTAAAATATGAACCCACCAAAATCTATCCCATAAACTAAATCGCCGTTAAATATTCCCTTCTAGCATCATATTTTAGTATACAATAAGAAATTCTATCGAAGTACACCGTATCAATACATGTACAGAAACGACGTCTGCATATAAAATGTTCACAATTTCCACCCGCTTAATAAATCACCGTGTAAAAACTCTACACTTCAGTTCACCTAAGACAATAATAAATTTAATGTTAGCGACACGTTGTCATTTTATCTGAGACGTTGATTGATCATTTTCAAGTCTTTTACATTTCATTCATTTATAACTTCAAGCTCCGCGACCTATTTAGCTCTGATATTCTCTGTTCATTTTTTTGGGGATTACGTTAAGAGAGTTTAAAGATAAATCTTAATATATCATAACGTAAGCTTTGTTTTTTCGAATGAAGGATAATCTCTCTTTATGTAATTTAAAATGAGGCATCTTTCAAGATATAAGGAGAGTTCTGTCGGGAATTGATTAAAATAAATAGTTAGTGTATCACTAATTTTAACAGTAGTTATTGTAAGAGTGATTGTATTAAATGTGCGGTAGAGATCTTAAATCTAGGATATCACAAAATGAACTTACATAACGACATGACGTTCAAGGGTCGATGTAATAATAATATATTGAGCTATGAGACGTTACACGTTCACGGATTCTTAATGACAATATCCTGTGAAAAAGTTTAATTTATCTAAGTCAATACATATCTTATAAAGATTTTGAATTAAAACAGAAATGTACTTTTTATTTTTATTTGAGCTGATTTACTTCATGACTTTGTAACTTTGGGTAGTTGGTTCAAATTAGCGTGAACTGATTTCAAAATCCATCAGACTTAAAAAAAAAACAACATTATCCTATCACTAAGTGCTTGGGAACTTTAAATTTATTCCGATAGATACCACAGAGATGCAGCGAGCAGAATAATTCAGGTTACTACTTGCTGCTCAATTGAGATGCGAAGGTCGATTCCTCTAAAATATCTAACATGTAAGGATCTGTGGTGAATATAAAAATATGTTTAACCTATTTCATTTTATTTGAGACTTGTGACAAGTAATGTAGAGTTTAAAATATAGTTTTATATAAAATAAAACTATATTTTTATAAAATTTTATAGTTTTATATATAATAATTTAAATATAGCCAAGAATATATTAGATTAAATAATATCCAATATATATATATATATATATATATATATATATATATATATATATATATATATATATATATATATATATATAGTATATATAAGTATATATATATATATATATATATATATATATATATATATATATATATATATTGGATATTATTTAATCTAATATATTCTTGGCTATATTTAAATTATTTGAAAAACTAAATGTCTGTATTCATGCATTGTAGAGATAGTTACAAAAGCTCCATTGGTATTGAGCCTCTTTTGTTCCTCGATAATGCTAGATACTATAAGAAATTTCAAGTTACATAACATCTTGTTGCGTACATGATATGCCATATATACAGGGTTATTTGAAATTAGTCCACCACCTCTTTCAGGCAGCCTCTCTACAATGAAAATAACATTTGTTCTACGACTTTTTAGAAATCTTGATAAACAACACAGAAGTAACGAAACAAAAAAAATTTTACTTCCTCGGTTAATCATTACTCTGTATTTTGTAAGAAGTATAAATAAAGGTCGTATATATGTAAAGTATATATCTAGCCCTTCACGAAATTCGTAAGGTACCACGCACCTAATATTATAACTTTTTTTTATTTTGTTTTATTTTAAATAGTATTGTAATAATTACCCAATCGTCGTATTGTGTATTTAAATCTTACATTTATGATGTATAAAATTGTTAACAATTAATCCATACTCAAGATTTATACTGACTTACAATGTCCAAAGTTTTCATTTTACCAAAGAAATTTAAAAAGGTACAAAAAGAAAAACAAAAAAATAACACAGTCAACCGTAATCAAAAATCAACAGTAATAACAAAACAATTCTGTACTCGAATGAGTAATACATACTACGACTTCCCACGCTTTTTTCTTAGCCGGTCAAATTAAAGCCAATTTTACACTTCGCGAGACCTACCTAGCTACCTACTAGGTATCTACAATGAATTAAAATGAAATGACAATTTATCTAGCAACTCGTCCGCAGTCTAAATATAGGAATATAATTATAATACAGTAATCTGCTATTGCATAACTCTAATAAAAACTAACAACACTAAAATTACCCAACACTTGAAAAATAAACTGACATAAATGCAGACTTAAAATTTCCACGGGGACCTCTCAAGGAAACCTCCCGTTTCCAACATTTATTTATGGTACAATTTATAAGAAAAAGCAAATTATTAATATATTATGTTTTCATTTTATATAACATCTACTACTATATTATGAACATAACATGTCCTTTCAATAAGTCAAGCAAATATCTGGTAAAGCACACCATCACGGCTAAAATTGGATTAAGCGATACAAAATTCCTTACTCTCACGGTTGTTAACAATTGAAGTGTTTTTTTCAAAAAATGAATCCCCCTTTGCGCTATTAAGAATCATTTAAAATTATTAAAAAATAAATTACTTAAAAATCACACTGTCAATCACTATTTACATAGGTGAATGTATAAGATGAATCATCACTATTTACATAGGTGAATGTAATCACTTAAGAATAGAAACTCTGTAGGAAGAGTGATTGTGATTGATTATGACACAATTAGTTATGTATTTGACACTTACGTTCCAATTTTAAGAGTTACTTACAGAGTTAATTTTAGAGCCTTCTAGCTGCTTAGAGATATCCTCAACACCTAACAATACTTATTCGTTATGGAAATATCGTCTATTTACTCGTATAACAATAGTAACTAACAATGTTATGTATAATATAAACTTTTTATCTCAGTTTTTTATACCAAACACCATACACAAGAGCTCCGTACTCATAGCTCCGTCTAGTCACAGAGAAACATTCGCAACTAGGGCCCTTAATGTGTGATAATTAAGAACTATTTTCGCGTGACATATCATAAGACTTTGAAACTTTCTATGCACTGCTGGATTGAGACGTTCTTACGCTGCAAATGTTTCAGCTTTGAAAGTTGTCCGCGAAATTAAACTGCAAAAAGGAATTATGAAAAATTTACATTTATTCTGCTTATAGTGAGTAATACTTAAGAGACCATAATTTTCTTTATATTTTATTTCAACGAGTGTTTGATATAACTTCAATGAAAATCATTAAACAATAATTGTTTTACTTAAAAAGATTCAGTAAACAGAGGCACATACAAAAAGTGTGATGAAAGAATTCATATTACCATGAAATCTCTAGGACATCCTTTTATGATATATATTAATCGGTCGTATACTAATACATTTTCGTACATTCATATCCTAATATTAATACGTAATGCAAAAACTTTGCACTCTTTTTACACCATATACGTGAACAGTAAAGTATGAAATCTGGCACTGTTGAAGTTTATATCAGAAACAAGATATTGTTAAAAAAATATTGGAAGTGCAGCGAATCGATCAACGATCTATCTAATCAGTCTAAATATCAATGAATACTATTGAAGGTGTAAACTTTAATGTGGTAATTTCGGAAGAGTTGGAATTAAGACGTAATAAGCACGACGTAATGGACGATGAGAGTCTAATACGTAACTGTGAGTTTGTTTTTTCTGATGAGAAGAGTGATAATTCGAAAAAGTTATTGCTTACGCCCGCTAAGAAAGTAAAAAAAAATAAGAAGAGATGTGCTTATTGGAGACGGACTTTATGACGGTTGGACCTTGGTTTATCCAGGTAAGTTGCAGGATCTTTTTATTGGAGTCTTCCTGTGAAAAGTTTAAAGAGGAGGAGGAGAAGATTTCACTGTTAAAATAAAATGTAAATAAGCAGAACATTTGAATATATTAAAAGTAATAGACAAGAACTTAGGTTTATTATGAAAAGAAGAAATCCTTTCAATGTTTTTAGATTATTTGTTTCTAAAAATAAATTGCATGTTTATCTTAGTGACGGTTTATGGACAGAAGATATTATTACATTTCGACGTTTTATCATCTTCAAGAATTCATCATAAGCTTCACGGACTGTGTACGGAAATTATGCAAAAGGTATAACGTCATCGAACTACAGGAGACCTGGCTCTGGCCCTATGAACTACCACATTTGGTAAGCTTGAATGATACTTTTGCCCACACTGGCCATTCATACATAGACAAGGCAGTGGGAGTCGTCAACGGGAGGTCTTTTGGTGGAGTAATTGCCTAGATCGCAATACAAATTGTGCATGATAACCATTCATTATTGTTTTTTTCAGTGTATATGTCATTTCATAATAAATAGAGTGATAGTTTGGTAGAATAGAGTTAATGTATCGGTGAAAAGTGCGCAACAACTGGAAGCATGAACGAAGAATCGGTTATTATGGTGGGTGATTTTAACGCTTATCCTGTTGGAAGTTTTTTGAGAAAGCTTCTTAGTACATGTGCCGAGCAATCATGGTATTATATGGACTATGAACTTTTACCTTATGACAGTCATGCATTCGTCTGTCAGGCTAGTGGTTCTCAGCGGTAGTAAGGTTATATAGTAAGAATCAAGTGCAGCGAGAAGCTATTTATAAAAGCGTCTGTTTTGTACTGAATTTACGCATATGATCACTATCCTGTTAATTGAATGTGACATTACTATTGTTAAACATAAATTATTTTGCTGCTATGGTTTTTTTGATGAAATAGAAAATATACAAATAAATTAATTTCAAGAAATTGTTCTGAAAATTAAAATTAATTGACATTCTCACTGAATCAAATCAAATCAAATCAAATCAAAATGTCTTTATTTGGACATCACATATTAATCAAAACTGACATAAAAATATTAAATCTATTTTATAAAACAAAAGAAAAAATAATACAAAAGAGAAAAAAAAAAAAACAATATTAATACAATGACAAAGAAAGTTATAAAAACTGATGCCCAAATCGGAGAGCCACTCAGCTATTGCAGAGGAAACTGTCCCCTACGCTGATTTTCAGTGACCGCCGTTTAGTGACATTTCGAACCCTAATGACGGAGATACAAGTACAATAACACAAAAAAAAATGTTCATATAAAAAAAAATAACAGAAAACATTGGTATCATAGCACAAAAAAAAAATATTTTAAAATAAAAAGTAAAAATAATAATAATAAGTAAAGTAAAAATAAAAATAAAAATGATTATCAATAATAACTATTATTTACTATACTATTCTATACATTATTTACTATACTATACTTTATATAAAAAAAAAAAAAACCAGCAAACTAAAAAAAGCAAATAGAAAAGTGATCGCATTAGTAGTAAACAAACAAACCGGTCTTAATGAAAGAATGAAAGGTACAATCCACCGCACCTTGTTTACGATGTTTTATGATTATGTAACTAACTACAAATCATAAACAAGACACACAACGCCGAGTTAGTCAGAACTCAGACCCTTACAAAAACAGTTGAGTAATACTATAACTTTAGTGAATAATAATATAATTTTAGTGAATATTAGTTTTTATGGTGACGACTGATGATTAGATATAAGAAACAATATAGGTATGTTAACCCGGCGTTCGCACAGTTGGGTCTATTTGACCCGGGCTGTGCTTCAAATGCGCGTATTTCTAATGTTTTTGGTGCCACACTGCCATAATTCTCAATAGCTGGAGCTAAGGGTCGTATCTTTCCACATTTAGTCGTATTGCAATCGCAGCAGTGTATAAACGCTTCTAAACATGACAAAGGGTAAATTTGACCCAACCATACACTTCGTGTAGTAATTTCGCGCCATTATAAAAAAGTATATTTATTTATTTTATTCGCATGACTTTTGAAATAATGGTTCTCGAAGAACGCGAACGACAGCGAATATTGAGTATCTTGGAGAAATCAGACTCCGATCATGAAAATTCAGAAACTGAAAATGTAGAAGTCCATTTGAGCATTGCAGCCAAACTAGTAATACCGACGAAAACGCATGTGAAATGAATAGTGATAATGAGCCCCTGATTGAATTACAGAACAGAATCACAGTAGAATTTTGTCAGCACTTACGACAGCCAGGTACAATCTATTAATTTTATTGGAAGAGATACAATAAAGTGGCCTAGATGCCTTTAGGCCTAAACATTCAATTTAGGGTTGAAAATTTTATAATATATATAAAAATATGGCTTCAATAAATGCACATATATTTCTTAAGATAAATAATAACATTGTTACAAAGTGTTGCAAATTCTCAATTTACGCATTACTCTTGTTCGTGAGCATTTGCGCGACCGTAAAGGCATCCTGCAGTTGCTAAGACTAATGTGCCAAACAATACGCAATTTTTTTAGGAAACCCTGTTAGGGACCCGTCTGCAAAGATACTGAAGGTCAGAAAAAGGTTGCAAGACTGTCCTGCCAAAAAAGACTGAAAAAGTAATTGAACTTGACGGAACTGAAATAAATATATCTGCACTGAGTTTGCAATATTGTACTGTAGAGACTGCGCATATGTAAGCAATGATATGACTGATTCCTAAAACTAATTTGTAATTTTATTTGTAGTCCTACTAAAGGTGATTTACATGTATCCTAATTATTAATATTTTAGAAAAAAAGTTTATATTTGGTTCAAGTTTTGTGACTTTAAAACAAAGGTTGTTATTTTTGTTAATATTTTGCTCCACTATCATAAAAAAAATATTAAAAAGAAAGTTTTACTTCAAGTTCTTTTTACTCATACATGACCTCTTAAACTATAGTCGTTTTATCCAATTACAGCCATATATTAGTAAATGTCTTGTAATTATTGAAATTATGACGATTTTCTTCACGGGTCTCCTGGACCCAACCCTACTATCGTTGTAACATATTTTAACTGTGCTGACGCCGGGTTAAAGAAATCAAAACTAATTCCTACAAAGGTATGGTAATAAATTAACAAATATATATATATGTGGTTAAATGACACATAACATTTAACCACATTTAAGTGCGTAGTAACTTGAATGTCTTGGTAATATTTTTCAGAATAAAAAAAGTCCATTCCGTACGAGATGTATGTTATAAAAAGTACTTAAGACATACAGCATGAAGATAATACAAGAACAACAGGTAACTATTTAGTAATTTTACTAACCAAAGTACAATTGCAACAATACATATTATGATTGCAGTAACGTATCAGTTATATTAATCGTAATAAATAAACATTAAATTTAAATTACATAGATTACAAAACCAAATTGATTTAAAAATATATGTATAACGATATATACACATATACACACATTTACACGAAACAGATAAAATAAAATAAAACATTAACATATCAATCAATACGTTATAAGTTATTAGTACTTTAAAATAAAGATTAAATAAAAAACATAATAATTTAAAACAACAAAATAAAGTAAATAAATAGAGATGTGTATACTTTATTTTAAATATACATACATACATAAATGATTGCTTACCTACATACTCCCCGTGATTTTTACTGCTTTTGCATAATTAGGAAATGTGATTTACACTTTCTTTTAAATGAAACAATACTTTTCAGGTCACGCACGGGTGGAGGCAGATTATTCCAGCAGCTGGAAGCAGCGTATTTAAAACTTCCTCGGAAAGCTGCTGTTTTATGAGATGGAATACATAACAATTTTGATGACGCCCTTGTATTGTAAGATGTATTATGATCACCGAGCCATTTAAGTTTATTATATAAATATACGGGTTAGAATACCCGTATTTAATAATTCCAAAAAGCATACACGCTAGATGAAGTTGTCGTCTGTAATTCATGTTTAACAAATTCGCAGAGTTAAGATAAGGAGTAATATGAGTTTGTGGCGGGACATTGAAACAGTATCGTGCGCAGGCGTTTTGTACTCGTTGAATGAGTTGCTGGCTACTCGATAGTAGTCTGGGACCGATTACTGTATCTGCATAGTTTAATTTTGATAAAACTACGGTTTCACAAAGTTGAATACGTATTTTTGTAGTAAGGTATTGGCGTATCCGATACAATAATTTAAGTCTAAAAAAACAGTTGCGGGCAGAGTTAATGATGTGCTTTTCAAACCGTAAATTTTCATCCATTAGGACTCCTAAATTCCGTGCTTCTGAGACTCGTTCTATTTGCTTATCTTTAATCAGAATCCTAGGCTGTTGCAGTGAAATTTTTTTAACTAACGTATTAGTGCCTAAAATCAAGAATTTAGTTTTTAAAGGATTCAGTATTAAGTAATTTGAGTTAGACCAATTCGCTAAACTGTTAAGATCCTCGTTAAGCTTATTTACAGCAGAAAGCATTTCACCGGGCTTAAACGATATGTAAAGTTGTATATCGTCAGCGTAAATATGGTAATTACAATGTAAAATATTTTTTATTATATCAGCGCAATATAAGGAGAAAAGAACTGGACCCAAGATAGATCCTTGGGGGACGCCTTTAGTGACCATATCACATGTCGAGTAAGACTTCGACCCATTCTCATTAATTATTTCCACCGTTTGACTTCGACACGTAAGATAACTTTCGAACCATTGAATGGATTCAGGACTAAAATCATAATAGTTTAATTTAGCTAAAAGCAAAGGAATATCAATAGATTCAAAAGCGCGAGAGAAATCTAGTAAAACCAAGATAGTTCCCTGTCCTGAATCTTGAGCAGTTAATATATCATCGACTACATTTACTAGGGCAGTAGTCGTACTTCTACCTTTCCTAAATCCCGATTGGACGTGAGGAAGAATATTATTGTCCTCAATGAAGTCCGATAGTTGTTTGAAAACGACTTTTTCTAAAACTTTAGAAAGGCTAGGCAAAATACTAATAGGACGAATATCACTCAAAGAAATCGGATTTTCATGTTTTGGAATAGGTCTAACAAGGGCGGTTTGCCAGTACTTAGGAAATTGTGAAGAAAGCAGAGATGTATTTATAATATTAGTTATAGAATCAAGAACGTGAGTAATTGATAACAGAATCATCTTTATAGATATACCGTCAGTGCCAACAGCATTTGATTTAATGGAGCGTATGATTTTCAAAACGTATTGACTATCAACCGTATAAAATTCAAAATTATTTTTTACACCATGTTGGGTTGTATAATATTTTAAGAGTGGATTAGTGTTGATTGAAATGCAAGGTATATTTAAAAAGTGGGAATTGAGTAAATTAGGATCATTTAAATGTTCAGGAAGATGAATATTACTTTTTGGTTTGAACGATATGTTGTAGTGCAGATGCTTCCACATACGCTTCGGGTTACCTACATTGTTGTTTATGTAGGTAGAAAAGTAAATGCTTTTTTCCATATGAAGGGCTGTTAACACCATTCCTTTAAGATCTTTATAATAATTAATAGTAGTGTCACTGCCGGTTTGTTTTGCTTTCATATGCGCCTTGTCTCTAATTCTTATCATTTGCTTAATATTATATGTAATCCAAGGGAATTTAAAATCTTTAAACATACCGCATTTAAGTGGAGCCAGGATATCAAAAACAGTTATAAACCATGCGGAAAAAATTGATACCATTTCATTTACATCTGTAGATAGACTGAGATTATTCCAGTCAAAGTTACCTAGACTATTGTATAGTATCTCAGGATTTATATTTTCAATCTGTCTGTAGTATTTACGAGATGCCTTGTGTTTAACTTTGCAAACTTTGACTTCGAAAGATAGAAAGGCATGGCTGCTAAAAGACGGTACATAGTTGACTTCCAGATTGACATCTGCACAGACTAAGTCAATCAACGATTCACTGTAATTAGTAAAATGCGTTGATTTATTTACAAATTGAGTGAGGTTCATGCAGGATAAAAAATTATGAAGCTTTTTATAATCTTCATTAAAAATATTTAAACAATTAATATTAAAGTCACCAGTTAATATTTGGTGTTCGTGATTAGTAAATCCCGCCATGGCTTCAGTTAAGGCACCAAAAAAAGTAAAAGAATTCAGCCATGGTGGCCTATACGCTGTGCCGATTAAAATTCTCTTACCTCCAACACCCACACTAAGCCACATTTGTACCACTGTAGGTGTTTCAGTATGAGTAAGCATATGCACTGAAATACCCCTACGAATATAAAATCCTACACCACCTCCGCGAGAACGAACTTCTTTGGGCCTTGGTTTATGACATAAGCGATATCCGGGCACATTAGGAGCACGACCTTCCTCACCACGTCTCAGCCAGGTTTCATTTACTGCCATAATATCTACATTGTGACGATCCATTGCTACAAGAAACTCATCGTGACCTGTCCCTAAGGAACAAGGATTAATGAACCCAATTTTTAAAGAACGTGGCCCTAACATTTTAATAAGCATGGAGTTATTAGATTATTATTATTATTTATATTAAAACTATTGTAATAATTGAAAAGGTTAATATTAAATATTGTAATTGATAAATATGTAGTATTAATAAAACAACCTGAATATTGTATAATAAATAACGTAATATAAATAAAATATACTGTATATATCATGGCGTACTTAACTATATATGTTATTAAGTAATTGTGTGCAAGTGGAATAAGGATACTAATATGTAATAGAAATATGAATATGAACCTTTTTGGTATAAAAGTATACATTATGTTATAGAACCGGTACCAGTTGTAAAAACATATGTATTGTGACAACTGATGCTTATAAGTCAAAAATGTTACAAATAAAATCAGTTTGTTGAAAAAATTTAAACTAATAGATAATATAACAGTTAAGGTAACAAATTTGGAGTTCCACAAAAAACCTTAGAAATATCTTCATCCGATCGTATACGAAAAATAGCGGTATCAGCGGCACGCCGAGCAAATATAGATCCACCTTTAGACCAAACATATCGCCAATTTTTAATTTTTCCTTGCTCCCTGGATTTGAATAGCAGACGGCGGTTGAAAGGAGTTAAATGCTCATTAATGTAAATTTTCCGTGGAGTGCCTTCAACAATACCTGTCGAATCTACATTTCGGCGTACACGAGCAGCTTTCAAAAGATCGTCCCGGATGCTCCTACGCGCCAGACTTACTACGATTGCGCGCGGTTTACCATCCTTCTGCAAACGCCTTGGACCCAAACGCTCCGCATTGACAATGTCATAATTGTTCAGATCAATACCGATCTTATGACTGATCTGATGCACGACGTTTACAGTATTTTCACCTGCACTTTCTAAGACGCCGGATATCTGTACATCATTTAAAAGATACATTTGCTCTCGATCGTTAAACTGAGAACGTAAACTTGCCAGGTCGTTTGTAAAGTCACTTGTGATGTTCGTTTTATCTTTTTTAAAGGTTTCCAGTACAGATAACCTTTCTTCTACAGAATCAATACGCTTGTCAAAATCGGTTAAACTAACAGTAAGTCGGGATAGCTCTTCTCTGAAAAAACCCATCTCCCTAGAAACTGATGCCATCTCCTGACGTAGCTTTCTGATTTCGTAAATAAGAGTTCCAGACTCAGGTTCATCTCGCAGAGAACCTTTAGCGGAACCCTCATTTGGTGGTAACTGGTTATCAGCACATTGGTTAACCGGTGAGCAAAGTTTTGTGCTCTTAATTAATTTGCAATCATTGCATTGCCACCTAGCAGTTATCCGGGCATCAGGGCTGATATTTGAGCACGAACGATGGTACCACAGTAGACACTTTGCGCACTTGGCGCCATCTACCGTTCCAACAGATTTTCCGCACTCATTGCATTTATTTGCCATGATGACGATGATGTTATCGACACTAGATGGCACTGGTATAAAAATAATAATTATATAAATAAGTATTTTTACTTATGTAATATTGTAAATAAGTCAATAAAAGGTATCTTATTTATGCACTTTTATTTTTTTGCCAAGATCACAATTATAATAACCGAATGCACCAAAAGTTTTGAACAAAGAAAATACACAGCTGGGGGTATGTATATCGAACAGCTGATCGATAACAACACGATAGTTCTTCAAACTAGGATTATAACACATAAAAAACTACAATATTTTGTACTATTTCCTTAAGACTTCTCACAAAACTTATTTGCGAACACAAACACTTAAGATGCACGATATTTTAAATTTAAAGACTTAGAAGTACGGGACAAGTATATGCCGTCACCAACGTTCTGTTATAACCCTGTAATGTTGCCCCTATTGCTGACCTAGCACCTACCTCTGCATTCCATTCCATTCCCAGCATAAATGCCTAATCAGCTTCTAGCTTTCTCACACAATCCGACCACCCTGATCCTCAGTTCAGTCCCAGTTCTCTTACGTGACACTCCTTTTACCGAATTCTCTCACTTCGTTTTATAAACTGTTTAATTATTTTATTTGTCAAGTGAATACACAGTGTTTAATAAATTAGTCTTTTTTTAAAAAGCCTAATCGTCGAGGAGTCCTTACATTTTGGTGGCAGCGGTGGGATCCCGGGAAAGTTCCGTTATTCTCGGGGTCGCCTTTAAATTCAGTGATTAAGAAACTTTATATCGGTAAAAACTTTAACAATAAAGAAAATCAAGTGTCATAAGAAAAAAATCAAAATCCCGGCTTGGGAATCCAGGGCTGAACTCATCAAACCGGCTATATTACGCCGAACCTTGGCGACCGTCTCAGGGAGATCTTCGGATACCTGCTCTCCTCAGCGAGGGCCTTGCTGTCGACGAGATCGCCAACACCCTCACCGTGTCTACAATTCAAGAAATGTGTAACTTTTCTACCTTAGTTATCATCAATATACTGTAAGTGATTTTATGCTGGCTAATTTAAAGTCCATTCCAAGTCCAAAGTGAAGAAGAATCAATACAATTAAATAGTATATATAATTTTATAAAAGAAAATTATCAATTGAAATTTAATTTATAAATTTAATAAGATCTTTGAATTGTTCATAAAAATAAATTAATATTACGAAGGTGTAACATAATATTGTCTGTATCATTATCATCCTGGCAAGTGGCCGAGCCAACTTAGTATTAAATTACTTCCGATAAGTAGTCGAAACTAGTTATAAATTATTCATCATTATAAAATATAAATTATAAATTATTTATATTCTTTGCCGCTTTTGCTTAATTATACATATATTACTATTTCTTTTAAAATGTCTAAATCCAAAAAAGAGGTTAAAGAAGAGTCAGAAGATACAATTTTAAGTATAAATTTCCTAATTAAATTCATAAAACCCTACGATGGTTCCAGAGATAAATTAAATGCTTTTATTAACAATTGTAATAATGCCTTTTCCTTAGCCTCTCCTTTACAAGAAGATTTACTTTTGAAATATATTTTAAGTCAGTTAGAAGGAAAAGCTGAAGTTGCATGCTCTATTAAAGAATTCGATAAGTGGAGTAGCTTGAAAGACTTTTTAAAGAACCAATTTGGAGAGAGAAAGCACTCAGCTCACCTTCTAGCCGACCTGCAAGAATGTAGGCAAGGAAGTTCTGAAACAGTCAATCAATTTGCTTTGAGAGTCGAGACTTGTCTTTCTCAATTGTTAACAGAAATTCAGAATTCCAATTATAAGAAAGAAGAATTACCAGGTCGTGTAGCCGGTATGGAGGACCTGGCATTGCACACCTTTTGTATAGGGCTTCATTCACGAATAAGTAATATATTAAGATGTAGAAATCCATCTAATTTTAATGAAGCCGTAAATTTAGCAGTTTCAGAAGAAAAGATCCAACAGATTTTGTTTAAACAGAATAAACCGATAAATTCTAATTCTAGACAAAACTATAAATCTAATTCCCCTACTTCTCACTTTAACTCTTACAGCAACAGCAACAATAATAATTTTAATAAATCTTCTCCCTTTTGTCGTTATTGCAAAAGAATAGGTCATACCCTAGAAAAATGTATCTTACGTGAACAAAATAATAAGAAATATGGTAGACCGCAATCATTTACTCCGGGTAATCAAACTTTTAACCAAAATAGAAAGTTTACTCCTCGCGTTAATTATGTAGAAAGAGAACCTCAACCTTTTGAAAATCCCTCCGACGAAAATAATGATACTCAAGAATTTACTGAAGGAGATTTAAACGAGTAAATGTCTCGCCGTCGTGTCGTGCGGGACATCAGCATTCCAAAATCGACACCAGAAAATCTAGTAGCATTATACGACCGGGTAACCAGCCCCAAATAGGAAATGTTACTTCTAAATCCAGTAGCATTATACGACAGGGTAACCAGCCCCAAATAGGAAATGTTGCTTCTAAATCCAGTAGCATTATACGACCGGGTAACCAGCCCCAAACAGGAAATGTTGCTTCTAAATCTAGTAGCATTATACGACCGGGTAACCAGCCCCAAATAGGAAATGTTGCTTCTAAATCCAGTAGCATTATACGACCGGGTAACCAGCCCCAAATAGGAAATGTTGCTTCTAATCCCAATAGCATTATACGACAGGGTAACCAGCCCCAAACCGGAAATGCTTATAATAATCATTCTTTTTCTCCCGTCACATTAGGTGTTCCAAATACACTCATACACGAAAAACATGACGAATATATTTACGAAATTACAAGGAATTTAACAAAAAATACTTACCTTATATTTGTGTACCGACATCCGTTTCAAGTAAACCGTTGACCTTTTTAGTAGATACCGGTGCTTCTGTAAGTTTAATTAAACAATCTTCTATTGACAAAATGCCTAAAATAAATAACAATATAATTCAGATTAAAGGCATCGATTCTAGTAGTGATAACTGTGTTACAACCTTAGGTCATGTATCAGTATCATTCTTATCAGAAAATAAGACTACTCTTCATGACCTCCATATAATTCCAGAACTTGACCTTCCCTATCACGGTATAATAGGTACCGATTTCCTTAGCAAGTCAAAAAGTAACATAGATTATACAAAAAACATTCTTACAATTACTGATATCCAATTTAAAATATTATTTAATGAACCAGTTTACACAATTCCTCCAAGAACAGAAACTGTAATTGAATGCACAATTCTGAATTCTGATATTTCAGAAGGTTTAATTTTGGATCAAAGTCCAATAGATTCTATACTTATAGCCAATTGTGTAGTGAAGGTAAAAGCAAACTCACGTGCAAACATTTCGGTGGTAAACACGTCTGAAAGACCCATAACAATTCAATCTGACTTGAAACTTACACTTTTACCAATTATTGACAATGACATAATTCCTTATAACATCAATAACGTAACTCATTCAAATAAGCTCAATTATTGTAACACATATCAAAGAACACAACAAGTTCTATCACTGCTCCGCTCCTCGCATTTAAATAAAGAAGAAAGTAATTCCCTCTATGAAGTATGTTCCACTTACTCAGATATATTCTACCTACCAGGTGATAAATTATCTCACACTAATTCAATAGAGCATGAAATTAAAACTAATTCTTCTGTTCCCATTAACACCAAATCTTACCGTTTCCCTGAATGTCATAAGAAAGAAGTAGAATCCCAAATCAACAAAATGTTAGAGCAAGATATAATAAGACCATCAACATCACCTTGGTCATCACCAATTTGGATAGTTCCAAAAAAAATAGATTCTTCTAATCAAAGAAAGTGGAGGATAGTCATTGACTATCGTAAACTAAATGATATTACAATTGGTGAAGTATATCCCATACCTCAAATAAATGAAATCCTTGACCAACTAGGCAACAGTAAATACTTCTCTACCTTAGATCTTGCTTCCGGATTTCACCAGATTAAAATGTCAAATTCAGAGAAAACTGCCTTCAGTGTCCCTCAAGGGCACTTTGAATTTACTAGGATGCCCTTTGGGTTAAAGAATGCTCCGTCAACTTTTCAAAGGTTGATGAATACCGTTCTTTCTGGGTTACAGGGTATTCATTGTTACGTTTATTTAGATGACATAGTAATCTACTCTCCTGACTTACCTTCTCATGTTAAAAAACTTACCCAAGTATTCCAGAAGTTAAGAGACTTTAACCTAAAGTTACAACCCGATAAGTGCGAATTTCTCCGCAAAGAAGTCGCATATTTAGGGCACATAATTAGTGACAAAGGCGTGATGCCTAATCCAGATAAAATAAAAGCTGTTAAAGATTTCCCAACACCTAAAAGCCCTAAAGACGTAAAATCCTTTCTTGGCCTTGCTTCTTATTATAGAAGATTTATATCTGACTTCTCTAAGCATGCTAAACCTCTTACTCATCTTCTAAAAAAAGATATACCTTTCGATTGGACTAACGCCCAACAATTAGGTTTTGAAGAACTAAAAAATAAACTTACAACTGCTCCTATTCTTATATATCCTGATTTTACTCAACCATTTGTCCTCACTTGCGATGCTTCTAATTACGCTATATCTGCTATCTTATCCCAAGGTGAAATTGGGAAAGATCTTCCTATTGCTTTTGCATCCCGTACTCTTAATAAAGCTGAATGTAATTACAGTGTTACAGAAAAAGAATGCCTCGCCATCATCTTTGGCACTAAAACTTTCCGACCTTACCTTTTTGGTCATCGTTTTAAAATTGTCACAGATCATAAGCCACTGAGTTGGTTATTTAATTGTAAAGATCCAGGATCACGGTTAGTAAGATGGCGCCTGAAACTAGAAGAGTATGACTATGAAATTCAGTATAAAAAAGGAAAGATGAACTGCAATGCAGATGCTCTTTCTCGTTTCCCAGTTAATAATTCCATCTTGATAAATCCTGTCCAAATTCCTAATACTGAAACAGTTTTTGTTGATCCTGATTTTGATAACGAAGATATTCATTTAAGTCCATCAGAAAATCCTCTTGCATCACCACCTGCAGAAGAAAATCCTACCACTAAAAATATTGACATTCCAACTCCTAGAACACAACCTGAGTTAGACTTAATAAATCCCACTGACTCTCTCTTTACTGACCCATTAGATTGCCTAAATGATGATGACACTTACTCCAACTTCCTAAAAACAATAAATAATAAAACCTTTACATCAAATGTAGTTATTCGTGAATATAATTCAGATATTCTTAAAACTATGTATAAAATCATTGTTGTCCCAACTGCTATCGATCTTGATGAATCTAACTACCTTGTCCAAAATATTATAGATAATATACCTGATACTTCTATAATTTTATCAAAAGAAAGAACTCTAAACTCTTTTCTTTCTTTTAACCATGAAAACAAAGTTTATTATTTCCTATTCACTAAAGTTCATCACTTTGACAAATCTGACTATGAAGATATTTACAAAAGTCTTAAACAACTCAGAAATGAATTAATTATTAATTTAAACGAGAACCCAATTTCAGATATTGCAATTACAGACTTCAAGAATCCTTTCGACTCGCATCACTTTATAAAAATTTACAATATGTTTCTTTATTTATTTAATAATACTTGTATAAATATTCATATATATAAAAACCGAATAATATATCCTTCTCTTTCTGAGATTCCTAAAATTCTAAGAGAAAATCATGATATTCCTCTTGCTGGTCATCTTGGAAATACCCGTATGCTAAAAAGAGTTATGGAAAATTTTTATTGGAAAAATATGAGAAGTGACATAGAAAATTTTGTAAAGAAGTGTGCTCAATGTCAAGCTAACAAAGCCTTGAGGCAAACAAATCGAGCTCCAATGCAAATAACAAGCACCTCTACTCAACCTTTTGAGCGTATTGCTTTAGATATAGTTGGCCCATTACCAGAAGCTACTGCTGCAGATCTTAAATTCATTCTTACTATACAAGACGACCTTACGAAATTCTCTCTCGCCTATCCTATTTCTAACACAACTGCTGAATGCACTTCTGAGTGCTTAGTTCATTTTATTTCTATATTTGGACTTCCTAAATACATCCTTACTGACCAGGGAAGAAATTTTACTGCGGAATTATTTAAACAGACTTGTTCTTTGTTTAAGATAAAACAGCTTTGGTCCTCTCCTTACCATCCCCAGACGCAGGGTGCCCTTGAAAGGAGTCACTCTACACTTAAAGAGTATTTAAAGTCATATGTTAATGAAAATCAATCAAATTGGCCACGATACGTCTATACTGCCATGTTAGCATATAACACAAGTGTACACTGCACTACTAATTTCACTCCATATGAACTTCTTTATGGTCATAAAGCATTCTTCCCAAGTTCTATTTACGATTTAAATCCAGACGTTACCTACCCAGATTATATAAGAGTCCTTAAACAGAGATTTAGTTATTCACGCCAAAAGGCGGTTGAGAACATGAACAAATCCAAAAATCTATCTAAAAGTTATTATGATAAAAAGACCAAGCCCCGAAAATATAAAGTCGGTGACTTTGTATACATCAAAAACCATGTAAGACTTAGGAAAGCACTATCCCCTTTGTGGAAAGGACCTTATAAGGTCATTAAAATACATGGCAACAACACGTTATCTGTTATAATTAATCGCCGTCATGTACGTCATCATTATGATGAGCTAAAATTAGCAGAAACATCCGAATTAAGTTAATAAAAATTAAGTATATCTTTAATCTTATAATCCTAATCATTATTTTAATTTTAATCTTACTTTAACTATAATATTATTATATTGCAGATATGGAATTGTGAACTTTTGCAATGTCCAAAGCGCAATTATTTCACCGATTTACAAGAGCCCTGGAATATATTTTGACCATATAGGTCATGTTAAATTTTATGACGATTACTTACACGTTCTTATCCCCGTTGACATATCCTACATTAAACCCCATATTAATAACATTAAAGATATTTTAACTACAACTGGACAACTATGTCATCAATCAAATTTAATAGATACTGTACCATGTAATAATTATATTGAACCACTTACAGTTAGATTTAATGATTTAATTAAAGACTACTCTGCCATTTCTCATCTCATCGATTTTAAATCAAAAAGGTCAGCCTGGATGGCAGGTGTTGGCACTGTCCTAAAACACATTTTTGGCACTATGGATGAAAATGATGCAAACAATTATGACAGAGCTATTCAGACTCTTCACGAGAACAATAAAGATTTAGCTGTTTCACTAAAGGATAATATCTTTATTACCAAAACTGCATTAGAAAATTATAATAATACTTTAACATCTGTCTCAATTAATGAAGAACGTCTGAATGACGCTGTAAGAGAAGTTACTTTAGATATACATAATATGAATCAATCATTTAATAAAACTAGATTTTTATCTAAATTAAACCAAGTTTGTAATATTTTATCGACCAGTTTATTCACTTTGTCATTTAAATTAGAAGATTTGCAAAATGCTGTAATGTTTGCAAAGAGCCATGTACTACATTCTTCTGTTTTAAGCCCTACCCAATTATTTACAGAACTAGTTAATAGCATTAGATACTTACCTAACTCTAAACAATTTCCTACTGATCTAGAATTACAGAACATACATTTAATTTTAGATTTAAGTAAGTTGAATGTATACTTTAAAGATAATAAAATCGTTTTTGTATTAAGGATTCCTCTCGTAAACCATAAAGTATATAATCTTTATAAAAGTATTTCTATTCCTGTTTCTTATCCTTCAAATCGAAATATTTATACATTTTTAATCCCATCTAGTAATTACATCTGTTTAAGTAAAGATAAACTTACCTATACCAATTTAGATAACCTTGATTTGTGTAAAAACTTACCAGATAATATTTACATCTGTAAAAATCAAGATGAATTCTCTATTGATAATTTTCCTAATTGTGAAATAGATATAATGTTAAAAGTAACAAACAATAAGTTACCTGAGTTGTGTAAACCCAAAACAATCCACGGTAATTTAGATATTTGGCAAAAATTAGTAAATAACCGCTATATTTATGTACAATCCCAGATTGCAAAGTTAACTTTGGAATGTAATTCAAATATCACAGACTTTAATGTTAACGGAACAGGTATCTTTAAATTACCTGAAAACTGTACCGGTATATGTAAAAATACTGTTATGTTAAACACCCCTAAGGTAAAAATATATGTTAATGAAATAAAATCAGATTTTAATATAATTAATAACACATGTTGTAACTATAAAGATTTTATGTTAAGATATTCCAATTCTTCTCCAGTTAAGCTAACAAATCTAAAATTAGAAAAACTTAAAAGTTTAGAACCTTTATTTGATCAATTAATTCCAAAATTAAATAATATATTAAATGAACCTAAGAACTTATTGGAATATCACTCTAGTTATCCCATTATATCGATATGTACTTTTATTGTAATACTCTTAGTTTTATTTTACATAATTGTAAAGAAATTCGGTAAGAAAATAATCCTTAATTCCTCTTCCATCCAAAATACAGAAGTGGAAAACGAAAACGAAATTCCTCTTCCACGTTTAAGAACTTCTTCCTGAAACTTCGCGATCTCTTTTTACCGCGTAAGTTTCATCTTATCCGGGGGGTTGTTATAACCCTGTAATGTTGCCCCTATTGCTGACCTAGCACCTACCTCTGCATTCCATTCCATTCCCAGCATAAATGCCTAATCAGCTTCTAGCTTTCTCACACAATCCGACCACCCTGATCCTCAGTTCAGTCCCAGTTCTCTTACGTGACACTCCTTTTACCGAATTCTCTCACTTCGTTTTATAAACTGTTTAATTATTTTATTTGTCAAGTGAATACACAGTGTTTAATAAATTAGTCTTTTTTTAAAAAGCCTAATCGTCGAGGAGTCCTTACAGTTCGTAACGTCACACTAACACACACTAACACGAATGTATAGAATGTTTTTTTTAAGTATGTAAGAATCATAAAGTAATAAATTATATGTATTAAAATATGGTGTCTATTCTAGTGTAAGGCAAATATTGTATGTATTCTGCAAGAAGTAATAAAATAGGAAAACAAAGCACTTCACACACAAAACACACTCACAGGGAGGCTCGGTTATGCTATCAGGAATAGCTTTTTATGAAAAACACAAACGGAAATATATAAAACAAAAAATACGACACTAGAAAAATATTTAAAGCTAAATAAAAATATGTAAATTTAAAAAAATACAGCAAATGAAAATGGACATGTTCGTTAGATAACAGTTTGGTAAGATCTACTATTAAACTCAACGTAAAATTGAGCCTGCCTGCAAGTCTTGGGGATTTTTGGTGACCCCTGAAAATTACCAATCTAATTCAGAGGCATTTTAAAGTCAACTCCCCCTTACCAAGCGTACAGCGGATATTTTTAGTGCTGAAAATATTTCTAACATGTTCACGGCTAAGAAAGTGGCCATCATTATTAATAATATGAGAGAATAGAACCTCCAGGGAACGATGGTCTCAGAGTCAAACCTTAGGTGCGTTGGACTGCATTTGCTGCGGTTTCTCGCTTTACTTTTTAATCTGTGTCTAGGTTACGAATACCTGCCATAGGATTTGATGCTTACTGTAGTTGTGCCTATTATTAAGAAAAAAACTGGGGAGGCCTTTGCGATATCTTAATACAAACCCATATCTTTGACAGTAGCCAAAGATATGGGTTTATAATGAACAATACAAGCTATGCGGATGACATTGTGCTGCTGAGCCCATAGATTTGCGCTTTTCGAAATCTGGTAAGAAAACGGCTCTCTATGTTAGCCTGCCTCCGCAGATACTCCAACGGAATGCTGAATGTGTTTGTTGATGGGTGGGACTCGCCACTTATGTGTGGATGGATCGCCGTTTCATGTGAGACCAAATGGTTATACTTGATTAGTGTAAATGCATAGATCAGAAGAAGTATCAGCTGTAAATATTTAAGGAATAGTAGTGATTTTTCACTAAAATTTACAAGTATACATTTTTGTTCCTAAAAGGCTAAAAACTCTGCATATTTTTAAAGGGTATTCGTATAGAAGAATCCTAATAAAAGGAATCGTAGGCGTTAATGCGCGCAACATAAAATGGCCAATATTACAATCAATATAACATTAATTACCAGATTATTATGAAAATGTGTTGATGATTAAAAATTGATATTTAAAACACTTTTTAATCACACATATTTTTTTTTTACTTTAAAAGATACTAAATACATAAAATTATTTGAAATTATGTAAAATTTACTATAATATTAAATTCAACTATTTCATAATATTTTTGATTTTTAATACAGAATTTAAAATTAATTATTATAAGAGAAGCTCAGTTGTTTTAACTATATTCCTCAAATTTTTTAAATACAAAAACACTTGATATGTTATTATATTATTATATTATATATTATTGTTATATTGTCGAGTTCTATATTAGCAATCAAGCTAAATTAAACTAATTGAAATTGTTGTGTTTTTACTGTTAAATGGACTCTGAAAGGGAAATCCCTGCCTTGTCGCCGACATACTCGTGTACTCGTACATCTGAACGCGGTAGCGTGTCAAGACAAATTCAAACTAAAATAGCTGGCTAGCCGCAACGTGTCTAATATTACACGTAGGTAGGTACTATTGGGAGATACTTTTGACTTATAATTCATCACTCAAAAACAAATTACATAAACATGTTAAATTTATTGAAATCCACAAGTTATATTATGTGGTTCAAATTTCAGAAACACACCTCAAACAATTATTTAGATAATGCCGTCCAAAAATCTTTATTTTTATCTCTGAAAGACCTATATAGATCCAATTTATAATCCAGATTAAGATGTTATAACCAAATTATAACCCATATTCTAAAATTATAACCCAGATTCGTATTTCAGATAGGTTAGGAAAGGAATGAGCAAGAAACTAGTCAATTTTCTATATTTTATTTATATTTTTAACCCCCGACTAAAAAGAGGGGTGTTATAAGTTTGACCTGTCGATCTGTGTATCTGTGTATCTGTCTGTGGCAAATTTCCGGCCAAACGCGTGGACGGATTTGAATACGGTTTTTTTTAATCGAAAGCTATGTTTGTCGAGATAGTTCTTATTTATGTTTGATTGAAATAAAAATAGCCGTTTTCAAGATATTGACGTTTTATTCGAGCGGGGGAGAGGTTATTATGCAATAATTAGCTGTTTACGGCCAAACGCGTAGACGGATTTGAATGCGGTTTATTTTTAATCGAAAGCTATGCTCGTCGACATGTTTTTTATCTATGTTTGATTGAAATAAAAACAGTCGTCTTCAAGATATTGACGTTTTATTACGAAAAAAAGCCTTGTCATGACGGCCAAAAGGTTTTTACACTTACCTACCTACTAAGGTAAAGTACTTTTTTAGGGATAGCTGTTGCCCGTGACTGCGTCCACGTAGACTGTAAAAATATATTGATATGGCTTATGATCGTAGTCATATTAATCACGTAATCACGGGCAACAGCTAGTGATAATATAAATCCCTTCATCATAGTGTTATAAGTGATTGTAAATCATTTTTACTCAAAATGTTTATATGTATTAATATTCGTAAGACTTTTTCAAGACTTTTTCATATATGAAAAAGTCTTGAATCATGTTTCTTAAAACATTTATAATTTATTACATTGTCGAAACTTTTACGTGAATCCTTATTTTATTAAATATTATATATATTTCTCGTTTTAAATATAACCTTTGTACATCATAATATAGGATTCTAATGCTAAAAGATTTTTTTTAATTCGGTCCCGTAGTTTTGTAGCCTGTTCAATTCAAACAAACAAACAAATTTTTCCTACTTAAACAATTGAAAATTTTGTGTGTCTGTAGGTTTATTTAGAACAATTCAGAAACCAGTAATATAACTTTAAAAAACAGCAAAAAAAATTAAATTAAAAATTTAAAAAACCCCCGATACAAAAACACCTCTAAAAATAATAAAAATAATATTATTATGTACTTATTAAATTCGTTGGGTCGGGGGACCGTTTAATAAATTAAGAAATTAAAATGCAAGTAAGTTAACTAGTCAAATAAAGAAACTACGATAACGAATCGTATAGTCTAAGTCCTCAATAAATAACTTCGTAAAATAGACACCATCGTCAACGTACGTACAACGGTCCCCCGATGCAACGAATTTAATAAGTACATACTAATATTATTTTTATTATTTTTAGAGGTGTTTTTGTATCGGGGGTTTTTTAAATTTTTAATTTAATTTAATTAACTGTTTGTGTAAGGAACACTTAATTTTAGTGCTTGTAATGTAAGAATCAGAAATTCAAGTTGATGACAGCAGAATTTATGTGAGGTAACTAGCCTCAATTTTCTTAAATTAATCCAAATATATAATTTTTAATACTTCTAATTACGAATATAGTAGACTTTATATAACGTAAGTAAAATTTGGTATTATTTATCATTTCAACATTAAGTAAACATTTTTAGTAGGAAAACGATACTTACAGATAATTAATTAACCGGTATTTCGGACCACGGTGCAAGGTATACAAAAAGACTATTACGGGGTGTTAACGTAGGAAAATATAAAATAGTAACAAAACATTTGGTATTTATTTTACAAGCATAATCTATTACAATCTCAGGTCTGACTTGGTTAGTTTTTATATACGAATTATGTTATAGACTACGCAAGTTCTTATGCTAGAAGTTCTTGTTTTACTGTTTCAAAAATGTATCTTGCTTGTAGGTACTAGCCATTGAATGTAGGGCTCTTCCAAAATTGTTTAGTAGGTACTCAATTGTAACTATAAAGGAAAATGCTAAAAAGATTTTTATAAGCACCTTAGAAAACATTAAAAAGGAATAGATACAAGACTTTGTAACTTGGCTAGGCCCTATGTTCTATAAAAGGTTCATATTATTCTTTCAAGTTATATACATATTTATTACATAAAATACAAAGCTGTAGTTGTCTTACGGATTATTACAATTATAGTAGGAACTTAATTTTTTTACATATATTTTTATCATTTTTTAAATCATTAAACTTACGTATATGTCTTCTTGATTTAATACTCTTTAACATTAAAAATAGCCTGTCAAGTCTTAACAGAGTCCCTCAAAGGCTGCGATGTAAGTATGATTTCCCTCTGGAAATAAAAACGATGGGGTAGCTCTTGTGACGGCTTTCAATGTACTACCTGACATATTGACTAGGATCCATCAGAGTTAATATGTATAACGTTGCTAAATAGAATAAATTATAAAAACAAATAATACGTTATCTACTAATTGGTAGGTACGAAATCATTAAATCTACGCAATGATACTTTATCAGACCAAAATTTCAGATCTATCATGACAGAAACTCGTAAAAAATTCAATAAACATATTTAAAAACAAATATACACAGTTTCAGACAACACTCCTCAACATTATTTATTTTTTACGACCGCTCGCCCTCTTATCGAAGTTACGTGTTATTTGCATCGCAACAAAATTCTATAGAGCTATCGCCATTACATTTTTAATATTTTCCGTTCTGAGGGAATTTTATGATAAAAAAGTCTTCAAAATTTGGTAATATCTGGTACTTGTTTATTTTTTGTAGAATCTTTTATTGGCAAGGGAGAAATAAAGTAGTTGAGATGCCGCTATAATCAGACTAACACACTAAAGTCTTTAAAATATACATTTATATTTTAATTGTTTTTTCAAATAGTTTAAAAATTATAACAGTAGAATGAAATAATAATGAAAAAGATAAGATATTGAATTCTTTATTAAATCATTATCATCGGAAAGGCAGCTACATCTATTCTTATTATTACTTTAACATTATAAATCCTAAAATACCCGCTAATTAAAAATAAAACAGAAATTAATTTCTCAGGTTTATGTATATATAACAAAGGAAGGTTAATTCGATCCACGTATTAGCTATGAAAAGTGCTATTCCCTAAAGGATTGTCAAGTAACGTACAGTATCCGAAATAGAGTTATGACCAGATATCTTGCAGCCAGTAGCAATAAAGTGAATTATGCAGACAACTGCAGCGATACTAGGTCCCGGCCCTCAAGATTGGTGAGTGTTTTTATTGGAAAGTTTAACGAGTTCTAATAATCATATCGGCTATATGCCGAATGTACCTTTGAAAATTTTGTAACTAAGTTTTTAAGTAAGCTTTTTTTGATTTTGCTTATGTTTAAATTAAGCACTTCAGAAACTTCTTCTATTTAGAAATTCTTGTTGTTATATAGAAACTAAGCTTATCTTGGTAATGTACTTCAATATATCAAACAATTATTATGTTTAATGAATACGACACATTTGCATATACTTTGTAACATACAGTAGCCAATCACATTGGCATTTATTAAAATTCGCTATCGCCTTCATTGCTTAACCTCAGCTTTATATTCTTTTTCCCAAGGGACTCCTAATGCAGACTTACACCGAGGCGCCGTGTACGTTCAATTTAAACTTTAACACGTACTGTACCGCTGAATTGGAAATAATGATCTGTACTCACAATTTTCAACTTTTTGCTGCCCAGTCGGTTAAAATATTGTTGTTTATCTTGGTTGTTGTCAAGTTTGTGTATAAGGTAGTCACAATGTCATTGTCAAAATTGTTTTTGCTATAATTGTACAGTAAATTTAAATATAATAGTCTTTATAATCTTTGGTATATGTCGCTCCTTGAATACAAAAGGGACACAAATCGAAATCCATAAATTTTACAGGACAGCCAAAACAAATTTTTGAAACTGTTTTTTTATAATATTTCATATATTTATTAATTAAATATAAGATGTAATTATATCATTACATGCGTATTTTTTAGCTCTATCTATCAACACTATAAACTTTGTAATAGCTGTTACCCATTTAGAAAAAAAAGCATATAAGTCCCTTTTGCATTCAAAATTTGAACCAATATTATAAAAAATATGTCAAAAATTAAACACAATTTTACAAATAAAAATGATTTATTGTACCTTTTTGGTAAAAAATCATATCAAAAGTTTAATATGGCAAGACATAGCAAGTGTATTCATAAAGAATAACTTGCAAACTCGAATGCGTTGATCGATTTTCGTGAAATAATATGCGTGGTTAAGTTTTGGCGGGTACTACGAACATGGATGTACCGATACTTTGGCTCAAAGTTTGTCATAGGGTTGTATATAAATTGCCTCTGAACGTTTAAAACACCAGTGTGCCAATAGGCATTAAATATGGCTAATCGTTCCTCAAATGAAAATACGTTTTGACATTTAAATTTACACTAATCGCCCCGTTGGTCGAGCAGTTAGCGCAGACGTCTAACGTGTCACGGCGCTATGAGGCTCGGGTTCGATTCCCGGCAGAGACAGGCGTTTATGTGATGAGCATAGATATCTGTATTTCTGGGTTTGGTCATTTATTGAATATATTCTGAGTATTTATATGTGTATTTCTTTGTATTTGTATCGTTGTCTAACACCCTTAACACAAACAAATAATTTGCTTTCTTAGGAGTTAGATCAATGCGTATAATTTGTCTGGATATTATTATTATTACTTATCTGTAGGAACAGATCCCATATTTTTGGCAGTAATATTTTTTTTGATTTCGACTTAATTGTGTGTGCCTTCCCGCTATTGATCAGAGTCTTGGTTTTGTTTCTTTTCCATGATTCTGGATTAGCTTTTCGACGACTAAAACGCTGAGGATCCACGCTAGCTGTTTCACTGCCAATGCTGGGTGACTAAATATTCACAGTAGGTGACTAATTATGACTGATGGATGGGTGTGTTTCTATAATAGGCCTCTGAGTATCCAAATTGGCAGATTATCATAGATGTGTAAGTGAGGTTCTACACGAGAAGGGCCCGGTTGGGGTGAAATACAAAATGGTTTGGCAATTACTTTTGACTGTATTTACCTTTCGGAATCAGAAGATCTTTTATGACTTCAAAACTGTCATCTGAAGAAAAATCTGCAATTGATGAACTACTGAATGTTGATGATCGACTGGAATTGGTATCGGAGTCGTTATCAGAGTCGCTGAACTGCTACTCGAGTCACTCTGTTCAACAACTATTTTTGACCTATTTATGTCTTTGGTATTCGTAACACAGCTTACTTCACTGTCGTCATCCTCTAATATTGGTAGGTTAAGGTCAGGTTGACTGTCTGCTATAGAACTTGTATCTAAAGAATCAATGGGTAACGTGACGGGTAGACTGAGTGCAGCTGGAGTATTAAAGAAAGTTTTATTTTTCACATTATTATTGTGGCCAGGTAATGCTTGAACTTTTGCGATTCTTGAACGGAGGTTGCCATATTCAACATTTATCGTACTCTATTCATTTTTTCAATCTGCAAATAAATACATCTTTAACGTTTTATAACTAAAAAACATAAAATACCCACAGTTCTATACATATATTATACAGTCCTTAGTATATACACACGAAACATACATACACTAAAACATACACACAATCAAATACATAACAATCCTTAATACGACATTTTTAATACTAATTTGCCGGGAATAACACCTTAATTATATTTAACAAATTTAAGCTACTACCTCATATTTAACATTTAAATTCACAGAAAATATGGGGCAATGAATTTTAGTCATATATTTTAACATTTAGGAATATCTACCCATATTATTATAGTTCCCTATAAACACTCACTGATATTATTTAAAAAACTTTAAATTAGTGTCGAAAGCTACAGCTAAATTAATTTAGTTAATATTATTAATTTTCAAACAAACAAATACATTCGTATGATTTTTAAGTTAAAAATCACTGAAGTAATAAGAATATAATAAAATTAACATCAAAATGGTAATTTTTATTTTTAAAATTATAACGAAAACTAAAAATTATTATCATGCAAAACGCCCATATTTCTGGCCATCCCATTCTAGCACGCTAAAAGTAATGATTTATTCTACTATTATTGAAAGCAAAAGGGACGTAGTTCAAAATATGCTACTGTTGTATTATAAAATATAATTATACTTAACTAATATTGGATTACAAAAAGGACGCATTTCAAATATGGCAATTTTGTATTACAAAATATTATAACAAATACTTATGTTACAATGCAAAACGGACGTTTTCCAAAATATGGCACTTTTGTATTTTATATTATGGTTACAAATACTAATGTTAGAATGCAAAACGGACGTTTTCCAAAATATGGCACTTTTGTATTATATATTATGGTTTCAAATACTAATGTTAGAATGCAAAACGGACGTTTTCCAAAATATGGCACTTTTGTATTGTAAAATTTAATTACCCTTACCTGAAATTTTGAATCCAACACAGAAGTATTTTGGATTGTGGCAGTTTTTCACGCAACCGAAGTGCGTTTGCGTTGAATCTCCGGGCGCAACTCAAAAAATGGCGGTTTTGCATTGACATTACCTGTCAAAATGAGCTAATGCAAAAATGGCGGTAAGTCAGTGCACCCATAATATAAGCAAAAATGATGGGAGTTTTTTTTTCACTATAAAATATAGTCGGTTCAGGTGTCATTTTTGCAATAAAACGATTTTCATTTTTTTTTGAATTGTGGCCCTTTTGTATTCAAGGAGCGATGTGTTGTCAAACAAGCCAACTAGAATACTACAATATAGGCCACATGGCTAATAATCGTACCACAAAAGAGGAGCTAGCTTTGTGTGCTCGTTACTAATTAGTTAATTTCATAGGTTTCTTCTGTACCTTGACTCTAAAAATGGCTTTTAGTTTACCTGTGTGTCTTTTAGAAGAATAGGCATGCTTTGTAAATCTAAAATAGTATAAAAATATGTTTGTTATATAATTATTAATTTAATTTATTCTATAGAAAATAATTATTAATTTAATTTATTCTATTAAACGTATACGTTTAATCAAACATATACAAATAAACTGTCTACTAATTACAAAAAAATACTTTTGAAGTTCATGATGCATAATAACAACAATATCAAAACAATATACATATTTGTTTTTATAGACAAAAAGGAATTTTACTAATTTTTTCTGAAGTTATCGTGAAGCCTAATCTATAAGATGTTTTTTCCTGGTAAAATTTGTAGTAAATATTATATAACTACAATTATACAATATAATTACAATTATGTTAATTTGTATAAATATATTTTTTGTTGATGTTTGACAGTCGCCAATAAAAATATGTAACATATATCAATTCGTCTGGCGTTTTCATAGTAAATTGAATTTGAAGTTATTGACGAAGTAATTTTGGAATGCATCCCTTCCGCCCAAGTAATTATAAACATCGTATATGTGTTTGGACTTTATAATAAATAATAAAAGAATATATATTAATAAGGCTAACCTATTCCTTTCACCGTTGTACGTAAATGGACGATGGTGACTATTTTGTGAAGTTTTTCATTGAATACTTAGACTATATGATTCAATATCGTAATTTCTTTATTTGACGTGGTAATTTACTAGCGTTTTAATTTCTTACTTTACCAAGCGGTCCCCCGACGCAACGACTTCAATAAGTACGTAATAATATTATTTTTATTCTTTTTAGAGGTCTATTTGTATGGGGGGTTTTTCAAATTTTATTTTTTTTTCTCCTTTTTAAAGTTACTTCACTGGTTTCTTAAATGTACTAAATGAACCTACAGACACATTTTCAGTTGTTTAAGTATTTCTTTTAATCTACCCTAATATTATTTAGAGAAAATATTTGCTTGTTTGTTTGTTTAGATTGGATAAGCCCCGAAACTACTAGACCGATTTAATAAAATAATTTACCTTTAGAATCCTACACTATCCCTCTGATGAACATATGATATTTATTTATTTATTTATTTATTTATAATTAAAAATATGCAACACAAACTTACAGTGGTATCACCAAATCGTTTGCGTGCGTAGGTACATTATACATTAACTATTACTTATACATTAACTTATTGTTATATTGACATCTACAAATTACTTATTCATTACAGTTTAAAATTACAGATAATACATATGTACATTTGTTTATAATATAATTGTAATTACATAAGATTTCCTTTAAATAAATTTATACGTTGTTATTTATTTCTTTCAATGTCATAGATTATTGATATATCGTAAAACATCAGCAAAAATGACCCCCAGTCTATCATAAAATATGTCTGTATCTGGACTACTTTGTAATAATTGATTTAAGTATACCACTGCTCTAGCCGTAGGACTATTATGGGCTTGTGAAGAGTGGTTCGACGTTGAGTAGGCGAACAGTTGGTGACGTCGCCGACCACAGCCACGCAGGTATCCGTTAGGTACAAAAAAATAGATGCTCTCTCGTACCGTTGGATTGTCTATTTTATTATTTAGCAGTTGGCAATAATGTGTGATATGTGAAAATAGTCTCCTAAGTTGCAATATATCGAGACCAACCATACCTGATACAAACATGGAAGGGTACAAAAATGGGTAGTAACCATAAACACGTTTGTATACGCAACGGGCGAATTTCCGCTGAATTTTTTCAAGCATCGTTACGTAGAGTTGTTCTTTTGGATTCCAGACAATTGCGTTATACTCCAGTTTGCTACGTACATAGGCGTTGTAGAGCAACTTGATAGCCTGAACATTGTTAAACTGGAGGGTGGTTCTAATGATAAACCCTAAACATCTATTTGCATCTTTCGCTATCTGCTTAATATGGTCGTGAAAAGTTACTTTGCTATCCATAACAACGCCTAAATCACGTATTGAGGTAACACGCTCTAGTGGGATGTCGGCCAGTTTATAAGATGACAGTATAGGGTTATGGGATCTAGTGAAAGTTATAGTTTTACACTTGGCATTATTAAGAGGTAGTTTGTTCAAATTACTCCATGTGACAACTGCATCAATATCACTTTGCAGTTTGTCGCAGTTACTAGCACTAGTAACAGAAAGGTATAGTTTGAGATCGTCCGCAAACATTAGGCACTCAGCATTACGGACTACAAGAGGCAGGTCATTAATCATGATCAGGAATAGAGTTGGACCTAAAGTACTACCCTGGCTTACTCCCGAACGAGTGTAATATTCCTCAGATCGGTGTTGTCCCATCTTGACATATTGCTTCCGATCTCTGAGGTAACTTGCCATGAGGGTAAGGAGTTCTAAACAGAAACCCATGGATACAAACTTCGCTAGGAGCACATCATTATCTACGAAATCGAACGCCTTTTGGTAGTCGAAATATGCCGCGTCAACTTGACATCCTGCCGTGACCTTACTACATATATAGTCGACATATTCTATATGATTTGTTAACGCAGACCGGGCGGGCCGAAAGCCGTGTTGGCAATTACTTAAAGATTTGCTAATTTGACTATATATACCGGTGTTGATAATTGACTCCAAAACTTTGCCAAACACGGACAGTATGGCAATCGGTCTATAGTTGGTTACATCATTCGATGACCCATCTTTTGGTATTGGCGTTACCCTGGAAACTTTCCATTTGGTCGGATAAATACCTTGTTGAAGCGACAGATTATACACATGCAAGAGAGGTTTTGCTAAAGCTTGGAAGCAGTCTTTTACTAAAAAGACAGGTATATTATCAGGGCCGTAGGCAGCATTTGTTTTGAGACGGCTGACTGCACTCTTTATATCGGCAGTTCGAATGCTGTTTAACTTTATTTCTGACGAGTAGCCTAGGTCCACTGCATTTTTTCCGGCTGCTTTAGGATTTAGTTGCGGTTCATGTGCATGAAACACTGAACTGAAGTACTGGGCAAACGTATCAACCGCATTCTGTCCCTCAACCGTGGTGCCCTTGTGGGTGTATTGGCTAGTTTGCAGCCTATTGCTACGTTTTCCCTTCACATATTGCCAAAAACTAGAGGGCTCATAAGCGATGTTATTCTCTACATTGTTAATATACTTTCTATGAGCTATCTCCATAAGATTCTTTACTTTAGACCTGTAATTTTTAAAAAGTTCCCTATTTAATTGTAGACCGTGTTTTTTAATTTTTTTCAGATTATAATATTTAAGTTTTATATAGTGTATTATTTCACCAGTAAACCAAACAGGATAGCTATATTTTTGTCTGGATAACACGTTTTTAAAGGGTACATGGTTTGTAATGACACTATTTAATTTCTCGTAGAACATGTCCACCGCTACATTAGTATCCTTTTGGCGTATTTGCCGTAATATGATGATCCGCGTCCAAATTTCGACAATGTAATAAATTATAAATGTATTAAGTAACATAATTCAAAACTTTTTCATATAGGTATACAAATATTAATAAATATAAACACTTAGAGTTAAAATAATTTACAATCACTAATAACACTATCAAAACCAAAACACTTGCGTGTTGTAAGGTTAGCCCAAGTTCTATGGGCCATCAATATGATATCGAGATGGCCCAAGTTCAACTAGCCAATGAAAGTTGTGATATCGGATGGCCCAAATTCATCGGACAAATTAAAGTTGTGATATTAGGATGGCCCAAGCTTCAAGTTTTTTTTTCAACAGAACTTGGTGTCGAGCCGACACTAGATAAGAACTTGACAATAGGTAAAAAAGTGTTATTTTGATGAGAACTGAGACTAGGCAAATTTTACTACTCTCTGTGTGTTTGTCACATGGCTAATGCAGCCTACCGTACACACTGCCGACACCAAGTTCTGTTGAAAAAAAAACTTGAAGCTTGGGCCATACTAATATCACAACTTTAATTTGTCCGATGAACTTGGGCCATCCGATATCACAACTTTCATTGGCTAGTTGAACTTGGGCCATCTCGATATCATATTGATGGCCCATAGAACTTGGGCTAACCTTACAACACGCAAGTGTTTTGGTTTTGATATCAGACTATTTTTGTTGGTGTCTAGAATTTACGACTTTCATTGGTAATGGTGCTAGAAGAGTTGTGGTTTCAAACGAAAATTGAAATCAAAAATTGAAATTTTAAAAAAGAGAATCCATTTTTGATGAAAATATCTGTTTTGGCCTAATTGTGACTTAACAAATAATCTAATCAAAAATATTTGTAAAACATTTTTATTGCACTTAACGAGACGAATCTTTTGATATGCGGCGTGTTGCAAACTTCGCATGTCTATGTTTTAGACCTCTTGGGCTTAAAGATTATAATTTTGAAAATTTTCGATTTTTTTTGGAGGTTTTAGTATATATTAAACCTACCCACCGAGTTTCAGCGTCCTACCATACCTGGAAGTAGGCTAGAATTTACATCACTTATGAATAATGAATAAGTACGCGAAATAGGGCCGTTTTGGCCTATTTTTCCCTCCGGTTTGGCTAAATGCAAACATCTGATTTTTTTATATAGGGAAGAAATGGGTAAACGCTGCTTGTATAAAAAAATTGGTAGCTCTAAGTCATAGGGGGGCCTGACAGTGAAGGTAAGAAAAGGCCGTTTTTGGCGTAAACTAGCCGTTTAGATATACTCTCTTGCGGCAGCTCAGTCGGTCGGCCCTAGAACTTGGGTCGCGCGCTGCCGCGCGCGTTGATAATGAAGATATTATAAGATGTAGATATGGATATTATCACTAGCTGCTGCCCGTGACTTTTTATGACTACAATCATAAGCCATATAAATATATTTTTTACAGTCTACATGGACACAGTCACGGGCAACAGCTATCCCTAATAAAGTACTTTTCCTGAGCAAATAAGTGTAAAAACCTTTTGACCTATATAAAAAGGCTTTTTTTCCTATATAGCGAGGGCAAAGCCGCTGGAAACAGCTTATTATTGTATAAGAACCTTTCACAAATAAAACGTCACTATCTTGGAGATGACTGTTTTTATTTCGATACACAGATCGACAAGTTAAACTTAAAACACCCCTCTTTTTAGTCGGGGGTTAAAAATAATCGCTGTGTACCCATATATATATACGTTTAACCTTGTTACATTCCACAATATAGGTAGTATTATTAAAATCCAGTAAAAGCGTTAGAAAAAAAAAATAAAACGTGTACAAACAACACTTTTATAATATTGTCTATGAACGTAACATGGAGCGATTGGAAATGGTTTGAAATAGTTCAAAGCGAATTTTGTGCTTGCCTACATTGTGCGTGGTTACGAATAGTTGGCGGAATACACGTAACATTAATATTATATGTACCGTTATTTGTTTAAAGTTAAGTTTTCCTTAATCAAGCCTAAATATAATTTGTCTGACATGCTTACTGGCAATGTTAAATAAGAAAGGTATTGCATTCAACAAAGATAAAAGTATAGTAAAGATAAACGAAAAATATGAAAACTATTGATACAATAAAGTGGTCTTATCGCAAAGTATTTCTTTTTCAGTTTTATGATCTGATGATGATTTATAATGATAGTTTAGATCTCAGTTTAATGTACATATTGCATTACTATGTTGGTATTTAATGAAAATTTAAACATTGATTCTTTTATGCTAAGAATTAATACATCCTTTCACGCAAGTGTACGTATTATTCAAATTACCCACTCCGTATGTGCAAAAGCTTAATGCTTTTTGGTAATTTTCCTTTAGGACGGAGGATAAAGGTAACTTATCCAGCTTGTAAGAATATTTACTTCAGTCTGTGGTATATAATAATAATAAAATTGACCCAGGAATTCATAAATAAAATTAAATTATAATTTCTTTTCATTAAAATAAAAATGGCTATTTTAAACCTAATAATTGATCAGTGATTAGTGCGTTATTGTCCTTTTAGACAAATATTTAAAAACTATAAGGATTTATAATGTCATGTAACGCTATCTATTTTACGGACATTACTATACTTTTAAGACATCGGCGTTTTAAAATCGATTTATTTAACTTATGTTTTCCCTGTATACGTAGGTAGTTGCAATTCGCGCCACGGGAAGCTCGTAAAATGTTTGCACTGGCGTCGTGCAGATGGTGCTGCACACGAATACGCTTACAACGTTATACACTGATGTCCTACTATAAAAACCGTTATAACTGTAATCATCTATATATAATGCAGTTTTAGTAAGGTCATAAAAATATCTAATAATAATTAATTTAAATTTTAACTAACTTAACCAGAAATAGTTAATTAATATTAATACAATAATTACATAAATCTTTATGATTAGTGTATGTACATTTACAAAATCTACAAAAAATTTCAATACAACACAATACCGAAGAATAAGTTTCACGATTTCGGTTTTTTGGGCGTGCGTGTTATATATTAAAGAAGGCAATTTTCTTGCGGTTACCAATTTGTAGGTAGTACGAATGCTTTATCATCTTTTACTGTGCTTATTCATTGTTTCGACTCTAAAGGATCAAAGACGACCTTAAAATAATTAAAAATATTTATTATACTCATATTTTATAAAGTACTTTATTAGAGATAGCTGTTGCCCGTGACTGCGTCTACGTAGACTGTAAAAATTATATATACCTATATGACTCATGATCGTAGTCATAAAGAGTGACGGGCAACAGCTAGTGATAATATAAATTCCTACATCATAGTGTGATTGTAAATTATTTTTAAATCTAAATGTTTATATTTATTAATAATCGTATATACCTATATGAAAAAGTCTTGAATCATGTTACTTAATACATTTATAATTTATTACATTGTCGAAATTTTCACGCCGATCTGATGATCCGTATCATATGTTATGTTCATCAGAGGGATAATGTAGAATTCTAAAGGTAAAATAATTTATTAAATTGGTCTTGTAGTTTCGGAGCCTATTCAATTCAAACAAACAAACAATTAAATCTTTCCTCTTTATAATTTGAATGATTATGATGATGTTGATAAAATATAGCTTATGTTCATCAGGTATAATGTAGGATTCTAATAGTAAAAGATTTTTTTTATCGATCCAGTAGTTTCGAATCATTTTCCATTCAAATAACCAAGCAAATCTTTAATCTTTATAAAATTAAGATAGATTGAGAGAAATATTTAAACAACTGAAAATTGGTTTTATCCGTAGGTTCATTTAGTACTACAAAGAAACCAGTAACATAACTTTTAAAAGCAGAAAAAAAAACTTGTGTGGTTTTATGAAACCACCGTAAAAGTGAAACTTTTTTTCACATTATAGACATTTAACTAAAAATTTTCGGAATAATATTCCATTAAGGGTATAAAAATTGCTTCATCAATCTTAATTTTATACTTAGAAAATGGGAATGATAATGGGAAATGATAAAAGTAGACTAGGTCTCCAACTAATATTTTTATTGAACTCTGTGTCTTAGAGTACGACATACATAATACTTAACAATTATTTAGATGATATACACATATTAAAACACTGAAAACAATATTTTATAATCGTTGAGGAGTCATTTTGATCCGTTTTTCAATTATTTTCAATCATTCTATTATCAATTCCATCTTCATCATGAATTTCACAGTTTATAAATGTAACCAATATTTTATGGTAACTAAAATACGTGAACAGTGACTTACATTCGATTTTTTCAATGTATCTAGTAAAAACCGCATCGATACGAGCGCCTTTCACTTTATCCCTACTCCGCGGCCGACCGTCACGCGACATGCAGCACACAGACGAAAAAGTTTGAGACGATGTAATAAAAGTTTCACTTTAAAAACAAAAATTTAAAAAACCCCCGATACAAAAATACTTCTGAAAAGATTAACAATAATATAATTATGTACTTATTGAAGCCGTTGCCTCGGGGGACCGTTTGATAAAGGAAGAAATTAAAATGCAAGTAAGACTAATAAAGAAATTACGATATCGAATCGTATAGTATATATATATATATATAGTAAGTCCTCAATGATTAACTTCGTAAAATAGACACCATCGTCAACGTACGTACAGCTGTCCCCCGACGTGACGCAACGACTTCAATAAGAACATAATAATATTATTTTTAGGGTTCCGTACCCAAAGGGTAAAAAACGGAACCCTATTACTAAGACTCCGATGTCCGTCCGTCCGTCCGTCTGTCTGTCACGAGGCTGTATCTCATGAACCGTTATAGCTAGAGAGTTGAAATTTTCACAGATGATGTATTTCTGTTGCCGCTATAACAACAAATACTAAAAACTAGAATAATATAATTATTTAAGGGGGCTCCCATACAACAAACGTGATTTTTTTTTGTTTGTCTATATGTCATGAACTTTTATAGCTAGATAGTTGAAATCTTCACAGATGATGTATTTCTGCTGCCGCAATAAAATCTGATACTAAAAACGTAAATAATATAAATATTAAGGGGGGCTCCCATACAACAAACGTTACTTTTTTTTGGTCGATATTAATAACGGCAACAAGTATCCGATTGAATTATCCACAAAATATTTTGTTATGTAAGTATAGGTAATATTATATTATTTACTTTACAAATTAAATAAAAAAAAAAAAAACAAAAAAGCGAATTCGGGTTGGTGTCAGGATCGAACTGACACCCTGATCGTTGTAAGGCGCACCCGTAAACCTTTTAGCTAACAGAGCTTACCGTCAATCATCGATTTTTTGCATGCTATTCAACTTTTTATTCAATTTAAATAAACGTTATACAACAAACATGATTTAATTGTTCGATATTAATGACGGTAACAGATAGACGCTTCAAATCTTCATATAGTATTTAGTTTTCTCTTCACTGTAAAAATAAAAATTTAAATTGTTTCAAACTCAACTCTACTGCTTAGAAAATAAGAGTGCCAATGGCGCGAGCAACGAGCGCCTCCGCGCGGGCGCGAGGTTGCTAGGCAACGGCCGTTGGGCTCGGGTAGTGTAGTGGGAGTAACCTCAGGCAGCGAGCCATAGCCGCGCGTTATCGCGCGAGCGTCGTCTTGCTGTCCGGATGCGTTTTGAAACCCTGCCTATAAGTTTGAAATTTGCTTCTTGAAAATTTGATGGTTTCTGTTATAATTATAGAAACTTTAGCGTCTAGGTCACTCTAGATATTATTTGCGTGACTAACTACGTAAGTTAGTTAACTGTTAGTTTATAAATAGGCAATAAATAATACTTACCTACCTACTAAATAAATTTATCTTCTCCTTATTAATAATTGATTAAATAGATATAAGTAGGTATACATAAGCACCTATTTGAGGTTGTTTTGATTTATGCTCCTTTTGTTCGTAGATATACATAGTTCGTATAGGTAGATACCTAACCTAGGTACGTAGGTACCTAATTTACTTACTTCTAAATATTTTTTTAAGAAAAATTACGTAAAACCTGACTTAATATAGCCACCTACGTAAATAAGTTTACGTAAGGTTTTAGGTACCTACCTGTATTTGTGGTTGTTAGAATTGTCAGGTATTTTAATTATTCAGGTACCTATTTTAATAAACATGGATTTCGGAAATATTAATTTCGATTTCCAATATTTATTAAATGAATCTACTTATGTAGAGGATGATTGCGTTAACATTTTTCACAATATTTTACATCGTTATACGTCTTCACAGCCTTGTCCAATGGATTTTTTGAGCTCTGTGTCTGACATATCACCTGTTGATCGTGATCAGACCCACATCCAGTTACTTTATTATGGAGAGAATTATAGTGGGGTCGGGCACTGGGTGTGTCTATTCTACAATGGCGATTCATTGCGCATATATGATGGTCTTAAAGGAAAATTTTTGCCACCATTACAGCAGGCGTTTGTGGATGCTCTATTCCCACATAAACCTTCAATTTCTTTCCCGGAGGTACAGAAACAGCCCACTAAATACGACTGTGGCGTCTTTGCTATTGCCTATGCCACATCACTTGCATTGAAACGAAATCCGGCGTTTGAAAATTTCACCATAGCATGTATGCGTCCTCATTTGTTGCGCATTCTAGAGAGAAGAGAACTGATAAAGTTTCCATCTATTCCGAGAAAGCCACGAGGGAATCCTAAGCGTGACATTTTTGTGTTAAAAAATCAACAAAAAAACCTAATGACTAAAAGTAATACTGAACAAAAAAGGGCGTCGCGAAATAATCCGGAAATAAGATTGAAGGAAATGGAAAGGGACAGATTGCAAACTCAAAAAAATAGGTCTTTATTTAAAAAACGGTCAAAATCGTCACAACAAAAAGATACAGCAGCACACCGGGTCGCTCGACTCGAGCCGGAGTATCGTGAAGCGGAGCAGTCGCGAAATACTCAAGCGCACCGGGTCGCTCGACTCGAGCCGGAGTATCGCGAAGCGGAGCAGTCGCGAAATACTCAAGCGCACCGGGTCGCTCGACTCGAGCCGGAGTATCGTGAAGCGGAGCAGTCGCGAAATACTCAAGCGCACCGGGTCGCTCGACTCGAGCCGGAGTATCGCGAAGCAGAGCAGTCACGAAACACTCAAGCACATCAGGATGCTCGTCAGGATGCAGATTATCTAATTAATGAACAAAATGCAGCTAAATCCCGTAAAGAAAGTTTTATGTCCAACTGGGAAGCAGTTAGTCAAGAATATATTTCTGCAATACAAGAAGGGAATTCTAATCCATGTCACTGTTGTGGACGTCTGTGGCACAAAAAGAGTATAAAATTTATTTCAAAATCTTCATTGAGATTAAAAAGTGATAAATATACAGATGACTATTTGTCACAAATATTTCACTTACAGCCAGAGGCAGATAAAGGTTCTTTTTGTAACACTTGCGCTACAGATATACGATGTTTCAAAGTTCCTCGATTAGCTAGAGCAAATGGCTTGATATTTCCTGAAATACCTGATGTATTAAAAGATCTTACTTCTCTCGAAGAACGTCTAGTATGTGCTCGTCATATTTTCATAAAAATTGTTAAAAGGGGAAGTGGCTTAGGATATCAGCACGGCCTTGCGGGGAATGTAATAAATGTACCTGTCGAAGTAAACACTATGGTTACTTCATTACCTAGGTCAATATCAGATACGCATGTTATTACAGTAGAACTGAAGCGCAAAATGTGCTACAAACACGGACGCAAGGAGCGTATTAGACCCAAAAAAGTATGCGAAGCTGCTCAATACTTGGTTCAATGCAATCTCTATAAAGATCTAAACATCCAAATTGATGAGAACTGGTCATATGATGTTGAGGGTAATGATGATGTGTGTACGTGTCATGAGCTAAATAATGAAAATGAGAATACTAATGAAGATGAAGATGTCAATCCTGGTGGTAATGAAACCCTTTTAGATCGGGATTTCACTTTGATAATTGCACCAGGTGAAGGGAAACGGCCGCTATCTCTCATTTTCGACAAGCACATGGAAGAATTAGCTTTTGTGAAAATTCATTGTGGTCAAAAAAGAGAATTTAAGGTTAAACTAAGTCATATGGACATTACAAAATCAGAAATATCTCGAGAAGATCGTCGTGCTGTCCGTCCTGATTATCTATTTACAGCCTTGAAAAAGCAACAAACTATCAGAGTGCAGAACAGCATTGCTATTTGTCTTCGAAAGAAAACTCGAATTGGGGAGCCTATTTTAGTTGAGAATATGCTAGATTCTGCTTACGTTGACAGTTTGGTTCAAGTAGATGAGGGATATCGGGTTTTAAGAGGAATAAAAAATTCGCCTGCACACTGGGAAGCAGAGAAAAAAAAATTACTTGCTATGGTTAGACAATTTGGTGTTCCAACACTTTTTGTTACTCTTTCGGCGGCAGAAACAAAGTGGCCTGAACTAATTAAATTGTTAAAAAAGACTGTGGATGGAGTGGAAATAACTAAAGAGCAAGCAGAACAGCTGTCTTATCTTGATAAAGCTCGTCTTATCCAAAGCGATCCTTATATTTGCGCTACGTATTTTGAGACTCGACTGCAAGCATTAAGAAAAGCATGGTCTTGTACATCAGGACCTTTTGGAACATTTAAAATAGATCATTTTTACTACAGAATTGAGTTCCAGCACCGTGGTTCTCCTCATGCTCACATAATGCTGTGGCTGAAAGGAGCCCCGGTGTTTAAGCCCGGTGATGTAACGGTAATTCCGCAGATTGTTAACTTTATTGATAATATCATAAGTTGTAACAGCGAAGACATTGAGACTTCACTAATCAAATTACAACGCCATAAGCATACACATACCTGTCACCCAAAGCCAGGAAGACCTTGTAGATTTGGCATACCATTCTATCCTTATGATAGCACAATAGTTTTAACAGAACTGAATAAAGATGAACCTATGTACAAAAATAGCAAAAAACTGGCAAGTGAACTGAAGGAAAAAATTAACAATATTCCTGAAGATGTAACAACTTTTGAGAACCTGTTGCAATATTTTGGAATTACCAGAGAACGGTACATTCTTGCAATTAGAGCTTCTATTTCCAGACCTACAGTTATATTAAAGCGAAACCCTAAAGATATTTTTATAAATCCTTACTCAAAAAAGATTATAAAACTCCATCGCGCCAATATGGATATTCAATATATTTTAGACCCGTTTGCTTGCTCGCTATACATAGTTAACTATATTAACAAAGCTGATCGAGGAATGTCTAAACTTCTTAGAGATGCAGTCGAAGAGACAAGGAAGGGGAATAAAGCTGTTCGAGAATCTTTGCGAACCATATCGAATGTGTTCCTCAATGCTTCTGAAATATCAGCACAAGAGGCTGTATATTACTTGATAAGCATTCCTTTATCACGTGGCAGTGAAAGTGAAGTATTCATTAATACAAATATTCCCGAAAAACGAGTTCAAATTTTGAAAAGCACACGAGAACTACAAAATGTGGATCCTAAATGTAGTGACATATTTATGCCTAATCTGATCGACCATTACGTTAATCGTCCTCATACTGAAGAATTTGAAAACATGACCCTTGCATATTTTGCTGCATTTTACATGTATTCTAAAAAAGGTAATAAGCGGAGCAGAACATCTTTAGGGGGTGAAAATAATGAAAATAACGATTGTGAAACGATATTATCAGATAATTATGGTAATGAAGAAATAGTGGGTAATAGGATAGCTCTGATAAACAATGATGGTTTCATAAGGCGTAGACAGAAACCTCGAGTTATCCGGTTTTGCCGTTTTAGTCGTACTACAGATTCGAAACAATTTTATAGAGAACAGCTAATGTTATATCAACCTTGGAGAAATGAAGAAGAAGAACTGTTGAAAGATACACTTAATTTAGAAGCCAAGTTCCATTTAGCAGCTGACACAATACGATCTAACAGTATCGCTTTTAATCAACTTGGAGGTGCTGAAGAGTTTGAAACCCTTTTAGACGCAATAAGGCAAGCTGAGGTAGAAAGGGAAGAAAGTGATGAGGTGGTTTTCGCACAGGGGAATAGAAGGCCTCTAGAGGGTTACGAATATGAAGACCAAATTGCAGATGTTGCAGACGATATTTTGCCTGGGGGAAATGCTGGACCAAACCAAGGTGAACCTGCTACATTTGTTGCTCCTGTCCTTATGCCTGAGGAAGCGTATTTGGAACTAACTCGAAAATTAAATGTAGACCAACGCGACTTTTTGATTAACGTCTTACACTACTTTAATAATAATCACGATCCTGAATGGAAGCCAGATTATTTATTTTTAAGTGGTGGAGCAGGAGTAGGAAAAAGCTTACTCATTACCAGCTTATATCAATGTTTGACGAGACTTTTCAATTCATCTCCTGGGTCGAACCCAGATGATATTAAAATACTTTTGACTGCACCAACAGGAAAGGCAGCTTTCGGAATTGGCGGTCAAACATTACATAGTGCTTTTTCTTTACCTATAAATCAAGTTGGCCATACTATGCCTGAATTGTCAGCTTCGATGTCAAATACACTCGCATGCAAATTAGCTCATCTAAAAATAATCATAATTGATGAAATTTCCATGGTTGGTTCAAAACTACTAAATCAAATTAACCGTCGTTTACAGCAAATATTTCAAACAACATCTCTGTTTGGAGGAATATCAATTATTGCAGTTGGTGATATGCGTCAATTACCTCCAGTTGGAGATAATTGGATATTTCAAAATTTGACTGGTAAAACCATTGCATCACTAGCAGGCCCATCTTTGTGGAATTTGTTTAAATTATTCGAATTAAAAATTATAATGCGTCAAAGAAACGACTTAAATTTTTCAACTGCGTTAAATAATCTAGCATCTGGGAACATGACATCTGCAGACCTAGATTTAATGAGTGAGAGATGTTTCAAAATCAACGGGCTACCTGCAGAAGCCAGTGATGCTGTGCATTTGTTTAGCACTAATGCTTCTGTAAATGTGCACAATGAAAGAGTTTTAAATGCAATGGTCACTGAAGGCACCATCGTTGATGCTTTGGATGAAGTTTTCGGAGAACCGAATCAATCTGCGAAAAATCGTGCTTTAAAAACTATTTCATCTCTGCCTACCGCTCAAACATACGGTTTACCTAAACAATTAAATTTAAAAATATCGGCTAGGTACATGATAACTGTAAACGTGGATACAGAGGACGGCTTGGTAAACGGGACTACTGGCAGATTGAGAGCCGTTGACTACGGTATTAATAGATCAACAGGAGAAAGAAGACCACTAAGACTGTGGTTAGAACTGGATGACATAAAAGCAGGCCAAAATAAAAGAAGATCATTTCAGAGGAGGCTACAGAAAAACTGGACTCCTTTAGAATGTGTTTCTTACATTGTTAAGAAGTGGAAAGCTTCAAATCTACAAATACGCCAAACACAATTCCCTTTGGTTCCGGCTGAGGCGATAACAGTTCACAAAAGTCAAGGAGCTACAATGGATAAAGTTGTGGTCCATTTAAGTTCTAATTTTAAAAGATCGATGCTTTACGTGGCATGTTCTAGAGCGAGAACATCAAAAGGATTGTTTATAATTCCTGTAAGGGAAACAAGATTCCCGAAACCTTCTCCTCCGTCGGAAACAAGCCCAGTCGCTATAGAAATGTGTCGCTTACGTCAAAATCCGTTGGTGCCTGTTTTCAAACACCTTCGTTTAGAAAGGCCTGTCAACTATATTCAAGTAGTATATCATAATGTACAATCTTTAAGAAAACACATAGATGATGTAACCGCCGATCCAATTATAAGCAATTCTAATATAATTTTTTTAGCAGAAACGTGGGCCAGTTCATCGGATTCCTTTAAAATTAATAACTTGGATATTGTCACGAAGACTCACGGCCCAAATCTAAATACAGCAAACCGCGGAATGGGTATGATTGCGCTAAAAAATGAACATATTCCAGAAATCAACGCTATTGTATTTCAAACATCGTGTGGGAAAGGGCATAGTGAAGGCATTTGTTTTGATTTAAAAGGAGTTCGGATTATTGGCATCTATAGATCTCCTCGATGTAACTGGAACGATTTTATAGATGCAATGAATAATGTCATATTTGATGGTAGAACAGTCCCGTTGCTTCCAACTATAGTGTGCGGGGATTTTAATTTAGATTTACTAGAATCTAATGAGAATTGTCCTCTAAAAAAATATTTTGACCATATTGGTTTAAAGTCAAAACTTCCCCGTGTTGTTACCACAACAGGTTATACTCAAATAGATAATGCGTTTAGCAATATTGACTTGAATGCTGGTACATACTGTGCACTATTTAGTTACCATAGCCCTTTATGGATACAATTTCAAATTGAGCAATAGACTTTATTAAATCTAAAAAATCTATTCGTTAAGTGTGAATAAAAACACAGATGATGTACCTATTTCAGTTGTCGCTATAGCTACAGACACTAAAACAAAATGATAATTATTTTTTTAAATAGATAATAATAGTACGGAACCCTTCGTGCGCGAGTCCGACTCGCACTTGGCCGGTTTTTATTTCATATTTATATTATTTTATATTTATATTTTTAGTTTCTTTGCCAATAATATTAATATAATTTTATGAACTTAGTTCTCTTTTAAATATATTTACAACTATTAAAAAAAATAACTTTCATAATTAAAATAAAATTGTTATATCATATTTATAATTAAAATGAGGCGTGAAACTCTCGTTACCAATTATCCTATCTCTGACTTTAACTGAATAAAACTCGTCGTCTTTTCATCATTTTCGCGGCGAACTTTTAGTTAGTTTTTGTACAAACTGATTTACGACCTACTGCCACCCCTAGCCGTAATAAAGGACTTTTGAAAAAATACTCAAATTTATTTAGCGCTGTGAGATTACCAAGGAAATAATATGCTATAAGTGTTTGTTGACATATTTATATTCAAGTTTTTAACCTAACATAACAAAACATCGCGATTGCTTAACTTAACAGTTAAATTTTAATCAATTTTAGTTATTAGTTTATTTACAAATTTCTAATATAAGCATTATTTTTGGTTAATTTTTGAGTAAGGTAATGACAAAATTCAATTTTTTATATATTTCGATCCACCAAAGCAGAAATTGCCGTAGCATTATTACCTACTTTTTTTTGTATATTTATTGAGTTTTGAAAGCATTATATAATTCATATAAACAAGTTTTTATCAAATTTTATTGTTTCCAGCACTAGTAATTGTGGACACCGAAAAACCTTGCCCGTAGAAACAAATTAAATTAGAACACTTAAATGGAGATGGACTAGCTACATTATATGAGTTCCAGACAAATCGGGTTAAATGTGAGAAGATGGCAAGTAGTAAGAGTGATTAGAACAAAGTGTCTCTAGAAAGATCCGAAAGAAGATGTTTGTTTGCAGGTTAACAAACAAATTTGCAAAAAAAACAATAACAAACAAAGAGTAGTTGTAATTTTGTCGAAACTCTAATTTTAATACTATATTATGCAAAGAAACAGTATTTATATGGGAGCAATTACGTCAATAATAAAAAAATCTAATATAGTTTATTATAAAAATGAAGTATTTTATATTTTTGTTACATATTGTTTTTGTGTCAAATATGGATCTAAAGGGTTAAATTCAAATTCAAATTCAAAATATCTTTATTCAAGTAGGCACTCTTGAATCGTCAATTACATTAAATTGGTCAGTATAGTCAGTCTGTGAGTAAGCTACCACCAGCTCGAAATGCTGTTCTGCTGAGAAGAGCTGGCCAGAAACTCAACAGTTGCTCTTTTTAAATAAAATTTAACAATGTTTGACTTATAAATTATAACATCAATCCTCAAGCAACCAGCAAATGAGTCAATGACCCAAGTTCCACACATTTCGATCAACCAAAGCTCTTGAGTGTTATAATAAGATTTATTTAATAATATACCTTTAATTTTAGATTTGAAACCAAGAAAAGGAAGATCTAAGATATCTTGTGGAACCTTATTATATATGCGTATACTCAAGCCCATGAAGGATTTCTTAACTTTTTGAAGTCGAAATTTAGGCGTTACGAGCCTATTTTTATTTCTTGTATTGATTGTATGTCTGTCGCTGTTTTTTTTATAGTCATTTAAATTTTGGCGTATATATAGTAAGTTATTAAAAATGTATTGAGAAGCGACCGTAAGAATACCGATTTCTTTAAAAACTTCTCTTAGGAAGTCTCTAGCTTTTAAGTTACAAATAGCCCGTATAGCTCGTTTTTGTAAAATAAATATAGAATTAATTTCGGCAGCGCTGCCCCATAGTAAGATACCGTAAGACAATATACTATGAAAATAACTAAAATAAACGAGTCGAGCCGTATTAACGTTTGTTAATTGTCTTACTTTTTAATTGCAAAGACGGCTGAGCTAAGTTTGCTTGCGAGTGTCGAGAGATGGGGGTTCCACTGGAGCTTTTTATCTAAAGTTATACCTAAGAAAGTTGTCGAGTCAGTCAATTCTAACACTTCATTATTAAGGAATAAACTACAATCTTGACTGTTTACATTAGGAAGTGTAAATTCCATGCATTTAGTTTTCTTAGTATTTAATACCAAATTATTAATTTCAAACCAATGAAGAACACGTGACAGAGCACAGTTAACTTTTTCAAAATTAGCATTATTACGACCAACTTTACAAATAAGTGAGGTATCATCAGCAAAAAGTACAATGTCACATAGTCCTTTTACGTAAAAAGGCAAATCATTAATATAGAGTAGAAATAAGAAAGGGCCTAGAATAGATCCTTGTGGAACACCCATTTTTAGGTGAGATCCAACCGATTTACAATTATTTACTATCAACCGTCTGAACTCTTTGATTCAAGTAAGAGGCAATAAGATCAAGCGCAGCACTACGCACACCATAGTGATTAAGTTTGCAAAGTAATGTTTGATGGTCCACGCAATCAAAGGCTTTAGATAAATCACAAAACACTCCGATTGCATTCTGTGACTTTTCCCATGCGTCGTAAATGTGCTTAAGAAGCGCGTCACCCGCATCAGTTGTTGATTTGCCTTTGGTAAAACCATATTGTTCACTATGCATGATTTCATTCCTACAACACAACAAATTCTGACAATTGGTTTAGTATAATTTTTTCGAAGATTTTACTTAAAATAGGTAAAATAGAGATAGGTCTATAATTTCCGGGTTCTAGTCTATCGCCAATTTTGAACAAAGGAACTACTTTACTATTTTTCATTAAATCTGGGAAAGTACCGGTTTCAATACATTTGTTAAAAATTAAGGATAATTGTGGAGCAATATCATTTATAATACTTATTAGTAATTTTACTGACATACCCCAAAGATCACCGGTTTTTTTCATATTTAGATTTCTAAAAGTTTTAACAATTTCATATGATGTAACAGGTTTAAAAACAAAACATTTATTACTGACTCTTACGTTATTCGTCAATTCGACGATTGCATCACATGGTGAAGAATTTAAATTACGCGTGACTGTTAAAGGAATTTCGTTAAAAAAAGTCTCAAAAATAGCCGCCACAGTTGAATTTGAATTTATTTCAATATTATCAATTTTTAACTTAATAGGTCCATTAGCAGCCCTATTTTTCTCAGAAACACTAGATAAAACATCCCAAGTTGCCTTTATTTTATTTTCTGAGTTTAAGATTTTATTTCTTATGTAAATCGACTTAGCTTGTATGCAAACGGTCTTAAATATTTTAGAAAAAATCCTAACTTTATTCAAGAATACCGGATCTTGATTCCATTGCCTCTCACTATACAGGCTTATTTTTAATTAGTTGAGCACCTTTTGCAGGCAGCCTCTCTACATCAATCCCAACAACATTTGTTCTACGACTTTTAAAAAATCTTGATAAATAACTCAGAATAAACGAAATAAAAAAATTTTTGCTCCCTCGATTATTTATTACTCTGTATTTTGTAAGCAGTCTAAAGTTTAGGTCGGGGCAGTCTAGCGCTGTACGAAATTTGTAAGGTACCACGCACGTAATACTATTATAACTTATTATTATTTTTTGTTTTATTTCAAACAGTATGTAATAATTACCCAATCGTCGTATTGTGTATTAAAATTGTTAACAATTAATCAAGGTAGAATCAGATTATTTACAATAATACAATGTGTGATTTACAAAAGGATTCAATATTTACAAATTACCTCTTAAATTTATATCTCGTCGATACCGTGCAAAATAGTCCCCTTCATATCCAACACAAAGACCACACCTAAAAATCAACTGTTCACCGACTCCTCTTACCACACTTAGCCAGCACTCGCACTACCTTGGTGTACTCGATATTTGTGTTACGGCATCACAGTACTGTTTTCACTAATCGAAATTCGGTTACCGAGTAACGGGTGCTAGCGGGTCGCGCGGCACACGCTTATCTAATTGACCGTGACAAACGACTGGATCAAGTTCAAACATGCATCGCCACCGCTGCATCACACCGCCACCCGCCACCCCGCGCCCCGCTGCTCGTGTCCTTGGCACGTATTTTTCCTACGCAAGGTGCGTGGCCTCTCTTTGCTCAAGGTTGCGAGTTTGTTAAATGCTCGTTCAGAGGCAGTAAACAAATTTTGTATGGGAAAAACTAAATTTTTAAAACTATTAATTTTAAAAAGTCGTAGAACAAATGTTGTTAGGATTGATGTAGAGGGGCTGTCTGCAAAAGGTGCTCAACTAATTACAAATAACCCTGTATAAATCATATAACTTATCTCTACTTTTATATATTCCCAAGATAGCCCAATCACAAAATTTAAGTTTTAGGTATTTAGTCATAGTTTTTGGCTTTCTTAGCTTTTCGGTGTAATAAATATCACATACTAATTTAATTATAAAATATTAAATAAAAAATTTAAAAACCCCCGATACAAAAAGACCTCTAAAAAGAATAAAAATATTATTATTAAGCACTTATTAAACTCGTAGCGTCGAATTTTTATTCGTTAATATCTGTTTTTTAATTATTTAAAACGGGTACGATTTAGGTATCAAATACCTTTTGAAGTTTCTACTTTTGAAGTGCAGGCTCTTCGCCGTAGAATCCGTGAAGACGATATTTCTTTATCCATCCGCACGTTTTCGATATAATTAAAATTGTATTGCCGCCGGGTACTGTCACATAAAATTCTCATAACCTAAATCCATCTTTCCGATTGAAATGTGATATGTTGACAAAATTAAAATTTGCGACTATTTTTGAGACTTTTTTTAACCAAATTAATGTAACAGTCACGCCTTATTTAAATTTTCCACAATTTGATACAATCGTCGAATTGACAAACAACTTAAGAGTCAGTGACAAAGGTTTTGTTTTTCAAACCTGTTTCATCATATGATTTTGTTGAAACGTTGAGAAACCTACATTTGAAAAAAAACCTTTGATCTTTGGGGAATCAGTTAAATTATAAATGATTAATTAATTTCGAACAAATGATTATTTTGTTTAAAAGTGGTGATAGACTAGAACCGGGAAATTATAGACCAATATCTATTTTGCCTACTTTAATTAAAATATATGAAAAAACTATTCTCAATCAAATGACAGAATTCGTTTATAGCAATAAAATGATGCATGGTAAATAGATGGCCAACATGGTTTCACCAAAGGCAAATCAACAACTAATGCTGGTGCCCCGCTCCTTAAGCACATTTACGACGCATGAGAGAAGTGACAGAATGCAATCGGGGTGTTTTGTGATTTATCTAAAGTGTTTGATTGCGTAGACCATCAAATATTACTATGCAAACTTAACTGCTATGGTGTGCATAGTGCTGCGCTTGATCTTATTACCATTGACTTAAATCAAAGAGTTCAGACGATTGATGTAAATAATTGTAAATCCGCTGATTCTCACCTAAATATGGATGTTCCACAAGGATCTATTCTTGGTCCCTTTTTAGTTTTAATCTATATTAATGATTTGCCCTTTTACGTAATTTTTGCTCGATTTTTAAAGTTGAGGATAAAAAGGCTAATTATGACAAAGTAAACAGTACTCTGTCACGTGTTCTTCATTGTTTCGAAATTAAATAATACGTTCTTAAATACTAAAAAAATTATATGCTTGGAATTTACTACTTAATTAGTCTTTAAATAAAAATCAATATCAATTAAATGCTTGCTATAATATTAAGTATCGATTTATATAAATGTTTTAAGATTGTTTATATTATTAGTCTTTAATTTAATTAAAATCGGTCATTGAAATTATTTGTTTCAATTATTATTACTAATTACAGTGATACAACTATTGCCTTTTAAAAATATACTTTTTTAAAATAGGCCAACGTTTTTAGTACTTATTTGAAAATGATTAAAGTATTAAGTAAAATAACATTGCCTTCAAATATCCGCAAATTTACTACTATTTATTGTAACATATACTAGCCATATATATGTATGGATACTTGTTTGTAACATCGATAACTTTTTTAAATAGTTAGCAATAAATTTCAAAACCATAACGAAGTGCCAATCTAGCGTAACAACTTTTGAACATATCACTATAATATTAGACGCCTATAAAAAAAACACATCAATATATGTATTATATTTCTGATCACGGCTTAATCGTAAATATGAAGGGTTGGGTTCCGTACCTTCTGGTACCTATTGCAAAAAGAGTGCGCTCTCTCCATAAAATATGTCTGAGGGGGTTAAACTACTTATTCTGGACCCACTGTAAGAATATCCTCCCAAAAATGTATCTATCCCACTCTAAATAACCTTGTATAAAAGAGATGCTTTCAACGCCATTCAAGAGCGTAACACAGTCAGTACGCAATACGTATGTGTGTATTACTTATTTATATATGAGATAGCCTTTTCTTCGCATATATTTCTAGCTGTTTTATTCGCGTGAATAAAGCACGCTCGAGGGATATTTTTTTCTTTTCTCGGAGACTTTTTGCGGATTAATTAGATGGCTGCCATAAGCCTCGAGACAACTGTGACTGGATGAATAAGATAGTAGAGAAGGGATGTTCATTGTTAAAAATTGTAATAAGCTACCATATTTTGATGTAATTAGGATTGTTACTTGGAAGTGTTTTTATTTTTCGTGGTTCTAGAATGAAACAATGAAATTGTTTTAACGATTATATACTCAATTTATTTTTTCGCCACTGATGAGTTATTTTATTCCCCTAGGCCTACTTAACTTTATACAAATAATATTTTATGTTACGTACTCTTGATTATATCATTTTTTTTTAATTTATTTCCAAGATGGGTACAAATAATGACGTCTTACTCCTATATCCTAAAGAACAAATAGCTCACGCTGTGAGCATGCTTCGATGTCATGAATAAGACCCCGCATGGATTAAAAAGTAGTCAAAAAAGTTTTAAAAACAAAGAAATTAATATCTCAAAATAGGCAAGTTGTGGCATCTTCATCTTATATAACATTGTTTTTCTTTAAGTACCGAACGTTCAAAGTCTGAAAAGAGGTTATAGTTATTTATGGAACCTATTTCAATAACATTTTACAAATTTCCAAAGTCAAACCGACATCCTCCAATTAAGGCTTGTTGTGAAGAAATAATCATAGAGCTCGTCAAAACGATAAATTCACCGCCAGACACAATGGTGACTTTCCTTAACTTTTCGCCCGCGAATAACGAGTTTTTAACTTTGTGGCAAAGCGAAAAATGTCTCTATCTCGGTTACGCATTTTCACAAGATATAAACTTTAGCGAGAGCGATTTTATTTGTGCATAAACATGTTTTTACCTTATTCAAAAATTATAAAACTTTTCATAAAAATCACACTTTTTTAATCTAGTTGTAGGTACTGTTCTAACGCAATACTTTAGGACGGACTAATTTCAGGGTCTACATAAAAGCAAGCCCGACCACATATTTCATTTGCTGGATCAATCAAGTATCTGTTCAAAAGCTGAAGCCCAACGACTCTTTGTCGTACTTGGCAAAGTCCTCAGTCGCTAAGACATCACATCTTTGATTTTTTAAGAGAACTTATCAAGAGTGTCAGAATACTATTTTAACTTATTCTGGATGCTAATTGCTATTATTATCCTGCATACTACTTACTGGCTACAATACCATTCCAATCAACTAAATGCATGGGAAACTGCGATTGTTATATAGGCTTGCAAAGAACATTCTTTGATGTATTACCAAAATATGGCTATAACTTCTTTCACGATTTTCCAGAATAATACGACTGTAATAAAAAGACTCGATGCTCTCTTATATGTAATAATTTAAACTAATTTAGTTGATAAAATAAACATTTTTGATTTTTTTTTATTTTCTCTTAAAGGACAGCAAAACTGAAAAAAAACTCGTTAGACATATTTTTTAATCTTTTTTTTATGAAGATATCAATTAAGAGCCCCGACGTTTAAAAATAATGTAGACTGTAATAATCTACATTTAACTGTAGAAAATAAAAGATATACATATAATTAATTATGAATTTGATACGTATTCGGTATGTAAAAGATGTATATGATTTTTAATTTTTAATTTATATAAATATAGAGTGAAAAATATACCGAGCCCGCGACCTTTTGGGAAACCGTCCCGTCGCTCTACCAAATGAGCTATTTGTCAATTGGTAGAGAGACGTCGTCAATTAGTAGAGCAACGGGACGGTCAAATCTTTGTAGTAATTTAGAGACAAAAGAGTTTTGTGGACAACTTTTTCTTTAATATCTCCTCATGTTTTGGTCCAAGATTGTTGATTTTACGTTAATTTCACGGTCATATTTTTCGTAAACTGTTTTGAAGGTACAAACTAATATTTGGTGAGTGTAAACATATATACTTAGAAAGTTCTTTGAGACCTTTTGATGTGGAACTCACTAGAAAACCCACTAATCCTGTCCAACCGTTACCATCATTACCTATACTAAAGCTTTTGTAGAATGATTCTATTTTAAAGAAATTTTGACAGACCATTTAAAGGCAGTCAAATCTCATATAAAAAAATGCAACAAATAGAATTGAGGATTTCTTACAGTAAACAACATGACATGGAATAAACAGTTGCAATTTACTCCTTGGTCTTGATGCTTGCAATAGTGATTCAATATCGTAAAGCGCATAATAAACTAAAATATTTTGTAACAAATATTAATTACTGTAATTTTTATGACCATGTTTGCCTAAATTATTATTATTTATATTATTTCAAATAACAGTTATCATTATTAGTACTCTTACATGTATTTAATTACTAAACTGACACCAATAAGAATATTGTACATAGCAAATATGTGTACATATTTTTTTCCATTATAATAAAAATGATGCACACAGAATACCTATTTTAAAATTAAGGAATTAATTAAAAAGGCATGCAATAATATAAATTTTCATTATATTACATTTAATAATATAGTTAATTAAATTTGAACTTAATATTATTTTTTGTGAATTGGCCCACAAGTAAGGGAGACTCGAGGAAATTACAGAAGGAAAACGGCCCTACTTTCAATAAAACTGTCGTCTTTATTTAACAGGGTAAAAGTTATCGTGGGCGCTATTCTTCTGTTATTCGACAATGAGATGGCCCTTGTATTAGATATTAATCTCAACGAAACGACTACGCATAACAGTAATTCATATTATTAGTAATGAATGTTTCTTCTATTAATATTTATTTTAAATAACTATGACTACAGTATTTATTTGTTTGTTAAATACAGACAAATTGAAAACATAATTTACTTATTCATTATTTTACAATATCGAGATATTGAAAATAAATGTAAAAAGTATATTCTAAAACATAAAAATATTCAGTATTTGAATAGTCCAGTAATATTGAAAATAAAATAGGAAATCAAAAATCATATGGATACGGGAATTTTAATTTGATATTATTATTGTAGAATAAATTATTAGATATTTTACCACTAAAAGTATAGTAGAGCATAGCATAGTATCAAATTTACGTGGTGAAATAAAACTATTATTTTACGGATTTAACTCGCATCTAATGAATTAAATTTTAAATTTACATTTTAAATCTAACCCGACGTTTCGAATGCTTTGCAGCAATCGTGTTCACAGTAATACGAGATGGAGGTGTCTGTCACTAAGTTAGTTCATTACATCGAAGTCAGTAGTGTGTGAACATACCATAGACAAGCCATCTTCATAATTCATCATTATATAAGATTTGATAAACCTAAAATTCTCGCTATATAAGACGTTACATTCCAAGAATGATTCGTGAGGTTGTTGAAATTAAAAAACATCTTAATTTTTAAAAGAGAAGATGGTTGGGGATTATCTAACACCTGGGACCCACTCTTGAAAAATTTAAAATCACATGTCTGTGACCACACTGTAAGACATCAAGATACTGTCTGTTAGTGCATTTTGTGTGAATCCTGAACTTTATACGCCCGGAAACTTAGAAACTGTTGGAGGTAGATGACTAATGAACTGACTTGCTGACAGACATTTCCATCTCGTCTTACCATCAACACGATTGCTGCAAAGCATTCGAAACGACTAGTTAATTTAATATAATAAGAATTTAAGTTAATAAGAATTTAATTCATTAGATGCGAGTTAAATCCGTAAAAAATAGTTTTATTTCAATGTGTAGCACTCGTGAAAGTCGTAGAAAATACTAAATATATATGTTATTTTTAAGTCATGTCATCAAAATTACTTGAAAATATTGTTTTTTTAAAACAGGACACAAATGGGTTACACTTGTTTTAAATTGTTTTAAATTAATTTTTCAACTTTTAATTAATGGTATAATTGCATTAATTTTACCAACGTACAAGCTGAATTTTAGGTTATTTTTTTTTCAAATTATCAAACACAAAATACTATTAATTTATAAATTTACTTTATTCCGAGTGAAATGAATTGACATGATAACAATAACTTATGGGTGATAGGAGCGTTGCATTGGTTAAGTTAAGCCATGTACAACCGACAATCGTCGAGAAAGATTTACAAATATTTAGGTAGTACGAGAGTTTTAGAAAAAAAATATGCCAGTATATGCCATTAAATAATTATGCCAGTCATTCAGTCATACATTCAAAATTTTATAAAGTCGGTAAAAAGTTTTTTCTTCGTCGTAAATCTTTCTCTCTCGGGATTAAGCGTAGCATTTAGTTCTGCTCGTATATTTTGAGAGCAAACGACCCATATAAATTCACTTCTGTGAGGTTGCTGCAGGTTTGAATTTAGTAATACAAATGAATAGTAATAGTAATGTAATTACAAGTGAATAGTTCTATGAGTAATATTATGTTTTATGGAGAATAAACCCAATTTTAATAGGAAGTGATCATTATAGTGATTATACATCAAACGGTGAATAAAATTAAAAAGTAATAAATATAAATAATTGCCGTTTGTCGTGATGGCAGATTGACTTGAATTATTTGAGAACCATTGGGTCATTTGATGTTTGTTCGTGTAAATATGTGTATGAATAATAAAATTGTAAGACAATAATAATTATAAAAGGCCATTAATTGTAACTAGGATCCAACACCATGCGCTGAGGGAGTTGAGGTGAGCACCCTCCCCCTTTTTTATGCTATTAAAGTCGGCCCATATTGCGCCCATGGATTTCCAATGAAGTTGCTGGCACCAGAAAGGTTAAAAGTAACGATTGGCGAGCGCGCGCAGGTTCAGTTAAGCTTAAGTCTATTAGGGATTCAGTTACTTGACCATATCTTTAAAACGAAACAATATTTTTTATTCTGTTTTTGGAGTAGAAGTTCAGTTACGTCCTTGACATGCGTGCCAATTTTGGTTAAAATTGGTCAAGTGGTTTTTCTGTGATGTTGCCTCAAATATTTTTTCCCAAACGGTTAAGACCTTCGCTTACGCTCAGCTCAATAACTATAACATCGTCTGCAATCCCCGATAACGCATATGCAACTACAATTAAGTTGCATGTACAAAGGCTGTTGTCTAGCTATTAGACTGTTGTTCCTCACTTACCTTTATTCAAATAAAAATAAAATATAAATATTAAAAATCCATGGATTTGTAATATTAATTTAGTATAGCTAAAATATTAAGTGAAATGCAGAGTTTAAAGTGCTGTCGCGCATAACCAATTACTTCCGCTGTTACCTGCATTATACAACGCTAGAGCACTCCAACTAGCCGGGTCAACGCCATGGACGCTTTGAAATTATCACATCTTGATAATATTCATTTCTTTTCACAGTATACAGTATGTTAATTTTATGGGATAGGGTAACTATTTTTTTTCGTACACCAATAACAAGAAAATACAAAGTAACAATAACGATAAAAAAAAATTGGGTTTTTAAGTCTTCACTTCTATTTTAATCCTAAATATTATTTATTTAGTAGTTTATTTGAATTATCCGGATTTTATCTTTTTTGTAGAAACGTTTCAGTAGTGCTTTTGACGTGACAACGTCTTAAATTAGGTTAAGCTGGGAGTCACTTATGAAAAAGTGTAACGCCCGGTAACGTTACGATGAGTCACCAAACGAGAGAGAGGCCCGCCGAATGCCTTGCGTCTCTCTCCCACTCATACATAATCGGTCCGCCGAGCAATGTTTTGATTTTCAAATTGATTCTTTAAAATTACAAATATTAAGAAAAAGTGGCAGATATAAGAAAACTTGATTTAAAATGTGTTGAGCAAGAATTTTAACATCTAATTTAAGTAAATGTTTTAATTTTCAACTTCATTATTTACAATTACAAATTTTAATTAATTTCAAATTTATTTAGCAAAAATTTGAACCTTCGATCTGAATAAGTGTTTTGATTTTCAAATTAATTCTTTAAAATTAAAAATATATAAAATCAGAAGTGACGTCACATAACATTATCTGTACTTATTATTATTTAATATGTAGGCCAGTACATGTGACCATAATTGGTAGACACAATTGGAAATAGTATTTTTTTATAACTGAAAAAAATAAATATATAAAATACTGGTAGCAAACAATAACTTCAATGATCGATATCTCCGCAACTAATTGATGTATCGAAAAAGTCTGTAAATAAATTTTGTAAAAAATAATAACATCAATAATATAATATAAAATAAATAATATATAAAATGATTTTACGTGACAACGTCTTCATCGTCCTATCCTCAAGAAAATCACTCAAATTTTTAAAATATTGTGCAATTTAATAATATTCATACATCAATAAATATTCTACCGAGAAAAAGACGTGGTCACGTAAATCTTCGCCCGTAAAACCGACTTTACAGGCAACCATATTTTTTTTATTTTAATTTTATTTTTAAGCACTCTTCTCTTACCCAAGGCGTAACTATGTCATCGGGCTAAGTGACGCACTAGATTTCTTAGGAATTAATCTCACTTTTTCTCTAGTGCCACTCATTTAATTTTAGATGCAAAACTAGATTATACATTTTTCGGTGAAATTAGGTCATACTTTAAACCTCAAAGAGGAAAATAAAAATATATTTAAGAACATGATGTGAGATGTTTCTTTTAAATAAAAACAAATGAAAACAACAAAAAGATAACAGTATATATTAGTTTTCTAATAAATAAATCTTATGTCTCATAAGTGTAAACAATCAATCATATTATTGAGGGTTCTTTTAAATAAATATTTATAGTACCTAATAGCAAAAATCAATGTTTAAATTTTCATTCTACAAACATTTTATAATTATCTTAGTAAATATATCCGTGTTATATATACTATTTATAAAACTGAAAGTTCATTGCTCTATGCACTATCCACGCTAACTTCTCATGGGTCACTTCTCTCATTACAACTTTATCGTGCGCACGTCGCTATATGCAATAAAACTTTTATATGATACAAATAAAATGTAAATTACATTCAATTTATCCATTTAACTGGATGTTACTTTAAAAGGAATATTCTTGATTATAGATATATTTGTGTGTGCATATTTCACGAGCCAACTTAAAAACTTAAGAGATTCCTGAATTATATTCGTTAATTATAGCTGTCATTTGTTCATTATAATATTTACCATTTACCAAAGAATAAATTGTTTGATAAATAAATTGTATTATATTAATTTTAAATACTCTTTAATTTTTTTATATATATTCATATATATTTAAAAAAATTAAATTAAAAAATTAAAAAACCCCCGATACAAAAAGACCTCTAAAAAGAGTAAAAATAATATTCTTATGTACTTATTGAACTCGTTCCGTCGGGAGACCGTTGTACGTACGTTGATAGTGTATTATATATTACGAAGTTAATCATTGAGGACTTAGACCATACGATTCGATAATGTAATTTCTTTATTTGCCTTGTTAACTTACTTGCATTTTAATTTCTTCCTTTATTAAACGGTCCCCCGACGCAACGAGTTCAATAAGTACATAAGAATATTATTTTTACTCTTTTTAGAGGTCTTTTTGTATCGGGGGTTTTTTAAATTTTTAATTTAATTTTTTTTTTGCTTTTTAAACTTATGTTACTAATTTCTGAATTGTACTAAAGGAACCTGAAAAAAAAATCAATTGTTTAAGTAGGAAAGATTTGTTTGTTTCTTTAAATTGAATAGGCTCCGAAAGTACGGGACCGATTTAAAAAAAAATCTTTTAGCATTAGAATCCTATATTATGATATAGGTACATAGGCTATATTTATTAAGAGAAATATATATTATATTTAATATAATAAAATAAGGATCTACGTGAAAGTTTCGACCATGTAATAAATTATAAATGTATTAAGTAACAGGATTCAAGACTTTTTCATATGGGTAGGTAGGTAGGTTTCATATATACGAATATTAATAAATATAAACATTTATAATTAAAATGATTTACAATCACTAATAACACTATGATGAAGGGCTTTTTATTATCACTAGCTGTTGCCCGTGATTCTTTATGACTACGATCAAAAGCCATATAAATATATTTTTACAGTCTCCGTGGACGCAGTCACGGGCAACAGCTATCCCTAATAAAGTACTTTACCTCAGTACGTAAGTGTAAAAACCTTTTGGTCTTCATCCTTTTGGCGACACCGCTAGAAACAGCTAATTATTGCATAAGAACCTCTTCCCCGCACGAATAAAACGTCAATAACTTGAAGACGACTATTTTTATTTCAATCAAAAATGAATAAGAACCATCTCAACGACCATAGCTTTCGATTAAACAAAACCGCATTCAAATCCGTCCACGCGTTTGGCCGCAAACAGCTGATTATTGCATAAGAACCTCTCCCCCGCACGAATAAAACGTCAATATCTTAGAGACGACTATTACTATTTAAATCAAACATGGATAAAAACCATCTCGATGAGTATAGCTTTCGATTAAAAAAAACCGCATTCAAATCCGTCCACGCGTTTGGCCGGAAATTTGCCACAGACAGATACACAGATACACAGATACACAGATACACAGATCGACAGGTCAAACTTATAACACCCCTCTTTTTAGTCGGGGGTTAAATAAGGGGACAAAGTTCCTTATGACAGCTTGTAGAATAAAGCGGTTTGGTAGGAATCGTAATCTAACCAATTTTATTATGCTGCGCCTGTATGCGTATCGACTGTAATATCGAGAAGATTACAAACAAACGCAATTGTTTGTGTACTTGTTATTATTTAGTTTTTATATATTTAGTAATATATAATTACAAAGAAAAAAATTCTTTACATGTAAATGTTTTACATTTATTTGGACACGTCAAAATTAAACAAATATTGATAAATAAAAAAAAAAGAAAAAAAAAATCATAACAATTCTTAATTAAAAAGAACCCCATTTAATTAGTTAAACTCACGAGAGAATTCTAGCAAAGAAACTTGTGCCTACATGTCATGAGTCACATAATTGTTTGCGTCATCATACGTTTGCACACGGCACCACTTCCAAAATTAAGACTTAAGCAATGCATCATCCTTTTCTTTAAAATTGATAGATAAGTTCAGTCAGTTGTACGACAATTTCTTTAGCAGACAACCGCAAAATATATAACAATTACGTTATTGTTCGTTTCATTTTACAACTTGAATAACGCGCCTAGCAAGAGATAAAGTGGTGAACCCGACGTGATATCTCCCCATTTTTGACGATATGACTTCTTCCGCAGCCCACGTACGAGCTAGACTAAGTTTAGTGCAGCCAACGGCGAATATCTGCACTATCACCGCCACTCCCTACCTATGCCTGACTTACAAAGTAGTCTACGCTTTTTGGTAGTCACCCGAGCTTATGTCTCAGTACTACCTGCAACCAAAAAACCACTTTCGACGCACGACAACGGGAATGGGTTCTCAACAAATTGTATGCAGCAAAAGGCAGTGTGATGAAAACCTACGGCACCGAAAACCTCGTACTGAATGTAAAGCTGCGCTTACCATATTTGTAGATCTTCGTTATTGCTAACGTGCAACAACCAAATAAGTCATCACAAATTATTAATTGCCTTCAGCGGTATAAAACTTATTGATACACTGACCAGTCTAAATGTTATCGGGTGTATCGTCACGCAAGATCATCATACATTTAAAAAAATAGACGTTAATACGCCATATTACGACATTTTATCTGCTTATCTAGATATCACCAAGCCTGTTCGTTGTAAAACTACTCCACCAGTTGTTGCCCGTGCCAGAAACTCTGCATCCAAACAAGTATGCAAAAGTGAAGAAAGAATTCGACTATATGTAAGAAATAGGCAATTGCAGACCTTGCAACTTTATATACTTGACTGGAATACATTTGTTTTTCAAAGCCCATAGCACTAAATCCTGCGGATCCCAATCGAACGCTTTATAGACATCGCCGAACACCATATGCGAGTTGTTGTGTGCACGTCTATTCTCATATAACTGGTGGAGAGTGAAGAAGGCATCCGTCGTCCCCGACCACGCAGAAAACCAAATTTATTCTGACTCTCGTCACCCAAGCTTTCATACTACGTGACATGAGCATATTCACTTATTCCGCAATAGTTGTTGTAGTTTTGTACATTACCCTTTATTTTTATTAATAGGCACTAGCCAAATATTGCACCATTCATTGGACATCACGTTTTTATACAACAATTTATTGAAGAGCAAAATCAGCCACTTATATCCACATTCCCTCAATAACCTCCACACCTCCACTGATTTTTTCTCTGGCCCAACAGCTTTTCCATTATTTAGAACTTGCACCGTTTACACTTCATCAACTTCTTTTACTAATCCCTAGTTTGTTGGCTGGATTTCTAACACTCCACTCCAATCATTTTCTACATTCATCAACCTTTTAAAACATACCTTTCATCTCACTTTTACATCCTCATTTCCCCACTTCACCTCCTATCAACAAATTTCCTTTATCACCTTTATGCATTTTACATGTACGACCTCTTTAGCATTATTCTCCCAACGCTTTATTATACGATACAATTCCTTTTCACCTTTAGAGAACTCGAGAAAACTGTATAATTTGTCTTGCGCCTCAGCTCCAGCAATGTCAATGACAGAGCTACTTTCGCTCTCTTCCTACATTCTTTTTACCACATTTTTTTTCTTTTCGTGCCTTTACCTAAAAGCATCCTTTTTTTATTTTGCATATCTCTATTCCGCCACCAAGTTTCTTTGTTTTCTTTTCATTATTTTTAATATGAGACCTTGCATTATGATTTGATATTGATAAACTTACTCTATTCAAAAGATCCGAGCTATCAATGTGTTCATTTATAGTTTTATGGAGGAAACAGAGAGAAGCAAATTTCTACGATTAAACAGCGCTGAAGTTTTATATAATGTTAAAAGATCAATATATGGTTTATCCTATCTAAGGAAAGTGTTTTCTAAGGCTTTAGTACGTAGAAGGTAGAAGGTGTCATCTACGTACCATTTAAAGATCTTCAGGATAGCAGGTGCAGAGAACAGGGCCATGGCCTCGTACTGCTCCATGTAGATATCGGCAACAAATGGGTAGACCGGGGAACCCATTGCCACTACATCAACTTGTACCTACACAAAATTCATCCTTCCACATTAAGTAGCCATATGTTAAGCATTGCTTTAGTAATTCTGCATATTCTACAGGCATATTGTTATCCTTCAGCTTTCTCTTGACAATTTCAATGCAGTCAATCACTGGAAGACTGGTAAATAGTGGCTGTACATCGAAACTAACCATAATGTCGTAGTTATTTAATTTGACTTGTTGAATATTATTAATAAACTGGTTAGAATCCTTGTGTATGTCCCCGGAGAGGTGTCAGTATCCTAGCAACTTGTTTAGCCAGTTTATATGTTGGTGTATCAATCATTTAGTGTACATCAAGAGAATGAGATCATTACTTATAAACAATTAAATAATAGGTGTTTCGGACCACGGTGCAAGGTAAACGAAAAAGACAATTATGCCCCGTAACCGTTGGAAAATATATTGTAGTAACAAAAATATTTGGTATTAATTTTACTTTGAATAAGTAACTACTAATACTTTCTACACAAAAAATACATCGCATCAATAACTTTAAAGTGAAATGCGAGCCGAGTATTTTGTTTTTAAACTCGTTATTATTCATATTACGTTATAGCCTTGGTTATTAAATTCAACGACAAAAGGAGTGAGATCTAAATAGGTGAAAAATCCAATGGTCAGTCCTGAGTTTTCTTTACAACAATATAAAATATTATACATTTTAAAATACGATTTCTTCCTATAACTTAGGATTACACATTAAAGTTCTAAAGCATAACTTAGCCAGTTTTCATTTAAAAAATATGTTATAGACTTCTCAAGTTTTAATGCTGTTAGTTCCTATTTTAATCTTTAAAATATTAAGTAATATAATATTAGGTACTTCAAAATAATCACATTTTCAAAAAGATACATTTCCTATACCAGTCTGAAATCCGATATACCTTCAGTTATGAATTTGCCGTAAAAATTGTTACAATCTGTATGCTTGTACACATAAAATGGATGATAAAACGACATTTTCACAATAACAGCAATTTACGCCGATGTTTATGTCCCTCTTCCTAGAGATAAGAACCATTGAAATTCAGTGTGAATACAATCTTTAGTGACGTAAACCTTTATTCTGTAACTGTTGAAAAATCAGGACTAAAAAATATTTATACTTAATTAAAAAAAATATGATTGCTTAAAATAAGCCTAAAATATTTAAGATATCTAGAATACTCCTTTAGTAAGTCGAACACGGAATACAAAAAGAGTCACAGCCTAAAAATAAAAAATAAACATATTTTCAAATATAAAAATTATTCAGTCAAACATATCACTTTAATAACATCTTATTTTACTTTGTAATACAAAACATTGGATATAATTTAATTAGGCTTTAGGAATCGGGTAGATATAAATAAAAGTTATTGTCTCAACGACGTAAACATAATTTATTTTTCATCCATAAAAATATAAGTATCTTTACTGCAGAATTGTAAATGTCAATTAAAAAAAAAAAAAACTTAAAAATGTTTTTTATAAGATATTATAAAACTTTTTTTATGGTAAATGATATAACATAAATTTACTTGGCTTTTTTTTTAAATATAATATAGATTAGAAGTACATGGTCACAAGGCACAAGAGTTGTGAATAATTAGTTATTGTAGTACTAAAAGAGTAAAATATTATAATTACAATTTAACTCCTAAATAGAGTGAGTAGAGACTATACCGTTTGTATTTAAAACTTTTTCTACACAAATATTTGTTAACATTTATGAATCGTGTTAAATGGGTTGTTATATATAATATTTTTAATGTTTGTATTTTTCATACTGTTATCGGATGTTAAAATTTTCAATTCTATACTTTTATCATCATAAAATACACTCATACAGATTTATACCTACTTTTTACATTTTACTTTTACTGTTATTTCCAGCTGTTACGCCCACTTTTATGCCAGATGATATCTTATAGGTATTAGTCTATTTCTCTAGAACAGTACTTTTTCGGGAAGAAATATATATAAGCCTTGTTATACGTAACAACCAGCATTGCATGTGCGAATAGGTTTCGTGATGATCGGTTGAGTAAGTTAAGATTCGAAAGCGTAACAAAGAAAGAAACAAAATATGTTTTTTTATAAAATTATTAAAAATGGATATCATACATATACAAATATTATACTGGCATGTAAAAAAATATGATTCATAAGGAACAGAATCCGCCAGTTGCCATTTTTAAAAGCACAAACAAAATGCTTTTAATACAATACCATAAAAATCTACGTTTACTGCCGAGTTTATGAAGAATATTCCGTGTTTACAGATAACGTTGAATGCTCACCTTTAGAATTGTTTGAGGTGTTCGTTTTCAATGTTTTATTGCGTAATAATATTTTAAAACAAGATCTTACTACATTATTATATAAAAACAATTATTTATTAAAATAAGATAAACATATAAATCGACAAAATCAATAAAATTGTTTGTGCAAAATATCACATACTATCATATTTTACCATACAGGGTTATTTTTATTTAGATGACCACTTCTTGCAGGCAGCCTATTTACATCAATCCCAACAACATTTGTTTCACTTTTAAAAATTAATAGTTTTATAAAATGTAAAATTTCCCATACAAACTTTATTTGTTGTCTCTGACCGGCGCGGCGCCCAAGCGTTGACCCTTTAAGTATTTCTTACAAAATACAGAGTAATAAGTAAGAGAGGGAGCAAATACTTTTTTGTTTCGTTTTTTTGTGTTGTTTATCAAGATTTTAAAAAAGTTGTAGAATAAATATTAGGATTAATATAAAGAGGTTGCCTGCAAGAGGTGGTGAAATAGTTAAAAATAACCCTGTTTAATAAAATAATTATCACTTAAATAGAATACAAAATAAATAAATAAACGACGATTACACTTCTGAATATTTTTTTGATGTTTTATTTCATAATTATAACTAAATATTATTTTAAATATTTCTTATTTTAAATATACATAGAGAAAATTTATAAAGCTGTATGAAGTTGTGCTTAACGTAAATTCTATTTAATAGCCTTTAGAAATAATCTCCAACCTTGTTCTAATTTTGAATTCAATAAATCGCTTACCATTAAGTAGACTCCTGTAAAAAGTATGAAATAAATTTAAACCGCGCTTTTAGGTAACAAGTCACGTCTCTAATATTGGGATTGCCTTCGTATCGCGATCAATTCAGATTTAATTATTCAAAGCCCGTCGGTATGTGATGAGCGGCGCGTGGTCAAATTATTTGATTTTGATGGAATTTTCAATAATAGATTAATTGATTTGTAACATTCTATGGTTAATATTAATAATTGCAGCATTTTACTAAGTTGCATATAACTTTAGGAAAAAATTTGCTATTATCTTTTATATATTATCTACAAACCCATTTACTTACTCGTACTTAAAGAGAGATTGTCAAGTAGGTATATATTTTGATTTCTGTATTAAACTATCTCTGCTTTAGGTCTCAGGAGAATATAACAATCAGAGTTGAAATATAACATTGTATATCTCTGCTTAATATTATGCAACTATAAAATCTAATGAAATATACATAACTTCACTTTCCGATATCATTTAAAAAATAAATAAATTTATTATTTGGATTGGCTGGTTTTTACCTCAAATACCTACTTATTCTAAAATAAGATAATTTAGGACTCCACGGCATTTCTACTATTAAACGATTGCGATCTGCCTCCTAAAACCCGTTAAGGATGAACCAGATATGCTAGATTATATATTTAATCTACTGTCTAAGATCTTTTAACGACTGTTATCGGATGTTAGGGATATTACTTAAGAAGTTTCTTAAGAACCGTGATCTTCCAAGATACACTGTCGCAGCAACTGCATTTTTTTACAAAAAAACACCCGATATACAAAACTTTAAATTAAATTTTACAAAACAAGATATCATATAACATGATATCTTTTTATTGTTTATAACTACATAATTTAGATATATTTAATATACAATTGAAATTTTCTCCAATTCTAAAAAAAAACACTTTTATATCTATAGTAAAAAAAAATATGCTGTTAAGAACACGATATACAATTCATTGTGATTTATGTGTAGTCTATAACCATATCTTTACCTATATTTTTGTAGGTAAGACTTCTTCTTTCTTACTTAAGATAAAAAAGTTCATGCATCTATTTTTTTATTAAGAAAGGAAGTCTGTATCAAGTAAACTAACTCAATTATTAATTCGGGCAATAATAACCAGCACTGATTGAAGATTCTTATGAGACTCGTTTATATGGAATTCTCAGAACTATAGTAATGTGAGAAGTGGCTTAATAAGTGTAAAAAAACTATTATAAAGCATTTAGTCGTACCTAAATTATTCAATGTTCTGAAAATCTTCTATGGAAAACAGGTTTTAAAAAAAATATATAGTTTACAAATCAAGTAAGCAAGCCATCTCTTGCCTATTGATGGCACTAACTTGTCACTTCTTTGTGACCTAGTTACTTAAACTTGCTTGGCTTAAATGTTCTGGAAAACGCTAACAGATGTCACTTTTTTGTGTTTTATGAAAAATCAACCATTCTGTATATGAATACATAAAATAATAGTATCTGAAGAATATTTTTGTTATTCTTTACGGATCTACATTTTTAACAACTCGAGTAGATTTGCTAATATTAACGTTTTATAACTGCAATATGGCAAGCAATTTAGTTTACTGGAAATAAATAACTAAAACCTTTTATGGGACTTTTTTTATAAAACAAAATGATGATTAAATTAAATTCATATTGGTTGAAAGTAAGTGTAATCATTGATTATTGCAGTCTACATTCCACCGAATCAGTTAAAAACTCTATATAACTTCATCAAAATAACATGTTCCTAGAAAACATGTGAAATTCAAGTTTTCCGGTTTGGTTTTCGCCTGCATTCAAAAATATTTATACAAATAAAAATAGTGTTTTAACTACGTGGAAGAAAACCAATAGCCAGGTTGGTAAGTTGAGTTTCTCTTTATACAGAAATAGATTTGAAAGTAGATTATAAAATGAAAAATAAACCTATACGGACAAGGATTCGACCATCGTGGTCGCATTGGTCGCTCTACGAATTGAGCTACCGTATCGGTGTCCGTCTCGGTGAATTAAGCATTCTATATGTGATCGTCTTTTATCGGGACGATAGTGACATGTATTTTATTATTTACTAGGTTTTGTCCGCAGCTTTGCATGCGTTAAATTCGTAGTAAAACAATACCCTTTCCCTTTTTTATTGCATTGGCTTCTATGACTTGTTTGAAGTGATACAATCCAAATTACAACATCGGCAGACATCGCTCACTGTCAAAAGTCTATGTAAAGTTTTTAATAAGGATACAATATTAGGTACTGTGTTTTCTTTATATACCTCTCTTGTTTTTCATTAAATTTCCATTTAAATACTTTTTAAACAGAGTACTTAATTACTATTCTAATAATATATCACTCTTATAGATTTTCATTGATATAAATTTGATGAGTTCTGAGCTACACAATCGACGTTATTTTGTCTATCAACTTGTTTTAATCTGGTTTTAATAAAAAAAAAAAGAAAAACAATTTAAATACTAAATAATATTAGATGTTCAGTTAGATAGCTAACTTTTACTAAGATAGTTAATAGCTAAATTTTGTTAATGAATATAGATGCATTAACAAAATTTTGTATACTGAACATTCACAAAAGCCATTTTTGGGTCGGTTTGCACGGTGCCATAGTGCGCCGGCCGGCCGTACCGCCGCAAACGCGATGTACCTATATTTTAAATCTGTAATATCTTCGAAAATATTTATTTAAAATACATGGCTATAGTGTTAAACACATTAAAGGGCTATAGTGTTTCATATTAAATGTAAAATGTATTTAAGGCACTTAATTAGATAAAGATTAATGCTGTATTGCTTAAAATCACTTCGTAAATAAGCCATTATTTCTCGTATAAAGTATAGGATAAATATGGGTTATCTCTTAGAGATAAACATATAACATTGTGGAGTTTCTTGTAGACGTTTTAAGGTATACTTATTACATTATTTTGATTTATCTCGTAGAGTTCAGCCAGCGTTTGCAATGTAAGCGTAAAAAAATGTGTTTGTTTACGACTTCACATTAGAAATCTTGAAATTTTTAAGCATAAAGCAAAGTCGCTTCTCGCGTCTGTCACTATGTCTGTATGTATGCTTAGATTTTTAAAACTAAACAACGGATTTTGATGCAGTTTTTTGAATAGATATAGTTGGTCGAGTGGTTAGCGCAGACGCCTAACGTGTCACGGCGCAATGGGGCTCGGGTTCGATTCCCGGCAGAGACACTCATTTATGTGACGAGCATAGATGTCTGTGTTTCTGGGTTTGGTCGTGTATTAAATATATTCTCAGTATTTATATGTGTATTTCTATGTATTTGTATCGTTGTCTAACACCCTTAACACAAGCAAATAATTTGCTTACTTAGGGGTTAGATCAATGTGTGTGATTTGTCCCGATATATTATTATTATTATTCAATGGGAATGTTTATATGTATATATGTAATAATATGCTTAATAATTTAGAGAAACTATGGCAAAAGATGTTCTAGAAATGCACAAAGGAGCAAGAAGATCCTTTCTCCGTTTAAAATTATGAAAATCGCTATCATACGGAAGTGTTTTCTGTTTTCAGACAATCACATTAACTATATACAATTTTCTGACTGAACGATTGTTAATCGTAAGATAAAACTGATCTGTGTGAAACCTGTAGTGTCTAAAATTCATAACTATAATAATGTCCGCTGAGCTCTTTCCAATTCAATCAATCTTGTCTTAGTGGAACCACCCCAGACTGAAATACAATAGGACAAAATTGATTGAATGAGAGCTAGGTATATTAGAATTATATTATTTATTTATTTATTTATTTATTATGGAAACAAACGGTATAATAACATTGAATAAAATATACATATAGAAATAGTACTTAACCATAAACAGTTTCCAAAATTAAAACTAAACACATAATAAAATTTTGTAAAGAGACGCATGATAATAATGATAATAAATAACAATTCGATTCGATAAAAACAACATAACTATATTATATAGGATAGCAAAGAGAACTTAGATTTTCCTGTAGTTTCTAATATTGTCTCTGCGCCTAGACTTATAAACTGGTGTTACAATTGTTTTTTAAGGTAATTTGGAAACACTTCTGGACTGAATCGAAGGTTTACTAAGTGATGAAGTATAGGTTTTAATGCCTCAGTAGCGATTTTTTTTTAATTGTAGGAATATTGTCCCACCCAGGGGCGCTATCTAACCTTAAATTTGTATCATTTGTGTTTCATTTGTATCATTGTCAAAAAGTACAAAAGATGAAGCAATCGTTGATTGAGGAGAAAAAGAAGGCAGATAAGGCTGGTTTAAAATATTATTTTCTTCAAGATTTTTACCAATATTTGCGAAAAAGTTTGAAATGTTTGAAAAAGTTGAATATGTCCAATGGATTCACTTGGCTAACATTAAGATAAAGTTGTTCAGCATTTCTAGAGCATAAATTATTAATTAATTTTCTATTTTCAGGGTGCCTGCGTAGTATTTTTGCATTTTGTTCCTACAATTTATGCAACGCAATATTCCAGCTGTAATCTTTGGTTTAAGTGTTGGTTTACTCTTAGTTATATATATTTAAATACTATTTTCTGAAACCGAATGTATTATTAAATTTACTAATTGATTTGTAATTTTTTTAGGGTCATTACAAAGAAGAAGTGAAGATATGTATAAATAACATTACACAAATTTAAGAGTATCGTGCAATGATTTATAATAGTGGTGTTAAGAACTGCAATAATTGTCATTCTTAATGCTTAGCATAAAATGACCTGGGCAACTATATCCTCTGGTTGTCAGGAGATAGACTAAGAAAACTTAACATTTTCAAATAGTTCAGCCTATTATAACTTTCTTATGTAATGCATTAAGCTCTGGAATTATATTTTATATCACCCGTTATTATTATGTTTTTTGTTGTTTTTAAGATTTCTAGTTGATTATTTAGTGAGGTTATAAGATGGTCAGCATTGTTGAATGAAGGTGAACAATAAATGCTAAATATAGTGTTGTTTTAAATACAGAATTGCAAAAAGGACGCCTGATCCAGCTTCAATTCTCTAAAATAGGATAAAGCGTATTTCTAATATAAATTACTACTCCATAATTTATATTCAATATAGTTTGAAAAGAATTATGATTATTAAGTTGAGGGATGGGCTTATTTCAATTTAGCCAACATTCTGTAAGAACCAAAACATCAAATTTAAAATATAATTCGGCTAGAGATACCAACATATTATTATAATTTGAATAGATGTATCTAATATTGTGGGAGATAATTGTTAGATCATTATTTTTTACTGACATAAAATCTGAAAGATTTGGACTATCGCAGTTCACAATAGAAAACTGATAAAGTGGACAGGCAAAGCAAAATATATGACGCCATCTAACAACTCAATTGTCGTCACGGCCCAATGCACCAAGATAATGCTTTAGCTTCATCCTTTGATAATGCTTTATCCTTTAGGATATGATCCTAGACAAAGCTAGCACAATAACAAACTTTGTAACTTGGACCGTGCCAACACTAAACTGGGTAAACGTGGTTCCAGGATGTGGCAAAAAACAAGGGGATAGTATCGCACTTCAATGCGGAGAAGGAAATCATCGTTACAACCACAACTGAGGCAGCAAAAGATTTAACCCAAAATAATATTTTCATCTACTGGAAATCTGTTTCAGGGAAAGATAGAATGAATATATGTTTTTTTGACAGAATATCAACACATTTTCTATCTACAAAATAAAACTAATTTTTATCTATCTCAGTAGCTTATAATATGATCTATTACTTTATTTAGTAGATATTTCTTTAACCCAGAATAGAAGAAGGCTTCTATTATTTGAGATTTTACAACCTTAATTACAAATACTTAGTATACTAATTAAATGTAAACAATCGATAGAACGTTCAAGGTCGGTGAAGTTTCTCAATTATTTGAGAAATAATGAGAGCTCGTTATCATTTATTTCAGTTCAAAGAATTTATTTCTCTAAAAAGAATATTACAAACTGTTCAATTAAAAGAGAAAATTAAAACTAAAATAAAAGTAAACAATTTTTAACATCGGAATTTATAACACTTTTCTATTAGGTATATTTACATATATTATTATCCTAGATTTAAGACATCCACCTATATTTGTCATATTTTATTTTTATAGTACTACTAAACTAACACTCAAAACTAGGTTCATATACTATAGGTTTCATCTTTTTATAAAGAATTCACTATATAGAAACGAAGTACTGTTCCACAATGTTTGACAATGTGAGACTAAACCCGCGATACACCTATGAAAAAGATAGTACTGACATTATATGTGGAGTGGTGGAATTAGATACCAAACCTAATGATTAGCCTTACCATGTGTTTTTGGTAATTATGCTACATTTATGGTGACATGCGTTAGTTTGGTTTTGACTAAAAATAAAGATAAGTTGTTGATTTGACTAAAACAATTGAATCTCTGTATAGAAGTTTAATTGATAAAATAAATGTAATATTGGATACTGATTTGACTAAGAATAAGAAGTATATAAATCACAGCTCGGTTAAGAGAAGGCATTGTGTGAAATTGGGAGTACAAGCTGTGGGGTGGTACTATTGTGATAAAAGTGTAACAGTTATAATAAACCGCTGAGTGTGAGATCGAGAAACTAAGTTGTGTAACAGTGATAGTTAAGAGTTTAAATGGTAAACAGTTTAGTGTATTTGTGACATAATTCAAGACTTTTTCATATGGGTAGGTAGATAGGTAGGTTTCATATATAATACGAATTTTAATAAATATAAACATTTAGAGTAAAAATGATTTACAATCACTTATGACACTATGATGAAAGGGATTTATATTATCACTAGCTGTTACCCCTGATTCTTTATGACTACGATCATAAGCCATATAAATATATTTTTACAGTCTACGTGGACGCAGTCACGGGCAACAGCTATCCCTAATAAAGTACTTTACCTTAGTAAGTAAGTGTAAAACCTTTTGGCCCTCATAACAAGGCTTTCTTTCTATATAGCGGGTAAAACAGCTGGGAACAGCTAATTATTGCATAAAAACCTCTCCCCCGCACGAATAAAACGTCAATATCTTGAAGACGACTAATTTTATTTCAATCAAGCATAAATAAAGACGATCTCGACGAACATAGCTTACGATTAAAAAAGACCGCATTCAAATCCGTCTACGCGTTTGGCCGCAAACAGCTAGTTATTGCATAAGAACCTCTCCCCCGCACGAATAAAACGTTAATATCTTGAAGACAACTATTTTTATTTCAATCAAACATAAATAAGAACTATCTCGACGAGCATAGCTTTCGATTAAACAAAACCGCATTCAAATCCGTCCACGCGTTTAGCCGCAAAAAGCTAATTATTGCATAAGAACCTCTCCCCCGCACGAATAAAACGTCAATATCTTGGAGACAATTATTTTTATTTCAATCAAACATGGATAAAAAATATCTCGACGAGCATAACTTTCGATTAAAAAAAACTGCATCCAAATCCGTCTACGCGTTTGGCCGCAAACAGCTAATTATTGCATAAGAGCCTCTCCCCCGGGCGAATAAAACGTCAATATCTTGGAGACGACTATTTTTATTTCAATCAAACATGCATATGAACCATCTCGACGAGCATAGCTTTGGATTAAAAAAAACCGCATGTAAATCCGTCCACGCGTTTGGCCGGAAATTTGCCACAGACAGATACACATATACACAGATACACAGATAAACAGATACACAGATCGACAGGTCAAACTTATAACACCCCTCTTTTTAGTCGGGGGTTAAAAATAGCGCTTATTGAAACTTTGTAGTTAAACAATATGTATTAACAAGTAAAATACAGTTAAGAAGAGAAAAATTGGGGTAGGAAATTTAAATAACATTTAATTATAAAGGTTTATTATTATTTGTTTATGTTGAATGAGAAATTAAACAAATAATTCAATTACAATAAGGATATTTGCTGTTAATTTCGCTCGGAAACTCGATCTTTTTCAAAGTAAAAACCACTTGCTCCTTACCTTTTTTTGGCTTCACTTTTTTTCGTTGAAGATCTATTACGAAAAACAATAGCTCCAGTAAAAACCACAGCAACTCAATTATACTCACAATAGAGCCTCCAAAGCATAAACCGAATATTCCACCCAGATTGGCTGTAAAGAAGATAAAGTATTAAATGTTTTATTGAATTTTAAGACAGACGTACTATAAACACTATTATGTAAGATTTTCACTAATTTTAATATACATGGATCGAAATCACGTTTATTGAATGATTGTTTCTTATTTATCCTAAAATTTTAAATACTTTACAGCGTCTTTCCAGGAAGAATTGGTTTTTCACTGAGGTGTCAGTCCCTTTTAATAAGAAAAAATATATTACGATGTGATTAAAGTAAGTGCGTTATAAGATAACTGACATATTCATTTAGAGAAAACAATATAACTTGTATCTTATATCTTTAGCGGTATATTATAAATCTTTAAGATCGTACATACCTATCATCTGATCCCACGTGTAGAGCACCTCTCGTCTGTACTTAATACAAGTGCTATCAGCGTAATGCACGGTCACACGACTGTCACCACTGAATGACAATTATAATTTATATTAAATATTATAAATGTAAACTAGCTGTACCTGCGACTTCGTACGCATAAATTTCGATTTTGATAAAACGTTCCGTTCAAAATTGGTACCATTGTTTTGGGTTTTATTACTCTTATAAAGACCCCCCATTATGATTTTTTTTTATTTTCCCTTGTACAGAAATCGATCATTGACAATTTTATTATATGTATAGATTTAATATTTAAATTTGTTTTAATGCCCTTCAAATTTATTTTCGATCATTCGAAGCAAAAGAAAAATAAAGATTTTATATGTTCATTTACATTTTCTTAGTTAAGTTTAACTAAAGAACTAATAGCAATTGCAAATATCCTAATAATTTTTATTATATTATTCTCTTTGGAAGCTTCAATTTTGTTTTTATATCATTTAAAAGGATAAAAACTAGTTAAAAAAGTGGGCTACTTAAATTATCAGTATTATGTATCAAAACAATTGGAAATAGTTATAATATTGTTTTCTATTTAGCAATTATCATAAGTAGTCGTAGTCTTACTTATTGTTGTCCTCTATATTGACATAACTAGTTTTAGTCTCATACTGTATATAATCACACTTTGGATAGCACTCGTGCTCCGATATTACGTAACGAATGTGACTTGGAACTTGGTCTGGAAACAAGAAAACCCGGTTTTAAATTTGTTTGTTGTCTTAAAATCTTAACAATATTAATTTATTTCCAGAAACGAAATCTCAACAAACACTCATCATTTTGTTGTTTTCGTACCAGTCGTCGTCTATATTATAAGTAAATTGAGACAAAATTACTTAACTCTAAAATTTGGAGAAATATTGTGATATAGTATAAATACTCTTATATTTAAGCAGTAAAAATACACACCCAACATATTATAGATACATTTCATTTTCTCCCATGTACACGCAGGAAAATCTTCAACATCTAGTTCTGGAGCTGAAATAAAAGTTGAAATGACAGCGTCTATTAGTATTTAAATTATAAAAAAAATGATTGTACTTACATTTATAATTAAAAGGCATGCAACGACACTGTGAGACCACCTTCCGCATTATGTACAGTGTTATGCATCCTTGATAATAATCTGCGTGTTTCTGAGTTTCCTAAAAAATAAATTAAAACGATAATTTAAAGATTAAAAATTAAATTAAAAATTGAAAAAATCCCCGATTCAAAAAGACCTCTAAAAAGAATAAAAATAATATTATTATGTACTTATTGAATTGCGTCGGGGGACCACTACCACATTAAACGGTCCCCCAAAGCAACGATTTTTTGTATCGGGGGTTTTTTTAATTTTTTTATATTTTTTTTTCTGCTTTTTAAAGTTATGTTACTGGTTTTTGAGATGTACTAAATGATAGGTTCATTCAGTCACACAAAATTTTAAATTGTTTAAGTAGGAAAGATTTGTTTGTTTGTTTGAATTGTAATAGGCTCCGAAACTACGAAACCGATTTTTAAAAAAATCTTTTAGCGTTAGAATCCTATATTATGATGTACAAAGGTTATATTTAATACGAGAAATATACATTATATTTAATAAAATAAGGATCCACGTGAAAGTTTCGACAGTGTAATAAATTATAAATGTATTAAGTAACATGATTCAAGAGTTTTTCATATGGGTAGGCAGATAGGTAGGTTTCATATATACGAATATTAATAAATATAAACATTTAGAGTTAAAATGATTTACAATCACTTATAACACTATGAAGGGATTTATATTATCACTAGCTGTTGCCCGGGATTCTTTATGACTACGATCATAAGCCATATAAATATATTTTTACAACAGCTATCCCTATTAGAGTACTTTACCTGAGTAAGTAAGTGTAAAAACCTTTTGGCCTTCATAACAAGGCCTTTTTTTCGTATATAGCGGGCGAAACAGCTGGGAACATAGATAAATTAGAAACATCTCGACGAGCATAGCTTTCGATTAAACAAAACCGCATTCAAATCCGTTCACGCGTTTGGCCAGAAATTTGCCACAGACAGATACACAGATACACAGATCGACAGGTCAAACTTATAACACCCCTCTTTTTAGTCGGGGGTTAAAAATAGGCACCATCATTTAACATGGTTATATAAAACATTAATTCGATTTGCTTATGTTAGTAACTAAACTGTTCTTTAGGCCATTCGATGGCAAGTACTCATCGACACATTATGTACATATATGACTCTCTCACTCGCTGCAAATAATCAAGTCATAATAGACTATTCTAGGATCTTCTGTTATATTACTGTGGGTATTGCCTCGGATAAGTGAATCTGTTTTATATGTTATTGATATATCAAATTCACGTACTAAAGATAAAAAGCACTTTCGATTTGTTAAGGAAAGACTCTTCACATCTTCAGAGGAATCGATGGTCCATACGGCGACAGTGACGTCGAAGGAGGCGGCTCTGGTGATGGTGATGGAACTGTCCAGAAGAGTCAGCTTGTTTTCAGGATTAAAAATGTAAAGCTGAAATGTTTGAAAATAAACATTTTGTGCAAAAGTTTTAGGAATTATTGATGATATTTTTACTAGCGCATAAAAATCGAATAATTAATACAATTTTAGTTTTATGCAACCTACGTATAAAAAACTGTCAACGAAACTTCCATTTGCAAATTTTATCTGAGTATTCACAGTTACATCTAAAGCTTCTGATACATCCTCACCGGCCTCAAATTTTGTATTTTCTTCTGCATGTAATCTAAAAAGTAATACCTACTGTGTATAAAGACTGACTTTCGATCGACATTACAATTATGTAGATCGAGAATAATAATAAAAAAAAACAAATTTAATTTCAATAACATTCCTATTCAAATATTTAGATTTATGTACTATATTTATATTTTATTTAACTTTGACATTTAAGCTTCCAGAATATATTTTGTACCTAAAGTATGTCAAGTCAAACTGGCAGCAGTATCCCATTATTGTGAAAACTTTTCTAAACATTCTGGAGCATTCGACAAGATTTGATCTCCACATACATTTCCGAATTAAAATATGACATGGCGTACTGAGCTAAAAATGTATAATAAAAATGCAAACACAAAGAAATACCTAAACTTTTTTGAATAGAATATCTACAATTCGAAATGAATGTTATATTTCTTTCGTTTAATTTTGGTAAAACATAAATACTTTAGTCCAAAAAATAATAAACGTATTTTTTTGTCCTATTCTTAGTTGTGGTCACCCTGACATATATAATACAATAATAGACAATAATAGTCTATATTGTTTATTTTATAGTCTTAAATTTTTAAGGATATTATAATAGTATTAATAATTATATTTTCTAAAGAACCTGTTCCAATAGAACATTGTACGTATATCCTAAATGTTCAAGTAAAATATGCATTTTCTTAATATATATTTCTGGCACATAATTATTGTTTTTGACCTCATTGAAGCTGCTAAAGAATTCATTTATTTTCTCTTGATCATATCCACGAAGATTCCTAAAATTTTAGTTTTATTAATATTAATTAATGATTTCAAACAATCACATAAATATTTCAGATATTACATACGATTAAAATCACAATTGAATTTCAAACAGTTTGCGATGGATAAATCACCGACCGAAAATTGTTATTTACGAAATCAATTTCAATTTTAATAAAGTAATGTATTTGAAAATAGTTGGCGCTCTAGAACTGAGTACATGTTGATTGAAAATAAAACACAATTTTTCTTAACATAAAATAAGTACTTTAGTTCAATATAAGAATATTGAACTAAAGTACTTAATTTATCTTATTAATCAACTTCTGATTTTTTATTAATCTGTCTTATTTAACGTAAAAATTATGATATTTCAATAAAAACATCTTACGTATATTGTGAATAGTTCTGCTAATATAAAATTTAATTATTTAAACCATTTTTACTTACAAAATTCCAGTAATATTATTCGCATTTGGTACAAAAACAGTTTTTGAGTCGCATAAACTAACAGCAGGAAAAGAAATACTGTCCATGGAGTAATACGTTGATTCTACCTGTAATATAGAAGGCAAAGTCATAATACTCGGGTACTAATGAACATCACCATATACCTCATTAAATTCAATTCGAATTAATTTTTCGTTTTAAAAAAAACATTTTTAACTATCTCGGTCCATTAAGATCAATCGCAGAAACTCTATTAGGTACTTACCATAGTAAAAGTAGGGTTATCAACAAACTTTAACCAGATCATGTGGCTGAGATACGCACAAAGACACATGGCGGAGCTGATGATGATAATCCAGATGCAATGCATCCAGGAGGAGGAGTTTTGGTAGAAATAGTACACACCGTGCAAAGTGCAATGCTCGCAGAACTGCTTAAACTTGTTTAGGATAGCTTGGCGTATTTTTCTTGTCATCTTAAAAATAACAGCACATGTACAAAATGTTTGTATAGCAATGTCAGTATAGTATGGTTCAAAAAGAATATTTTAATCCACAATACCTTTAAATCTAAGTTAGTAAAAGCACAATTTTAATCCACAATACCTTTAAATCTAAGTTAGTAAAACACAATTTTAGTATATTTAATTAGCATTCTACAGATAGTTTAAGATAGTATATTATTATTTATAATAACGTTAAATTAAGTCACGAAATAACCACATATCGAAAATATTGGAATTATAAACCGAACATTTGTTTTCTTTTAAATGTGGAACGAATCGAAATATGATAAACGTTACCTTGTGGTTTTAAAATTTGCTGTAAGATGAGTAATTTCAAGTTCTTTTGAATAAAACCATGCAGAATTAAAAATCTGCTAAATTTGAATTTTCTTTATATAATAAATTTATACAGTACAGTTAGGTGACGGTACTACATGTTGTCAAGAGAAATTATAAAATATGTTGTTTAAATATCAAAATGCGTATTATAATCACACTTATCTGTTTCTATATAGATCTGTATAATTATTGTTTTTTTTTTTCTTTTAAAATGACACTTTAATTATAGCTGTAAAGTAAATGATAGAAGTTTTTTTAGTTAATGTACTTTATCAAAATAATATAAAACTGTAAAAATATCCAATACATTTACACTGAATGTTAAAACTTTACAATAATTAATTAAGATCTAGAAATTTATTTATCTATTTTTAAAAACGGTAAAATATTTATTGATTATTTGTAAAATAATCCCCTTAACTTAAGGATATTCATTGTAATTATGTAAAAAATAAAATACTATTCTGTTGTATGTAGGTCTGACTTTTGAACCTAAGTCTAAATCAGTAGGCTAATAATTATGATTAAATTTTATGTAAAGTGGTGGGAGGCGTGGAAATGTTTGTAGCAAAAATAAAACTGAAAGAGGATAAAAGTGTGTACGAAGTTAATAATTATTAAAAATATTTACATTCTTATAGAAATGAATAAAAAACCCCCTACATTATATATAAAAATATGTATGTACTAAAAATTTAAGGTTTTTCGAGTTTTTAATTAATGTGTGCTATGAAAGATTGCTTCATATCAAATTTCAAGAGTCTAGCTTGACTGAAAGTACAATTTATGTTTTAAGTTTATTAAATCTAGTATTTGATATAAATTTTAATTAAATATCTCTATGCGTTCATGAGGAAAAAGGTAGTAACTTCAAAATTATTAAGATTATTTTTATTGTATGATGTAACTAAAAATTTACACACTTTGCAATTTTTCCTTTATATGTGGTATAAGACGTTGGCTCGCATCAAATTTCAAGGTTCTGAGTTCCCGGGGAAACACCCCTACAGTTTGATTCCGAGTTTTGATTGCGAGTTCCGAAAACTTGCGGCGTAAATGTCAGTATCTTAGGATTGCGTGGGTTTAATAGTTTGATTTTTTCAAAGCTTCAACAAACAATAGATTGGAATTTACATGTTTTAGTTCATAAGTTTCAACAGTACCGTCACCTACGCAATTAATTATGGAATGTTATTTAGTATTTACTGTTAAATGTTTTAAGAATTAGAAGCTTAGGATATTTTAACATAATGTTTAATCTTTTTTTAATTATTAGAACTTATTATAAGGTAAAAAACCAAAGCATCTGTCAGTTGGTTATGAAATTGTAATTTACCCTCACCTAAATAATATATTGTCAAATTATTATAAAACGTGTTGTAAGGGCTGCTCTTGCCCATTTTATTACAAATAGTTGGATATTAAACATTGTGCAACTGTGTATTACTGAAACAAGTTTTAACAAGTCAGAAGTGTTCGACCGCTGCATGTAGTATTACGCGCCACGTGTCGATATACACCGTTCGCAAGATATCCTGTCTAAGAATGCTGATGAAGTTGGAGCGCGGCTACTGCCGTTGAAAAGACACGAAAATAAGAGACGACGTTAAAGTTACTACTTGGACCTTCTCCGACTGCTGCTGTAGTAACCTTAAGCGTCAAGGAGTCGTAGATTTAAAATAATATTGCAGGTGCGTCAGTTTTTTTTAATACCCACGTATTGCCATCTGCTTAGCAGACTGATGATCTAGATAATTATTCGGCAGCATGCTTAATATAGAATAATAATAATAATAATAATAATAATGCTTAGCAAACTCACATTTACACTCAAGAAACATCTTCAGAGCCATTAATACATATGCAATTCCAGTTTTACTTTACACATTTGGAATCATTAATTACAAAACAAGTGATTTAAAAAAGATAGATATCAAAACAAGAAAAATTTTAGCCATCAATAAAATACATCATAGTAAAGCAGATATAGAAAGACTTTACTTACCTCTTGAAGAAGGGGGTAGGGGACTTATAAGTATAGAAACAATTTATAAAATACAAATAATTAAATATGATCAATATCTTGAAAATAAGTCCGATTATTTAATAGAAGCAATAGGCAAACGTGACAAAAATAAGGATACACACTCAATAAATAAAACAGCTGGAGAAAACAGAAAAGAATGGGGTCTACAAAAACAACAGAAATATTTAGACACAGAAATAAAAAATGCCTCTATAAAAAAGAAGAACACGATTTGGCGAAACAAACCACTTCATGGACAATTTCCGAATGTAGTACTAGACAGAACAAATATACAGACATCCAACTCATTTAAATGGTTAAAAACTCAACAGGTATCTCCGGCATTAGAAGCTTCAATTTTCGCAATACAGGACCAAGCAATAGTTACTAGACAACATGAGCGCGACATTTTGAATAAAACTGTTGATGGTAAGTGCCGACTTTGTGGCAGTAAAGATGAGACGATACATCATATAATATCAGGTTGTGAACAACTAGCGGGAAAGTACTACACAAGGCGCCACAACAATATTGTTCAATATGTGTATTGGACACTGGCAAAAAACATAATTTTAATATTAATAAGCTCTGGTGGCAAGAACATTTAAATGAACCTAAAATAATAGAAAATAATACTGCTAAAATAATGTGGGAGATACCGGTGCAAACAGATGTGACAATTACACACAATAGGCCAGATTTAATCTATTTTGATAAGTTACAAAATAAAACATATTTAATTGATGTTTCAGTACCGTCAGATTATAACATAGGTGCAAAAGAGGTAGAAAAATTAAGCAAATACAATTTATTGAAGAAAGAAGTTAATCGAATGTGGAACACACAAACAACAATAGTCCCAATTATAGTAGGTGCCACCGGAATTATAGCAAAAAGTTTAGAAAATTATATAAAATTACTAAATAGTAACATTGACATCACAATTATTCAAAAACAAGCAGCAATCAACACAAATACAATAGTAGTTAAGGTTTTAGGAAATGATATTTATACAGAAAGGGAAACTGAAGCTCTTTATCCTTGAAAATTTCAAGGCGGGACTTTAGAAATACCGGACTTACCAGTCCGTGAAAAACAACAAATAATAATAATAATAATAATAATAATAATAACTCCTTGGTAACTGCCACGAGTTGTCACGTTTTTAATTGTCAATTTTTGGTAAAAATATTTAATAACAAAAATCAAGTTTTTACAATATTAAAAATAAATAAATCAGTAATGCAACTTGAAAAATAAAAGGAAAAAACCAAACCAAACGAAAATGTCACCAAAAGTAACAACCAAAAATAAGTTATAAATAAGTGAACTGTGACAATTGGCACTCGATGATCCGATGATCACCAGGAGTAAAAACGTCAACGCACGCCAACCACCGCAGCCCGTCGCACCGAGCAGCTCCACGTCATCAGAGGAGGAGTACGCCACTCCTCCTGAGAATGTCGTGTCGAGCAGGGACGACGAGCTGCCGCCTCCAGCGCCGCGCCGAGCACCAGCGCCGCGCCGAGGGAGGCCACCGCTGCCGCGCTTGGGGCCTACTGGGGCATCCGCTCCGCGTTCGGCCCCCGCCGTCGGTGGTGCAGTGCGCCGCATGATATGGACGCAAAATATAAACGAAAATGTCATGCGAGCGTACTATAGGGCGACAGAGGGTGGAACTAACCTCACTGCGTGGCGAACCCGTTTGTTGTCTTTGTTTCAGGTCCTTGAACCAGAGTTGACTGTTTCGGCCCAACGACTATCGAATCAGGTGCGGTTTATTCAACGTAATCGTGCGTTGGATGACTCCGCACTTGACCGGCTTCGCTCCGAGGTGACAATCTCTGCATCCACCACCGAAAGCATCCATTTGCGAGCCCAGTTATCGTCCGCTCCTTCGGTGGCAGGGTTAGTGGATGGAAATGCTGATGTGGGGGGCGTTGAGATTACAACCGTAAGTACCCAAGATAATGAGCAATTAAGGAGGACTTTGGAGGATGCGATTTTGGAATTTAAAGACATACCAGCCCGCGACAGGCCACGGTTACCCCGTTTTCCCACGCATAAACGTAATATGTCGCTAGTAATGGCTCTAGACTGCATGCTAGACTCTTATCTTCGTTCTAGCAATAGTCTCACTGATACCCATTCAATTCTTTATTGTGCAGCTGTTGCAGCGTGCCGCTCCGCCCGTGTCAGATTTCCTGAACCTGATAGGGTGGTGCGGTCCACTGAGGACACACCCGCATGGCAGATGAGGATTGAACGGCGTATTAGCGCAGCTAGGGTCATTATTGGCAAGTTAATCTGCTTCAGATCGGGAAACATCCGGCCGAGAGTCATGCGTTATGTTTTTAGTCTTTGCCGGTACTGGCATTAGACCTCAGGATTACATGGCCTATGTAACAGAACGTATAGACTACCTGAAGCAGAAAGTTTGTGCGTGGGCAAATCGTATCCGTCGTTATAAACAACGTGTTAATAGGTATAAACAGAATCGCATATTCCAAAGTGACCAAAGAAAGGTTTATAGAAGCTGGGAGGAATCTGCTACGAATGTGATTGATGGGCAGTTACCAAATATGGAAGAAATGTTCACATTTTGGACAAATATTTGGTCGGTGCCTATTAATCACAACGATGGTGGCTGGATGCGTGTTGTTGAGCGCGCGTGTGAACACCTGCAGCCAATGGAGGCTATATTTATAAGCTCAGACAATGTCAGGGATGCGATCCGTTCGACCCATAACTGGAAAAGTCCTGGGCCGGACGGATTACATAACTTTTGGCTCAAATGGCTGCGGTCTTCACACGAACGTTTGGCTGGGCAATTCCAGGAAGCCATCGTGTCCGGATCCCTACCATCTTTTATGACAACAGGAATCACCTTTCTGCTCCACAAGTCTGGTAGTATCACGGATCCAAAGAACTTTCGACCTATCACGTGCTTACCAACAATTTATAAGCTTCTTACATCCATTTTGACTTCAAAATTAGACACACATTTGTATGCAAATAGCATTTTAGATCCCGCTCAAAATGGATGTAAGATTGGGTCTCGTGGTACTAAGGAGCTCCTCCTTATTGACATGGCCATTAATGAAAAGGTTCGCCGAGGTAAGAAGGGTCTCTCCGCCGCCTGGATTGATTATAAAAAGGCCTATGATTCGGTGCCTCATACATGGTTAAGACGAGTACTAGAAGTGTATAAGATTGACACAGATCTATGCGCTTTTCTTAATTCATGTATGAGGCAATGGACAACGGTCCTTTGTCTTCCAGGGGGCGGAGGAAGTCTTCTTACTTCCGAACCTGTAAGGATTGAGCGAGGTATTTTCCAGGGTGATAGCTTGAGTCCTTTGTGGTTTTGCCTGGCTTTGAACCCCTTAAGCACGTTGCTTAGGGATTCAAAACTGGGATTTCGCTTTCGCAGAGGGGGTGAGATCATTTCACATCTTTTGTACATGGACGATCTCAAATTATTTGCACCAAATAAAGCAGATCTGGTATTATTACTAAGCGTTACGCAAACGTTTAGTAATGACATTAGGATGGAGTTTGGTGTAGATAAATGTGCGGTTGCACATGTGCAGAATGGCCGAGTTGTAAATAGCGAATATTTACAACTCTCGGAGACAATGTCCCTCAGATCTCTCTTTGAAACCGAAACCTACAAATACCTTGGTATGTCGGAATGCTTAGGCATACTAAGTAGGGACATTAAACAGCTAGTGAAGGAACGCTTCTTTAACCGCTTGACAAAAGTTCTAAAAAGTCTTTTGTCAGGAGGTAACAAAGTGCGTGCATTCAACAGTTGGGTAATGCCCCTGCTAATGTATACTTTCGGCATATTAAGGTGGACTCAGACCGAATTAGATGCCCTGGACCGAAAGGCCCGAAAACTATTGACAATGTATCGCATGCATCATCAGCGCTCATCAGTGATGAGATTGTATATTCCACGGAAGTGTGGGGGTCGCGGCTTCCTTAATGCCAAAAACTTACACAACCGTGAGGTATGCATTCTTAGGGAATATTTCCTTCATGCTGAGTGTGGAATGCATCGGGACATTGTTGCAGTAGATAATGGTCTTACACCGCTCTCCTTAGCCAAAGATAACTGGCATAAACCGGTAGTACTTAGCACTGACGACCGTATAGGTATATGGAAGAGTAAGGAGCTTCGTGGACGGTTCCACCAGGCACTCTATGGGCCGGATGTAGACCTTCTGGCGTCCGTGGCTTGGCTACGCTTTGGTGATCTCTTTGGTGAAACCGAAGATTTTGCTTGTGCAATTGCTGACGAAGTTGTCAAGACGAACAACTATCGGAAATACATAATAAAAGATGGCACTGTTGACATATGTCGTGCGTGCCACCAACCAGGAGAATCCATCAGACATGTTATTTCCGGTTGTTTTCATCTTGCCAATGGAGAGTATTAGCACAGGCATAACCAAGTAGACAAGCTTATCCACCAACAACTTGCTCTTCGATACGGTCTTGTACCTTTTGAAGTGCCATATTATAAGTATATACCGGAGCCAGTTTTGGAAAATGGTCATGCTAAGCTCTATTGGGACGGATCTATCATCACGGACAGGACTATTGTAGCTAATAAGCCTGATATCGTGCTGGTAGATCGGTTAGAGCGCCGGGCATTTCTTGTTGATATCAGCGTCCCGTGTGACGCTAATCTTGTGAAAGCTGAGAAGGACAAACTATCCAACTACTTGGACTTAGCTCACGAGATTACTGACATGTGGGATGTTGAGTCAACAATAATTGTCCCGATGGTAGTTTCCGTAAATGGTCTTATAGCGAAGAGTCTCGATCATCATCTCAAGAGGGTCTCACGAAACAATTGGATCAAGGGTCGAATGCAAAGAGTAGCAGTTTTGGGTACGGCACGCATAGTGAGGAAGTTTCTTTCGCTGTCGCCCTGACCACCGACGGACTGGTCGTAAGGCCCACGTCGCGTCGGCCAAAAACTATTTTTTATATTTATATTTATAATGTTGTTTTTTATGTTATATATATAAATGTAAATTATAAGATAAAAATTAAATAATAATATAAATAATAATAATAATAATAACAGTTGGGTAATGCCCCTGCTGATGTATACTTTCGGCATATTAAGGTGGACTAAAATAAAATTATGACACAATAATTCATAAACCTAACACTTGTTTGCTAATTTATAGCACATGATGACTACTAATTATTTAGGAATACCCTCGACTCCTAACAATATATTATAAATTCTTAAATAATATATATATATAAATATTACAATTATAGAATATCAATTACAAATTGTCGTTAAATATTACAATTGTCGTGAATTTTGAATAGTGTTATGGCATATAACTAAATATAGCTTCTTTATTAACTACCGTTAAAGTAATTAAATTTTCTAATCTCGGGTGAATGGTCATTTCCTTAAGATGTAAAATTTAAAACTGTTCCGATAAGATACCACACCATTTAAAATTCATATCGTTCAAAATACAAAAGAAAAAAAATATATAAGGAAACTAAACAAAAATAATAATACAAACTTAATACAAAGTAAAAACAACTTGCTACTTCCAACAAAACCCATGCATAGTATGAATTTCAAAATCTTATATATATCTGTAGTGTGATCATTAATATGGCCTAACAAAATGAGCTTAGTTTGCTATTATTAGTTAAAGATTTATTTGCTTAGAATGAGTTTTAAAAAGTTAAAATTTAATATATGTCCATAACAATGATATTAATAAGTATATTATTGAATAAATGTTATTACTCGTTGCAGGAGTTTTTTTGATGATGGCGTGTAATATAGTTGGTATACTTTAAAAGAAAGACAAATTAATTTATTGTTATTTTAATTGATTTTATTGATGTAAATTTGACATGTTAAGGATTTAATATTATACAATTATTAATTATGAATTACTTTTTCTGAATTATATAAATCTAATTATTTTAATCGATTTTATTGATGTAAATTTGACATGTTAAGGATTTATTTAATATTACACAATTATTAATTATGAATTACTTTTGCTGAATTATATAAATCCCATTTTATTATATTAATTTTATGACATGATTTAATACCTATAATTTATTGTTATTCTAAGGCGTTTGATGAGCCTCAGTTTATGTTAGTTGTCTTATGTTAAAATATGAATGTGTGATTATATAAATGTAATTGTATTGAGATGTAAAGTTATGCAGTGCCCTTGCAGGGTTCTTGTTAGATCTAAATAATTGTTAAATTACTTATTAAGACCATTGTATACTACAAGAATTGCAGACATATAAATAAATAAATAAATAAATAATGTGTTTTGTACCATGTTGGTGTGTCCCGTGGTAAAAATAAATGTAAAGTACCATGTTGGTGTAAAAATGATAACGTAATACCATGTTTGTGTCCCGTAGTAAAAATAAGAAATTGATGCCATGTTATTGTGTCCAATGGTATAGGTAAGTGTGAAATACCATGTAGGTGTGTCCCGTGGTATAAAAACAAATAAGAATAAACTACCATACTGGTGTGTCCGATGGTAGTAGTGAAAGTATAAGAAATACCATCAATGGGTGTGTCCCGTGGTATAAAAAAAATAAGAATAAACTACCATATACCATACTGGTGTGTCCGATGGTAGTAGTGAAATTGAGTTATATCCCATGTTGATGATGTGTGTCCATGTTATCTAGACATATTGCTGAATGACTAGTTATTCTAGTTAACTCTAGGAACGTATTTTTAGAATTAAAAGACTGAAATAAACATTTTAATTAAAGAGATAGTGCATTGTCTATTAATAAATCTACACTTAAATCACCACAGACGATGATTTGCTTATTATTACCATGTAACTTAGATAAGGAATCTTCCATGACATTTTCAAAACAATCATTAACTCTTGAAGGGAGTCTATAAACACTCATTATTATACATTGTTCCAATTCCACACAAGCAATTTAATAATTTGTACAACTGAGAGGCTAAATGTCTAAATGTCTTTACGTCCCTTATATTTAAGTTCTTTATGTAAAAGAATTAAGGAGCGACCATATTTAGCATGTTTTCTATTGTAGGAACTACTAATATGATAATTATTGATATGCAACTAAAACTGATGCTGCTTCAGCCAATTTTCTGTAACACAGATTATATCTATGCCACAACCACCTAAAAACAGATCCAGATCCAGCTATTTTCCCAACATTCCTTGAATATTTTGATGTACAGAATTAATAAATTTTACATTTCGTGTTGTATTACTGTGCTTGGAAAGTTGTTTAGGTGTATCTACTATTATTTAAGAGCTAGAGGTAGCTACCTCTGTTGCCTTAGAAATTAATTTAAATGTTTAAATAATTGCAATGTCAGTCTGCTCAATAGAAGCAAGTGTAGTGGCCAAGTTCTTGGCTGGTCTGTCCAAAAAATCCAGTCCAAAAATGATAGCATAGAAGCTACCTGTCTCTTAAACCTATGAGTAAGGTAATATTTACCTCGATTTAAAAATAAAGGATTACTAACTAAATTGTGGGTGTCAATTAAATGAATCTTATCAATATATTCTAATATATCGTGAAGTGAGGTGCTCAGCTTATATATTTCGCTTCTGGAAAGGTTTTACAGTAGGAAGGTATAACCAGAAAAAAAATACAGATGCCACATCTTCTCGTCCGACATAAGTTTTGTACTAAACATTTCATTTACCTCAGAGTCTTCAGATGTATGGAATTTTTGACCATCTTGTTAAAACGAGTTCCTGCTGATTTAGACTTCAAAATTATGCAATTGTGTAAAAATAAATTGTGTCAGTTTTATAATATAACTAGTGATGTGTAACTATTACGTTTATATTTTTGTAGCGAAAATAATTATTACAAACAAACTTGTATTGGAGATTTGAATTTAATTTAAATTGTCAAAGATTTCGGTACATTGTTGTGATGAAAACGGAACATATTTTAATCCTATCACAACAAGGAATAATTTAGTTTTATTATATCAAAAGTTTTTTTTAGTGTAGTAGTTTCAGAGGACTGCCCCTTACTCACACCAACATTATTATAGGAAATAGGTATCTACAATATAAAAGTCTTTAGCTATATAAGTTTTAGTGAATAATATTCAAACCGTAATATTATTATAAGCTTAACAATACATATATAAAAGAAATAATCAAAACGAAATGTCAGTTACTTAAAATCTTTAAAACTTCTTCGGTGGTTTCATTTTTTTCAAAATATGTACAGTTTTCTCCACGCCTACGTTGGGCACAACTTTTTTCTTTTGAGGATTGAACACGGTTAACGAAATCTCCAGCAAAAACCATAGTAATTCAATTATACTTACAATAGAACCTCCAAGACATAAACCAAAAATACCACCTAGATTTGCTGAAAAATAATGATTTAATATAAATAGGTTAAAAAATAAATAACAATTGTAATATTTTTGTAAATAAAACTTGTCTATGGTAATTATCATAAATAATATTATATATAGATATATAAAATCATACACACCGAGCATCTGATCCCACGTGTAGAGCACCTCTTGTCTGTACTTGATGCAGGTGTTATCGGCAAAGTGTACGGCCACGCGACTCTCACCACATGATAGATTACTAACAATATTTTTAAAACATTATTTCGTTTTATTTTTATTTAATTTTGCCATAAAATAAAATAAAAATATATCTTTAAAAAAAGCTTACAATAATTAATCCTATTTGTTTTATAAACTAGATTTCTTATAAATATTTAAAATAGCGATATTAGAGATTATTTTATCATGAAACGAAACGATCTACCAATAATAATTTAAAGTATTACTCTAGGTTCCTGTCAATCTTAAGGGAAGTGGTTTCTGCTTCATACTGCACGTGGTCACATTTTTGATAGCACTTTCTCCCCGACACTTTGTTGCTTATGTCACTTAGTACTTTATCTGAAAACTACGAATGCTTAAACGAAATATAACGTAGGTGTAATTTAATAATGTACTTTTTGTTTCTATTTTACTTCCTTTTTAAGTGATATTACTTAATTGAAAGATCATATTCTCCCTATAAATATATTATAACCGTATAATATAGCGGTGAATGCTATATACATAACATAAATAGCTAAAGAGAATCTTGAAACTTTTACTTAAGAGACATACTTCATCTTTTAACGAGATAAATAAAAATATATTATGTAAATGAAATGTAAATAAAATGTTTAAATGATATTAGTTAATTTTAAGATCAAGTTCTCCATATAAATATCATATAATCGTATATTGCGGTTGATGCTATAAGCTAAGCTTTTATGTTTTAATTTGTCTTCTAAAGAGATAAATAAAAACATAGATCAGGGGAAAAGTTTTTTTCGCATTTAGTATGTATGAACTTGTAATAAAACATTCTTTGAATGTATTTTTGTATCTGGATAGTTTTAATTACATTAAAATGGTCACAACTCACATTTTAAAAAAGGAAACAATCAAGTAAAATGTTGTTTCTGGCCTTTTTCAATTTGTTTTTCTTTGTGTCAAAATTTGAGAATGAAGAAATTCAATACACCCTAAAATTTTATTACAAAATGGGAAAAAATGCGACACAAGCTAAACAAATTGTGACGTTTATGAACCTCATGCAGTGTCAATAGACTAGCACAAAGTTGGTTTAAGCGTTTGTAATCCGAGAGTTTTGATATCAAAAATATACCTCGCTCTGGTCGCCCTGTTACAAATAAAATAAACGCAAATTTTGAAAAAGTGGACCAAGATCGTCATGTCAGTAGTTACGTCGCAGCTAAAGAACTAGACATTGACTACAAAAGAGTTATGACCCATTTGAAAAACACAAAAGCTAGATATTTAGGTGCTACCTTGAACCGTGTACTCATTTGCTTTTCTTTATTGAAACGTAATAAAACCGACCGAAAATGGATCAGATAAGATAAGAACGTACGAAAAAAGTCGTGGTCAAGGGTCAGTCAGGTTTCACAAACTGTGGTAAAATCCGCGTAAACTCGCAATGGTGGGACCGAAAGAGCATTATTCATTATGAGTTGTTACCGTCAGATTGAACCATCGATTCGGATCTTTACTGCCAACAGCTGATATTAAAGCAAGAACTTGAAAAAAGCGGTCGGAATGTTCAATAGGAAGGCAATTTTATCGCGATAACGCTAGACCACACAAAACCTTTATCTACTCACCAAAAATTAAGAGAGTTTGGCAGGAAGGTATTAATGCATCCGTCATATATCCCTAGCCTTCAGATTTCTACCTGTCTCGATCTTTACAGAATTGCTTAGGCTCTGTCAAGTTAACATCAAAATCAAAATGTTTGTCACGTTTTTTCGATGAGTGATCCCAAAATTTCTACAGCAACACAGACAGACAGAAATACAGACATCTATGCTCATCACATACATGCCTGTCCCTGTCGGGGATCGAACCCGAGCCCCATTACATCGCTATACGTTAGGCGTCTGAGCTAACCACTGGACCAACGCGGCGGAAAATGTAAAAAAACTTTGAAAAAAATGTCTCAACTTTTCATATGAAATACGAAGAAACTTTGTCCCCCACCCTCATTATGTAGATAACAACGACGATGAGCCACAAAACAACACATGCTTAATAAAATTTTTACTTTTGTTGCTGCTCGGATTTATGAAACAAACGATAAATATTTTATAATAGTACATACCCAACATATTATAGATACATTTTAATTTTTCCCAGTTACAAGCCGCATAATCTTTGACATCAAGATGTGAAGCTAAAAACAATAATTTGTAAGATAGTCATCACCATCAATCAATAAAATTAAATAAAAATGTAAAATTTAATGTTTATAATTACGCTCATAATTAAAAGGCAGGCAGCGGCAATGTAAAATCACCTTTTGCATTATATTTTGTGTTAAGCAACCTTCGTAGGATTCGACAGCTTTCTTTGAATCCTAAGTATACGATAAACCATTGTTTTTTTAATATACAATATGAAAGAATTTAATATTAAGGAGGTTATTAATGTATTTAATAAATTGATATAGTGAGGAATAAATTAAAAAAAAGACTAAAATATAATAAATAAGAATAGCGAATTAATATCCTTACAATTTGTATTAAAATATATATAGAAAAGAAAATACATCATACATTACGTGACTCATGAAATTTGATTTCATATACTTACTACGGATAAAAAGCACTTTCGACTTGTCAAGGAAAGACTCTTCACATCTTCCGAGGAGTCTATGGCCCACACAGCGACTGTGACATCATAGTAGGCGGCACCGGTTACAATGACGGGGTTATCAAATAGAGTCAAATTGTTCTGAGAGTCGGTTACATATAGCTGAAATAAGAGTTATAATTATTATATTATGTCTTAGAGAGTAAAGTACATATGCAAGAGAGAAAATTCAGAAATCGATGTTTTTAGGTTTCCGTACCAAAAGGGTGAAACGGAACCCTATTACTAAATTTTTACTCTCCGTCTGTCCGTTTATCTGTCTCCAGGCTGTATTTCATAAGCCGTGATAGTTAGACTGTTGCAATTTTCACAGATGATGTATTTGTGTTGACTGTATAACAACAACATTTTACATTCTGTTGCCGCTATAAAAACAAATGTTAAAAACAGATATTTTTTAAGGCTTCATTTCTAATATAACATTCATGATACAACACGACATACACGACAAAAAAAAACGACCAATAACGTTTTTTTTTTTTTGACGCTAATGCGTACCATCATTAACCTACGGAGTGAAATTACACAATGTTCACCTACAGATACTTTATGTTTGATCCCCGATAACAGTAACGCACAGCATGCAATTATAAATTAAAAATTAAAAAACCCCCTATACAAAAAGACCTCTAAAAAGAAGAAAAATAGTATTATTATGTACTTATTGAAGTCGTTGCGTCGGGGGACCGTAGTACGTACGTTGACGATGGTGTATATTTTACGAAGTTACGATGTTTTAAACTATTTGATTCGATATCGTAATTTCTTTATTTGCCTCGGTAACTTACTTGCATTTTAATTTCTTCCTTTATTAAACGGACCCCCGACGTAATGACTTCAATAAGTACATAATAATATTGTTTTTATTCTTTTTAGATGCGTTTTGTATCAGGGGTTTTTTAAATATTTAATTATTTTATTTTTGCTTTTTAAAGCTTGTGTTAATGTTACTGGTGTCTTAATTGTACTAAATGAACCTACAGACACACAAATTTTCAGTTGTTTAAGTATTTTTAATAATCTATCCTAAATTATAAATAGAAAAAAATTGTTGGTTTGTTTGAATTGAATAGGTTTCGAAACTACTGGACCGATTTAAAAAAATATTTTACCTTTGGAATTTACATTATCCCGCTGATGAACATAGGTTATAATTAATAATAGAAACAATAACGATCTAAGTAAAAATTTCGACAATGGAATAAATTATACATGTATTAAGTAACATGTTTCAAAATTTTTTCATACAGATATATACCAATATTAATAAATATAAAAATTTAGAGTTAAAATGGTTTACAATCACTAATAACTCTATAATAAAGGGATTTATCTCATCACTAGCTATTGCCCGTGACTCTTCATGACTACGACCATAAGCCATAATAAATAAATATATTACTTACACTCTACGTGGACGCAGTCGCGGGCAACAGATATCCCTAATAAAGTACTTTACCTGAGTAAATTGAGTAAATAAGTGTAAAAACCTTTTGGGCCTACATAACAAGGCTTTTTTTCCTATAAAGCCCGGACGAATCTGCTGGGAACAGCTAATTGTAGCATAAAAACCTCTCACCAAAAAAACGTCAATATCTTGGAGACGACCTTTTTTATTTCGACCAAACGTAGCTAAGAACCAAGAACCATCTCGACAAACAGCTTTCGATAAAAAAAAAAACCGTATTCAAATCCATCCTCGCGTTTGTCCGCTACATTGCCACAGCTTATAACACCCCTCTTTTTAGTGGGGGGTTAAAAAATAGTAACAATAATGTGCTAGAAGTGCACCGCGGACTTAAACATAAACGGTTTATGTCGAGTTGGTTGAGTGGTTACCGTAAAGATCGTATAGCGGAACAAAGGGGCTCGGGTTCGATTCCCGACTGGGAATACACGTAATGTGATGTCTATATTTCTGGGTTGGGCCAGTTATTAAATGTATTTGATGTGTTTATAATGTGTCTTTCTAAATATTTGTGAACAACGGTTTAATATCCTTAACACAAGCAAATAATTTGCTTTTTTAGGGGTTAGATCAATTTGTGTAATTTGTCCAATACTATTATTATTATTATTATTATTATCGCATGGAATAGCGATGATACATATATTATTCAATTAACATAACATTTTCTTTAATAAACAGGCAGACTTTATGCATTCATGTCAAAACTTTTACATAGTTCATTATGAACACCATCATCAGTATCATTCATTACACACACTTTCTGAACACTTGTTCGTACAGGTACAAATATATAAAAAAATAATTGAGTGCTGGTTACCTTTTGTCAGTGAAAAATGTCTTAGTAATTATTAGCATACCATTTGATATTAATAATTTTGTGAATTTTTATGATACCCTTATATTAAAAAGAACTAATTATATATTTGTTATAAGACGCATTAAGAATTAGGGAAGCAGCATATATATTTTTTTGTAAATTCATTATTGCCTGGTAACCCTATTATCAACAAAGTTCGTAATATAATAAGAGATTGTAATCTTACATAGATTATGCTTTCTAATTATATCTAATATATATTTTTATATGAATACTTACATACAAGGCATTATCAACAAAAATACCATCTGCTAACATTGTTTTTGTGTTAACTGTTAAATATAACCCTTCCGATACTTCTACTCCAGCCTCAAAATTTGTGTTTTCCTTAACATGGTCTCTAGAAATTTACTTAAGAAAATAAATGAACTGTGTTTATCTGTCTGCTGAACCACTCAAGGCTTACCCTAGCCATAATGTTTATATATTTTTTAATTTTAACAAATCCCTAAAAATACTTATTATAGAAATCTATAACACAATTTTGTTAAACTATATGCGTAATGTTACGAGTACTAAATAATATCAAATCGGTTTCATATTTTACTATGGCCAAAACAGTTAATCACAGACTATTTATTAAACTGTTGATATTTAGAACAACATGTTGTACCTTTTTTTGTAATAACCTTACCTAATTGTAAGAGTATTAATAATCATAACGGAGAGCAAACGAGTATTAAGTCCTTAAGTAATTCATATAAATTATATTTTTATTTAATTTACCGGAAATAATTCATGTCAAATAGGCAGCAGTAACCCACTACTGTCCAAACTCTTCTAAACATATTCGAACATAAGAACTGCTTAGATCTCCACACACACTCTTTTATCAAAACGTCGCATGGCTTGCTCACCTAAAAAATAACATTTTTACGTTTATTATTTAATTAGAAGTACACATAAAAATAAATTATATTATTATATATATATTAACAATTATATTATTGATCTACAAGCTGAATAAATTGTAAATAATTCTAATTCTCAGACATTTCGTATTTTTAATATTTCTAAAGTAAAACATTGTATGTGTATACTGTATACTGTATTTAATGTTTCCCCGTTTAAAAGTATAATACATATGATACTTCAATCCGTTAAAAATTTAATTCTGAATAAATTTGAATAAATATATTAAAAAAAACATTTATTTATTTTAAATAAAACACAAAAGACAGCTTGATTTAATATCAACCGTTAACATTTGAGAAAAAATCGAGTGAATTGTATCGCCTCATGCCTTCGGTGCCTTTTTACGAATTTTTGATATTATTAGATTTCAATTTAAAATTAAAATAAGAAAGTAAAATAATAATAATTTTCGATGAATACCTTTTTCAAGAGAAGGTTATATGTAAATCCTAAGTGGTCGAGTGCTTTATGCATCTTTAAAACGTAATCTTCTGGTACATAGTTGCTATTTTTAACACTAGTGAAACTTTTATAGAAAGTTTTAATTTTTTCTTGCTCATAACGCTGAATATTTCTAAAATGAATATTTCTGTCATAAGAATATTAGATTTAATAATCTGCATCAAATTAGTTGTTGAAAAAGAAAACTTATTAAGGTATTTTCACATTTAATCCATTATTTATTTTATTATAATTTATGATAGTAAATTTGCTTAAAGATTAGTAATTCTTTCATTACGTAATCACAGGTATGTTTTTTTTGTATTGACTATATTGAGATGTAAAATAAATCACAAATACTATTACATCACCGATGCAAGTCCTTTTTTCCAATAATACTTACAAGATCCAGGTAACATTATCCGTATTTGGGCCATATACTATTTCCGAATCACAAACACTGATAGCAGGAAAAGAAATACTATCGATGGGATAATGCGTTGATTCTACCTGATATAAATTAAAAAAAAATACTAGTTAATATGATAAAAATATATATAACTTATTACAAGTAAGATAATTAATAGTGGAAAAGAAACCTAAATGACAATTAAATTATTATAAATCATAATTTAATTATAGTAATTTATTAAAGACTAGGTAAATTTGCACAAAATACATTTTAGAAATGAAGATGCATTACATTACATAAACACTTATTTCTAAGTAAGATTAAAGTTAACAACAAGTTTCTTTCATCCGGTGATCTCTCTATGTAAAGGATTAGTTCTAATTACACATTTATTGACTAACCCTCAAGTTTTTCATGACATTCTGAATATTGTAGGAATAGGGGATAAGCTTGAAAAGTAGTAACAGTAAATACGATATTTATTTTAGTAAGATTTGAATATAACAAGACACACGTTTGCAATATAAGTATAAAAGCCATTGCTTTTATCATTATAAGTCTTAATTTATTAATAGTAAAAGTAATGTTTAAATAACTAATAATAACAGATATCAGCTATGAAAATAATGAAAGATTAACATGAATGTACTTTAGTTTATTCCGTGAAAGTAAATATTTTAATTTAGTTAGTAGATCTATAGATATAGATGAGAAATAAAGTTGGCCCTAGTAAGTTGCTTTGGGATATACCAAAATATACATCTCAAATGTCACTTCTATACTTACTTCTTCAATGTTGCATTTTATTAAGATAAAAATGAAACATATGCCATAACTCGTATTCACGATATATCTATCATTTTAAAAAGAATGAGCTTTCAGACCATATCTAAGACATATGTTATATAATTTTCTAAACACTAATTTGACTAGATTTGAAAGGATCGGGAATAGAGTGGCAGAAACTGTGTCAATTTTCGTGATATCAAACTTTCAATATCAAATTCGAATTTAGTAGGTTAGATCGTGCTATTTTTTCAAAAATTAAGTATTCTTACCACAGTAAAAGTAGGGTTATCAACAAACTTCCACCAGATCATGTTGCTGAGACAGGCACAAAGAAAGATACTGGTGGCGATGATAATACCCCAGATGCTATTCAGCCAGGAAGAGGAGTTCTGGTAGAGGTAATATGCGCCATGCAGAGTGCAATGCTCGCAGAACTGCTTAGAAATTGACACAATCATCTTACATAGTCTGTTTGTCATTTGATGCTAAAAAAAATAAAATAATAAAAAAAAATCAAGACCTTTAGATATTATCGTTATTAAACTTTGGATGATCTTAATTTTTATAAAATATTAAATAAAATAGATAAACAAAAGAAAATCCGATGTTTTTTTTATATGTTTGTATGTTTGTCATGAAAAGCTGTACCGAATTTAATCTACTGAGAAATGGAAGCAAAACAACAACTTTATGGGTATTTAGTAGGTTGTTTGTAATAATATTTCATAAACAAAACATTTAGTTTTTTAAATAAGTAAAAAAGAGGATCTTTAGTGTATTCACTTTTTAAAATGAAGAGGACTGTTTACTATTAATTGAGTATCTTTAGAATATAATAATCTTAAATACTTCTTGTTCCTTCTTATTGTTCAAACTAACTAGGAGTAAGTTTCTCAGTTTATATAAATCAATGCATCCTCTATATTTAGGCTGAGTTTTATATAATTTAGCCGTTCAATCAATTAATTTTCATAAAATGAGGTTTTAATTATACATAGAAGACACAAGTTATAATGTATTTTACCAAGTATAACAAAAGTGATTATAATGGAAACGTGGTGTATTATATTTATTTTCGTATGAAATTAACACCTTAATTGCTCTGTAGTTTAGTTGAAAATATTCATTGATTTTAAATTATCTTGCCTTTACATACCTATACGTTCATTGATATTATTATGGTTAACATTTTTAAACCACAGCACCACATTATTTTGGTTAATATACACTCAATTAATCTGTTTGATTGCCTTTTTACATTATCTATATACAAATCAATCATCAAAGAAAAATGCATATTTAGCGTTTAGCCTATGCACTCGCCGTCTTTACCAGCTAATTCGTGACCAGCAATGATTATCGTAATAAGCATGTGATAAAAATGACCTTGTTGCCAAACTAACATATTTCTACATATACACGGTAAATCTTGAGAAAATAATTAGAAAGCAAAGGAATTTTTACCACGAATAAATGTTTAATTTTTAAGCTAAAAATTGTATACAGGTAATTCAATAATTATAACTTTAAAAGTACGATCACTGTTCTCTTATTCCTAGAAGGGTATACCATAAGATAAGGGTTGATAGCAACGTCTCATCAACTCTCTCACAGATCTGCGGAGAGAAATGTTATATTCAAATATAGCGTGGAATCATTGATTAAGTGATTACTAAATTACTATTCATCGCGGAATCCCTGCTAAGCTTAAGTATAGGTACAACATTTTCAGTAAAATTCATGAACTTAAACATGAACAACCGTATTCTAAGGAATTACGATTATAGACTTCTTTTATTATAATAGGTTTCTGTAATATAGGTATCATAAGGCTTATATTGAAATACATTAAAATAAACGCAATAAATATGTTTTAAATAATCGTTTATTATAATTTATAATATTATTGATATATAACTATTTGTACAATATATTATTTATATTTTTTGGATAATTCTATAATAGTGTATAATATATTTAATATTTTGCATACATATTACTGTAATGCATTATTATATTACAGAATTGTCTATAAAGTGTATCAAAAACATATTGAATGTTTAATTTTGAATTATTTTCAGGATAGAGTTTACAAGTAAAGTCTTTGCTGAACTGGTACTGTGCTTTATTTCGGAAATAAATAATTGCCAATTTTTTTTTAAGTTAATCACGATTAACGCGTGTAGTCGATGTGGCCGTGTCGCTGTAGCATATCTGCAGAAAGCGTATGGGCGGGGACCGTACGACGCGAGGAGCGCGTCACGTGGCTGAGCTGTGTGGTCACGTGTGCGCCGCTGCCCAACGCCGACATCGCATGCGGGTTATTAATTTGGCGCAGCGCGTTCATCTGTAGTAAATTTTAAGCTCATTGATAATATTAAATAAACTAACTTTCTCTCAGGATTGTACATAACGCCGGCACCGCATTACCATTATAGCAAAGCCCTTTCATTTGTGGTGAATATCTAGCTCATTCATATAATTAGATAGACAAACTTTCTTAAACTTTACCAAAATTAAGAAGATAGTCAAAGAAATATAAGAAACTTCACGCATTTTGTATGTAATATTATACTACAATTACATTGTTTTATATATTGTCTGTCAGACTGTCAGTCTTCTTTACGATCTTAGGTAATATATTTTTAATAATTGAAGTGGATATACCACCTACTCTTCATACTTTTAAGTAACATCTCTTATGTGGTTCGTGGTAAAGATCGTAATCACTCGAAGATTCATCTGGCTTCTTGTTACACCTCCTCTGTAAATATTACCATGATTTAAATAAAAATTAAAAAAAATAAAAACATTGAAAGTGTCATCTTCTATATGAAAAACTTTTATTTTGTTATAAGTACCGTAAACTTGGTTTCCTGACATACAGATCTTCTGCAAAGGAGCTTGTGAACCGACCGTTGGAAGTTTCTGGTCATCAGGCAGTACACAATCGGATTGATAGCAGAGTTTGAGTGACCTATAAGTGAGGTATCTAATATATGAAATTGGTGTTGACAATTTTTGTAAATATTGTCTGACATTAACAGGCCTTTAAATATATATGATACTTTTTCTCTTCAGTGTATTTAGCTTAACATAAAGTTATGAAATATAAAAGAACATAATTTAAGTATTTTTTTAAATAATAAAAAACTGAGAAACTGTATATGTGTGAAGGTCATCATTGTGTGCTTGTGTATCTGTATGTGCATGTGTGCCTGTGTGTGCGTGGTTGTGTGTGGGTGTTTGTGTTAGGATGTCTACTCAATAATATTTTATTTTATTAGAATGAAAAGATTTTCGGTGTCTTTGTAAGTTAGAGTTTCCAACCATGCTACTACTATAGGTTTTAATTTAAAACTTGTTAGACTGCGTATGCTATGAGTTTTATTTTAATATAAGAATATTTATTAACACATTCTTTTTGCGTACCAAGGAATATAAGTAGTAATAATACATTACAAGCAATTAAGTAAATATAATTGTATCTATTGCTTGCAGTCCGTTGGAATTAAAAAAAAAATGTTTTTATTGTGACAAAAAGTTTTAAATAGTAAACAAAATGCAGGTGAAACTCGTTTTATTTAAAGAAAAGTTCCGTCTAAAATTTGTCTAAAAGAACCAAGACGGTGTCAGAAGGTTCTGCAGCATGTAGAATTTTCTCTACTCATATTTTTTTCTTTTATTTATTTATTATTTATACTTTCTATTGCATCCCACAATACATAAAAAAGTAAAATATAAAGAAAACACACAAGAAAGTACAAAAAGTGGGTTAATGGCCTAACGGCGATTTCTTCCAGACGACCCTAGAAAAAAAATGAGATAATGGTAGGTGGTACTGTAGTACCTACCATTATATTCTTTTCACTTTTTTTCTTCTCTACTTAAAAAAATCTACTAGTTAATTTCAGATAAGTAGTATTTTTTAACGGATTGGTTAAATACTTCCGAAGATTTTAACTTTCCTATATATACGCATTCTAAAGCTTGGTGGCATGATTTGTGAAAGAATATTTATAATAAGAAAAATTATCAACAGGCTTTTTTAACCGAAAAAAATTTGGTGTTATAAGTTTGACCTGTGTGTCTGTGCATCTGTGTTTCTAACTGTGTCAAGGTAGCAGCCAAACGCGTAGATGGATTTGAATGAAATGAAACGGCAGTTTTCTTTTAATCAAAAGCTTAGTTCATCGAGATGGTTCTTAGCTATGTTTGGTCGAAATAAAGGCTATCGTTTCCAAAATATTTAGCTTTTATCGGTACTGGTGAAAGGTTTTTATACAATAATTATTAAAAACTAAAAAGAGATACTAAAAACCTTAAAAAGTGAAATTAGTGTGTGTGTACGTCGACGTATGGGAAGCCACTTGAGTTTTTGACGAAAATGGGAATATTGGTCATATTTGTGTAGGCTATGAATCGTATAGCAAGGTTCTGAAGTCTCTCAAGCTTGTTTAATTTGTCTTCAAGTCAAAACAATAAAACTTGCGTCAGCATAATCGAGGATGGATAAAAGAAGAAGTGTGCCAACATTATTTTGGTAGGGATTGGTAAAAAAAATTCAGCAAAAGTTTTTCTACTGATTTCTCTAAACTGAACAGATCACGACAGTGTCTGATCTAAACATAGCTTGGGACTTGGCATGGTTTTACTTCAGTTACAAATAGAATTTAGATCATTATTGTTAATGGCGGTCACCAAAAAACATAGATTTTCAAACATTGAGAGGTGATAAAATTGTTTATTTTCTGCACACATATGATAGAAAGAATAGATATATTGAGAGATTAAGTTAGTAAAACTGCAAATAGTAAAGGAGGTAGCAAGCCAACCTTAGGTACCCCAGCGGGGACATTACACCAGGATGAAAACAGTTTATCTGTCTGTTATGCTATTTATGCTGATATGAATGGAAGGTGTGTTTGATGAGGTTTGTTTACCAACTCCGAGAGTTTCAAGAAATTTCCAAGTTTTTGTTGTATCGCCTTGTTTGATAGAATTGTGAATATGGCGTCGTTGTGCATCTCTATTATATTATACACGATATTTTACAGCGACGTCGAGTATTTATGTAATTAATTCTAATTAATTAATTGACCTCATTATTGTTAATTTATAATTTGTATTTAGCATAATTCTTTTTCTTTGTCAGATCTCTTAATTCTTCTGCCAGACACGGTGCAGGAAGATGTTTATTTTTTATCGGTTTAACAGGTGCAATCTCCTTTATGAGCATCTTCATATAGGCGTTCTTTTTCAATTTCTCCTAAATTACGTCGTAGAAGAATATTAGGTTTGTTTTTCGGGGAACGAATATTATAAGAGAGACAAACAAGGTCATGATAGGAATCAGCAGAACACTGCCCGTGCTTTATAACAGAGTCAGGCGAAGAACCATCATAAGGTAAAGGAGGGAAGGAGTTGCTGCCAGAAAATTAATGTGTAACCAAGTGGTAATATATGCAAGTTACAGGGATTAGGTCTAACATAACAGATTCGTCTTCTGAGGAGCTAATTAATAATCTTCACCGACTGAAAAATTTGTGCCTTCAGTTTGTCTACAGATTGCGCAAATTCCATAATGTGTCTGAATATCGACAATAAAGAGTTCTTCCCTTTTGCCATTTCCGTAACATAAACATTATTTCGCTTATCTATAAAACCTTCATTAGTTCGTCTCTTTCCTATTTACTGCAACGTTACACTTTTACAGTTGTTGCAACTCGCCTTTATTACTCTATCTCTAAATATACTTTTTAATAAAATCCATCTCTTGGCTCGTTTAATATAAGACTAAAACAAAAGTAACTTTATACATTGACTTAATAATATATGATGTAGTATTCTAGTATAAATTTATTAACGCGGTGGTCGGTACCACCGAGGAAGTGGTCACTTACTCGGTGGTAGACAATAACGTCGGGTTGTTCTTAGACCTCTTTTAGCTGGTGAGGCAAACGACAAGGGTACCAGATGTAGTAGGCCATACAGCCAATTGCCTGGAACTTCTGGTGACAACTGATCCGTACAGGTCGTGTAGAGGTCAAATCCCCCTTAGGAACCTCCGATCACTATCTGCTGCTTACGAACCACACGGTATTAGGCGAGTATGGAAATACAATTTAGCAGATTGGGATGAGATGCGGCAATTTTTTGCGTGTTATCCTTGGCGTCAGGTCTGTTTCTCTTATTTGGATCCATCGAAGTGCCCAAAAAAGACAGCCGTGCCAATCCTGCCACTTATAAATCGATTTCAATCACCTCCATACTCTGCAACATTATGGATCGTGTATTGAAGTCACGCCTTCTAGCTTACCCAGAAGGTAACGATTTCATCCGTAACCGTTAGGGTTTCACCGAAATAGGTCCTAAAAGTGTATTCTACACACATTTTAGGCGAAATCATCGAGAAGGATGGATAAACGGTCGTGTATCTCTGGATGTCTCGGGGACATTTGACATGATCTGGTATAAGCCTTATAAGCAAGCTTTTAGCGTACGGTGTATCTCCTGGCTTGATGGACTGTGTAACTGACGTTCTGAGTCAGACATCTCTACGAGTAGTTGTTGACTGGTGTTCCTTGGAACCCTTAAGAATAAATGTTTTGAAACCCATAACAATTCTTTCTGCAACTCTTTTTCTGATGCACATTAACAATCTGTTGAAGTCGAGTATCTATCGGTATGCAGACGAGAGCACGGTTGAAGAAAAATATCTGCTTAGTACTCGGGCTAGTAGAGAACAAATACCGTCTGAAAGAAAAGCCATGGTGCAACGTTTGAGTGCCAAACTTAAGGCAGTCTCCGCAAGAAGCATTGCCAATTTCGTCAGATTTAATTCCACCAAAACGGAGCCCTTTCACTTTGGCTCCTACTTTTCAAAATGTATCCTTGGAATACAATGACCGGCTTCTGTTGTAAGACTTCGAGATTTTCTTGAACCTCCACTTTGGTCGGTGCATTGAGTCTAGAGCCAAAACAGCTCAAGAATTCCGCGTGTCCAAACGAAGCGCTTAGCTTTGTCTTTAATAGTTCGTACAGCGAAAGACTGGAACAGCTTACTTGCGTCGGTATTTCCGTCCGAATGTAATGTGGGTGTCTTCGAGAGCAGAGTAAATAGGTTACTAAGTTAATGCACCTTACCACCTTCGACTACATTTCCACTTTTCAACAGGTGGAATTTACATTCCACCTATTGGAAACCATTACTCAAGCATTAACTCATTGAATACTCAAGCATTAACTTAGACTGGATTATGTATGTGGATATACATGCATTACATATATTTATAGCTTTAAATATATCTACAAAATTTTATTATAGGTATTTTTATTGCAGTTATGTATTTCGTTTTGTTTATTTAGTGTATATAATTAATTTATGATTAAAATAATTATCTAGTTTCTTTTCAAATTGAACATGGTAGGGACCACATATTTATAGTATTATAACCTCACGCCAAAGGTCAGCTGGGAGAGATCTCTTAAGTTAATTGTTTGCCTATTTTTTTCCTTGCATACTGTTGTTTTCTTTTTGTAAGTTTTGATGGTACTATGGATAAATAAATTACTCATAAAATTGTAAACTTTTTGTTATAAGATCCCAATTTAATGTTTCTTTGGAGAAAATAGTTAACATATAACGACAAAATTTCAGTAGAATATATAGAAACTAAAAAATATATATATTTGTAATTTTATTTTGAAAGCAACGCTTAAATAGATTTAAGTGTATTTTTCAAAATAGAATTTTGTAAGAAAGAATAAAAGAAACAAAGTTTTTGAACAAATTTCCCTCTTACCTACGAAAAGGGCATACGGTAAATAAATGCTTAAGTCTTTAGTGCTGACAGCGTTAATGTCTAGCAACAGCTGCATAATGTTGTAGGGCATCCAGCAAAGTGCAAAAAGAACAGCCATCAGCAACAGGATCCAGGCTACGCGTTTCCTTTCCTTCATTAACCTCAAACCCTGGTGAGAGAGCAGTATTATTTTTGTAGTTCAATAGTAAATGATGTCTTATAAAATATATTTGCGTTTTGTTTGACATGACCCACATAGGTGTACGATTGAGAGACGTTAAAACCCATATCTTTCTTTAAACCCATGTCTTTGTCTGTTCCATTTTTTATTTCATTCTTAAATGATAATTGTTCATCAAAGCGGTACGCTTCGTTTCTTTAATATTTTTAATTACTAAATGATAAAAAGTTAAGGAAAAGTTAAAGATACTGAATTTAAATATTGTATTGTATTTATATCTATACTTGTAGTTATTGCTGCATACCTGCTGCATACTGACGTTTCCCTCATCAATGTCGAACGGTGGTCTCACGGAGCACAGAGTTCTTCCCATGCAAGCGTACGATAATATCGTAATTGAGCCTGAAAATTATAAATCTTTTGCGTACATATAAATGCATACTTTCGCTTTTTAATAATTTAATTTATAATTTTTTGATATAATAAATTTAATTATTATATCAAAATATTATGAATTAAATAATACTTTGGTATTATAATTAATTATTAATTCTTACAGTGATTAAGATTTTTTTTATTTGTAATATATTGTAATATATATATATATATATATATATATATATATATATATATATATATATATATATATATATATATATATATATATATATATATATATATATAAGGAGGAGGAGGATTAGTTTGTTGGTCAGTACGTAATGTGTGATCCCTGGGGATGTTTGTTTCCCAATTAACAGTAAGCTCCACAAGTATCACGCGCCTCAGTTGTTTAGAATACAGGAATAATTCCGGTCTGGATGACGAAACACCAACATCCCCAGGAATTTTGTAATGCTTTTCTTACGTGTCCATCATGAGAGTCCAATCAGGAGCCGCGCCTAAAATTTTGATTTTTTATAAAAAATACTAAATTCATCGAAACGGGTAGCTTAATTGATAGATAGACGAGTATTTTCCCAGAGTTTGTAGGTTCGAATCCTTGCACTTATCGGTTTATTATTCATTCTATATTTATAAAAATGTAATTCTTTTGTAAAGTTGTTGTTCTTTAATAGACTTAAATTTCTTTCTTTCTTTTTCTTACATTAAGTATAAAGAAGTTTCTATCAATTGTCAAATCAATTATAATCAATATAAAAAATATATACATATATGATATCATATACAATGTTTTTATGCTAAATCAACTCATCAATAATGTTCAGAACAAAATCTGTGAGACACATGAGACTAATCACTAGTATCGAAATATTAATTTAACTTTCAAATTTATTCTAAGGAACTAATTAAACTTAAACAAAAAAAAAATTACGCTCTGTGTCCTACCTTTCGAGTTATAAGCAAATATTATAACATAAATAAATTAGGCAAACAAAATATTGTAAATAATGAGAAAGTAAAATGAAATTGGATGTTAGCAAAAGTCTTTATATGAATAAAAAAAAAGGTTACCAGGTATAGCGTAGACTAATGTAAAGCTAAAAGTACCGAAGTGTTTTCTTGTTTCTGGACTCGGCCATTCTTCTGTACAAAAATGTACATCTTTTGTTTCTATCTGAAATACGATTTATTATACATTTTCTTCTTAAGCTTAAAATAGGGTAAATTGTAACACAAGAAAGTTAGAAAAAATTGTATAACAGTGGAAGCACGATTTATTTATAAGTTTGTTTTGAATAGTTTACTTTTATTGTAAATATTAAAGTGAGATAATATCGGGCTGGCATGTTTTATTAATAACAAATGCTCTTAAATAAATAACGAAAAAAATTAAAGGAATTACTGATATGTATTAATAGAAAGTATTATATTATGTTTGCATAAATGTATTATTTCTCTTTTAGTTATGTAACATAATATATAGTAATGAATAAAATTCTTACCGAAACATCTTTATTGACCATCGATATTACTGGTACCGATTCTTTCCTTACCGATGCTACAACTAGTAGCGGTATGAATATCAGTAGTGCAATTATCCATAACACCATAAGTAAAAATAAAGCTTGTCGTCTTCCTGGGGGTCTCAGACGAGGTTTAGGAGCAATAGATAGCCAACGATCCACTGACATTGCGGTAAGGGTAAACACGCTAGCTGCAACGGCTACGCCTAGGAAATAATAAAAAAATACTGTCGCCATAAGACCGGAAAACCATTATTGTATTCAACATGATAAGCGTTGTAAGTTCTTTGGAAATAACCGAACAATAAATTTAAAAAAGAACAAATTCAACACTAACCCTGAAGTTAATATTCTAAAAAAAAATGTTTAATACCTATTTCCTCAAACCCACTTGTGTATCAACTTCCAAGTGTTCAGAGGAATTACAATAAACTACTTTGATTTTTACATTATTATTATGATAAAAATATTTTGTGCTTACCATTTTTAATTATTTTGGAGAAGTATTTTACTAATACGAAAAAGATAAAATAGTTTGTCACTTTTTAGATACTTACCCTGTATATAATTCACGATCTTGCAGACTGTTTCACCGTAAAACCATACCAAAGTTATGGCTTTACTAAGCTGGATCGGCATACAGATACCAGTCACCAATAAGTCTGCTACCGACAAGTTTACTAGGAAGATATTAGTAACACTGGAACAATAAATTTGTATAAATATATAAATTTCCTGACCATTTGTTGACTAATTGTATCCTGAAATAACTTTAATGTATCTTTTGCATGGTTTCCCAAATTATTATATTTTTTTGTGACTTGTCGTTACGTAATAATATGATTGTAATCGAAAGCAAGTCTATATAATTAATTAATGTGTATAACATATTTCTAATACTATCTTAATAAATCCACGACTTTCTTCACGGTTCAAACTATATTTAGAGTAATTTCACGGTTGTGGCCTTATAAACATAACAGAGGAAACTATAATTTATATTTTTATATTATTAGAAATATTATAAATTAGAATTTTATATACTTTTTCGTTTATTTGTTTTAAGGAACAACAATGATGTTGTTATACTCGTAGTTTAATAACCCGGTTAAAATTAATAAATCTAAACTGATATAGGCCATAATTACAGCAATAGACCTATTTGCAACAATACTACAGGATGTGGATTTATGGATACATTTGCACTTAGTAAAACTGGTGGATAATTCGTATACATTCGTATTGTTAGAATTTATGATCAATAATTCCAAAACGCCATATTATTTTCAATGTTTTCTTAGTCATATTCTTCCAACCTTAAACGCTATCGTATTAGGCAAAGTCCTGGGTCCTTATAATTAAAGAGCTAGTTTAGAGATTAATGATCAATTAATATTTTAAATCGATGACCAAAAAGATATGACCGAAATAAATATTATCTCGTTTTTGTATTAAGACTCATTCGTTTTTGTATTAACAATCGGTTGCAATAACATAAAAACAGTTTATTTCTTTATTTATAACTCTTTATTTCTTAGTATGTTTTAACGGTTCTAAAATGTAACACCAAAGAGATATTAGATATTGTAAAAGATAAAACTTTTACAGGTTTAAGCATATTCAGAATAAATTTTAATGAATGGGTTTAGGTTGGCATCTTGGCCCAAATCAAATGTGCCTAAACTTTTAAAATAATTTAAAACATGTTTTGTTGAAGTTGGTGTTGATCCAACGGTATAATATAGAAATATTTCTTGATTACTACTCGTAGGTTATTATATTATCAGCAAACTAATAATTGTTTTTATCTAAAAATGCATTTGGGACCCATAAAAATTATTTGCTAAAGAAATATTAAAAAAAAAACAATTTTAGTTAATAATTATTTCTCATACAATTTAATTACCAATTTTTGCATTTTATTTTATTAAGCTTTTTTTTCCAAATAAAAATTTTGCTGACTTATAGTAAAAGTAAAAACTGTGACCCATAAAATATTGTTAGAAGAATTACGAGGCTAGCCTAGTAATAAAGTTTGATTACTCTGTATCAATCCCAGTTTACAAGCAATAATATTATATTATAGTAAACCCTAAACAGTAATTTTCTTCGACTTGTTTTTGATGACTTTTTGATGACACCAGCAGGTGTTTTGAACAATAAAATAAAAAATAGTGACTATTTCTTTTATATTCTCTATAATGTGTTATTAGAATAAATAAAAATCATTTGAAACATTAATATAGGCATCTTTTCAATGTTACATATACTTTACATTAGTTTATTTTTCTTAAAGAGACTTAGTACGTATCGCCTCCGATTATATATAAAACGGCGCTACCTACTATTTGGATAGAGTGTTGTGATAATTCGGATCGTGTAGATAATATTTTCATTAATCATGAATATTATTATTGTCATTATTGTTGTCCCACAGGGAAGCGTCTTAGGTCATTTTTAATATACATTAACGAACTTTGTGACCTGAAATTGAACAATAGCCAAATATATTCAAATGCTATGCTATGCTTATATATTAATAATTATTATTATTATTCATAATATGTTAGAATGGTTAAATGCTAATCTCATATCTATTAGCACTATGAAAACAAATTAAATTTATTTTTTTAGTTCTAAACGAACATAACAAGGGAAAATGTTTTGTGATCAAAATTTATAAGAATTGCAAAATCTAAAGGGATCTGTAGCAGTCATATCTAAAGTAGCCTCAACTAAATACTTTGGATTCATTTTAGACCAAAGTTTGTCAAGGCATCCTAAAATGAGTTGGTTACAAATAGAGTAAGGAAACTAGTTTTAATTTTTTAAATCTTTAAAAAATATTTAAACTATAAATTTATATAAATATAGAATGAAACATAAACTGACACGGGCATCGATTCGAACCCGTGACCTCTGGGAAACCTTCCAATCATTCTATCAATTAAGCTACCGTATTGCTCTACGTCCTGGTGAATTAAGCATTCTACATCTGATCGTCTCTATCGGGACAGTGGTGATATCTATGATGCTTCTTTTGATAATCCCAGTCAATGTTTCTAACTTTGCAGTGTAGATAAAAATAGATTGGGTCATATAATTCCTCTTGATGTAATTAATACATCAAGTTCTAATATATATATATATATTTCTCATATAATGTACTGTAAGCCACCAGCAGATCATTTTTTTTAAAATCTTTATTAGTATTTGTTTATACAAGAACATTTACGAGGATTTTGACTTAAAAAGGTCTAGGTAGCCTTTTTTTATAAAGAGTCATACTTTGTTAATAATTTAGCTCTCATTAATCACACCAAAATCAGTTGTAATGATAACAAGGGCCCAAATGGCCTGTTAGTGATGTCCTATGTAATGGGAAGAAATCTATTAGGATCAACATTTCACCTTATTTAAGGCCTCACCTCTACATAAGGCGAGGTTGGTTCACTTCTATATTATTTGCATTAGAAACTAGACTTTTTAAATGCCTTTATTAATAATAAATAATTTTCACTTTAGCAAACAAGCGAGACTTATAATCTCTTCACCATGACGCAAAGATCCATCACAATTATAAAAGCTGAGGAGATTTAAAATTATCAAGAACTCCAAATAGTAAACTCATTTCCACTTTTCCAAAATTATTTAAACTCTTGTCACATTTCGAGAATCATCAGCTATTCAAAAACATTATTTATTACACTGTTTTTGTGGCCTTATGGGTAAAAACCTCCTCCATTCTTCTCCACCTTTCCTTATCTTTAGCCATATGCATCCAACTTTTTCCGGCTACATACTTTATATCATCCTCCCATCTCTTCCTCTGTCTGCCTACTTTCTTTTTGCCTTGTGGGCCTTGCCATTCAGTTACTTGGTAGGTCTATCTTTTGTCCTTGTACCTGGACAGGTGCCCTGCCCATTTCCATTTCTGTGTTAAGCTGAACTGAAGTACATCTATTAGTTTTGTTTTCCTGCGTATATCTATGTTTTTTATTTCATGTATTTTTCTCAGTTTCAGTATACTGCGCTCCATGGCATGTTGGCATGACAAAACTTTGCTCTTTGTTTTTTCCGTAAAGATCCATGTCTGGCTGGCGTAGGTTAAGATTGGAAGGATACAAGAATTCAATATAGTCTTTTTTATCTTAGGGCTATAGTTTCCTTTCAGAATTTCTTTTTGTGCCTAATATTTTTTCCAAGTTAAACTTAGCCTTCTGTCAATTTCGTTTTCATTACTTTTTGCTTCAAATGATACCAGTTTACCTAGGTATACATATTCCTCTACATAGTCCATTTGTTTTTTCTATAGGTTAATTGTGTTCTTTTGACTATTTGTCATCATTTTAGTTTCGGATTTGTTCATATGCAGGTCGATTTTTATGCTTTCAGAATTTAGTTTTCGTATCATTGATTCTAATCCGGGTGCGGATTCACTAAAAAGAACAATGTCATCTGCAAATTTTAAGTGTGTTAGTTTGTTATTACATATACATATGCCATTATTTTACCAGTCAATTTTCCTGAAAATATCTTCAAGTACAGCTATAAATAACTTAGGAGACAATGTGTCACCCTGGCGCACTCCTCTTTCAATAGGGAACTCTGTCCCTTGTCGTTCCAGTTTTGGTCTGCTTAGACTTTTAGCATATATGTTCCTAATAATACTTATATATGTTTTATTTACATTATTATTTCTTAGAGCGGCCCATATAGATGAATGTATGGTGCTATCGAATGCTTTATAATAATTCACAAAAGCTATGTAGAGTGGTTTATTGAATTCTTTAAATTTCTCTATTGTTTGTTCTATTGTAAGAATGTGGTCTACTGTTGAATAGTTGGACCGGAAGCCCGCTTGTTGTATTGGCTGATTCTTGTCAATGTTTGGTGCTATCCTTTTCAAAATAATTGATGAGAAGAGTTTATATATTGTAGGCAGTAAACTGATAGGCCTTTAGTTGCTGATGTCCAGTGGGTTCCCTTTTTTTATAGTAGTATAATACTTGATTTTTTCCATTGCGATGGTACTTGCTCTTTTTCCAATACTAAGTTGAATAGTTCTACTATATACGAAACTAAGATTGGTGCTCCGACTTTCAGGGCTTCGTTCATAATGTTATCCTCTCCTGGGCTCTTCTCAGATTTCAGTAGCTTGATTTGCATACTTATTTCTCCTTCTGTTATTGTGTCTGTTGGTGGCTTTGCTATATCTTTTCCCGTTATAATAATATTGTTTGTATGTTCTATTTGTGTTTTATCATGTATTGGTTTTTTATATAGGGTAGTATAGAAAGCTGTTGCGCATTTTATTATTCCTTCTCTATCTTTGATTTCATCTTTTTTACTGTCCAAAGAAGGAATCCAATTCTTGTGAGTGGATAGTTTTTTTGACGCTCTTTTAGAACTACGAAAAGTGTTCATAATTTTTTCTATTATGGTTTTTCTATGGTTAGCATAATTTGATTTTATCGCTCTGTTGGTTTGTTTAAACAATTTCTTTAGTTCTTCTCTCATTTCTTTGGATTTGTTTTTCATTAGCACAAGTTTTCTTTTAGTTTGATATTATCATTCATTTTCAGGCTATTTATGATAGCTTCTTCCAGTTTGTTATTGATAGTTTTGGTTTTTTGTTAAATTTTTTTGCATTTTGGCAACTTCTTTTTTAAATTTTGGATGCTGGTTTTGAAAATTGCTAAGGCAAAAAGGATACGAATGTATTTTTATTAATAATAAAAAAAAAATATTAGTCTATACCGACAGGGTTCAGAACTTTTTTGTACACCATATATACATAACACCAAAATGTGAATGGTGGCTTCAGGAGTGCTAATATAGCAATATAATAATTTTAATTGAAATTAATATATATGGAATATTTAACTATCTGTTTTTTACTTCTTATTATAAAATTACAATAAATCTGAAAACGGAATTCTTGTATTGTAGCATAATACGAGTAGGTACTATATAAAACACCAAAGTAAATGTTACTAAAAGGTTTTAATTAAATGTACTTCTTAAATAAAACTTAAAAATAATGTACATTTATTAAATTACTACATTACGCTTTTATAAAAATATATAATATTTCCTCAACTACTTGAGCCCCCGGTTATAGTTTTTTAATTAATTAAACATTCTATAATATGTAATCATTTTTTTTCTAAAGTCTTAGATGTCACAGCTACTAGTCTTGTTTAGATTTTAGTCTCGTCTTTGAAATGCACTTATAGAATAAAGTTCATTTCAAATTCATTTAAAAGTAACAAATATAACACAATTTGTTCAAATTCATTTAAAAGTGACAAATATAAAACAAGTAACAAGTTTATATATAATTTATAAAAATGCATTCATTGTTCAAAATTCCCCAGTATGTTCTTTTGAGAGAATACAATTATTAACGGGCTCATTTCTGTTTAACTACGCAAATCTCTGCATAACAAATTTACAGCCGCGAGCGCTTTGGCTTAAGTACAAAACTCTAACAACGTACAAATATTTAATAGAAAAGGAATTTATTTTATTAATACATTTTTTTTGGCTTTAGAATGAGTTATACTATTCACCTCTTTATATAGCTTTTTAACAAAACCAGACCTGCAAGTTGATGGTCACGATAACGTCGATTGTGTAGCTCCGAATGGCTCAAGTTTACATGGTCATATTTTGATTAAGTTCAATGAAAATCTATAAGTGTGATATATGGTTAGAATGATTATTAAGTACTCTATTGTTAAGTACTATAACAAGAGAGGTATAAATAAAATACAGTATCTAATATTGTATCCTTATTAAAAACTTCAAATAGATTTTTAGCAGTGACGATGTCTGCCGATGTCGTAATTTTGTTTGTATCACTTAAAACAAGTCATATAAAAAGGGAAAAGGGAATTGTTTTACTACAAATCTAAGGCGTACGAAGCCGCAAATGGCAAAGCCGCAAATGGCGAAGGCAAATGCTAGTAAAAAATAAATTACAATTTACAATGAAATCAGAGTGACATATTTTTTCAGCTTTTCTTGATATTCTTATCTTTAAGAATTCTGAAAATTATATAGAATTAAGGCACAATGTATATAAAAAATACTCACATACATGTAGTAGGTGTGGGTGTACGATCTCACTCACCACCACCCTCGCTAGTTAACTATCGTTGGCAAATCTTTATTTCAGATAGTACAATTTATTTGTGACACTGAATTCCTAAAGGTATAGCTTTTGCATCTCAAATAGGCCTAAGTCAAGAACCTATATCTCGCCAGCGTCGTAGAAGCCACATCGAGCAACCCCACAGTTGAGTGGCAACAGGCTCTTCTACCATATGTGAAAGGAGTTACTGGCAGGATTGGCTACATCTTAAAAAAGTTTCTATAAATCTATTTACAAATAGGGGTTATAACAATGTTTTTTAATAAGTAAGCTAATTCTTCAGAGAAATTAAGTGTAATTTTCGATTACAATGAGCCGGGGTATATAAACTTGTCGGTGTTTGTGGGCCATCATAAATGAGTCAAACAAAGACGAGCACCTCTACAAGAGTTAAAGAACACATTGGATATTAAATATAGGTGTATGGTGTCACTAATGTGTCAACATACTATAGACAAGCCCAAGCATTATATAAGACTCTATCATATCAACTATACTATATCAGAATCTATAAACTACATACCCTCGCTAAGGAATACCGTTACATTCCGAGAATAGTTTGCTTGATATTTGTAACTAAAAAACATCTTTATTTTAATAGAGAAGATGATTAGAGACTATCTGTAAGTATCTGTACCAGTAACTTACAGTTGTTTCTCTGTAATATTTAAATTTACAAATATTAAAAACATATTTCAAGCACCCAGCTACAAACATACTGATCTAAAAGTGTATTCTACAATTGTTTTTCTAAGGGAATTTACTCGGGCATGAAAGTTTATATATTTCGCAGTTATAATTCCAATTAAAGTAATGGAGATTTTAGCTTCCACATATAAAGATAAACGGAAACTCACCTTAAGGAAGCAGGGGGAATCTAGCTACTCCGTCAGTTTAGCGATATCTTTTTGTGGTATATCGTACTGTTACGATAGATATTTCCACTTAAGGAATGCTGATCTAATTCCATTAAAATCTAATAAAAGCGATTACTAGAGACTTAACGCTCACGCTTTGTGTAGTGAACTCCTGTCTTATTGAATGACAGGTTTGGACTGTTCAAAGGATTCTCAGTTCTAGTTTAAAGATCGCGTTTCATGCGCTCTTAAATATATATAAATATACATATATATATATATATATAAATATACATATATATATATATATATATATATATATATATACTTAAATGATATATATATATATATATATATATATATATATATATATATATATATATATATATCATTTAAGTAAATATGTAGATATATTAAATAGTTTTTATGTTACATGTTATTTTTTTTTTTATATGAATACAAAGGTTGACTGGAAGAAATCTCTTCAAGGAATAAGTCCGCCTTTTGTATACTTTAATAATTGTTTTTTTTTATATATTTTATATATATTGTAATTTACATTGTGTTATTGTGTACAATAAAGAGTTTTAACAACAACAACATAACAAGTTTTTTTTTTAGTCAAATCGCCCATCAGGCAAAACGAAACCGTAGCAGATTCCGAAGCTATATTATTATTAGCTAAATACACTAACTAAGTTAAGTTTCAAACATAACATCCTTAGAAAGTATTTTTACGGATTTAACTCGCGTATATTGAATTAAATTTTAAATTTACATTTTAAATCTAACCCGACGTTTCGAATGCTTTGCAGCAATCGTGTTCACGGTAAGACGAGATGGAGGTGTCTGTCAGTAAGTCAGTTAATTAGTCATCTACCTGCAACGGTTTCTAAGCTTCAGGGCGCAGCTCAGTTCAGTATTCATACAAAACGCACTAGCAGCATCTTGAAGTCTTACAGTGCGGTCACAGAAATGGGATTTTATATTCTTCAAAAGTGGGTCCCAGGTGTTAGATAATCCCCAACTATCTTCTCTATTAAAATTAGGATGTTTTTTAATTTCAATAGCCTCACAAACCATTCTTGGAATGTAACGTTGTTCTTTAGCGAGGATTTTAGGTTTATCAAATCTTATATAATGATTGGACTTGCTATGGTATTTTCACACACTGCAGACTTCGATTTGATATCCGATGTTGCCGATATCTACATGGAGCACTCCGAGGCGAGGGCCCTGTCCCCTGCACCCGCTATACCGAACATCTTTAAATGGTAAGTAGATGATACCTTCACAATACTACTTATGAATCAAACATCTACTTTTCTAGAACACCTTAATTCCATTAACAACAAAATACAATTTACGATGGAATTGCAGTTAAATAATACTTTATCTTTCCTTGATATTCTTATTATCAAGAATCCTGACAATACATTAGGACACACTGTTTATAGGAAACCCACACATACAGATAGGTACCTCAATGATAAATCACACCACCACCCTCGCCAGTTAGCTACCGTTGGCAAATCTTTGTTTCAGAGAGCACAACACATCTGTGACGCTGAACACCTAGAGGGCGAGCTGCCGCATGTCAAGCATGCCTTGTTCTACAACCACCTTTTTTTTTTTTTTTTTTTATCGTTGGAAAAATGCGTTTCCGCATCGTCACCCAGGCCAGGAAGGCGATGACCGGGCGGTATGTGCGGCACCCGGCGACTGCCATTTTTAAGGCACCCCACTATAAAACCAACGGCTGCCCACGACGCTGCCATGGGACGCCACGGGATCGCTTTCGCACTCACCGTGACGCCCCGGCGTAACTCCTCCGTATAGGGGTACCCCGGGCAACCAAAGTACCCCTACCTCATAGACCTAGTGCAATGGCGAGAGAGGTCGCCCCCCCCTCTCACCTAGGCCTACGGCTGGGAAGGAACGGGCTAAACCCTTCTCCTTCGCAGCCTCTCCCACTGAAGCTCGATGTGGCTATGTTGCCATAGCCACAGCCGGCTCCGTGCTGGGCTCCGCGCTCGAGGGTTTCGCACCAGGTGCTAATCCTCGAACTCGCGGAGCCTTGCACACTCGGCTCCCCAATAAGTGGGTCGCTGTGAGACCTCGGTCCGCACAGACCGCGCACCGCAACATTCCGGTGCAAGTGGCTCGGGTATGCCCCTCACCACCGCACCGGAAACAGACGGCGCTGCGATCAACCGCGGACGGGCAAGCCGCACGCACATGCCCAGGTGCCAGGCACCTGAAGCAGCGCAGCGGCTGCGCCTCCAGCAGCTCCACCCTGGCTGAGCTCCAGCCCACCAGAATCCTTCCCGCGTCTACGAGCGGTTTTGCCACATCGACGGGGAGCCGGGCAAAGGAAACGCCCATGCTCCCGTAGCCACCCCGGCGGATCTTCCCCACAAGGAGGGCCTCGCCAGGGCAGTCAGTGATGCGACAAATCGCTTCCACTAGACTCTCCTTTGTGACTGAGTCGTCCAGGTTCTTTATCCGGACCCCCACCCGCTTAACGGGACGGACGGCGTCAGCCAACCCACTCAGAGCTGGGCGAAGCTTCGCCGCCAGCTTTTCTGCCTGCTCCGGAGTACCGTTCGGTAACTCCAGGAGTCTGGCACCACCCTGCGTCCGCCTAATGCGGAGCCCGTCTGAGAGACCAAGCTCCGAGAGATTGACCCTCTCGGCGGCAGCCCTCAAGACCATGGCGTAGGTCATGCCCTTGCCTTCCGCGTAGCTCTGCAGCGTCAACAACACTGCAGGAGTCCGCGGAGCCGGCAGCTTGGGTAGACCTCGCCTCTGCTTCTTCCCTCTCTTTTTCCTCTTTTTTCCTAAGTCGGTCCCCGCAACTGTTGGAGACGACTTCTTCTTCCCCTTCTTTCGGACAACGGTGGACCACGAGTTATCCCCAGCAACAACAGGCGCTGCTGGGGGTCGTGTATCCACCGGAGGCACACGCCGAGTCACCGACGGCACGGACCCAGTCTGCAAGACCGGCGCTGGGCACCCTTGCAGACGATCCGTGGCCGTGGGAGCGGCCGCCTCTCTCCGTCTATCCGCCGCTAACGACGGTCGAAGACGCTTCTCCGGGAGAAGCCGATCTTCAATCCCCCTCAGGCGCGCATTCACCATAACCCCGACTGAGGTTATGATCGAGCTTCTAAGCTCCTCTAAGGAGTCCGCTTCCAGTGAGGGTGCCGAAACCGCGGCTGTGGCCGCCGACGCTCTCACCTCAGCGATCTCCTTCCTCGCTGCACTAATCTCCGCCCTCATGGCGGTCACCTCGCGTTGGAGACAGGCGTTGTCCGCCCGAACGCGGGTCACCTCCTCCGGTTCCGTCCGACTGGTCAAGGCCGACACGACTTCCAACAAATTGTTGGTAGCCTCCCTCAGAGCCTTGACCATCGTACCTTTGAGGTTCTTGGACTTCGCGGTCACCTCGAAAATCGAGGCGGCGTGACGTCCAGCGACGGCCCGGAGTTCCTCCGTACCTAGGCTGGACAGGTCCGGCACGGGCTGCACCTCCGACGAAAGGTCTTCGTCGGATACCGGCGCGCGCCCGTCCAAACCTGCCCTCCTCCTCCAGCGGAGGGCCCGAGCGCTCAGTACGCGCTCAAACTCGGCCTCCTCCGCCTCCTCCTCCATGGCTCGCAACTCGGCCCTGGCCTGGGCGAGCCCACTTCCTCGTCCTTTAGGCGCTACTCTTCCACGCCGAGCCGTGTTGACCTTAGCCACGCCCACAAACGACTCGGGATCGGAATCCGTAGCACTACCCGGGGACCGGATCACCCCATGGATACGCTTCCTGCTGGATGCAGGACGCGGATCCGTCAGGTCGTCGGAGTCTGTGAGCTCAACGACGACCTCATCCACTACGCCACCACGCCTCACACTATTTTTGTTTAGCCTGGTCGGTGTGGTATCGACCAGAGCAGGGACTCCTGCACGCGAGCGGTTCTTGCCCCCCCCCAGAGTACGAGGGGCAGACGGCAACAGCGGCCGTGCGGGATTCAGCACCCGCCTGGGGACTCTTTTTGGAATCGCTCATATTTCATGTGAATTGGGCGCCCTCGTCCTTACACGGCCCTTCGGCAGACGCCGCACCTCCGGACCGACACAAAACAAAGAAAAGAAAAGACGCAGAAACACGAAGAAGAAAAGACAACACGACGACGACACAACGAAAAAAGGGTGATTTTTTATAGAGGTTGTCTTCCTCGCAGCCAGAAGATCAGAGCAAGCTCCGTCCGTCCAGCCCTCGTTCCCGCTCAGTGCGGGCTTCCGAGATCTTGTGGCCGTGCAATGCTCGCTCCGAAAAGCAAGCAGCCACATTTGCTAGTAGCTGTCCGCGCCGGCCGAAGCCGGTGCCCCCCATATCTGGGGGGACCTCCCCTATCCGCAACCCGGGGGACGCGCCAGATGGCGGCACTAGCGACCGCGCACTGGTGTTCTACAACCACCTGCCCCTACCTCGCCAGCGTCGCAGAAACCACATCAAGTCACCCACAGTTGAGCGTCAACCGGCCCTACTACCATATGTGAAAAGAGATACTGACAGAATCGGCAACATCTTAAAAAAGGTCTCTATTAGAACTACCTACAAAGTGGATCAAAGGAAAGTGAGCCAATTCTTGAGACCTATCAATATACCTTTACAACAGTAGTGAAGTCTGCAGTATGTGAACATACCATAGACCAGCCCAATCATTATATAAGATTTGATAAACCTAAAATCCTCGCTAAAGAACAACGTTACATTCGAAGAATGGTTCGTGAGGCTATTGAAATTAAAAAACATCCTTATTTTAATAGAGGAGATAGTTGGGGATTATTTAACACCTGGGACCCACTTTTGAAAAATATAAAATCCCATTTCTGTGACCGCACTGTAAGACCTCAAGATGCTGTTAGTGCGTTTTGTGTGAATCCTGAACTGCACGCCCGGAAGCTTAGAAACCGTTGCAGGTAGATGACTAATTAACTGACTTACTGACAGACACCTCCATCTCGTCTTACCGTGAACACGATTGCTGCAAATCATTCGAAACGTCGGGTTAGATTTAAAATGTAAATTTAAATTTAATTCAATATACGCGAGTTAAAATTGTAAAAATAGTTTTATTTAAATGTGAAGTACTCGTGAAAGCCTTAGAAAACACTATCCTTAGAAAGGATAAACCGTATATTGATCTTCTAACATTATATAAAACTTCATCACTGTTTAATCGTAGAAATTTACTTATCTCTGTTTCCTCCATAAAATTATAAATGGACACATTGATAGCTCGGATCTTTTGAGTAGAGTAAGTTTATCAATACCAAAACATAATGCAAGATCTCATATTAAAAATAAAGAAACTTTTAAACAACGGATTACAAGGACTAAATTGGGTTTGAACGCTCCTATTAACAGAATAGTACTCACCTATGATAACATTTTTAAAAGGGAAATGAGATATTTTTTATCAGTCATCCTCATTATTTAAGCGAATACTTAAATAAAAATTTTGTTGGTGTAAGGTTACTTCATATGACATATCTTCTTATTACTAAGGATTAGTATTAATTTACTTAGTTCTCAACTTTGTTTCATTATGTAGTTTTAAGTCTTTGTTTATTAACACTTTTTTGTAATCTGTTTTTACTTAATATACGGACAAAGAATGATGTTTTTTATGAATGCGGAGCCTTTAAGTAGTTATACAAAGTAAATATGTTAAGAAAATTAATGTTTCGTGTTACTTAGAGTTAGAAAATAAATATTGTATTAACGTTGGTTTCCTACTTAATAAATAAATAAATAAATTTAAGACACTTTACAACTATAACATTTTAAAGTTTTTAGGTGAATATTAATAAAGGGTATTAATTAGGAAATATAAATAGATAATAAATACAGTAAAAAAATAAATAATTAAAGTCGCATGATAATTTCAAACAGCGGGGCTTAAGGTATATTTTTAGACGAAACAAATAAATATTTAATGAAGAAGTTCATTGTCGTACCTTTCCTCTTTAAAACGTCGGTGGGAAGAAATGGTTGACAATCGGATAAGGGAGATTATTTATATAGCTAGAAAAATGTAAAGGTGCTTTCTGCATATAAATGAGACTTGAGTTCCTGAATTGAATATATTGAATATCGCAAACGCCTTGGTATTATTTCTTATACTGGTATTATTTCTAATCATGTCTAATATATATATATATATATACACGTTATATATATATAACGTGTATATAATAAGTCACGAAAAAAAACATTTCAAGTTTTCTTTAAAATGCTGTTATATTATAACATTGATACCCTAAATTAGGTAAATACATTATAAATTGAATTAATAAATAAATACTTACTTTTTAGTATAATTACACTTCACAGCCACTACTATTAATAGTGTATTAGTCAACAAAGACACTAATATTACTGGTACATATAGTGCTATTAAAACATTTTCGGGTTGAAAAAAAATGTCTAAATCATAATCAAATTGCAATGATCCGGTTAAATTTATGCTTAGATTATATCTTTTCAAGCTATTCAAATTATTAAAACTCTTTTCTGTAGTCATGTTCATTGAATTTTATTCACTGTTATTCATAATATGAAATTAGATTTTTACAGATATAAATATATTTTTTACATTCTCTACTTGATGTAATGTATTAATTATACACTATACATTACTTATTATAAAGAAATATATTCGTTTCTATCGAACATTATATCGTATTTTCTTCTTTTCCCGGATCTGCAAAAGCGACCTTTGCACGGCAGATATGAAACGAAACTAGACGGGAAGTTTCCCGAACGATAGAGAGAGACAAACATTGGGAAAAAACGATGAAAGAGAAGCTGAATTACTTGTAGTCTTTTAAAAAAATTGGAAATAATGCGTTATTTTTTCCATTTGTTGAAATACTATATATAAAAAATAATAAATGTTGCAGTCTGTCACTAAAAATATTTCTGAACAACTTGATTGAGTTGGATCGTATTCACACTGAATAATTGGTTTATAATGCTATTTCACAACTTCCTACCCTACCCTTTCTGATAGATTGAGTTAATAATATTTTTTTGTCGTACCTATATTACAATTACTAATTAATGTACTCGTAACAGAAATCATGAGCAAGATATTATAATGTTTAAAATCTTAAGTGTTTTATGTGTAAGATGTGTCTTACGAGTATATGAGTTTCAGTGTAGACTGAAATAAATATTTTATTTAAAAGTATATATTTATGTATAAACAATATGTCTTGGTAGTAAACAGTATCAATCTTAATATGTAAAAGGTAAATGGATTTCATAAATATTTGTTATGTACACAAACACATCTTATATTTCTGCACTCGGCAATTTTCCTTGATTTTGTAAAATATGAATTAATAAATAGGTTCTTAACAGGTCACATTATGAAAAAGTGGGGAAAATATTTCTGTCCTACAACATTTTCATATTTGAGCAATAAAACAAACAGCCTTAATGTGAAAAGACACTATTATTGGAATTTCAAAAACTATATAAAACATTGACTTTAGGAGTATCTTATCCTGTGGTAATATAGGTGATGAAATAGACATATGCCACTATAACCTATTTATTTTCATTATTGATTGATCTCAGTTCTTCGAGCAAATCGTATCAATGATATCATTCAAGAATAATGGTGTCGACGTCAAAGTACCACATCAACTTAATTCGATATAAATATAGCTTTAGACTTTGGAGAAATCGAAATTGCTTAAGATATTTCCAATTTTTATTCCGTGAACTTAAACAATATTCTAAAAGTCATTCTGCTCTTTCGGCGTTATAAATCGTGTTACAGATTGTGTTTTGTCTTAGTTTTTTGTAAAAACATTATCCTTTAATATTATTATAAAAAGTGAAATTGGCTTTTATTTTACTTGTAGGAGATTGGTATATTTTTATCACTAAAACAAATTGTCACAATTTAACGCTATTTTATATATAAACTAATATTTTTTTATATAAACTAATATTTTTTTATATAAACAAATAACAACTACTGTGATGTAATGAAATTTATACAAAATGAAAATGAGTATGAGACTGTGTATAATAATCATAATATCTGAAACTACTATAGCAATATTTAAATACTTTTAAGAGATTATTAATAATTATTATCATTTTTAACTAATCCAAAGCTAATTATCATAAATGCGGTAATTTTATGGGTTACAGCTAAAGCCAATTTTTATTTAAATGAGCTTCCACAATAAAAATAGACATCCTATTTTTAATTAAAACAACAAAAATCTAAATCTAATCTCTATGGATTTTTTATCGTTTGTGGTGTTTTAATAGTTCTTCGCATGTCATGAAGATTTCATGTAAGATATCATTCTCAAAATTACAAAGGTCCTTAACAAAACTCAACAAACAAAACATTTATTTTAACTGACTACAAAAAAGGAGGAGGATCTCAATTCGACTGTTTTTTATGATGTTTGTTACCTCAGAGCTTTTGAACTGGGTGAACCGATTTTAATGATTATTTTATTTGAAAACTGGTGCTTGTCAGGTGTCATGTCTTATTGTATTTTGATTTAGTTTTGACTATGGTGTCTTGGAGAAAGCCAAATAAGTCTTAAATTTGCATTAAGTATGGCACGAAAAATATACTCAAAATTGCGTCAACCAATTTTGATGATTCTTTTTTTTATATTATTACAAAGAATATACGTCAAGGGTAGATAGATAAAAGTTTGATAAGATTTTTAATGGGGAAACCATTACAAAGTAAAGCATTTCTTAAATTCTTACGGGAAAATGAACGATACTCGTCTGCATCTTTAAGGCTATTCTAATATTTGAGTCACGTCTATTCATGTAATATCGTTGTGGTCACTTGACCATAGTTGTCTACTTAGTTGACAGTCGAACATGATGATTAGATTCATTGGAACTCCTTAAACACTTACAGTACGGGTGTGGTCTGTGGTATAATAACGAACTATTTGTAATCAATTATACATTTATATTGTAAATTAGGACGCTGTTGTGTGTCTCTTCTTCAGATTTGCTAAAAATCAAGATATAAATTTCTATAAATATAGAATGAAAAATAAACAGACACGGGCAGGGATTCGAAACCGCGACCTTTAGGAAACCCCGTCGCTCAGCCACTTGAGCTACCGCATCGCTGTCCGTCTCGGTAAATTAAGGATTCTTTATGTCATCATCTTTATCGGGACGGTGGTGACATCTATTAGGCTTCTTTACCTAACCTGTGATCCTAAGAAATGATTCTAACTTTGCAGTTTAGATTAACATTGAAAAGGTGCCACTATTTATCGATTTTATCTATAATATTTTAATAATAGTTTGTTACTCCTAGGTATGTATGAATCACATTTGAAGTGAGTACCTACTTGAGTTGTATACATATAGATCGTATCGTAAAAAAGTTGATTAATTCGTTTTTAAGTTTTTAGTGCATATTAACTGGTTATAGAATAGTTTTTTCTGAATTCCCTTTTTTAATATTATATATTTTGATATATTTTAAATATTTAACGAAATATTTAAGATGGGCTTTATATAAAATCTGACACATATAGAATCGCGATATCATAGATAAAAAAACGAAGACAAAAATAACAATCTGGTTCCAATAATTTGCTGTGGTCCAATTATTAACAAAATATAATTGTTTAATTGTGTTGAGTTATTAATATACCTACTAAAAAAGATGTAATAAATTTAAGTGCATTGTGAGAAGTTTTTTATAATTTATTATTTAACTATAGGGGTTTTTAAATGCTTTCAATTTATACGGTTAACCTTTTAATAAAATTTGTACCGCAGGTATTTTATAAAAATATTTCAAACTAATAAATTATAGTGTGTTTGTGTCGTAAAGATTTAATTATAAGAATGTAGCAAAATAGTCGGCAACGGTCTAATAATTTTCATTTATAACACTTTGTGTAACACAAAAGCCAATATCCCCATTTTTTCTATTTCGGAAAAACAAACGAAGGATGACGGTTTTGAGAGCATATTTTTTCAATATTTTCGGCAATTACTATCTATTTTAAACGCACTTTAAACAATAGTTGAAGAGTAGTTGGTATACTTATTATTTCAGATGGCAACCATGAAACAAAAGTATTTTAGACCATTTATCACAAAAATAGTTATTCCAAGGTCTAAGAATATTTCTAAAATAATAAATAGAATACCTATTTTTAAAGATTGATGGGATGACAAATGTTTTGATGAGGGTAGTAGTTGTTTCTATTCATGTTTCTAAAAACAACTCGTAAAAAATAACATTATATTCCATAAAACCATCATTTGTGACAGTCTTTGTGTGCTTGCGGGCGTGTCATTGGGACAAAATGTGAGCACAAAACACAAGATCACTATTTTACACGTTTATTTATGGATTACAATTGTTTATTTTTTATTTTCAACCGAGCAGCGGGTTTGGGATACCGATCTTAGTATCGTCTTTTATTTTATTTTACTTTACAATAAACCAACTCAATCACTTCATTAATAATATCTAATCATTTAATTATACAGAGAAAACCCATATGTTATAAGCGTCGTCCACATCTCACTCTTCAAAGATGGCGACTTGACCCCGCTGGAAGTGCGTATTCTGCTCTTATTGTTAGTTTCGAAAATTAAAATATCAATAAATTTTAATATACAATAAATGTATATATTATTATACATATTATGTCGGAAATAGTCATTATAACGGATGCTAAAAGAAACTCGTCACGGATTGCGTGACATGTCAGTTGATTAACAACGTGCTACGACATCGCCTAGAATTTAGATCATTGAACACGGTTGAGACGACATTTATCTTATGGAAGAAGTGTAATGTGCGGTAAGGTTTCCTAGTTAGAGACGGTAATTCATATACACTCGGCGTCACAAAAATAGCACCTTTTAAAAAAAGCAACTTCAAAATAATTTTACTCAAACTTTGTGAATTGTAAGGATATGATTGTAGGATATCATTGGAAAGGTAATTCAATTGCCTATTAGAAAATAAAAAACATGTGTATGCATTTTAATTCTTTAATAACAAAAAACTTAAAACATGACAAAGTGACAAAAAATAAAATTAATAACATCATAAAAAATTACAAATAAGGCCTTAAAATCTAGTGTTTCCACCCCTTGCTGTGATGGTAGCTTCCAGCCGATCCTTCATGGAGCTCACGAGGGTCACCACTCTTGCTTGGGGTATGTTGTCCCATTCGTCTTTCACGGCATCCTGGAGCTCTTGTAGAGTGGTGGGAGCAGGATCTCGTGCTCGTACGTGCCTCTTTACATCGTAACAGAGATGCTCGATCGGGTTCAGGTCTGGACTTCGTGCTGGCCACTGCATAACAGGGATCTCAACCTCTTCCAAATAGTCCCGCACAGCAAACGCAGTGTGGCAACGGGCGTTATCATGCATTAACATGAACCCATCGCCAACAAAACCAGCATACGGAACCACATGGTCTTGTAAGGTCTCCGTTATGTACCGCCGAGCATTCAGCGACCCTTGCCCGCGACCACCACCAGTCCGAGAGACGCACACAAACTCCGTTTTCCCTTCGACGGATATGCCACCCCAGAACATACAGGAACCACCTCGGTATTCGACGGATTCCTCTATGCAAGCCTGGGCAAATCGCTCTCCTCGTCTTCGGTATACTCTTCTGCGTCTGTCGTTGCAGAAAAGACATACTCGTGTCTTATCGGTGAAGAGAACGGCTTTCCACTGTTCACTCATCCAGTTGACATGCTCCTGGGCAAATCGTAACCGCTCTCTTCGATGCTGCACGGTCAATTTTGGGCCCCTAGCAGGTCTGTGAGCTCTCAATTCCTTTTCTTTCAGTCTTCTTCTAATCGTAGAAACACTCACAGACGTTCTGCAAGCTGATCGGAGCTCTTGTTGCAACTCAACAGCATTGCTGAAGCGGTGCCGCAAGGATGTGGAAACAACGAAGCGGTCGTCTCTTTCTGACGTGCAGCGTTTTCTTCCGGATCCACGTCTTCGAGTATAGCCACCAGTCTCAAGGAACCGTTGGTATATTCGTCGAACTGAGAATCGGCTAAGGTTCAACTGTCGAGCAACGTCAACCTGTCGCAGTCCTGATTGCAATAGCGCAATGATTTGAGCGGCTTTATCAGGGGTTGAATCCATTTTCAGGTACTGTTCTCTTGCGTATGTTGTTCCGATGTGTTCACTCTGAAGTCTGAGTAGCGACTGACCCATTTTTTACCTTTACATGAGCTTTTATACCCTTATAAGGTAGCACAAGTAGTGCTCCTTAAGTGAGCATTTTTTTAAACATTTTTTTGATTGGTCCCTGGTTAGAAATGGTAATTGTTTTTTTAATGATACAGGTAATTAATATAAAGGTATTGAAGTGCACTTTAGAATGATATATTTTTTTCATACGTAGTACTTATGTGCTAGATTCTAGGAGCGATTTACTGAAAAAAACATAGAGGTGCGATTTTTGTGACGCCGAGTTTAGTTAGAGTACTCTAACTATATGATATCAAGTACACTATATATACCGTACGGTAGCGTACTTGATATCATTTTGGTGTGGTAATAGTAATTATGGGGTATTGCTGTGTCTCTTTTGCTCAGTTACGCTGTCTGACTTGTAAGATGTCTGACAATAGTGCGGACCAATCATGTAGTTCCAAGGTCAGAAGTGAAAATAATAATAGCATAATAATGAGTATTATTATTTTTTTCGTTTTTCTTTTTTTGAAGTGATTTAAATTAAACTTATATCATTATTATTACTGAAGACTCTTCTGCAGTTTACGTTGTGGAACATTTATCACCGGAGAGTAAACAACTTTTTGCGTCAATCAGTAGAGTTAAAAAGGAAAAGACATACCAATTTGTCTGGTTCAGAAAGGGGAAGCATTTTCCTAAGAAAAATGAAGGATGCCCATCTATTAAGACATTGTGCATTATCTTATAAATATGGAGGTTTATTATCAAAATGTAAACGGTTTAAGATATAAATCTAAAGACCTATATTTTAATATATTTAAGCACTTATATTAATTAGGTGATTTTAATGGTCACCATTCCAACAGGTCTTATAGAATAGATTCAAGAGGTACTTATTTACATGAAGCTTCCCTAGACAATAAATTTTGTATTACTCTAAAATGGAGACTCGTCCAGAATGAAATTAGTAAACGGCCTTCTTCAAAATCCAACCACTGACATATGTTTCGCATCGTCAGAAATAGTGTTAAATTTTGATTGACAAGTCATTAACGAAAATTTAGATAGTGATTCTCTTTTTATCAAAATATCATCTACTTTTCAGGATAATTTGGAAATCTTGTAAAGCAGATCTAGATAATGCATTTCAATATTTTATTACTTCTAACAATTGGTCATCAAGGGAAGTGCCAGTTCACTATGATATTTTTCTAAAAACTTTAAATATATCAGCAAATACAAATATTAAAAACCTAAGAAATATTGGGGACCCTCTTCGTCCAGAATTGTTGCCAATCGTAGATCGACAGTTAATAAAGTGCTTTAACAATTCGGGATCCGTTTTTGATGCTAACATTCTCAGGACACTCTTAGAACTTAAACGCATCCCTTTCAGCAGTGAAAACGTTTTATTCCTTATTATGGCATAAAAGTCGTTTGACCTTTTTGACGCAAATATGCTTGAAGCTGTTATTGAAATATTTCTTGACATATCCTAAGGCAGTATATACGAATGCAGAATTAATTAAATGCAGAATTAATTGTAAGTTTAGGTTATGATGGGACAAAAGTCCCAAAAAAAAATAAAATAAAAACCATACATGTTGCACTGACGCACCATGGCAATTAAATAAAATAACCAGTGGTATATGGTTGGTTTCTGGTATGATAATTAATTTGAGTAAAAATTCTTTACCAATAATTTCAGATTTGTGTTGATCTATTTTTTTAGGCTAATAACCAATTAAAAGGTGAGCACGACATGACATGACAGCTAATAAATTATTTTTTTGTTTGCAAACAAAAGCTTTTTAGAGCCTTGATTGATACTGGCCAATAGATCCAAATATTATTACAGAAACAATCCAATAAGTTTTGTGGAATCTTTATTTAATGAAGGACTTCGCTTACCTTAATGGTTAGTCATGCTCCTTGGAGAGCAGAAAAGAGTTCAAGAATTGATACCGTAATAGTCTTGAATAATAATACACACGTTTTAGTGCACAAGACGTTGTTGGTCATGTTACAGTCACACAGCTATACACAAACAGCATAAACGTGAGAATTTTAGTTGTAACAGAAAAAGTATAGATAATATATCTTTGAATCGATAATTAACGCAACAACTATAAGTTATTTATGTGCATGTATGGACTATATAATATCATGTTATTTTCACGTTCATTAAATCTAAGTAATTTCGTTCTTGAAGCGTCACTTTAATCTTATTGTTCAAAGATTTTTGCAAAAAAATTAAGAATAAGGACAATTAAAAAATATATATTGTACAGTACAATTTATATTTATTGTATGAGTAAAATACATTTATTTCAATACAACTTCGTATAATTTAATATAAAAGCCTTTTAGACGCCTTATCGTCGATTCGCGTATTTGCGACAAGCGGCACTGATTAGTTTGCTCATACCCAATGAAATCTTTTACGAGTTCACTTAGATGTGTACTATATAATAATGAAATTTAAATTCTGCATCTTACTATACTCTTAAATTAAAACTGTTATACAGTCAGGTTTTTTTATGTCGCATTTTTAAAGTATTATTAGACATTTATTACAGTAGGACGTAATGACAGATTCCAACATCTCGTCTTCCCTTATACAGAAACAGAATTTTTTAATTTTTGTATTTATTTATTTCTTGATTTAATTTATTATGACTTTAACTTTACTTTTTTCTATGATACGTTTAACGTTTCATTAATCTGTAGAGTATAATATTGTAATAGTAAGACTTTAGTAATAATTAGTTTGTCTAGTATTCGTGATTCGCAACTATTCGTAAAAATATGTTGGCGCCATTGAAAAAGTGTCACCGAATATCCCTAGTCAAATCAGTTTTTTTTGTATAATAATTAACAATTAACACTATATTAATTCGGTTAGAAAAAATTGCGGTTAATTGAATATAAATTTAACTTACTTAAAAGTAACTAAACATTCAACTGTATTTCATTGATTTATAATGTTTAATGTTTCTTAATTCATACGTATATTTTATTTTTCTTGTCAGTTGCATTGTAATACCAGAAGTGATTTTTGCACAATATTTATTAGTTTATTGAGTAATTATTCGTTTTTTAAGCAGTGTCAAGTCATTGTTATTGTTTGTTTATATAGCCATTAATTATAACCCTGAGCTACCAATTATCGATTAATCAGAATGTAGAAGAGCATGAGCCATTTAAAATTATTGTATAACCACCCTGGCGCTCAACTATTCTGTCCATAGATATAAATTACCTTATATTGTTTTTATATTATTAAACTGTCCTTTTGTTTAGACCGGTAACAATTTTAAAATAATTAAAAATTATATAAATTGCATCGGTTACATCTTAACTTGAAGATTGATCATAACATTTACATGTTTATAGATAATAATTTAACATAACATGATGAATGATGAAAACAGGATCTCCCGAGGCAATTAATTATCGCGCTAATATAATATTTGTTATGTTACAGACAAAACCAAGAGTTAGTATTTTCCGTCTAGTAGTTTCGACGTCATTGAGTAACAAAAATCACAGACAAAACCACGTGCAAAAGTTAGTATTTCTATAGCCCATGTGTTATTTTGATACATAAGCTACAAAATCTGTTCTCTAGTTTTGGCGTGATTGAGTAACAAATATTCATCCATCCAAACAAGCGCACTTGTATATTAGTAAGATAATTTTTAACCCACCCGTCCTGTCGATCTGTGTATCTGTGTATCTGTCTGTGACAAATTTGCGGCCAAACGCGTGGACGAATTTGAATGCGGTTTTTTTATAATATATAGGAAAAAAAGCCTTGTTATGAAGGCCAAAAGGTTTTTACACTTACTTACTCAGGTAAAGTACTTTATTAGGGATAGCTGTTTCCCGTGACTGCGTCCACGTAGACTACAAAAATATATTTATATGGCTTATGATCGTAGTCATAAAGAATCACGAACAACAGCTAGTGATAATATAAATCCCTTCATCATAGTCTTATTAGTGATTGTAAATAATTTTAACTCTAAATGTTTATATTCATTAATATTCGTATATATGAAACCTACCTACCTACCTATCTATATGAAAAAGTCCTGAATTATTTTACTTAATACATTTATAATTTATTACATTGTCGAAACTTTCATGTAGATCCTTATTTTATTAAATATAATATATATATTTCTCATATTAAATGTAACCTTTGTATATCATAATGTAGGATCCTAATGCTAAATGATTCTTTTTATAAATCTGTCCCGTAGTTTCGGAGCCTATTCAATTTAAACAAACAAACAAATCTTTCCTCATTATAATATTAGGATAGATTAATAGAAATACTTAAACAATTGAAGATTTTGTGTGTCTGTAGGTTCATTTAGTACAATTCAGAGACCAGTAATATAACTTTAAAAACAAAAAAAAAATAATTTAAAAACTCCGACACAAAAATAAATCTAAAAATAATAAAAATAATACCAGTATGTACTTATTGTATTCGTTGCGTCGGGAGACCGTTTAATAAATGAAAAAAAAATAAAATACAAGTAAGCTAACAAGGCAAATTAAGAAATTACGATATCGAATCGTATAGTCTAAGTCCTCAATGATTAACTTCGTAAAATAGACACCATCGTCAACGTACGTACAACGGTCCCCCCACGCAACGACTTCAATAAGTACATAATAATATTATTTTTATTATTTTGTATCGGGGTTTTTTTAAATTTTCAATTTAATTTTATATTAGTCAGATGACAAAATGTTTAATTCTGGCAATGGTTTTCGGACTTAGGTACTCAATTAAAAATAGAATACATAAATCATATTTTTTGTCATATACTAAATTTGCTGTTTACCAATAAGTTTTTATGTGGCTTCACGGGTCTGGAGATAATCTGTTTAAAGAGTTGCAATATCTAATAGTGAGGATCACTCCAAATATTGTAAAATTTCCTGAGTATACAGGTGAGGTCAAGTTTAAGCATTTAAATAAGTATATGAAATGAAACTGAATATTCCAAGACTCCAAATAGTTTTTCATAATAATGTTATGTATATTTTGGTATTTTTATTAACCGACTTTAAAAAGGAGGAGGTTCTCAATTCAGTCAGTATATATTTATTTTTATGTATATATACCGATTTCTCCGAGGTCTCTAAACAGATTTACGTAATTATTTTTTTTTGTTTGATTCAGGAAGGCCCAGTTCAAGACTAAAACGTAAGATAATGAAGATTTAATATTATTTATTTACCACCTATTATTTATATATCCTATTTATTAAGAGGTTTGATGTCGGTGTCAAACCTTAAATAATTATATTTTATCACTTAAATGAATACTAGCAAATTAATACAATGAAATGCCTAGTTTAATGATTAAAATACGTAAATAAACATAATAAAAAGCAATTAAATCGTAATATTATAAGCAGCTCAATCAATACGAAGAAAAGTGAAAAAAGAAACCAAAATTATGAAAATGTTCTTAAACTAAATGGACATGTGAATTATGAAATGCTTACTTTAAAAATTAAGAGACGTTAGTAAAGCTGTAAGAGAGACCAATTAAATCTTAATATTATAAAATAATATAAATTATAACGAAAATGTATTTAACCTAATTCCTATACTAATTTGTTTGGAACCGACTTTAAACCTATTAATACATAGGACATATAAATAATAAGTGGTAAATAATTAATATTTAATGTTCATTATTTTTTAATTTTTAGTCTTGGATTCGTTTTTTTTAACGTAGTTATTTTTATAAAACATGGCGTCTATTTGCTGAATCTATTAAAGTTATGAACTAGACATTTGAAATTTTATCAAAGGCTTTCGTTTCGTCAGCATTTATTTTCGCTAACAGGTTGACCTTTTTAAAAATTCTGTTAGAAACTCCTTAGGCAAAAGCGAAAGCAGCTTATTAACATTTTCAGTCATTCTCATTCAAGTAGAGTTTTATTGGATTATTGGTACTTACTGTTGGTTACTTTAATATAACAAATTAAGATGGTAGATCCTAACTGTAGTTGCTGGACTACAGTTTTTATATGAGCCGGCTCGTCCGAGGTGGTACCATCTCTCACAGAGGATGGAAAGTTATTGGAGTTAATCGAATAGAAACGAATAGAAAAGTTTTTAAAATAAATAATGTAAAGAATGAGTTCTGGTTACCTACATTAATCGCGGCAATGGGTGATTAAGCCTATGAACTGTTGACTTATTTAACAAGTCCGGAAAAACCTGGCGAAAAGATAAAGATTTTGAAAAAGGAGACTAAATACGGATGAATCAATATTACTACATGTACTGGAACTTAGAAAGATATTAAAATACTGAGACTTCGGGGCCGTTTTATAAGAAAATTTACGTGATCAATTAGTTTGCGGGTAACGAAGCTAGACAATACGGCAGCGTGTGTGTGCGGTAGTTAATTTACACTATACGAACGAATTTACGACTTCTTATACTATGAAAGTGTTAGACAAGTATCCCTTACCGTCCATAAATGATTTTTTAATAAAACTTTATCGAAAATTGACCTCACACAACCGTATAATCAGTTAGAATTAAAAGACCCGGATAATTTGACAGTGATAAATACTCATACGGGCCATTTTAAGTATAATAAATTAGTCTACAGGTTGTCTTCAAGCCCGTGCATTTTCAACGAATTATGTCAAATCTTTTTAAAGATATTGTTTAAGTAGATTTTTGGATAATATAATTTTGGGGGCACGTACACTTAAAGAATTATATTATTTGAGAAAAAGAGCTACAGCATTTATATAGCACGGAATTCAACTTAAACAAAATAAATGTTAATTTATAACGAATGAAGTTAAAATTTTAAGGTTTAATATATCGGGTTTGATTCCCGACAGGGAGAGGCATGTATGTGACGAGCATAGATGTCTGTATTTCTGGGTTTGGTCGTTTATTAAATATATTTTTAGTATTTATAATGTGTATTTTTATGTATTCGTATCGTTGTCTAACACCCTTAACACAAGCAAATAATTTGCTTACTTAGGGGTTAGATCAATGTGTGTAATTTGTCGAATGTTATTATTATTATTATCGACGGAAAAAATTAAAGTATACCCGGATAGGGTGGATGGTATAATAAATATACCCCGTCCTTGTAACATCACCGATTTGAGGAGATTTTTTTGAATATAATAAAATTTTATGCTAAGATTGTAAATATAATATCTAAGTACGATACCAGCTCCATTGTACATTATTTAAAGGATAGTGCCAAAACAGGACTTTCAATCGGGAAGATGGATTTGGCATCGTGGAACCCATTGATAAACACCATAAGACCTTGCTTTTTTGCGCATTCGGTTAAACACATGGATAGTGATACTGTGAGTAATTTGTGACGGTGCGTGGCGGACAGACAATGTTAATAATAACGATGATGTGCGGGTGGATAAAGAAATTTCTTCCCCACGGATTCGACGACGGAGAGCCTGCTAAGACAGTCAGCGTGTGACCACGGCCGGTGCAACCTGGTCGAAACGTCAGGCAAATAAAAGGTATGTGATACCTATTCCGGACGCGTTAATTCCCGATTTCTTAAATATCACATACTTTTTATTTGCCTCACGTTTCGACCAGGTTGCACCGGCCATGTTCACAGACTGAGTCAGCCTGTTTTTCCCGTTTTTTTAAATAATTATATATATAATGAAACGCGATACTTTAAAAGTTATTATGTAAGTATGGTATGTATTTTTTAAAAGTTGATACAAGAAGTGCCTCATCTAACTCATGAGGGAAAAAACATAAAAGCAGCGAAATACAAGTTAGCAACCCACTTAAAAAATAAAAACCATCTTTCATGTCTAGACAATTTTTTAGATGGCTTATAACAATTATTTTAAATAAATAGATATAATAATAGTAGATATATTATTTTAAATAAATAGATATAATAATAGTAGATATATCGTAATATCGATATATTTTTTAAATATCAAACCAATTGATATATTTTTGAAAATATCGATATATCCAAAACATTTAAAAATATCAACAACCCTATAAATGAGTCATTTATTCAATAAATAAAAAAAAATATTTATCGGTCACCACACTCAAAAAATTTAACGTGAATTAACATAAAAAAACTGCATAAATAAATAAATAATTATAAATACATACGTTGATAAAAAATGTTATGCAATAGCTTTACCGTGGCAGTCTCCGAATGCCACACGTCTTTTTTTTTTACTTAAATTAATCATTTAGTTCTTTATATCGTTAAAAAAATATAAATAGACTTGAAAATATTCTAGACATTTTATAAAGTGAAAATGAAAACATTTAATAAATTTGAGCCGTTCAAACGCCGTCATTTTGCGCGTGCTTTGCGTTAACTCAAATGACACGTCCAGTGAATGTTTACCCTAAACTTTTTAGTTATTTCGTACATATTTATACTACACAAATCATGAAAGAAGACAAAAACCATCCTTCATTATATCGTTCCGAGGTGCAAAAATAATAATAGAAAAACACCCGAAAATGCGTTTTTTTTTTTGTATTCCGAGAGATGTCAAAATACAAAAACAAAAGTGTATAGTAATTTTAAAGAGATAATATACGTCTTTTGTCGTGTTTATATTGTTTTGAAGATCAATTTAACGTAAGTATACTTTATTTGTATACAGCTTAGTGTAAATTAGTAAGAAGTAAGTTTTGCATTAGCTATTGAACATTAAAAATTTGATTAAAATTAACCTAACCTAGTTAACAAAAGTACAGTATAACTTTCTATAAAAACTTTATTTCTTTGGTTTTACGGTTTTTTGATGGTTGTCGATTTTTTTCAGGTTAAGTAAGGAAACTACTCAGTACTGGATTATGTATATGCTGTTAGGCAAATCATCGAGAAATACGCAAAATATCAACTTATATATTATCTAGCATTTGTCGACTATAGCAAGGCATTTGAATCGTTAATACATACAAACATTAGTACATCAAACAAGGCGTTAAGAGAACAAAGGATTGAAAAAAAATATATAAGATAGATTAGAAATGTGTACGAAAAAAGTTCAGCGTGCATTCAGCTAGAAAAGGAACGATATTAATTTAAGATTTATTTAAAAAAGAGTAGGACAAGGAGATCCTCTCTCCCCAAAACTTTTCTTCGCTGTTTTGGAAATGATCTTCAGAAACTTCGACTGGGAAAATCTGGGACTTAAAATTGACTGTCACACACTAACATATTTAAGATTTGCAAATGATATTGTGTTATTTGCAAGAAAGTCAGGAGACCTCCACATAATGCTAAACGAACTAGCGTATGAGAGTAAGAAAGTGGGACTAAGATTAAATCTAGAAAAATCAAAATTAATGACAAATGGACATGAAAGAAGCATACATGTAGAAGAGTCAGAAATCAGTTGAATTTCTGAATGCTTATAGCTAAAGAAAAAGGCCCCAAAGGATTTGAATCGAAATCGATAGATATCTAATATATGACGCGCCAGCCCATATCCATCCCATCTCATCCCATCAGATTTATTGCTCGCAATAAACCTCAAAGTGGTTGAACTCAATCCGACCTCTTTTTGACGAGATCTTTCTGGAACCGATCATATGATAAAGAAGTATAATTCGTAATATTAATATATTTATAACGGTCTATTAATGATGATTCAGAAAAAAAAAAGTATTTTAGTCGAAACTTAAATAATTTTTACGATTTACCTTTCTCACTAACTACCTAAGTTATAATTACTGTTAATTGAAACAATAGAATAGTTAAGTTTTTGGAACTAACAACTTGAATACAGTATATTTCTAGACGTTCTTATAAACGGTTTTATAATTCGACAGAACAAAAAAATAAGAAAAAAATGCATTTAAATTTAAAATCTATTTTTAATAAAATTACAACTTTACATGGGACAAAACAAGTAGTTAAAAAAACCGGCCTCCAACTATATATCTGGACTGCAATAATGTTTGCAAACATTTTATTAACAATTAGTTATATTTTAGTAATTAAAAGCAGATTCAATAACGACCAAATTATAACGCGGGTGAATATTATTTGCTATAAGCATCTTATTAATAATAAAATCACAGTATAATAATTTTCCACTAAACAACATTCTATGAAATGCGCGATTAAAACCATCATGAACTGCGAACTTAATATGCCCTATGATGCCTTATTCGTGCACGTTTACAGGCTACAATAAATACATTCAATACAAAAAATATTTTTAAATTACAATATTTAAGAAAATGCTATTAAAATAGGATGTACTTTTATTCTTTCCTTGAATATAATGTTCTAGATTAACGCTAACTGTAAAGTGAACGAGGTGCCATTCCCTGCTGTTAGCATTTGTAACTTTAACGTCGTTTCCTTAAAACAAACTGCTGACATATCTCAGATATTGTGAGTATTGTTATTTGTATTGTGGATGTTAAGATTTTATATAACAGTTTAAAATTGTATAACCTACCCACCCACCTGATGTTATTTGCTTTAAATATTAACCGACGTTGCACAAAATTATTTACTGTATTAACATCAATTATTGTAATTTATAATTGTGACAATTTTATGTGCAATAGTCAAAAAAAAAAAGAAATTTACTTATGTTGAAATTAGAATAATATTAACCAGTTATTAAAAAAATATTGAAAACACTAAAATAGCACATGCATACACACACATGCACAATGAAAATTCTTTAACTATTAAGAAACGTCAGCTAAAGGAATAAGATATTGAGATTTGGTCAAAATCAAATAACAACGATTTGGAGAGAATAAATCTAAAAAACTAATCTGAGTTCAGTGTAAAAACCCATAACTAAATATTCTAGCGACCACTTAAAATTCGACTTTATTACAATTTCTGCAGCAATTTTTTTCCGAATAATAAAAAATTCTCGCTGGACAAATACTCCCCCGGTGACGCTGTAATAGCCAACAGGGCTAACAGTATAGACAGACAAAAAAAAAATGGACAAATATTAATAAAAATCGTACTTAAAAATCAGGCACTACATCAATTAATCACAAAAGCTTCAAATTTACCAAAAACCAATAACCTATAGACTCTACTTTCCACATGCATACTCTTTCAAAATGCAATTTACATTGCACATTTATTAATTACTGGAAAGTTTAAAAAAAATACTCAATAAAACACAAAATAACTATCACTGAAATGTACATTAAATATGGACATCAAAAGCGGTATTTATCCAGAACATTCTTTGACTAATGCAATGATCTTAAATCTAATTGATATTACATAGATATACAGGGTTATTTGTAATTCGTTAGCCACCTCTTGTAGGCAGCCTGTCTACATCCATCTCAACAACATTTGTTCTAAGACTTTTTACACTTCTACGATCTTGATAAACAACACAAGAAAACGAAACATAAAAGTTTTTGCTCCCTCTTTTACTTAGTACTCTGTATTTTGTAAGAAGTACTTAAAAGGTCAACGCCTGGACGCCATACCTACGCTCAGAGTTAATGCCAGTTCAAAAGCAACAAATTAAAATTTTGTATAGGAAAACTAAAATTTTAAAAACTATTATTTTCAAAAAGTTGTTGAACAAATGAATTGTTTTAAGCTTTCACGATATTTTTAATGTAAGCGGGACTTAATGGCGTACTATAGTAATCAAAGTATTTACCTCTACTCTCGACGTTTCAGCCGTAATGCAACCGTAGTCACGAGTAGACTAATGCTCCATGGTGTTAGCATCTCGTATATATTTGTCGAGGAAGTAAGTGATCACACTTCCTTGAGAAATATCAGAACAGATATTATTCTTAACATGGACTTATAAAACATCTTGTAGAACAAAGTTAGATTTAATATTTTTGATAAGAATTTTTATTTTATATTCAATGTTTATCACTTTTAATGTTTTTTTTTAATTTTCAAAATAGCTAGCTTTTTTAAATAGACGACAACATTTTTTAAACGCGGAATCGCTTAAATTGCCTGCGTCACATGCATGGTAACCCTTTAACTACTTTCAGAAAATCAATCCATATGCCTTTGACTAGATTAGGTCCCTTTTATACATGCATTACTAGGTATTTTTAGAAATTTTACAAAAACATTTAAGAAAACAATTTTTTTTTGATGTTTTGATGATAGAAAATGGACAAGTGGTGCATAGCTTTAAGTGACTTCTTTATCATTCTCTTCTCTCAATTTATCTTAGTATTTATTGTTACAATTTGTTTTTGTTTAAAAACCTTATTAAAAGGAAAAGAGCTTGCCGAAACCTAACTAAAATAGATTTAACTCACAAACATAACCAAGTTGTAAACATATTATACAAAAAATATGGTACAAAATATAATTATACTTCAACTATAACATCATACTATAACAAAAGCATCTTTATAAAATAGAAACTTAACTATAATTTCTCATAATAGTTTTTATTATATTTGTTTAAAACATAAACAAATGTTTTATATCGGGTGTATAGAATACACATGTAAATTATAATAATAAGGAAGCTAGCTTATTGCCTCAATAAAATAAATACTTTATTTTATGTTTCTTAATGATTTTTTAAACTTGTCTGTACACTTTTGTCTTTTGTCTGGAATGAATATAATGTCTGTGTAAAATAATACGTCTTAAATTTTTTAAAGTATAAAAACCGGTCCTATTGTATTCTTTTTTAATTAACTAAGAATGTTTCAGAAAAAAATACAACCAAACAACGCAGGAAATAGAGAAATTTTATAAAAATCTACCTTTTCTTACGAATTTTGGTGAAATGAAAGACAAAAATAATAATTTCTCTCGAATTATGTCAATTTTAAAGAACCATTACATCTCAGTGGACACCCTTATGGAAGAGGCAAGTACCTTATTGAAAGAGTCTACTATACTTATCATATTAAGTTTATTATTTTTTATTTTCCTTAAGCATAATGGCCATTAACATCGGATTTTCGTTAATCAATGTTTAATAATTTTATATAATATTAAAAAAAATATTATTATAAAATATTTCGAACAGGTTCATCAAAAATGCGAAGATCTACTAGTATACTGCGAGTTTAATAAAAGGCCTAAAAACTGTAGAGATATGTTCAATTTAATAAAGACTTACGAAGGATATTGTTGTGCCTTTAACTATGCAGCTCTTAAAGATGTTAATGTGGAGTAAGATAATGATGAAAATATACTAAATATCGAAGTATATATAATTGTATGAAGTAACATATATTGTATGAAGTATATATATATTTTATATACTTCAATATATATATCTATACTCTAAATGTTGTTTTTGCTAACTACAAATTTGGATTCTGATTATTATGATAAAATCATCTATAGAGTTATGCTTTACCAAAGATTCAATTCCTTGTCAAAATCAGGCTGCCAAAATCAGGACTCCCTAGACTACAACGGATGATAAATTCCAGATTAGAAAGCACATTTTGAAACCACACATTGATATTTTCCATTGAAACAATGCGTAAACTGTAAGATTCTGCAACAGACAACTGGTCCTTTAAAATAAAGTTATAATGTTTCTTCTTACTCTACCTTCAGTAATATGTGCATATAAGTTTAATAAAAACTAGGTTAAAAATTCATCAGTAACAAAATTTATGGCCGGATTTGGTAAAACGGTACTGCCAGTAAATAAATAACCATTTAACAAATGAACAATTAAATTATATATTTATAGATGTATGTTATGACAATTGATACCATATACTATACATATTGTAAAAGAAGAAAATAGTGGTTTGTATTTTTTAATATAACTTTTATTATTTCAACTTGTTATAATTATTTCATTTTTAAGTGAACTATCTAATGATGAAGATACCGAGTACTACATCGATTCCAGCACACGAGAAAAGGCAAACAGTATTCTTGTCACTTCAGAATCTGGCAGGTTATATTTTTTAATATTCTACCTATTAATCCATGTTTTTAATAAAGAAGAAACTACGAAAAAAAACATATAAATAAAGTAATCTATAAAGTAAACATAGCTTAAAAAATGTCTAACAAAAAAATAGAATATGAACCTTTTTTGCACCCACTTTTCGATAACGAGGTCCTCTCTTATTACCTACATACTGCCCTTAAACTTTTTTAAAGCAATATTTTTCATTTGTCGCTTTCATGTATTGTGTTTTCTTTTGTATTCGTCCTAAGTCTGCACAGTCTGATAGGTGATACATTTATCACGTCTATTGTATAATACAAACATAATTTTATAAAAAAACCAAGCGATCTATATCTTTAATCTAGCTTACATTATCGTGGACATTATACCAACTCTACGTGGGGTGGGTATATGCTATAACTGGTAACACCAATGTTAGTCTCATCACTTTAATGATTTCTTGTTCTAGGGGCTCAGGGTTGAGTGTGGTGCTTAATGTAGAACCTCATGATTATCCAGATTGGTCTCTATCATCATTCTATGGAGCAAAGGCAGGTTCTAAATACTCAATTATTTATTTTAGAGCATTTTTTCATGATTGTTTCTATTATAGATTCTTATAACAGATCCAAACGATTACCCGGAAATTACGGTATTATACAATTACGTAAAGATAGGACAATCGCTGGATATTAAAGTAGACCCAATGATATTCCAAAGCGAAGATGGTCTTCGTAGTATACCAGTAGATAAAAGAGGTTGTGCGTTCCATGATGAAACTATCCTAGAATACACTGACAGATATAGTACGGAGACATGTAAAACTGAATGCAGGATGAAGCGATATAAGGAAGAATGTGGATGTATACCTTACAAATATCCTACAGGTATAATAATTTTTAAACGGGACTAAGGTCATGTTTTATTAAATAATAAATGTATTAAATATAATCTCGGTAGTGACATTACCGAGATTATTAATATCTGAGTATTTATTGAGAGTTAACCGATTCATTTATTTACTTACATAAAAATGTATAAATGTTTTTGGGAATCCATTTAATATTTAATCCTTATTAAATCTCAGAGGCTTCCTCACGTACCTGCAGTTTCGAAGATTTAGAGTGTCTCAGCAACTTGCGAGGTAATTTTGTTACCTATAAGCATGTAACAATACTTGTTATATTATTAGATTTAATTCTAAAATTTCATACATGTATACAAAATTTTGAAAAACAGACTCTTTTACTCTTGTCAAGATATATGGATTCTATAACAGTTTATTACGTAAGTAATAAGTAATTCATTTTTATCTAGTGTATAGAAATAACGAAAACAAAACCTGTAAACCAGTGTGTTACATAGAATGCAGGGACAAAAAGTATAGTATAAGTAGTGACATTATGCCGCTGTTTACAGAATTCTACACGGATATTAACAAGTATGTATAAATTTGCTATTTTTGTAACGAACTATCTATGCTAAAAAAAGTTTCATTCTCAAAAACAATTTCTGTTCTCCTTATTCTGAAGTCCGTTATTATGAATTCATTTCACTTTGGATGTAGTGTAAAAGAAAAGAGAACAATGCCCATTATTTCAGAGTAACTAAATACAGTGAAAATTTGGACAGACGATAAACTTACTGCCAATGGAGTTTCTTTATAACAATACTGAATCACTTTAAAGAAATAAGTGTTGTTAGTATATTAAAATCTTTTTTTATAATTACAATTCTTTAGATAATAACATTTATTTTCCAAAACGAATATTTTATACAGTTAAAAGAATATTTTAAGAGTTTTGAAAAAATAATAGCATTTTAAATAAATCATAACTATAATATTTCAATTGGGTTATAGCCAATTTGGGCTAAAAAGTTAACTTTTAATTTCAGAGCAAATCAAAACAGAAGTGAACTATCGTCACTTCAAGTATACTTCGCAAAATCAACTTGCAGTTGCTACAAAAAGATGCTTTTAATAGATTTTAACTATATTATTGGTATGGAAAAATTTCTTAATTACTAAATGCATTATTTTAAAACTTTTTTAGTTTAAATGCTTATGTTCAGCAACACGAAATGACATTTATCTGACAATTTAAAAGTTATAAAACGTTAAAAAAACGAGCTATAAAGTAATAAATGCCAAAAAAATATATAAAATATATGTGTGCTAAATAAATAAATGAATTTGTTATTATCCTTTGGTGGTAAAAGACAAAGATCTGCTAAATTAGATCTACTAGATCTTGTCTTTACATCTTCATTTTATGAGCACGATGAATTATGGTTTCATATAAAAATAACATCTCTATGTGAGTCATTAAATTGATAAACTCTTTGGTATTATAGTCATTTATTATAATATCGTATTTTACAATCCTCACAAATACGATATTGTAACTAAACGATCTCATTTATTGAAACCTGAAAAGGATATCTTTAAAAAAAGATACATATATTATATGATATAAAACTTTTTCATTGTGAAAAGTAAGCGTTACCTTTAATGAACAAAAAATAACTATTGAGAAGAAAAATAAAAAAAGTTTTATACTTATATATATAATCTAGCGGGATGTATATGGTTCCTGCATATATTATATTCATTATTGGTCTAATCATACGGTGGTCGTTATCGTTATATCGTTATATTATAATTTCTGATTGATTTTACTTTTTTGATTCAACACCCCTGTTGAATGGCTTTTTAATTGAACTAACCTAGTAGGTTCTAACACCCATGCTCAATAATTTTAAGTGCCTAATAAAAAGTCTCTAATCAAGGAAGAAAATTAAAAATGAAGGTATATAATATATACAATACAATCATATTATACTGACATTGTTTATTTATGTTTCAGCAACTTACGGAGGGGTATTTTCTTTGAGTTTTGGCGCTTCAATAATAACTTTGATCGAATTTTTTTATTTACTTTTGTCATTATTTGTAAAGTCTGTTTTGCGTTTGTATAAAAAATAAACGAAACTTTTGTATTTGTTACTTATTGTTTTACCGCCTGCGTTGATACCATTGTCATTAATTGTTATTTGTAGAATTACTCATACTAATTATCTCATATTATTTATGTGAGATTGTCCACATTTCATATATTAATCAATGATTAATCCCATGTATAATAAATATTATGTAATAAACTCGGTATATTCGGCATCTTTTTCGCCATAATTCAGCCCAATTATTCGGTTTTGGTGCCGAATGTATTCGGTTCCAGTATTTCTATTTTTTTGGCTACATGACACGGTAAAGAACTAAAAGACAAAACTTAGATTTATGTCATATTATAAGTCAAAGAAATCTTATAAATAATGTGTTGAATAGAGCTTAATAATATAAGGCGATTTAGTTTTAAATCAATGTTGATTTGAAGCTAAAATGATTGATTTGAAACTTTAATCAGGATTTACTTTTAAGTCTCAAAAGAATATTTTTAAACCACAAATCAACATATTTTTTTCATCTAGCCAGCAGCCACATGTAAAGTATATGTTAGAACATGTTTATGACAAACGAACAATGATATGGTAAAACGAATAGTTCGACGGAATATTCAGATCGGTAGAGGTTAAACCCAATAGTCTTCGGTATTCGGATATTCAGAAAGACTACTATTCGGCACATCTCTAATAATAATATCAGGACAAATTTCACACATTGATCTAGCCCCTAAGTAAACATATTATTTGTTTGCATTAATCTGTTAGACAACGATACAAATACATAGAAATACATATTATAACCGACCAAACCCAGAAATACAGACCTCTATGCTTATCACATACATACCTGTCCCCGTCGGAAATCGAACCCAAGCCAAGGGGCTTTAGCCATTACGCCGCCGCTATAATATGTTAGGCGTCTGTGCTCCACCACTCGACCAACGCGAACGGGGCGGTTGAAACACTGAAATTATTATTAACTAAAAAACGAAAACATTAAAGCTAGTGTAAAAATCTGCTTGCTGGATTGGGATTTGAAGGGGAAGGAAGGCCTTAAAACACAATTGATCAAAATTATCGTACATATTAAGCAAAATAATTAATTTTAAATATTATTATTTCGTTTATTCAAGATAGTGACAAATGAGTACATTACATATTTATAATTGAAGTAGTTAGGGCAGATACTTTTGAATTTTGTAAAAATAATATTTATTATTTTTAATTATCAATAATTTTAATTTAATTTTGCACTAATCGGTACACAATATTTTTGGTTAACACGTGGCCGGCTATACCAACACTAAAAATTTACTTACAATTTAGTATCAGCATCGCGTGGCGGTTATGATGTTAAATTGTGTATGAATTTCTTGTACTTTTTACATTACGCCATCTTTTGAACACTAACTCAATCCAGTCAACAGATACAACGCCATCTGTTAGACTTGTTTGGATCTATTAGATTATTGTTAACAAATAATTTGCAATATAATAATATTGCGACTAAAAATTAAGACGTAAGTTATGCTATCTTTCAAGTTGGGCCAAACTGCACACAGTATGCAAATTTGATTCAAATCGGTTAAGTAGTTTAGGAGTCCATCGCCAACAAACATCGTGACACTCGAATTATATATGATAGATATGTAGAAAAGTGTAATATTTTATTTTCGGTTACCATGGGGCCTCTTGCGGCTGCTTTTTATTTGACTATGAAGATAAAAAGGGGTGATAGTTAAAACAGTGTTGGATTTTTTTTTACAATTTTATTTCTAACGCCACAGGGACAGATCAACTAATATTTTCGTAAATTCAAAAATGGCAAACAATATGGCGCCACTGAGATTAGTGAATTTTCAATCTTCCCCTTAACCAGAATCCTTATTACATTACTTTAAACAATAACCATATTTACATTAATTTTAATGAAGTTTTAAAAAAATAACAGAAGTAGCATAATTACAAATAGATAAAAAAAGCAAAATAATATTAAGCCTATACATAGCTGGTTACAGCATATTGGTAATATCAAAAACTCGGCAGTAGAATAGCAAAGAACTGGAAGAGATTTCGGGGTTTTGAGAAAGTTATCTTAAATTAATTCAAAACAAATTATTTAATATCTGAAAGAGCCTAGGAAAAAACTATCAGTTTTAAGTGAGAGGGTTTCCAGGCTAGACGGGGGAATAATTTGTATTCTTAACCTGTGTGTTTACTTAAGACAAATTTTAAAATTAATCTTAATTTTAGACTCTAAGAAATGTATTATACATTTCTTAGAGTTTAAGTATATGTATAAGGATGCTAAGTATGTATATATGGATGATTTTTGTTTTCACTTATTCTTCGAAATAAGGGTAACAAGACCCCCCGTAAAGATGTTTAGTACACAACATGACTTGGTTTTTCCGTTAGAATATTTTTATACTCTCTAAAATCTCATAAAAAAATTAAATAACATGTGTATAACCATTTCTAAACAATGGGTTTGTTTAATCTTTTACACCATAAATAATTATTTAACTATAGGAAAGCGGCTTCAGGGTAATAGTAACGTAACAGTGCAGTGGTGTATATGCTAGTTCTATAATGGTATTGTTACGAGTAGGTGAATACGTTCGTTATTACGAAACATTACACTAATTGGTGAAGATCTTGAACACTCTTAGATACTTTATCTTGTTAATTAGGCGTTTTAATTACAAGCTTTAACGTTATATTCTATTTAATTTTAGTTTACATAAGCTAATAATTATTTATGTTTCCATATTTTTTGTAGGAAAATAAGTTCTTTAAAACAATACTGTAATTATTGTCTAATTGATAGATGTGAAGATCTTTTTTTGCAAACTTTCAATATAAAGAAAACAATTAATATTCTTATATTATGTAAAATCAATTTAGTTTTTATGATGCTAGATTTGGTCATGTTTACTACAAAATTACAAACACATTCTATTAAAATGTGGTACACATCCTTTTTATTTCTCTATATAATTTGGTAAATTTATTTTAACAACCACGAGTCCAAAACTTAAGAATGTATCTTGAGCGCAGTTGTAGGGATATTACACCATATTTTCTAGTTAATATAAACCTGCTAATCCACAGTAATCGTTTGAGGTAAGTTTAGATCGTTTTATAACAGATGCCTTTAGTCATTGACCTCGTATTGAAATGTTCCTTCCACATTTCTGTACATATGTATAGGCCAAGGGTGGTTGGTCAGTGTCTATACATTTACCTATGTAAATAACGATAGAGTATCCCTTTTGTAACCAGCTATCTAGCAAAAAAGTCTGCTGCTTATTTTTCTGGTTTACTAATACGTAAAAAGTTTTGCACTGCAATTTTCTAAGTTAATTTAAAACGCTGTAACCTATTGATGTCCCTCAAAATTTCAAATTTTGATGAGCCAACTAGCTAATTTTATTTGTTTTATTGGTTGATAAATAGCCTTTTTGTGAATCATTTAAGGTAACTTGGCTACCAGCCATCAAGAAATAGAAATATGAGATATCTGTTTATCTTCTCTTTGAATCAAACTGCTTGACCCATAATTATAATTTTTTTTTTATTAAATAAAATATTATTATTAAAATATGTACAAAAGAGCTTGTGGGCTACCTGATGTAAAGTAATTACCAGCGCCAATGGTCTCTTGCAATATCAGAGGATAAACAAGAACGTCGCCGGGTTTTTAGGAGGAAGTAGGCGTCCCTCGCCGGGGTCCCCCTCGTCGGGCATCCATTTCCGTCCAGGGTTCGGAGGTGGCGGTTAAGGCTCAGATGAAATATCTGGGCCTTACCCTGGACGGCAGGTGGCGTTTCGGGGCTCACTTCTCCTCGTTGGCCCCGAAACTCGTTTCCGCCGCGGCGGCCTTAGGTAGGCTTCTGCCCAACGTCGGAGGGCCGGGTGCTCCGTGCCGGCGGTTGTACGCCGGCATCTTACGGAGCATGGCCTAGCCCTCACCCGCCACTCTAAGGTCCTCTTGCGGCAATCGCAGAGGACCATCGCGGTGAGGGTGATCAGGGGGTACCGTACGGTGTCGTTCACTGCGGCGACACTGCTAGCAAGTGACCCCCCCTGGGAACTCCAGGCGGAGGTCAACGCTGCAGTGTACTGGCACCGGGCCAACGCTCGTGCCAGGGGCGAAGCGCCTGAGGTGCCTAGGATCAGGGCAGGGGCACAAAATGTCCTGATCCAGCGGTGGAAACGAGAGTTGGAGTCTCCGGCCGCCGGTTTTTTCACTGTTGGGGTGCTACTTCCGCACCTCAAGCAGTGGGTGGACCGGCGGCACGGGACTCTGACGTTCCGCCTTGTGCAGATACTCTCGGGGCACGGATGCTTCGGGGGGTATCTGCACAAGGTGGCGAGGAGAGAGGCGACCCCCTGTTGTCACCACTGTGGTGAGCCACAGGACACGGCTCGTCACACCCTGGAGGAGTGTGTGGCGTGGGACCGCCAGCGAGAAGAGCTGGCGGTCGTGGTCGGCAGCAGTGTCTCGCTGTCGAGCGTCATTCCAAAGATGCTCGACAGTGAGGACGTTTGGGTTGCCATGGCCTCCTTCTGCGAACAAGTCATTGCCGCAAAGGAGGCCGCGGAGCGGGTCAGGGAGCTAGCCTCTACCGCAGACCCGTTCCGTAGGGTTAGGCTGGGAAGAAGGAAGCGGGAGTATGCCCGCCGCTTCCTTTCCCAGCCGTAGTGCCTGGGCGGGAGAGGGGGGTGACCTCTCCCACCCATTATAGGCCTACGAGGTGAGGGTGTCCCTAAGTTGATCGGGGCCCCTCGCAGGGGGTTCCGCCGGGGCGTCACGGTGAGTGCGAAAGCGATCCCGTGGCGCTCCACTATGGCGATGAGGTCAACCGTTGGTTTTTTAGTGGATAGCCTTAAAAATGGCAGCGTCCTCTATGCTGCCGGGTAGTCCCACATAACCCCTCGGCCATCACCTTCCTGGCCGCTGGGATGATGCGTAACGCATTTTTCCAACGACAAAAAAAAAAAAAAAAAAAAAAAAAAAAAAAAAAGGAGAAAGTAGGCGTTTTCTTTGAAGATACCCATGTCGTATTGATCTGGAAACACCTCTGAAGGAAGTTCGTTCCATATTTTTATGGTTAATGGTAGAAAATAACTTGAGAACCGCTCTGTTGAAGATGTCACTAGGATGAGAAATCTAGCTGATAGGGATGAAATTTTAGGTGGTTTCGTGCAGTGCGATGGAGATAATCGACGGCAGAATTTAAAATAAATAACTCTTAGAAACACTCTCCGTGATAAAATAATTTTTGTATCCGGCTGTATAAATGTATTAAAATATCTTGTAACCATCATTTGAAATCCTATATAAATATTTTGTAGTACATATTAGATAATGACTGATGTTTCAGTTTGTAAATGGTCTATATATCTGTTTCGATTACTGAAGAGACATCCCTACTTCTGACTCACGAATTTAGCTGGAATATCGCTAATTGTAAGATTTTATAAATAAAATAAAATACTATGTTGTTATTAACCTTTGTTAATATGGGTCCTGTATCTAAAATAAGAATTTTGGCTTATATTATTTAATACATTATTATGAAGATCTACGCTTTAACCAATATTAACTATGTACGATGGTGTAACCTAGACTACATCATATGAATAACGGTACTTTTAATAATACCACTGATGACTCGCATGTGTTGGATATTAAAAGATTCTACATAAACACGATAAACATTGAGCGTCTTCTCTGAAAAGTTGTATTAGCTTACTTATGAGAGATGTGTGGAATGAAATTCAATAACGAAAAAATCTTAATATTAAGCTGTCTTAACACTTCTAAATAGTTTATCAATTATACGAAATTAGCTATTTATAATGACTCGTATCCAAATAGTGTCTCGCAGATCATCACGATCTGCTACTATTTAAATAAAATATTAAAGTTGAGTCAATCAACTTGGTCCATAACACTAGGTTTGGGAAACATAGGTACTTTTTGTATTAGCAGTTATAATCTAATAAAATAAGGCACTTAAGGAGTAAGACACCTTCAAAATTAATTATAGACATGATCTACACTACTCACAACCGTAATAAAGCATATAAACGTGGTGTAAATAGGGCTCTTAGAAAAATATTTTGATAAAATGTTTACTTAAAACTACATTGAGCGTAACGCTCGTAAAGGTATAAAAAAATTAAACTAAAATCATGAAAAACAGTTCAAAACAGTAACTTATGCACTAATTTAGAGATCAACATAGAAAGATTCATAAAATCTTGGCACGACGTTTTTTTGGATTAACTTTAGAATGCCTTGCGTTTTTACTTCAGGAACTGTAAGGATTCTTCGTAGGATGTTTTAAAGAAAAATATGCCATTGCTTAGTTTATCTGCCTTCAGAATCTTTATATCGGTCCATTTAAATTTATGGAAATCGTCATCTATATTGTAGTTTCCTGTACACAGAGGTTCAAGATCAAAAAAAATCTTATGTGTCAGTTCTTCAACCGTATAAGGCTTTCCAGTTTTCTTTGCTGTTTTAATCAGAGTTATGTATTGGTCTGGAACGTAAATTGGAGACGATTTCAATGCTCTCGTAATCGTAGGTTGGATGACTGAATGAACACAGTCTCCTTCGTTTTGGGTGTGTCCTTTTATTAGGAACTTATGAGTAATACCCTTGATATTCGGAAATTCTTGAATCGCTTATTGGTACATTGCCAGCATGAATTTGTTATTTTGTTGGCCACAGCAATTATCGCTATAGAAAGTAACATAACAAGGTTCCGTGGGATTATTCATATTATTCAATTTTCTCAGATACATTAGAACACAAGAGCCAATTTCATTAATACCTCGGGCGCCTTCTCCCTCATGCCATACAAAAAAGGTTGTATCCTTTTTACTCAGCTCGGTTATTGTGAAATTAAGTATTTAATTTCATTTAGTTTAGTGCCGCGACTGTAAGCCCGCCCGCAATATACTCCCGAGTCGATCGCGCCCTACAGTAATTGAATTGTTGTGTGTGTGTGGTCAGCTCTGAGTCTAGTGTCTTATGGTTGTTATGTATTCCCCTGTTATCTTTAAAGTGCACACCAGTTTAGACTGCTTCTTGACAACGGTTCTGATCATAGTGTCTGAGATTGCAAGACTATTTATGAAGAATACTTTACATACCCGAGTTTTTTTATTATTTCGAGTCAGATAAAATGCGTGATTGTAATTTTTGCGTCTGCTACCTTCACTAATGTATCTTTATTTTGGTTCTATCTTATGCATGTGATCGTAAATAAATTGTCGTTGGATTTCCAGATCACCGCACTCTTAGAACCTTTCAAAGATATGTATTTTTTCTTCAAACGTAAACTGTGTAGAACATTCTAATTTACATTTACCAGAACATACAGGACCCATGTTTTTGGCATTATAAAGTTTCTTAGACTTGGACATAGGAGTATAGGACATGTGTGTGATGATGTCATTTTAATTCTAAATGTTTATATTTATTATTATTTGCATATATGAAACCTACCTATCTACCTACCCATATGAAAAAGTCTTGAATCATGTTACTTAATACATTTATAATTTATTACATTGTCGAAACTTTCACGTGGATCCTCGTATTAAAAATAACCTTTGTACATCATAATGTAGGATTCTAATGCTTAAAATTTTTTTTTTATAAATCGGTCCCGTAGTTTCGGAGCCAATTCAATTCAAAAAACAAACAAATCTTTCCTCTTTATAATATTAGTATAGATTAATAGAAATACTTAAACAATTGTTTTTTTTTGTGTCTGTAGGTTCATTTAGTACAATTCAGAAACCAGTAACATAACTTTAAAAATCAGAAAAAAATAAATAAAAACCCTCCATAGAATAAGACATCTAAAAATAATAAAAATTATATTATTATGTACTTATTGAATTCGTTGCGTCGGGGGACCGTTTAATAAAGGAAGAAATTAAAATGCAAGTAAGTTAACAAGGCAAATAAAGAAATTACGATATCGAATCGTATAGTCTAGGTCCTCAATGATTAACTTCGTAATATATACACTATCAACTTACGTACGGTACAACGGTTCCCGGTACATAATAATATTATTTTTATTCTTTTTAGAGGTCTTTTTGTATAGGAGGTTTTTTTTTAATTTTAATTTAATTCTTATTGAAATTGATAGCATTAGGTATTATGGCTTTCGCATTAGTTTTTGAAGACACAATTTTAACCTTTGTTTTTCTTGACTAATTGAAATGGGGTTACGCCAACATGGACAAAGCTAAACGATATTTGGCTAAACAATGCGGATTGCCAGTACGATTAAGGTGTAAACTTGCTATTGAGAATACAACTAATTGTGATGAACAATGAGCTGCTTTGTTTATATAATTTATGATATTGGTATAGGCATTTACGGATTATCGGCCTAATATAAATCATTATTGTAGTATAGACATAGACACGCATACACTACGTGACGTGCCATGACGTAAGAGGTTAACTCGATTTATGATATAAATTTAATAATTAATAAACAAATTAAAATAATTTGACAAAAAGAGGTAAAGGGTTATTCAATTTCAAATTTTATTAATTTGGTTTATTTCTATTTTCCTTAAATGTGGCAATTTAAAGTGGAAAACCTATCTTAGCCTATCCTATATTTATTTGAACTGAACGTAAACGAAGTTCTTAACCGTTTGGGAATCAATTTTTTGAGGCAACATCACAGGAAAACCACCTAACCATTTTTAACCAAAATTGGCACGCAGAGCGCAGAGCGCATTATGGCGGATTCTAGTATGTTTAGATTTGAAAAGAATTGTCGTGATAAACTGGCATATTGGTAGAAATGTCCTAGAAAATCAATGACTTTAATATTGTAATACTTTATTAAAGAAATGTTTAATGTTATATGTGACGGAGTTTCAAATAAATGTTCGTGGCAGTAAAAGTATTTTAGATTGTGTATTATTGTAACATAAATCAATAATGTTTAAACACATAGTTTAATTTATAAGAGTTAATATTAATAATCTTAATTGTACCTTGTATATTTTTTCTTTTTAATTCATAGGAACCTCACCAAAAATGAGTCCTATACCGGTAGAGACGTAAAAAATCAAATTTTTATATTAGTATATTAGTGAGTTGCACTTTGTATGAGGAGGAGTATAACTGCTGTAGAAACTTGTTCCTGTTTATGTACCTTTTCATGAAAAAGAAATATTAAAATTGAATTGGATGAGAAATAGCACTTGAACGAGGCGTACGAGTACGTATCGAGCCCGACGTCGAAATCGGTGATAACATGCCACTGCGAGGCTAGTCTGGAGACGTCAGTGATACCCGAACCCACCCCCAGGGATCGCCATCAGGCCCCCTAATCTGGTCGCCAAACAGCAATTTGGAGCCACCCTGGGATTTTTAGCAGCTGGCAGGGCAGCCGTTTGTGGGCATTTGTGCAGTGTGTGCAATCTCAAAACTATAGGATCTGTGAAATTTCGTTTTGTTACTTCTTTTTCTCCTTCTTCATTCTAATTTCAAGGATGAGGTGGAAAATATTTAAGTGTAACGGTTACATCAATTAGCACTTTACACTAGGTATTACACATTTAGTGCTCACTTAAGATTTTTAAATTGCACAACATTATGGAGATTGAGAAGATACCAGGGTCCTTTTAATCGGAAGATTCTCGGAAAGTGAGGATACTAAAATAAATTGCTCCAATAATAACTAAAATCTTATAATATTATTAAAATCTTATTGCTTATTATGCGGCAAGTCACACTATGTGCGAGCTTAAATGTCGGTAGACGCGTCATAATTCACTTCACTGTCACTGTTAGCAATTCTTTTCACAGCTCCTTTAGAAGATTGTTTTAGTTTTTAGGAATGCTGGAATGCTGGATCAGCAAATTTTTATCACCAAACAACAACCCCACACTTGCACATTGGTTTATACATTTTTCAAATCTCACTTTTTTAAGATTTCACTCAGATGCTCTGCTTCTGCCTTTTTGTGGTATCAATATCTCATCAAAACACAATATTCGATTTTATTCATTGATTTTATTGATTTATTCAACTGTAATGAACAGAAAAATCATAGAAACGATACACAAGCACTGGTGGCAATCGTATGGTAAGAAAATGGATTTATATTCGCAATCAATAGCGGGTGTACGTGCGTACTCGGCTCCGGTCGCGCGCCGAGTCCTTATATATATATATACTAGCTGACCCGGCAAACTTTGTTCCGCCTTAATGGCAATAAATAAGCAGATTTATTTTTTAATTGGAAAAAATACAAAAAAATGAAATACCTACATTAATCATTCATAATTATTTCTTTATTTTAGTACATAGGTAGCTCTTCATTTAAGTACCTTGTGATACACGACATTTTTTGTTTTATTATCAGGCGCAAAAACAAACAACGCAGATGGTCTTCCGACCCGTGAACATGCCACGTATAATTGACCATGGGAAAAACATGAATGTTCTAGATTTAAACCACAAACTTTTAAGGATTGGCCTTGTGATTTGTTGATGGTCACGGCAAATGCAAGACGTATCGAAAATTGAAGTCTTTTAAATTCAAACGGCATATCTGTTGGGATCATCGGTATCCTCGGAATGAGAACTTCCTCACCTTTGAATTTTCCTATCATTATCGTAGCGTAAATTACATTGTTCAACAATTTTCTAACCACCAAACGCGTACCGTTGCACAGTTTTGGTTGGTTTATGTTTCGAAGCATGATTACTACGGAGCCAATCTTTAGGCGTAAATTGTGCGGTGGTAAGCCAGGCACGTCCAAAGAGTTTAAAAATTCAATAGGATAGTTGGTGGCTTCATCTTCATTTGTGACGCAGTCAATAGATTTGAATGAATGCATTGTTCCAATGATCTTATTTTGAATTATGTAGTTTAGGCCATCTACATCTTTATTCTTAGCCGCTAAAATTGCTCGCTCACTCAACCATTCATTATTTTTGTAGTTAGAAATAATTTCTGGAAACACATTGTTGATAAGTTCGTCTTTTGATGAGACAAAAGTAAAGCACGATTATGTATCCCCCCATTCATCTCAATATCTTGATTTTTGGAACTGACACGAATTTGATGTAAAATATCTTCTGACATATTATCCTTGTATTTGTGCCACAGGTTATATGGGTTTGATGGAAAACATGTCGAAATTATGATAGCGAATAATGTGCGTATCTGACTTGGTGATGCAGAGATAATGGCTTCAGCGATTGTCGTATCCCAATGACTATCGTTTTCTAATAACTTCAATTCTTCACATGCAGCACGATATGTTGGGAATATTACACCATTAACAGTTCGTAGTGACTCAAATGACGTTGGTCCACGCACATTTACCAGCAACAACCGCAAATAGAAACATTCATTATTCTTTGGATGAACTGTATACATACGACCAAGAGCATCAGTAGAACGCACATCTGGATACCCAGGAACCGCATCGCCTTGCTTCCGTCTTTGAAAATTCTTCGATGAAGCATTCCAAGTATAATAACGTGGCATCTCCGAGTAAAGCAAAGTTCGTGCAAACTGATCGCTTTGGCAGATTGCAAAAAAACTGGTCAATGTAGTTGCTGGAGGTGTTTCAGCACGTTGCGTAGCATTCGAAGCCGTGAAATAGACTCGTTGACCAATCTCCAGGTGCACCGCCAAATGCATAACAGTAGGATGACGTTCGTGAATGGGAAATGCGAATATACGCCAAATCGCTTCATTACAGTTCACATAACGACCAACTTGATAGCGTGAAATTTCATCGTTTGTATTTGAGGATTGCAATCCAAAAACCGCCATATCACTGCCTTTCGTGACATATTTGCATATATATTTTATGGACTTAACTGAATTGCAGTATTCAACGTTGCAATGTGTCTTGAACGATTTAGAAATAAGTAGCGAATATGGAACAATCCAACTGTTGTCGACAACGAAATCCATTCTTTTCACTTTCGTTGTGACAGTTCGACCATTGTCATCTGGTGATCGACGCCGATACAGCGGATAACCATCATTGCCAGTGACAGTCTCCTCCGTTAATTTTCGTGGATATCGTTTAGAGCACTTTCCATCGACCATGCAAGGTGATTGGGGATTGGTAGCACCACACGGTCCATGAATCATATTAGTAGTAACAACATCATGTAGGTCTGGATCGACTTCATAATCAGGAATCTCGGCACATATGATATTATCTATTTGGTCAGGCTGAATTCTTTCCACTAACCAAATAAGAATGTGTGCGTGCGGCAGGCCTCGCTTTTGCCATTCGATTGAATACATCCAGCATCGAGTATCTCCAAAGACGCGTTGTTTAAAAATAAAGTTCATCAGGGACCGAATTTTTTGCCTGAATATACGTGCTGTGATGTCGTGTCTATCACTTGATGTTTGTCCGGGAAGCAGCAATTGAGTAATTTCTATCCATTTTGGATTGCAGGTAAAAGTAATAAAGAGATCGGGCCGACCGTAATGACGAACATATGTCATTGCATCTTGTGCATATTCATGCATATGACGTGGACTACCAATGTATGTCGCCGGCAGAATAGTTAATCGACCAATATTAGCTGCATTTCCTTCAGTACTAACTGCATCACGTAAATGGATGTACTCCTCAGAACGCAGTTTGGCTTGGTTCAACCTAATGAATGTTAAACGTTCCGTTTCTATTTTTACATACATATCAACGCAATACTGTTGAAACAATCGACGAAACCGCAGCAAATAGTTGTCAGCATTTTGACGAATCATCAAGCGATATGCATAATAATTCATTGAGCTAACTTTCTTTGTAGTTTCTTCACCTGAAATGAAAAATTTGATAATTAACCATTTGAAAGGCAAATTTTAAAGGCAAACAATACCGACATTAACCATTTTTTTAATAAGCATTATTTTAAATCAGCGTCTTTCACAAATAAATGAAATAAATTATGATACTGATACTCACCATTCAATGGATTTTTCATTTTAATATTAAAATAATATCCATCTTCTCCTTGCCAAAACATCAGCGGGTATTGCAATGTATCATATGATCGATGAGTTTCAGATATTCGTTGCAGTTGCCCAGTATCGCGACGTGTAAGCACAATATCGCGTTTTTCAAATTGTTCATCAACAATCAGGATGGCAACTTCGTCTACTGTTGGAGCATTAAATGTCCTTTCGTGTGTTCCAGATGGTCGTTTATCTGCTTTGATGACAACTTTAAAGTCATCACTTGGCAGGCGCTCTAAAGCACTCTTAAACAACCTGACCAACGCATGATGTTCATGAAGCAGACACTGCAAGTCTTGAAGAATTGCTCGCTTCATTCCTGAATTGATCTCTAGGCGTCGATCAAGTTGTTCTTCCATGTTGCCCATGAAATATATTTGTAAAAATTTATTCTGTGTATCTTCGAAAGGTAGTAATGATCCAATTTTATGATGAATCTGTCCTTGTATCTACAAAATAAAAACCAGACAGTATTAACTGGGTTATAAACACTTTTTTCAGTGAGAGAGTAGAGTTCAGGATTAGCAATATACTACATAGGTACCAATAGATAAAGTAAGATATTCTTTAACTACATTGTATATAAGTACAAAAATAAATACCTTAAATGTCGGATTAAATCCTCGTTCTTCGATAATATGTGCCCCAAATGACGTCACTTGGAAACAACCATTGTATTTTTGAGTATCTGCAAGAAAGTGGCGTGATTCTTGTGTTTTGCCACAAAGCAATAAATACAATGGCTCAGGTGGCGGAGTCAACAATGGCAATTTCAATTTACCATTAAGGCAGCATAATCCAGGCGTTTCTCCGGAAAACTTTAATGCACCACAATATTCGCGAACTACGTCCATTTGCCCAATGCAAACGCTAGGATGCAAGCTGTAATCAATGCTGCAATCGTATTGAAACGCTGCTCGATTTAAATCAGCACTTGATAAATGTCTTGTTCTGCGTCGCAAATTATCTATTTGTTGACCTCTGTTGTTCGCTCGACGATTCTGCATTGCTAACCGAGCTGTTTCACGGGCTGCTTCACTTTGCTCTCGTGTTTGAGAAGCACGAAGTCGAGCCATACTATCGCGGCACTGTTCACGTGCAATTTCTTGTTCTTCTTCAGTCTTTTCATTTGCAGTATTTCGTATTCTTCTTGCATTACGGCTTTGTCGGGAAAGATTCGATCGTCTTGGTCGCGGCATTATTAATTAAACTTCACTTCACCTAAAAACTCAAATTTTCAACCATACAGAGTTTTATAGTTCACTTCACTTCACTTCACTGTTTATATACTATACTGGCACTCTCATTACATTATAATTGTTAATAATTCATTTAATAGAAATAGTTTTATTATTGATTTCTTACAAATATCTAATTGTCATCCATACTTCATTACATAGCTCTCATTATACGTCAATTACATAGCTGTGATTTGATTTTTGTTATTCCAAGTCTGATTCTTTTTTGTTTTTATACCACGTTTTATAGTAACTGACGTTTCATGTCAAGTCAGACGGGAATGCTGTGGAACGGGATAAAAAGTATCCTATGTCCTTCTCCTGGCTCTAAACTACCTCCCTGCCAATTTTCAGCTAAATCGGTTCAGCCGTTCTTGAGTTATAAGTGGTCTAACTAACACGTCTTTCTTTTATATATATAGATATATATATATATATATATATATATATATACATATATATATATATACATATATATATACATATATATATATATATATATATATATATATATATATATATATATATATATATATATATATATATATATATATAATACATATATTTATATAATCTATTACAATGCTTGACTACATTCCAACTGATGGTAAGTGGAATGTAGTCTTAGGTGGTAAGGCGCATTACCCTAGCAACCTATTCACCCTTCTCGTGAAGACACCCACATTGTATTCGGCTGGAAATACCGACGCAGGCAAGCTGTTCCAAAGCAAAGTGCTTTGTTCGGACAGGTGGAATGCCCACAACAAAAATATGGTTACCTTCCGTGCGTCGGAACTGTGAAATTCCCTCGAGACGTGCAGAGGTACGGCGACCGCTTGTGTGTTCTTTTCGATGACCTCGTCTTAAATGTTTGTAGAGTACACTAGAGGGTCCCTAGCGGATCTATTTTGGCGAAACTCATACTGTCACTCACTTTATCGCCGTTTTTAAGCTATTGCATGCATAGCTATAGCTATAGCTATGCATAGCTATAGCTTAGAGACCGATCTATCGATGAGTAGCAGAACTTTTAAAGACTCTTTGAAATAGTATCTTTAGTTCAGCAACTCGCCTCTAGTTGGCATTGTTGTATAGAATATTGAATTTGAAAATGAATAATGACCCACTAGAATCTACAACAAAATATGGGACCACCATTGACGCGGTATTTTCCAGATATTTAGAATATATCAAGTCTCATACTTATGTTTCTTATTTCAGTTACCATAAACCTATAGTTTCAATGATAAATAGTCCTGAATAACCTACATGTATTGTAAGATAATAAAAATATTTTGAACAATATTAAATTCTCATTTATTTAATAAAAGAAAAAAATGTTTTCTTATCGGTCACCAAGCTCAAAAATTTGATTTATTATGAAAGAAAAACAAAGGAAAAAAAATACTGAATAAATAAAATAAATAAATAATTTTAATTGCGTAAGTTGTTTAAATAAATTTAGATAAGGTTCCCGTTTTGAAGGCAAACGAGAAAAATATATTTTGGAAAGCCGTAAATTATTACGAAAATATGGTAATGTAGCAAAGTCATCATGTCCTGTAATATTTACTGCCGCAAAATATTACGTAATTTTAAGCTCTAGTGTTAGCGATCCCTTTTTTTATTTATTATATTTTACTGGTAATAATTTATTTAAATAACAAAACATCCCTTTTTGACGCTACTTATGATATTAATATAAAATGGCTATTACCATTTCTACCTAAAGTGACGGTTAAAGTAAATATATACAGACAAATACAGTACAGATAAATATAGTATACATAAATAAAAAATCATATTATATATATCGTCGTAAAGACGAAGATTATTTAATAGATAATCAATTCATGATTTATTAGCATATAATATGTAATAACAGTTTATATTATAATAAATATAATAAATGATAAAACGAACTTACCTGTACGTGAAGTTCTATCATTGTTATGCGAACTGCTCAATTCTCACGATTAATATTTACTTGTAGTACTGTTTCGTATTTCTCGGCCATTACACGAATATTTTAAAGAAATTAATACATATCTAAAATTTAAAAGTAATGTAATTGATTAGTATATCCCCCACCCAGGCCACCAAGCCCGGTGCTACAGCCATAACATTTTTTCCTCATTAAGTTTAAAGCATATTCTGAAACATAATTTGGATTAGTATATTATCATACATTAGCAAAAAATAAATACAGATTTTTGCTGCTACGGGGGGGTAAATATGGGAGGGTTGTTATATTAATCGTGAGAATTGAGCAGTTCGCATAATAATGATAGAACTTCACGTACAGGTAAGTTCGTTTTATCATTTATTATGCTTACACTGCTCAATTCTCACGATCAAGTCGTTCGGTAGAACGACGACGGCGATTGTTTGTCCGCCTGACCCGACCCCGACCGATGACTACCGAACGACTTATTTACTCCGACCAACTCGAAAAAGTTTCATCTAACCAGTATATATAGATATACAGACAATGTATAGATATACTGGCTGCACAATTATTGTATGAAAATGTCGTATGTCGTTTATAAATATCTGTAGTTACACATGACTCTTAAAGTATATCAATAAGGTTCATTTTACGTGCTATTTTAGTTGATCCTTTTTAACAAATATTTCTAAACTTCAATCATCACCGCAGCGGCGCAGTCGGCGTGAGGCCGTTGCCGGGAGTGGTCGCTGTACCGCTTGTTAGCAACAATGTCTATTGGTAAAGATCGCTGTATGAACTAGGGTTACCAACCATACTTTATAATAAAGTATTATACTTTATTTTTGGTAATTATATTATACTTTATTTTTGGTAATTATATTTTATACTTTTGCATACAAATAAAGTATGTGAAAATACTTTATTTCTAACCTTTACTTCGATGATTAGAACAAAACACTCATTAACTATTATTCATTAACAACTATTTAAAATATAAGTTAGAACGGATAATGGAAACGATTTATAATTACTGAACAAAATGTAACTAACATTTCATTCACTCACTCATATAGATGTTAGTTTGTCATCAACCGAAATATTTAATAAAATTATCAATAATTTTTCAGTTTTTATTAGCTTAAATTATATGACAAAATGGTTTTATTTTAGCAAAAATAACTAACTGGCTTTCCAAACTTCCTAACACGTCTTTGAAAAATAAGGTTAAATTTGAAGATTTTGAAATGGTAATAAATTTAATTAGAAACGAACTGTTTATTTATTTAAATTTAAATATTGATTGTCCACCAAAAAGTTTTAAAACCTTTCAAAATAGTAAAAAATATATATATTTTCTTGCTAAAATAAAAGCACACAAAAATACTTTTTTAAGGCCCTAATACCATAGAGTCTTAAAAATACTAAATACTTTTTTTTTCAGTAAAATACTTTTTTTTCCTTCAAACACTTTTTTCCTTTCCAAACCATTTAATACTTTCTTTCGCCAAAAAAAGTAGGCAACCCTAGTATGAACACAAAATACAAAATATGTAATTAAACCTAACTTGATACTTTACAATTTGAATCTTTTTTTTTGTCAATTTGTCAAAGTTTTTTGTTTGTATTTAATTTTGCTTCTAGTATGTACGGATTAGGATAGGATACGGAAGGGTACCCTGATGGATGGATGTTAGTGGATCTCATAGATGAATAGAGCTGGGTGCACCGAGTATGGGCTTGTTTTTTTGCTTTTGATGAGATCTTACCATCAGACTCCAGACTTGATGGAGTGATCTGAAGGTTTCAGATCACTCCATCAAGTCTGGAGGTAGTATCTCTTTATGATTAACACAACTAGCCTAAACTCGACTAGCCTTGCTTTTTTTTAGTTTAAAAGATCAAGTAACAGCCACCGAAGAATTCAGCTATTATTAGGTCACAGAATAATTAATACGTTTATCATATATGTAATAATAATTTGTAATTTTATCACATGTATAATATGTACATATTTAATCATCTATAATATAAAAATAATTTAAAAAACAATAATTAAACATTAAATATGTGAGAAAAAAATATATATCAAAAGTATCAAAATTGTTTCATTCACACAATATTCTCGCACTATACCTGCGTAAGTGTGCGTAGTCAATATTTGTCTATGTGTGATGCGATTTGCTACCTATCAGTTTTGTAAACGCGTCCTTACTCCTTAATCAAGTGATTGGTGACTTTGAACAAATTGCGGTAATGGGGAACATTCACGTATTTTTTTTTTGACGTAAATTAATCATTTACCTCTCAATATCGTAGAAAAAAATATAAATAGGCTTGAAAAGATTCTAGTTTTTTTTTAAAGTGAAAATTAAAACATTGAGTAAATTTGACCCGTTTAAACACCGCCATTTTGCGCGCGTTTTGCGTGACGTCAAATGATACATCCAGTGAATGTTTACTATGAACTTTTTAGTTATTTCATAGATATTTTAAGTTTTAATTGCTTTACAAGTCATGGAAGAAGATAAAAATCATCTTACGAGTATTGTATAGTACCGGAGTGCAAAAATAGTATTAGAAAAACACCCGACAAAGTGTTTTTTGTATTCCAAGAGATGCGAAAATACAAAAACAATGGTGTATGGTAATTAAAAGGGATATTATATGTCCTAAATCGTGTTTATATGGTTGTGAAGATCAATTTAACGTAAGTATACTTTATTTATAATAAGTTTAATCTAATAGTTTAAATTTATAGTAAGTTATCAACATTAGAAAATTTGAGTTTAAAATTAACCTAACCTATCTTACAAATTTCAGTATAACTTTCTATAAAAACCGTAATCTTTTTTTGTTTTACGCAATTTTATGGTCTGTCGATTTATTTCAGGTTAAGGAAGATACAGCAAATTGTATTGAATATAATATGTGTAACGAAACAACAAGGAGAAAGATGTAATCTAAATTTGAAGAAAGGAGTTGTTCCTTATATATTTTTGTGGCAAAAACACCAGCTGATAGAATGAGAATGTCAGTCAAAAGGCAAAGATTGACATCGGTTAATGAAGCCTTTTAAGAGTTAGCTAACAAAAGTAGTGTTTAAAAAAAATTGTGACCTTTACGAAGAAGTGATATAGGTAGTAAGTCCTAGTACTTCCCATACAAATGTCTGTGTTATTAATCAGCCAAGACTCAGTACTTCTCCTATTGAATGTGATGGTCATAAGGCAGAGCCTTGCTTTTTGCATATTAAAGATAAATTACCAAGTGACTAAGCTGTGCAAGTTAATATTAAACCGAAGTATGGAAGTAAAGGTGTCAATGTAAATATACCTGCTGAAAAACAAAATGTAGCATTGTCACCATTTCCTCATTTTACACACAACATTGTTACACAACAGTTTTAAAAGTAAAACTATCTGTTTTAAAAAGAAAATTGTTTACTGAAAACACAGCTGATAATACTTCTATAGCATCTTATATCTTCTATATCTGCTGATTATCAACCAAGTTATTTATCTGAGTCAAGTGAAGTGAAAAATGATTCAGAGGCAGAAACATTTTAAAAATGTATTGTGTACCTAGTAGCATGCTATCTATGCATGTCTACCTACAAAAACCACGTGGATAAATGTGAAGAATCAATTTTCATATTTTTGTCCAAAATACAATCAATATTTCTCTTCATTTTATAGTATTTGAATCTGAGATGAGGTTATTTTTCTATATACTTTTTCTACTTTCAAAGTTATATTTTTGAATAAAATCAAGATGTATTAATTGCTAACTTTTATTTTTCAGGTTTTGGCTCTGCAGTTACTTGCTTTCGTTCCAAGTTTTTCGTTTTTTTTTGATATTTCTCTTCATTTAACAGTGTTCTAATCTGAGCAAAGGTTAATATTTCTACTTTCAATAATATATTTTGTAATAAAATTTAGATATATTAATTACTAATTCTTATTTTTCAGGTTCCGGCTCTGCAGTTAACTGCTATAGTTCCAAGTTTTTTATTTTTTCTCTTCATTTTTGATTCTGAGTTAAGGTTATTTTTCAACATAAAATTTATACTTTGAATAAGAAATTTTAGAATAAAATTGAGATGTATTAATTGCTAATTCTTATTTTTTAGGTATTGGCTCTGCAGTTACTTGCTTTCGTTCCAAGTTTTTCGTTTTTTTTTGATATTTCTCTTCATTTAACAGTGTTCTAATCTGAGCAAAGGTTAATATTTCTACTTTCAATAATATATTTTGTAATAAAATTTAGATGTATTAATTACTAATTCTTATTTTTCAGGTTCCGGCTCTGCAGTTAACTGCTATAGTTCCAAGTTTTTTATTTTTTCTCTTCATTTTTGATTCTGAGTTAAGGTTATTTTTCAATATAAAATTTATACTTTGAATAAGAAATTTTAGAATAAAATTGAGATGTATTAATTGCTAATTCTTATTTTTTAGGTATTGGCTCTGCAGTTACCTGCTTTCGTTCCAAGATTTTCGTTTTTTTTTGATATTTCTCTTCATTTAACAGTATTCTAATCTGAGCAAAGGTTAATATTTCTACTTTCAATAATATATTTTGTAATAAAATTTAGATGTATTAATTACTAATTCTTATTTTTCAGGTTCCGGCTCTGCAGTTAACTGCTATAAAACCCAAAAACAAAAATTGTAAAGGGTTCGGCGATTGTTTGCCGAAAAACGAAAATTGAAAATCAACGAATTACAAAAACATAAAAATTCAATATATTAAACTTCAACAAATTTACTATATCTATAGAGAGTTGAAAAACATTGGCAATAAGAATATATTCTCATTGTTTCTTCGTCGTTTAGTATCTCTTCGACGAAGTAATATGACTTATGTTGAAACCAAAAAAAATGATGATATAAAACCCAAAAAACAAAAAATTGTAAAGGGTTCGGCGATTGTTTGCGGAAACACACTACACACTAAACTACGAAAACCAAAAACGAAAAATTAAAAAAATTATTGAATTATATTTTCCAATTTCTAAAACAAAAAAATGTTTTTCAAATAGAAAATCTAAAAAAAAACTGATATAAGAACGCGGCGATTCTAAATTCATTGAATATTTATCCAATTTCAAAAACAAAAAATGTTTCTGAAATACAAAATTCTAAAAAAACAACTAATATAAGAACGCGGCGATTCTAAACTCATCAAATATTTATCTAATTTCAAAAACAAAAAAATGTTTCTTAAATATAAAATCTTAAAAAAGAACTGATATAAGAACACGGCGACTTCTTAAACTATACCAATTAGAAAAACACTGATATAAAAACATTTTAATTAACTATTTGTTGAAAACTTAATCTGAAAAACAACTGATATAAGAACGCGGCGATTCTTAATTCATTAAATACATTTCGAACACTTTACTTCTGCAACTGCCTGAATCAGCATGGTTGTAAACATAAAAAATAATAAAATTGCTGATGGGTATATGCATATGAAGTGGGTTACGTGATTAAGTATTGCATGGAATGAGTGAAAACCTGATCATAGGAAATGTGTTAATAAATTAAAATTTACAAATTAACAAATTAACTAATTTTTTACTGACACCTAGCTACTTAATAAGTTTTTTATAACTAATACAAACAAGTACGAGAACATTTTATAATCGCTTTTTTCTATTTATCAGAGAATATGTTTAATCAGGGTCAAGAAACAATCGCCGGCCCGATGAAATATTTTTACAACTCAAGAAACTCAGCAGCTAAAAGCTAAAGCAACACTGAGGTTCGAAAGAACGAACAGGTTTTTGTTGGCTGACAAAAGAGAATCGAAACAGAATTGTTCGTCTAGCCGCAAGCAGACAAAATATTTGTTGACAAATTCGTCCGGCTGAAAGCGGACGAATTTAGACAGTGGCTCTAATATCTTGCTTTTTTTACACAGGTTCAACATGATAATATGTACAATACGCATAAATTTTTGCTGACGATGCCTTCGAAGTAACGTTAAATGGCGTCAAAGTAAGTGGCGTTTAAGGTGGCTAGTTTTCTTCACTTAGTCATGAAAAATGTCCGTTTTTCTAATGATACAGTAGACTATCGTACTCAACTTCGGGACTTTTGACTCAGACGCTTTTTAGGTTACTAACTGTTGGGGCATTGACGCACATGACTATGTGTCACGAGTGCGTGTCACAGCACACTGACAGAAAAACTTTACCATTCTGGCTATGCAACTATGCTGTTCTGGCACAGCCAGCATTAAGATTTTTTTGGTTATGTGTGAAGTTGGCATTGGAAGGCTCAAAAGCCGCTCAGCTAAAACGGCACAGCCAGAACAACTTAACTATTCTGGTTAAGTTGTACTGCAAGTACCCTGCCGTGTTTACCAGTAGAACAAAACAAAACAGAGTTGAAAAGTTTTCGAGCTGATTCTTTTTACGAATGTTTTACTCATTTAACGGAGTTGAAGGAAGTCAGGCGTATGTGAACTTTGCGTAAATTTTCTTGTAAAGCATGTTTTAAATTTTTTTTGATAATTTCCATATTTTTGTAAATTTTACATTTAACTGGCTACCAGGGTTGTAATTGGCTGTACAGAACGAACGCCCGTTTTTAAAAGCGTACGTAAATGCTGTCATTCGTACACGTCACGCGCGTTTTACAATGCTTTTTCAAATTTTATTTTATATGTTATAGGTCATTTATCATCATTTCTTTATTACATTTTGAAAAGCAATTAGTAAAATAATTTGACCTTTTTTTACATCCGCATTCCATTCAGAAGAAGGTTCAACTAGGCTGCAGTGATTCGATTTGAACGGTCCAGTATAAAATCGTATTCTTATTTGTAATTTTTTAGTTCTTACTGCTCCGAGGTAGTTCGCAATAAAGCTTATATATTTTGATTATTTCTTTAAGTTCTCGTCGTCAGCCGTGACGAGTTGTGAGGTTCGGAATTATGATCAGATATTATTGTCATTAGGTAATTCATGAACATTCGTGAATTCAAGAACAAGTTTAAGTTTGTTGATAAAAATATTTCATCGGGCCGGCGATTGTTTCTTGACCCTGATTAAACATATTCTCTGATAAATAGAAAAAAGCGATTATAAAATGTTCTCGTACTTGTTTGTATTAGTTATAAAAAACTTATTAAGTAGCTAGGTGTCAGTAAAAAATTAGTTAATTTGTTAATTTGTAAATTTTAATTTATTAACACATTTCCTATGATCAGGTTTTCACTCATTCCATGCAATACTTAATCACGTAACCCACTTCATATGCATATACCCATCAGCAATTTTATTATTTTTTATGTTTACAACCATGCTGATTCAGGCAGTTGCAGAAGTAAAGTGTTCGAAATGTATTTAATGAATTAAGAATCGCCGCGTTCTTATATCAGTTGTTTTTCAGATTAAGTTTTCAACAAATAGTTAATTAAAATGTTTTTATATCAGTGTTTTTCTAATTGGTATAGTTTAAGAAGTCGCCGTGTTCTTATATCAGTTCTTTTTTAAGATTTTATATTTAAGAAACATTTTTTTGTTTTTGAAATTAGATAAATATTTGATGAGTTTAGAATCGCCGCGTTCTTATATTAGTTGTTTTTTTAGAATTTTGTATTTCAGAAACATTTTTTGTTTTTGAAATTGGATAAATATTCAATGAATTTAGAATCGCCGCGTTCTTATATCAGTTTTTTTTTAGATTTTCTATTTGAAAAACATTTTTTTGTTTTAGAAATTGGAAAATATAATTCAATAATTTTTTTAATTTTTCGTTTTTGGTTTTCGTAGTTTAGTGTGTAGTGTGTTTCCGCAAACAATCGCCGAACCCTTTACAATTTTTTGTTTTTTGGGTTTTAATATTTACTTGTAGATGTTTAAAGTGCCAAAAATCTGAATTTCTACTTTTTCGATTGACATTGATTTTAAATAAAATAAATTTCAATATGCATATATTACTTTTATTACCCAATGTATGCATTTAATAACAAATTACATTTAATTAAATATAATCACAAATACAATTTATGGGTAAAATTGGAAAATCCATAGTATATAAACTAAAATTATCCATTTATGATTGAAGAATAGAACGGCCAAAGGAATCATCTAAATTGGATGCAATAATATCGCGATTGTAAAATTTTGCAAAAACGGATGAAGACCTGCTCCAACCTGCGGTTTTTCTAATCGTGTCTACATTTACTCCAATAGCTTTTGCCTTTGAAGTAGATGCGTGACGCGTGCTATGCGAACTGAACAAACTTACGTCTATACCGCTTTTTTGAAGCACGTCTTTTATCCAGCGACTTAACGTTTGGCCACTCACCCTTGCGTGAGGTTTCCTGTAACTAATAAATAAATTATCAAACTTTCTTATAGAATCAGTTTTATCTTTATAACATAATAAGGTTCTAGTTGGACAAATTTGAGGTTTTTCATTAAAATACGGTAATTTTAATAAAGGCTGGAAATTATTTGGCCTCGAGGTTTTAATAATTTCAGAAATCTTAATAGATATAGAACTAGATTCGAAAAATAATATTTTTTATTTCAATTTTGGACAAAGTTTGAACTCTGTGCGCTGTGACAATAGATAACAAGGGGATTAGTTTTTTTGTTAACATTTCAAGACTTAATTGTTCATTAGGGTACGATTGTGATAAATAATCTAAAACAACATTTATATTCCAAATAAATTCATATTTTGGTTTAGGAGGTCTCGTCCTAAAGACGCCTTTCATAAACCTTGCGATCCTGTCATCGTTATTAATAGTTCGACCTAGAATACAGGAAAGAGCAGATTTACAAGAAAGCTGCAAAATAATCAATATTACGATTTATACAAAAGTTAAACCATTCCTTAAAATAACAATCATATTGTTTTTGAGTATTTAGTGCTAAAGAATTTATCATTAAATAATGACCGAAGAAGGGGGTACGCTTCGTTTCAAGAAGGCTGTCCGAATAATATTGCTGCAACCAGGGTAAGACTTTTGTGCAGACTGTGTTGTGCCCTGGAATCACCAAGAAATAACAATTCACTTTTAGGCTCAAAGTATATGACATAGGAAATAATTAATTTTTTGAACATTGGAAACCATGGTTGAGTGGGCCAATTCAGAACTACAACAATTCCTATCGTTTTATCCGCGATTATTTTATTTAGGGTTTTTAGAATTATTGCGAAAGGCGGGAATGCATAGAAGTAATGATTGCTCCATTTCATCGTAAATGCATCGACGCAAAGTGCATACGGGTCAGGTTTCCAGGAAATATATTTTACACACTTAGCATTAGATCTACTAGCAAACAAATCAATATCAGGTTCACCGAATTTTCTAATAATTTCTGAATAAGCGTATGGTGCCAATTCCCATTCCGTCTCCGCCAGCTTTTTTCGCGACTCGAAATCTGCAATATTATTGTCAGATGATTTAATATATGACGCATATAGAAACAACCCTTTTTGTTCACAAAAATTCCAAATTTTCCGAGCTATATCGTCTAAGTAAGGAAATTGGACGCTGCCCATACGATTAACACGATATTGCGGTGGTGTTATCTACCCGAAGTAAAATTTGTACATTAAAAACATCTTTTGCAAAGACCTTTAAGGCAAACAATGCAATTCTGTTAGCAATTCTAATACATTTATTTGATAATATTTCTCTTCATTCGTCCAGAAACCGTTTGCTTTTTTATTCAAGCATGACGCCCCCCAACCTGTTAAAGAAGCGTCCGAAAATATTTCAATATCGTAGTTTGGATATCGTATAAAACATGACGAGACACGAATATTTTTATACCACCAATCTAAATCATCTCTCACTAAATCGTGATTTATGTTCATTATTTTATCATAGTTTTGACTAAATATAATACTTTTGACTAATAATAAATCCTAAGTTTTTTAAGAGTTGAATCGTACAATTTACATTTTTTATGCATTTATCTAACGAGTCATCAATGCACAAAATATCATCTAAATATATTGTAGAAATGAAACCATGCAACCGTAAATGTTCTATAACTGGTTTCATGATTTTAGTAAAAACTAGTGGACAAGTGTTTAATCCAAATGGTAAACAATTAAATTTGTAACAAATTTGTTGGAATTGAAACCGTAAATATTTTCTATATTCTAAATGAATTTTACTCGAAACGGTTACTGTAGTAGCCTGTATGCAGCTAGAGATGAATGCTGGTTCTAACTGGTGGTGTATTGATTCCTTTACTATAACTGCAGACCCTCCGTGTGCTACGCCGTCTGGATGATTAGTTGAGTAAATCACAAAGCCAGGTATATTGACCTTACTTCTGTCAGTAAAGTGTGTTTCGGATATTAGAACAATGTCAAGTTTATGTAGGTCGATAAGCAATTGAAGATCTTGTATACTGGAAGGTAATCCATTTATGTTCCACGTGAAAGTTAAAAGTATTTAATGAACTTAACGACACTACAACAATTACAATTACCGACAACTATAGTACTATTTATATATTAACTATAGGAATCTATTTACCTATATAAGGCAATTGGAGGCTAATTAAAAAACTGCGTTAAAAAGCATAAATATGTTTATTTTCATATTATAAGATTTTAGGGAAATTTTTATTACTTATATCTTATTAAGGATATATTTTACATTACTTATAAACTTTCATTACATTATAAATAGTATGATCTTTAAAAAAATAGAGAAACGTCGTTATGTAGTACCTTTGCAATAATAAAACCAAATGACATGTGATTTACAATAAATATGTGGTTACGTAATTATTAACTTGAGTGTTTAAAAAAATGTACTAGTTAACAATTTTAAAATTAACTATTATATATTGAATTATATAAAAAAACAACAATTAAATGATAATGTCCAAATCTCATAATCTAAGCATTATAATATTACGTAGTTCCCAGGTTATCTCCAATAACATATTATTTAACAAGTTTCATGAAAAAGTATTTAAAAAAGCAATTACTCGGATGAAAAGGTATAATCATACAAAAACTGTTATTGGAATATATTATTATTTAATATTTACTATCATTATTGAGTAATTAACATGATTAATTTTCTTTTATTCTCAATAAAAAAAAATAAAGGAGTTTAAACGTATTTCCTTATGTTTCCATTTAAGGAGAAAATTGTTGTAGTTTGTTTGGAATTTTTTTGTTAGGTTATGAGATTAAATCTTCAGTATTATCCTTAATATTTAAGCTATTTATTAATCGTTGTATCTTATATTCATATCTTATTTGTTACTTGAATAATTATTGGATTTTTATTTTTTTTTTTATATATTTTTGATCGTTATATGCAAAAGTTGAAAAGCATAGTAGAGTTTACCCCATTTGACTTATGTATAAAGTGCCTATCTTAGAAAGATTTTTTAATTAGCTGTGACGCTGATTGACCTATATTCCCGTGCAAAATTTTCAAATTCCACCTACCTAAAAATTCTAGGATAGAATAAATCTTTGCAATTGCAAGAAATTGCAAAAATTGCATTACATTTATTTTGTTGTTACATATATTTATCCTAATATACAATATGAATTTCATTTACATAGTGCAATCCATCACTTGTAACTAAAAAATTACAAAAACTGCGCTTTCCCTCTGTGCCACGCAGGGTCCCTCAAGGAGCTTTTATTAACCCTGCCATATTGAATCGGTGTCGATGACGGCCGGTTCTGATTATTGCTGCTTCTAAACGTTACAGTTGTGCACGTTCTCATGCTAGACGTGTTGGATTTTTGTCGTAAGCCTTGCATCTGAAATTGTATTTTATTTTATTATGAAAGGAAAATATAGTCTTTTCATCTAAGTGATTTAAACAATAACTACATAATTAAATTTTATGATATAATATCCATAAGTACATATTTAATATGTAATGTATTTACGTGAAACTATAAAATGCCAAAATTCAAACAGTATTGCTTATGAGTGCACGAAAACGAACTTAATCGAAGAATTATTTTTAAAACTTGGTAGTTAGTTGTGAATAAGTATTGTAAAACCTATTTGACAATAACTTGTTTTTACGATCCTAGTAAGACTAATTGTCCTAAGAAGTACAATACTTCGATATGCATTTGTCGAACTTTTATAGAAAAATTCATGACCTAATTATTTGACTAAAAATAACTGCTAATGTTCAAATTATGATGACCTTTACCGGAATAACGATTCAACTTTCAAATATTTTAATAATTTTCGTTGTTAGAACATACCAATACCCTTATAGACTTACATTGAAATGAGTACTAGAGTGTATGTTACCAGGGTCGTGGCAGAGAAGCTTGCGCAGCGAGCGGCGGAAGTTGCGTGTCATAAGACAGTACACTATCGGATTGATCGCGGAGTTTGTGTGCCCTGAAATTGGTATTAACAATATCATTAACATTTATGAAAAAAAGGCAAAACAATAAGTCTTGCGAAAATTATATTAAGTCAAATGAAAAGAGATAATATTTCTGAGCATTAAATTTTTATGAGTAGCAAACATATTAATTACCTAAAAGTAGCGTATATGGTAGCACAAGTGCTACCGATTCGACTTGAACAGCATTAACGTCAATTAGGAGCTGCAGAATGTTATATGGTAGCCAGCACAAGGCAAACAGCACCGCCAGCAACAGCAGTATCCACGCCACTCGTTTTCGCTCACGTACTAAGCGTAGTCTCTAAAAATACTTAAAATTTACTCACATGTATATTTAAAACAATAGAAGATTTATATTTGGCGGAAAAATATTTAATAAGTTATGTTAAAATAGAAAACATTATCAAAATTATCGTACAATAAAACTCAATTAGCTGTCTTTGAATCGGGAGTCTTGGTCAAAATTAAGGAAGAACAACATTAAAAAGGTTCGGTAAGAACATTTTCGCACCGCTTCCTGCCTATTTGCATTCAAAATTAATAAAAAATCTACTGTCGAATTTATTTTTATAATTTGAATTGTTAGTAATATTTAATTATGATAATTTAAATGATAAATACATTGAAATTTACATGTTTTAGTTCATAAGTTTCAACAATAGCGCCACCTATGCAATTAATTATGGAATGTTATTTAGTATTTACTGTAAATTTTCTTTGAGAATCAGAAGCATAGGATATTTTAACATATAATGTTTGATCTTTTATTAATTACTAGCTGTTGCTCGCGGTTTCGCACGCCTTAAATTCGTAGTAAAACAATTCCCACTTCCCTTTTTTTTTGTATTCTATATGACTTATTTTAAGTGATACAATCAAAATTACTACATCGGCAGACATCGCTCACTGTCAAAAGTATATTTAAAGTTTTTAATAAGGATACAATATTAGGTACTGTAATTATTTTTATACCTCTCTTGTTTTTACTAAATTTCTTAATTTTTAAACAGATTACTAAATAGCCATTCTAACCATATATCACACTTACAGATTTTCATTGAACATAATCAAAATATTACCATGTAAACTTGAGGTATTCTGAGCTACACAATCAACATTATTTTCACCATCAAATTTCAGGTCTTGTTTTATTAAAAAAAATATATCTATTTAAATGATAAACATTCAGTTTATCATTTAAAATATATATATCAAACGTGCACAAACACACAGACATTCAGACGAACAGACAAAATGAAAAAAACATTTTTTCAATGCACAAAGACTACTCCTCTACAGATTTATTACATGTATAGAATAAGATTTGCATGGTACCTATTACGTCATTGACATAAATTGTCATAACTTTTTTATTTCTTAATTGATTTAGATGACATAAACATTTAATGTTAAGTGAAGACTGTGATAATATATTCCTGAAAACCGCATTCAAATTTGTTAAGCCGTTTCCGAGCTTAGCGTGCACAAACATACAGACATATAGACAAAAAGACAAACTGAAAAACCATTGTTTTGGGTTCTCTTGCCCCCCTATGATGGTTTTTTTTTTTAATTCCATGTACGGGAATGGTTCAGTGACAATTTTATTATATGTATAGATTGTATGAAACAATAAATGGCTTTGAGAATCGAATTTGTCATACAAAAAATCGCTTGAACATTAACATTTTGTAGGTGGTAGAGCCTAGCTGTAGTTATCTGGCTGCAGCTCGTATTGGGCTGGCTCGACCGGGGAAGGACCACCCTCTCACAGAAGACCGACGTGTAGTAACCAAATTCATTTGGTTATGTTTCGTCGGTGAGTGAGAGAATCCGGAAGCCCAACCCCCCCCCCCCCCCCCCCACGCCAAACATGAAAGCGATGCTAAAAAGAAAAATACCCCAGGAGGGTACCGGCTTTGATGAAGCCGGGGACCCCTCCCCGAGCAAAATCGGGGAAATGATTCTCGGATTTTGCTCGGGCTGCCCGTCGTATCTGGGGCGGGCAAAGTATCGCCTTTTGTGTTTTTAGAGGGCAAACGACGAGTCAACGCAGCGGCACCCCGACCCACTTTAACTGTGGACTTTTGCAACATCCGGGGACTTCATTCCAACTTGAACGCCGTCCACCATCATCTAGAGACGGCGCAGCCGGCCTTGTTGTTTCTGACGGAGACGCAGATATCTCAACCTAGCGACACAGCGTACCTATCATACCCCGGGTATAAACTAGAACATCATTTTATACCACACGCCGGGGTATCTGTGTTCGTGAGGGACGATATCTGCTACCGTCGCCTTCAGGTTTTTGAAGGTCGGGACCGGTCTGTACTCTGGCTGCGCGTGGACATGGACGACCATGTCAGAGTCTACGCGTGCCTCTACAGGTCCCATAATGGTAATGCAGAAACGGATCAACTCTTAGGCCATGTTCAGGCGAAGATTGACGATCTGCTTTCACAGACTCCCTCCGCCGAAGTCGTAGTCCTCGGGGACTTCAATGCGCACCATACCGATTGGCTAGGGTCACGTGCCACCGACTACGCTGGGAGATCTGTGTTTGACTTTGCTCTGGCAAATGGTCTGTCCCAATTGGTAAAGACGCACACTCGTCTACCGGACGTGGACAGCCATATACCCTCTTTGTTGGATCTTCTGCTGACTACACATCCCGGAAAGTACCAAGTCACTGTCGAGGCTCCCTTAGGGTCCTCTGATCATTGCTTGGTACGGAGTGTAGTGCCCATGGAACGCCCAGCTCGCACAAGACCTGCGACTCGACGCGTTTGGCACTACAAGTCAGCGGATTGGGATGGAATGCGATCCTTTTTTGCATCCTACCCATGGGGGCCGATTTGTTTCCCTTCCAATGATCCTAGTGACTGCGCTGCGGCTGTAGCTGATGTGATACTTCAGGGCATGGAACTATTTGTACCAAGCTCTGTGGTACCACTTGGTGGCAGATCGCGGCCTTGGTTTGATGCGTCTGTCAGGGCTGCAGCAGCTAACAAACGGCAGGCTTATCAGGCTTGGGCTAATGCGTTAGTCACTAAGGATCCGAACTCTAAAGTTCTGAAGAGGAAATATAATCGTGCCTCCAGATTCTTCAAACGGAAAATCGCTAGAGCAAAGTTCAAGCATGTCGTCAAAATCGGGGATCAGTTGGCAAAGTACCCGCCTGGCACGCGCAAGTTCTGGGCGCTTTCCAAAGCCAGTCTGGGAAACTTCTGTCGCCCGTCCCTGCCGCCATTGCACACTGGGAACGACTCTTTGGCTCACACGGCAAAAGAGAAAGCCGATCTCTTGGGAACTCTTTTTGCCTCAAACTCGACTTTGGACGACCAGGGGAGGGCACCGCCTATCATCCCGCGGTGTCCGAGCTTTATGCCGGAAATAGTTTTTCGGCAAAAACTCATCCGAAAAACCCTCCTTTCCTTGGAAGTTCATAAGTCGAGTGGGCCAGATGGTATCTCTCCAGTTGTGCTACGAACATGTGCCCCTGAGTTGACACCAGTGCTAACGCGTCTATTTCGGTACTCTTACTTGAAAGGCGTAGTCCCGGTCTCATGGAAGCGTGCCCTTGTCCATCCGATCCCTAAAAAAGGCGATAGCTCGGATCCAGCTAACTACAGACCTATCGCCATCACCTCTCTTCTCTCCAAAGTAATGGAGAGCATCATCAATAGACAGCTCCTATCCTACCTCGAGGATCACCAGTTGGTCAATGACCGGCAATATGGCTTTCGCCATGGTCGATCGGCTGGTGATCTTCTGTTGTATCTTACACACCGTTGGGGAGCTGTTATTGAAAGCAAGGGAGAGGGTCTGGCAGTTAGTCTGGATATGGCGAAAGCCTTTGATCGTGTATGGTACAGGGGGCTTCTTTCGAAGCTACCTTCCTATGGGCTTCCCGAGAGTTTATGCAAGTGGATCACCAGCTTCCTCACTGGGCGGAGCATACAGGTCGTTATCGACGGTTTTTGCTCGGACCCTAAGCCCGTGAACGCTGGTGTACCCCAAGGCTGCGTGCTATCCCCAACTCTGTTCCTCGTGCACATCAATGATATGCTGGATATCACCAACATACATTGTTATGCGGATGACAGCACTGGGGATGCGGTATATTCCGGCCGTGCAGGTCTCTCTCGGGAAAACGTCGACGAGTGCCGAAAGAAACTTGTGTCTTCTATAGAGACTTCCTTGGGGCTGATCTCTGAATGGGGTGAACTGAACCACGTACAGTTCAATCCCCTGAAGACACAAGTTTGCGCGTTTACCACTAAGAAAACCCCATTCGTCGTATCACCGCTCTTCGAGAGCACTCCCCTCATTGCCTCGCCAAGTATCAGAATACTGGGTCTCGACATTTCGAGCGATTGTCAGTTTCGTGGTCATCTGGAGAGCAAGGCCAAGTTGGCCTCGAAGAAATTGGGAGTGATTAATAGAGCGAGGCAGTATTTCAAACCTGGCCAAAGACTTGCGCTCTATAAGGCGCAGGTCCGGCCACACATGGAGTACTGTTCTCATCTCTGGTCCGGATCACCCCAATATCAGCTTCTACCATTTGACCGCGTACAACGGAGAGCCGTTCGGATTGTCGGGGACCCGGTGCTCTGCGAACGGCTAGACTCTTTGGCATTGCGTAGAGACGTGGCTTCCTTGTGCGTCTTCTACCGCATTTACAACGGGGAATGTTCCGAAGAACTATTCGATCTGATGCCTGCCGCCGAATTTCATCACCGCACAGCGCGCCATCGCCTCCAATATCATCCTTACCACCTGGATGCGTGGCGATCCTCTACTGTGCGGTTTTCAAGGACATTTTTCCCACGTTCCACTCGCTTGTGGAACGAACTCCCTTCGGTGGTATTTCCAGATCGATACGACATGGGTACCTTCAAAAAAGGCGTTTACTCCTACCTACATGGCCGGCAACATTCTTGTAAATCCTCGGATGTTGCAAGAGTTCATGGGCGGCGGTGATCACAAGTCATCTGTGACCCGCCAGCTCGTTTGCCCTCCTCTTACATAAAAAAAAAAAAAAAAAAAAAAAACATGAACACAACCGTCAACGACGTCTGCCCTCGCGTGTCTGCCCGGTCGGGTGGGAGCACTCAGTGATGACGGCTCCCCCCTCGCTCGCTCCGCGCGTCGCGCCTTTTAGGCGTTTTAGACATTCCGTTTAAGTCAATCTTATCGTGATAACTTTTAAACTATTCCTCCAAATTACTTAGTGTAAAACACAAAAATTATTTACATTCAATACTTAAAGTGACAGATGTTTCAATTTTCTGAGAGTTTGATAAATATTCTAAAATGTGCATTGTTAAAAAATATCCAATTAAATTGTATTTTTGGTTCACTATTTTGGTCATAGTGACTCACACATAAAAGATAGATATTTTATTTGGAACTATTTAAGATAAATAATCTTACAGTAATTATCTTTGTGTAACTCAAACAATAAGAGCAGCGCACGCCAATATAGCTCTCAGGGGGCTGATTTTTTCCGACTTACTTGCCAGTTATCGTTATTTTATCACCCAATTATATAAATCCCTATAAATTTTAACTTATTATGTTATTCTGATATCAAAGCTATATTACTGCAAAGTTTCATGAAAATCCGTTCAGTAGTTTTTGCGTGAAAGAGTAACAAACATACACACATCCTTACAAACTTTCGCATTTATAATATTAGTAGGATAGGATAGGATAGGATTAGAACTTGTTATAAGGTATAAATAATAGCATCTGTAAGTTGGTTATGAAATTGTAAATTACCCTCACCTAAATATAAAGTTTAAAATATTTAAAACCAGTTTTAAGGGCTGGTCTTGCTTATTCTATTACAAATGGTTGGATATTAAACATTGAAATGCAAGTACTGTGTCTTACTGAAACAAGTCCTAACAGTATATATTTTTTGTTTTTTGAGGTTTTTTTAAAAATATTTTTTTCACTCTATCCGGACGATAATGGCGAAAAAAAAATATGTAATTAACATATATTCTCTGCAAATAAACAAAATTTTAACACACACCATACTTTTTAGCATACAGTTAAGACTTCAAAAAACTTTACAATTTATTTTTTTTACATAATTGAGATGATCGTTAGATTTTCTAGGAGCCTAATATCAGCAACTAATTTACGCCAATAAATTTACAAGTTTAATTACGTCGAAACTTTCGGCAACCCGTCATGATTGTCTTGTCGTCAATGATAAGTTTTAGTAGTTATTGATAGATATTAAGACCCTTTGTTACGTCGCTTAAATACTAGTCATATATTATGTGGATATACATATAAGCGAAATTGACTTAGAATAAGATAACCGATAATAGTTTTGACCTGGAATATAAGCTGGCCTAACGTCGTCATCGTTTTAAATATACATAGTGACAATGTTACCTAAGCGAATACAATTTATATTATATATGTTAAACTACCAAACAAAATATATACTTATTAACTAATTTGAAAATTGCTCGAATGTTTTCAAATCCATTCGGGGTTCCAATTCTGGTGTTGAACCACGGCGGTCGTCCGCTCGTTCGTACGTATCCGTTGCATTCCAATAAGTTTCTGATATGTTTAAGTTCGTCATATTCTGGGTCACATAGTACAAGGCAACATTGCTAAAAGTCTAAAATGGTTGTGGGACTGGGCGCGTACGAGTGTGTGATGGTCTGTGTGAGTAGGCTTTCTATACACTTTAGTTAATAAACGACATTCGACAGTTCGTTTAACCATCCTGGAAAGGAATGCTAAACATCATATGTTTTTTTTTCACCATCTACTTCACCTTTTAATGTGTAACTTTAAGGTAATGCTCTAAGTTTTAAAGTTCGTTACGTCGGCCCAAACCGCTGACGGCACATAGCATTGTCCGGCAACCAGCTGACTTCGCTGAATTAGCCCCTAACATTCATCGGAAGCCAATATTCTAGAAAAACGAACAATAAAAATACCTCTACTGGATAGTCTCCCCTTACTTGTATTATTGAAGTTAAACTTCTTTATCGGGGTTGGAAAAAAATTTAGTGTAACATTTTTTTGTTACGCGTCACATTTTTCCGTTACGCGCCATCTTTTTGAAGTGAAACTTCTTTATCGACAGATGGGATAAAATTTTACAGCAATGTCAAAAAAATATGAGGTTTTTCTGTTACGCGCCATCTTTATTTCTAAGTCACATTTTTCCGTTACGCGCCATATTTGAAGTGAAACTTTTTTATCGACGGATGGAAGAAATTTTATAGCAATGTCAAAAATTTGTAAAGTTTTTCTGTTACGCGCCATCTTTATTTTTGCTTAAACTTTATCTAATTTAGCTTAATTAGCCATTCCTATAAAGTTGTAATTAGTGAATCATTTTTCACTTCTTACCTGTGTACACTAATACACACACACACATATTTTTATTTTATTTACTTCATGTTTAAAATCTTTTTCTAAAAAGCAATTCACGGTATAGAGCTTGATTAAATAGAATTGCGATTTTGTTTGTTGTTGTTGTTGTTTCTTTATCTAAAGATACAATTTCGAATATCCTCTATAGAGGATATTCGAAATTGTATCTTCGATATTGTGCTGTATACAGCACCACTAGTATGGAGGACTGAAAGGATGGTTTACTGCAAAAATTTCATAGTCAACTCACCAATCAATATCAAGATCGAGACTATTAAAAAGGCATGAAATCTAATAGACTAAAACAAAGAATTATTCATAAATTCTTTATCCGAACATAACATTTTTTATCCGAACTTTATTCGAATTTAACGACAAATATAACAGATATTATGTACCTATATTAAACACTGACACTGAGCAAGTAAAAATATATTAAAGTTGTTTGCAATATTTACAAATCTTCAGAGTAAGCAAAGTTACAAATGTCATTTCAAATAAATAATTCATGCGTACAAATAGTCTTAAAGATCTTTGTAAGAACAAACATATTTAAGATATATAACACATATAACGAATATTTTCCAAGACTTATGTATTTAAACGACTATACAATCGAAACCAAATTGTTTATTCACCTTTCCAAATAAAACTGAATGAAGAGTTCGCTACAAAAATTGGTTCAAATAAAAATATTTGCATATTTTAAATAACTGTAGGCAACATTTTGGGAAAGGATACTTATATACTTTTTGTATAAAAATTATTATTTTTATTATTATCATCATTATTATTCATTTATACAAGTATAATCAAACTTTACATGCATTTTATTAACTTTCTCTCTATCTAGGACCTGTACATCTGATTCATAAATAAATATATCTCAATCAATTCCAATTTTAAATAACAAAACTCATATTTTATCAAAATTCAAAAAGTAGAAGTTGCGCAATTAATGATATCATATTTAAAGGACGGCAAATGTTTATTAAATAGAAAAAAAAAAACATTGCGAAGTAGTTTGTATCACAATTAAAATCGCCACGCAAATATAATTTAATACATTTTCATTCCACGGTATGTCGTCAAGTTTTCAAGAAACGTTTAGGTATTTAGGACCATTCAGTAAGGTCAGACTTGCTACTGAAATCCCTAAGTGCAGTTGCAGATGTAAATCTTAATCAAGTGGGACGGGACTTAAAAGACTGAAAAATATGTTATATATCTCCCTTCATCTACCGGCATCGTCGTAAAATAATTAATTAGTGACTGTCGCTATTTATAATATGATTGATACAAACTTTCTATAAAAGTGGAAAGATTATTAATTTTGAGTAAGCATATTATTCTGAATGTTACAGGTACTGCAGGAAACTGTGATAATTATTACTGAAAGTGTATAGCATTAAAAACACTACATTTTACTATATATTCTACAAATAATAACTACTTAACGTTTTAAGAAAATTGCTTAAATAATATTTGCGTCATGCATGATAAGAAATTAAATATTAAAATTTCTTTATCACACTTAGTCCTTTGTATTTGCACGTAACAGATTATTCTTCATATAATAAAACGAACAAACAAACAGAAAAGGTCTCTGTTTCTTTTATATATATTTTTTGCGTGATAGTAATCAAATTTACCTGCTGACTGTTAGCGCTTCCTTCTGTCTGATCAAACGGTGGCAGCACTGAGCATAATCGTCTGCCCATCAACGAATAAGATACGACGACGATGCATCCTGAGGAATTAAAAGTATCCAATTGAAACTTAAAATTATCCTATTATTATTTAAGGTAAAATATACAAGAAAACGTTTTGGTCATAACTTTGTTATTATTTATCCAAGACTTATTAATTATTTATGTTTTTGCGTTCTTGTATTATAGATACGAGGGAGGTCAAAAAATTCGCGGATTGAGATTGAAGGAGGTTGAAACTAATCACTAAAATATTTTTACTTTTCATTATATTCTTCCTTAACCCTAATACATTTTTTAGATCTCTCAAATAACTTGCTTATACCATCGAAAAAAAAAAGATTTCTCTTTGGCTTCAAAATAGGCCGAAATTGCAGACTTCACTTCTTCATCGGAGGGGCTTATTACGATAAATCTAGTATCGTAATAGGCCGTCCTGACATTTCCATGTTAACGTACACAAGTGATCACTGATTATGATTCTAAGTGGAAAAGATATAAATAAAATAAAATAAATAAAATTGACTCATTTGCAGGGTTGACGTTATAATTTATAAGTCAAACATTGTTAAATTTTATTTAAAAAGAGCAACTGTTGAGTTTCTGGCCAGCTCTTCTCAGCAGAACAGCATACCGAGCTGGTGGTAGCTTACTCACAGACTGACTATACTGACCAATTTAATGTAATTGACGATTCAAAAGTGCGTGTAAATGCCTACTTGAATAAAGATATTTTGAATTTTGAATTTTGAATTTCATCGTCGTCAATTTTTTTTTCCACACATCTCTTTCTTCATTTTTGGAAAGAAATAATAGTCACTGGGTGCCAATTCTGGAGTATAAGGTGGGTGGTTCAATTGTTCGAAACCGCATCGGTGAATGGCAGCCGCCGCAACATGGCACGTGTGAACGGGTGCGTTGTAGTGCAGAAGGAGCACACTTTTTGACAACTTTCCTCTTCTTTTTTCCTTGATGGCTCCTTTCAATCTTTTCAGTAAAGAAACATAGTACTATCCCGTTATAGTTACTCTACGTTCTTTGTAATCGATCAGTAAAATGCCTTCTGTATCCCAAAAGACAGTCGCTATGATCTTGCTAGCCGATTGTGTCACTTTGAACTTCTTTGGAGGAGGTGTGCCTTTTTATGCCACTGCATCGACTCAGAATTATATTGATGAACCTAGGTTTCATCACCAGTAACGATTCAGGCCATAACTTCTTTCTTTCTGTGGAGAGCCACAAAGTTCCAAAAACTAACGAGACCTTTCGACACGTTTTTGAAGTGCCGTGAGCAGTCTCGGAACCAATCTGGCACTGACCTTAGTCATGCCAAGAGGATGATGTAAATTATTCAAAATACTAGTTTTGGATACTCTAATCATTGCTGCAAGCTGCTTTATCATCAACCGGCCATCTTTTAATACAAGTTTTACTACTTTTCAACGATTTCCGGACTAGGGGTTTCAATTGGCCATCCAGAGCGGGGGTCGTCTTCAGTCGACTCTCTTTCTTGTTTGAAAAGATCATGCCTTACTTTTAAATCATGGTTTTACCAGGGGCAGAGTCCACGTAAACCACCAACAGCTCTTGAAAAATAATATGAGTGGATTTTCCTTACTTGGTAAGGAACTTAATACTAGCAGACTTCTTCCCGATTTATTAATTACAGGTCAACTCAAAAGTTAATGACCCGATTAGGTAAGACTTGGTATGTATACCATTAACGAGATGTTCTAGACGAATAAACCTACCCCCCCAAACCCTCCATTCCGCAAACTTTTTGACCTTCTAGTGTAGTCACTGAACAACATATTTAATTTAGAAATATTTATGATAACTATAAGAAACATACCTGGAACGGCATAAACCAGAATAAAGCTGAAAGTTCCAAATAACTCTTTTCGAATGGAATCTGGCCACTTTTCAGTACAGAACTCGATGCTATTTTCTAACAACACCTGTTACAAATATATTGGTTATATTTAATATATGTAAATTATACAAAATATGTAATATTTTTACTCAGAAGATAATATAATTCCTAATAGATATATTAATATATAAGATAATTACAGGCCCGACATACGATTCCCTGGTTTGAAAATTTACAAAACCCTGGATTTCGATTAAAGCGCCAAACGACACTTAACAGTTTGGGCCTGTCAAATGTATTTTAAACTCTTTGGGCCTTACTTATACAAAACTACTATGCAATGGTTATATCCAATTTAAACTATGAATATTTATATTTGGTTTAAGCTTTGAATAACGTAAGAATAATTTCTTACTAATAAACTCGATCTAACATTGTCATAACTATTCTATAATTATGTCAAATGCACAAAATGGCAACGTCGGAATTCATATACAAACTTGCGAAAAAACTAAAAATTATGTTTTTCTGTGATATACTTTGGTACTTTCGATGTTAAGTTGACGTATAATGACGTTATAACTCAGAAGTAAATATAATAATAAATTATTCGTTTTATTTAATAATAATTATAAAATGACTAATAAGAAAGGACGCACGTGCTAACTGAAAAATACGAAAAAAGAGGAAAAGGTATAATTACAATGTTAATACAATATGAAATCAACACCTACTATTCTAATTCTTGTATTTCTCATTGCTTATAATATATTTTTATTGCAGCAACTTCTAAGAGAATTATTGAAGCCATAACACTAATTAAAGAAAATAACCATTTAAATACAAATACAAATAAGGCGAGACTAAAACCGTGGACTCAAGTAGTTGAGGAGATATTATAAACCTTTATTTTGTAATTTAATAACACTTTTGAGACATCTAATTAAAACATTCTACTTACATATAGTACCTATTCGTATTATGCTAAAATACAAGAATTCCTTTTTCAGATTTATTGTAATTTATAATAAGACATAAAAAACGGATAGTTTAATATTCTCATATATTTATTTAAATTACAATTATTATATAGCCATATTAGCACTGCTGAAGCTACCATTTACATTTTGGTGTTTTACAAGGAAGTTCTGAAACCCTGTCGGTATAGACAAATCAATTTTTGTTGTAATAATTAAAATACAATCGTATCTCCCTTGCCTTAGCAATTGTTCTATCCTAGTTCTCTTCTACTTTTTTATGGTTGAGTGAAATGGTTTGTTCTGGTGAGTATATTTTACATCTCTGATAAAACTACCTGAACATTCAAATACTATATCCTTTACAATATTTATAGAACTGGCCACGAGAACTTTGCACTTTAGGCATTGTAAGTGCAGTCTATTCTAATATAATGTAATATTTTTGACAATATTGATTTAGCAAGTCGCCTGAATATTCCAGTAACAGACTGGTGAAATAACCTATAAATGTTGGCAGCATTACCTTGTATCTGAAATATATAAGAAACACATAAGTTCTGGTATATTTACATTTCTATTTCCAAAATTGTATAATAAATTATGTAGATCCTACTCGATTGCGGCCCCGATATTTTAACACTGTTAATATCTAAATCAGTGAAGATAAGTCACCTCCCCGTTTATCCACTGTTATTTCACCACCAAACAATCAACACCAAACAATATTTTAAATATTTTAGTTTTTCTCCTAGACTGTTGCATTGAAATAGCCGTATTATAACTTCTTCAACTCCTTGTATTGAGTTAAAAGCCATGGATTTTTTAGTATATACCATAGAGTACTATAAGTATATACTAAGCACTCTGATATTTGTAAATACAATATAATCTAGAATATACCGAATTTTTGACGTTAGTAAAAAATGTTATTTGGTTGCTTGGTTACGACAGCTATATCGAACTTAAACTAGAGTGAGAGTTGGTTTAACGATGTTTTAAATTTGTTAGCACTTTAAATCTTGGTTATGCTAGGTTTAAGTTACATCGAGTTTATTAATAAGCATTTTCCTTATTACGAATTTATATTTGGTTTAAGTTGTTAAACCTTCTTTATAAGTAAGGCCCTCTGAGATAAAGTTTGAAAATATCTAAAAACATGTATAGCCATGTTAAATTTATTTAAATTTATATAAATATAGAATGAAAAGTAAACCGATACGGGCAGGGATTCGAACCCGCGACTACTAACCGTTCCGATAAGGACGATCACATATAGAATACTTAATTCACCGAGGCAAACAGCGATACGGTAGCTCAGTTGGTAGAGCGACGGGACGGTTTCCTCTTTGAGATAGTTCCCTTAAAGGTTTGTATTTAGCATGGTCGTTTATATATATAAAAATATGGTTGCCTGTAAAGTCGGTTTTACGGGCGAAGATTTACGTGACCACGTCTTTTTCTCGGTAGAATATTTATTGATATGAATATTATTAAATTGCACAATATTTTAATAATTTGAGTGATTTTGTTGAGGATAGGACGATGAAGACGTTGTCACGTAAAATCATTTTATATATTATTTATTTTATATTATATTATTGATGTTATTATTTTTTACAAAATTTATTTACAGACTTTTTCGATACATCAATTAGTTGCGGAGATATCGATCATTGAAGTTATTGTTTGCTATCAGTATTTTATATATTTATTTTTTTCAGTTATAAAAAAATACTATTTCCAATTGTGTCTACCAAGTATGGTCACATGTACTGGCCTACATATTAAATAATAATAAGTACAGATAATGTTATTTGACGTCACTTCTGATTTTATATATTTTAATATTTTTAATTTTAAAGAATTAATTTGAAAATCAAAACACTTATTCAGATCGAAGGTTCAAATTTTTGCTAAATAAATTTGAAATTAATTAAAATTTGTAATTGTAAATAATGAAGTTGAAAATTAAAACATTTACTTAAATTAGATGTTAAAATTCTTGCTCAACACATTTTAGATCAAGTTTTCTTATATCTGCCACTTTTTCTTAATATTTGTAATTTTAAAGAATCAATTTGAAAATCAAAACATTGCTCGGCGGACCGATCATGTTTGAGTGGGAGAGAGACGCAAGGCATTCTATGTGTGTGTGACTCATCGTTACGTTACCGGGCGTTACACTTTTTCATAAGTGACTCCCAGCTTAACCTAATTTAAGACGTTGTCACGTCAAAATATTCATTGAAATCGGTCTATTAGACCCCGGTATTTTGCTATAAATCTTCTTCTAGGGGTCTAGTTACGATTCTATTTCTAGGGGTCTAGTTACGATTCTATTTTATCCAGGCAATCACTGAACAACACGCAAAATAAATCATTCAAAACATTAAAGCCTTGATATTGTTATTAATTACTTAGAACAACAATATCAATTGTTAATATTCAATACATTTTTACTAAATATAATATTTTTAGGTAATATGTTCACATCCAATTTTAATTAAATATTTTAAAAACCCCTGAAACAAAAAAAAGTTTATATTTATCTGTTTCCGGAATTCATAATGCATTACTAAATATTGAAGTTATATTTTAAAACCTTGCTTTACTCAGCTTAGTACATAATTAACTAATTGACATTTCATTTTGCGACTTGCATGAAGTGGCGTCTCAGATGTTTGGAGCTCTGAATATTTAGAAGTATAAGGATATTTTTATTTAAAAGTGGTAAGTTACGTTTATTATCCTACTAGATAGTATTTTAGGCCGACATAATTTACAACAATAGTGGTTTTATGGGTTAGACTTATTTTTAACAGCAATAAAAGTGATCAATATCCAATTGATTTCATTTTCTAATAGAAAATGTAATTTAGCTGGCCTAAAAAAGATGAAAATAGTACTTATTTAATAGAAATCCAACCCTAATTGTTTATCTCCCGTTTGAGATGTTTTATAAAAATCTATTGCTTGTATACCTATGTATAAAAAAGAGACACTATACTTTTATTTAATGGAGTATCCATATTACAGTATAAAGATACGTTATAATACTAGAACCGAATCTGCCCGAACAGAACCGACAACCTGTATATGAATTCATATCGAGCAGTTTGTAATTGATTACTATTTTTTTTATAAATTTTAACCAATTTTTTTCAAATGTTGAAATATCATGCAATTATCTTTCAGCTTTTATAAATATTGATGCTGAGGCAGTGGAAAGTTTGCCGGGCTAACTATTACGAAATAATTATTGAAATATCGTTATGCTTAACATTTCGGTTTTCTGTAGTAGTCGTATGCGGTTAGTGTTCGTGTCAAAGCTATTATTTTGTGTGACGACCATTGTTTTTGAATAATATAACAAAATTGTATAAAAATTGCCCTATTTACAATAAGATTTTTAAAAAATTGTTTTAAAATTTATATGTATCCTTGAATAAGGAGGGTGCCTAACAAATATTCGATACAATATAATATTTATTACATTTTCCGGTCACTTCAGCTATTTTAGGGTTCCATAAACAAATATTGTCATCTTTATTAACATTCGATCCTTAACAAAATTAATTTGACACGGGTCACTGGCTGTATTAGCGTTCATTTAAAAAAAATGTGTTTTGAACATAAACATTCCATTAATCGTTTCTCATGATTAGTTATAGCATATTTTTTTTGAAGACTGTGATTTTTCTAACATAACTTATATAATTTCTAAAAACTTTACACTTTTAATACACACCAATCTAGATACGCGGTAGCTTTTCAAGACAACTTCAAGCTAACAGAATTGAAGAGACGCATCGAATGTAATATTATAAATTTGGAGCTACTTTTTTCTCTCCCATAACTCAAAAAAACATGTTAAACAAAAAAAATAAACACATAACCTTGTAAAATTATGCTTATATATTGAATCTATCAAGAATCATATGTGCTTCAAATTTCAGAAACATGCCTCATTATTTAGATATTACCGTCCAAAAATCTTTATCATTGACCTATAGATCAAAACAAGAACCTAGTTACAGATGACCTAGAAAATTAAAATTTAGCATCTACTGATACAATGGAGTAAATCAGAAATTAGTAATTTCTTATAATTTTTTTCTATGTTGCAAATTTATTCATCCCACTAGGAAAAGTTATTTTTAGTGCCTGTAATGTAAGATTCAACAATCAAAATTGATGGCAGCCGGACCTTATGTGGATTTTGAGGCCATCACTTCAATATTAAATTTGAAAAATACCAAATAACCTGAAACATTTTTTAAATGAAATCAATGGAGTACGTGTAAGTTATGAGTACTTACCAATTACAACTGAGTCTATAGTAAACTTACTTAGTTATTACGTTTTTAAGTAGAATTTACTATGAATTCTTTTCAATATTTAATGTCTTTATGTGAATAGTATCAGATCATTACTTATAGATAATTCAATAATCGGTAATTTGGACTATGGCGAATAATACACAAAAAAGATAATTATACCTTGTAAACGAAGAAAAATAGAGTATAGTAACAAAAACAATTTGGTAGTAATTTTATTATAATACCTACTAATCCTTTCCGTAACGTTACCTTATAATCTGTTTATACTTGTCTGTAAATCTGAAATTTAAGATTTAACTTGGCTCGTTTTAATATAGAAAATTGGATAAGTTAGACCTTACGCTTCAATGTATTGTCTTAATTTATAAGAAAAATATATATTTTAAGTTTTTATAAAATAATTTTAGAACGGACCAATTAACTTAGCACCCATTAGATCGTACTTTTTTTTGTTGAAGTCAACAACCAAGGCATATAGTATTAAATTAAACTTGGCACTCATTTCACCTTCACGTTTTTGATAGAAAAACTATAATGTTAAGTAGATAATTAAGTCCGCCTTTTGTACCAATTTCTTGGGCCAATAAAGATTAAATAAATAAATGTTAATAATCTAAAAAACAACTAAATGGTCCGATGCTCAATTCAAATTAAACACGCCTAATAGCAACAATAAACAATAACATTATATGTTATCATATCATAATTACAAATCGGTTTATTTCTATGAAATTATTACACTTTAAACATTCTAATACAAATTTAACTTTGTTAATTAAACTAGTAAAGATGTTTGTTCTTACTGCTCATAAAATAGTATTATCCTTATATGAAATTTCGTACCTTCAAAATAAAATACTTTAAATCAACATCATCTTATTAGTCAACATAGAATTAGCTTCACGAATATTATACAGAAAGTTACTAATTCGATATAAAGTTAGGAGTATGGTTTTGACGTTAGTCTCGACTCACTTATGCTTGATAAGCCGGATTGCACACTAATTGTGAGGATATTACGATTACATGCTTTCGAAACAAGATTTAGTTTATTTCTATTATTCAAAACAATTTACGAGGCATAGTTGTCCTTTTTTACCGTCACCCAGACAATTTTATAACAAAATAAATTACTTACTGCACTTGCTTCTTTAGTATCATTTAAAGCTTTACTTCAACTCTACAAACCTTATTTTTTAATGAATTGACTATGCGGCAGTGATGTTCCAGAATTAAATCATCAGAAACCTTTAAGTAAATACGTATTTGAAAATAAACTGATTTCATTATTTATTTAATCCGGCTTAATTGAAACATCTCTGAACTTAATTACACATCATTTAAATTGTAAATAATGAATTTTCCATTATTTATCTTATGAATAAATCGTGATTTTATGTTAGGTTAGGTTAGACTTACAAATATTACATTATGTAATATGTTCTCCCTGAGGAACTTTTTATATAATAAACAACATTGTTGGTTTGTTATAACCACTAAAAATTTGATTATATTTTTATATATTTATACAAATTATAAGATAACCTTTTTTTGCGACATATAGGAATGCTTCTGCTTTGTAAAAGCGACAAAAATATCTTTTTATTAATATTTATTAATCGGTGTGCACACATATTTATTTTTTATATAATATGTTATATATAGATAACTTTTTTATACATTAAATCGATATTACTTTATAAACCATCCTATAAATATTGCAGCTATATATTATAAATATGACAAGTATATAAAGATGATTCTTAAGATGACTTTCACAACTAGAAGTTAACTTAAATCGTCTAAGCTCACATAGCAGAGCATTCCATAGTTTTACTGTGTTATAAGAGAAAAATACGTAATAAAATCTTAAGTAAGTTATCATTTTGCGAGCAAAGAGTCGTTTTAAGGGAAAAGCTTGCGCCAAGAAGAGGAAAATGTTTTAAAGGTGTTTTTAAAGGTGAGGTTATACTCATATTAATTAGGTTGGAAATAATTTTATAAAGAAGGGTAAGAGAATGGAAATTGCCACGATGTTGTATTTTAATCCATTTGAACTAAAGGAGGTGCTTCGTAATGTGGTCAAACTTTCATAAACCAAAAATGACTTTTATGTATACGTTTTGTTATCTTTCCAGGTTCTTCAACAGTATGTGTGTTAAATCTAACAATCATGTATCTGCATGGTCCAAAACTTGGTATAGGAGTTTTTGGGTAAGGTTTATTTTTGTTTTAACTTCTATTTTCTTAAACTACCTAGTACTTGACAACTTACTACTTAATTCAGAATTATGGGCAGTTAGACAGGTTAGACTGTTACTCATTGTGACACCTAAGTTCCTCACAGAACTACTGAATTGCAATGAAATACCATCCAATAGTACAGAGGGAAGAAGAGTGTAGTCGAATTTTGTAAGCTGTTGGTGTTTTCCAAAGATTGAGAACTGTAACTTGCATGGATTTATAGACAAACCGTCTGACGTATACCAATCGCTAACAGGTTATAGGTTAGTATTGAGATCGTCTATACTTATGGGAATAACAGTCATTGACATTTACATCTGCTAAACATCAGCATAATGATAAAAGAGTAAGGCAAGGACGTTATATACAGAATTTATATTTATAGATAGATATGTCTAAGGGGGTCATAATACTGCATTGCGGAATACGGGTTCTGAGACGGCAAAAAGTAGATAATTTGGTTTTAAGCAGTATGCCTTATTCACAATTATGTAGACATGAGTCCAACCACTCCAAAACATTAAAATCAATAATAAGATATTTTAACATTCCTAAAATAATATATGCTGATTGTCAATTTCTAATTTAATGCCGTCGCACCTTTTGGTGACAGCCGATTAGAGCTGTGGCTGGATTTGATAGATTTTGGAAAGGGAATTGAAAAGGAGCATGTGCGAGCAGCCAAATGTTAGGAAAAGTAATTGAGAACAGAGAATACGAAAAAATAGTACAGAGAACGGGAAGTATAGTATAAACTGCCAACAGAAACATTTTACGAGTAATGCCATCACTATCGATAGCATTCTTTAGCAAAGCTATGATATTATAATTGGCTTTTATTGTCTTAAAATATTTTTTATAATTTATATTTATCGGTTATTTGTATATAAATGTCGTGAATTACGACAATTTTTAACTCAATTGATATTATACTAACAGTGGGGTGTGACGTAATGAATCACGTGATTAGAATCGTTTGAAGGCACAACTGTTACATATTAAACATTAGAGAGCAGTGATTCTGGGGTGAAATTCAATAGAGAGAGCGATACAGATCAGTCTCTCCAAACCGAACCGGTGGTTCCACTCTAATAATTATATATCTACTAAGTATTCTCTAATAGCTAATTACCTCAACTAAATACAAGAATTATAATACTGCGTCTTTGTGGTTTAATTGCCTGAGACCTACGCCATGGATCCTATAGCAGAGGACTGTATCAATAACGAGCAGGCCAGTGATATACTTTTATCTCCGACATAAATAAATTGAAAGCCACTACTAAAGTTTATCACAGAATTATTTTTTTTTATATACAATCTAGGTTAATGCTTGACTACATTTCACCTGATGGCAAGTGGAATGTAGTCTTAGGTGGTAAGGCGCATTAACCTAGCAACCAATTCACTCTTCTCGTGAAGACACCGACATTATATTCGGCCGGAAATACCGACGTAGGCAAGCTGGTCCAATCCTTCTCAGTACGCACTACAAAAGACGAAGCAAAGCGTTTTGTTCGGACAGGTGGAATGTCCACAACAATAGGATGGATACCAGTCGTGCGTCGGAATGTCCGTGATGAAAGGGAGATAGAGATGAAAGGGATACGGGAGAATTAGGTCGTGTAATTCCTGCACAAACTCACCAAAATGTATCCTATAGAATACTGAGAGGCTAGCAATTCTATGCCTGTGTTGAAGGCTGTGTAGGTCGGCTTCAACCAATTCGGGATCGCATATAAGCCTCTATGCTCGCCTCTTAATTGAGTCCAAAACCATAAGATGAGACTTTGCAGCACCAGTAAATATGTGACCACAGTACTCTACACACGACCGGTTCTGTGCTATGCATAAAACAAGAAGCTGTCCCGGTGTAAAATACTGCCGGACCTTTGCAAGAACGGCAAGCTTTGCTACTGCTGCTCTTACTCTAGACTCAATGAATCGACCAAAGTTGAGGTACGAGGAAATCTCTATGCCTAACAACTGAAGCCGATTAATGTATTCCAAGGATGCATTCTGGAAAGTTGGACAAGATTGGCATTGCTCCAGGCGGAGACAGCCTGAAGTTTGTCATTCAAACGCTGCACCATGACTTCTCTTACAGACTATACTTGATCTCTCATAGCCCGAGCACTCGGCACATATCTTTCTAGAATTTTTTTCTTACATTACTGTTTTTTTTTTTGTTGTATATTCCAATTCAGCAGTTTCATCTTTGTATTAACACCTGTTAATTTTATTTACTCCTGTCAGTCCTATTAGGTAGGTACTTAAATAGTAATTCATCGTGCAATTTAGATCACTTATGTGGTAAATTCATAAAGTGAAATCCGTTATTGAGTTAAAACAAATTGCAAAGATAAAAAAGAAACTAATACGAATTTAATTCCGAGAAATCAACGATATAATATCCATAATATAATTGTACAACGATTGCCCCTAATTTGTTTTGAAACTTTGCTTTATTACGCTAACCCTTTTTAATACTCTTCCTAAAAAAATATGTAAACATTATAAGATACTTTTTTTATGTCGAATTTTATCATAAATCCAGAAGACTAAGATAAATGTATTTTAGAGTTTAGGGTTACTTAAAGGGATATCTTTCGACCGGTATATATTTCTTTTGTTTTTTTTTAATTTTTATTTATGTACACCGATTTCTCCGAGGTTTCTAAACCAATTTACGTAATTCTTTTTTTGTTTAATGTAGAATAGTTTTGAATCAAATCAAAACTATCCTTTTCCCCAAAAAAAATGATACAGGTAGGCCCATTCGTTTTTATTTCATGAGCATTTTTGTCCAAGTTTTGTACTAGCTCCTCAGGAAGGATATCAAAACGTGCTATGACTAATGACATCTGTTGCTTTGGATATAATAATTTCTAACACACGGTTCCCATGTATATTACTTCAGCACCACTGAAGTACCATTACTTCAGCATATTGATTTATGGTGGTTATAAAATTTACGCTTATTCATACTACGAAGTCTTTGCGAAGTTTCGTATCACTTTTAATCTATGATCCCTCTGCTCAGTTGACTCGTTATTTAAACACTCATTAATGAGACCAAGTCTACGAGTCCTCTGCTCAGCTGACTCGTTGGCCAGACGCTCATTAATGGGGTCAAGTCTATTAGCTCTCTGCTCAAAATACTTCGCAAGACGCTCTTGGTTCTTACCTAGTCTAGAATTATACTGATCAAGAGTTTCTTGACGTAATCGTGATTTCATATATGCCTTCATGGCCAATCAACGTTTTTCACGATCTTTAATAGTCTCGCAAGAACGTGAATGTTGTGTATCGAAGAGCATTTTTACGGAGACGACTACTTTTATCCGTTTCCGTTTCTTGAGATCTATATTTTTTAAGGCGCGCAACATCTTCTTTAGGTCTACCCATGGCTAATTGACAATGTAGCAATAAATTAAAAAGTATTAAATAAAAATAACTACTTTAAAAAAACCGACTTTAAAACTAAAAAGTACAAAATAATGAAGATTTAATATTTATTATACAATACCTATTATTTATATGTCCTATTTACTAATTAGTTTGAAGTCGGTGCCGAGCCTTAAACCAATTATTATATTTAACCACTTAAATGAAAACGAGGAAATTAATACAATGAAATGCCTACTTTAAAGATTAAGTTACGTAATTAAAAATAATAAAAAATAATTAAATCTTAATATTATAAGCAGCTCAATCAATACGAAGAATAGTAAAAAAAAATATGAAAATGTATTCAACAGAATTTTTAAACTAAATGGACATGTGAAGTATGAAATGCCTACTTCAAAAATTAAGATACGTAAATAAAGCTATAAAAGAGCAATTAATTCTTGATGTTATAACTAGCTTAAATCGATAGGAAGAAAATCAAAAAATAAATGATTACGAAAATGTATTCAACCGAATTCCTATACTAAATGGCTTGGCACCGATTTCAAACCTATTAGTAAATAGGACATTTAAATAATAGTAGTAAGTAGTAAAATCTTCATTATTTTTTACTTTTAAAATTAAAATTTAAAATTATCCGATTGGTTCTTTTTAAGAATTTTCCTTAAAACTCGATTATACAATGATGCTTTTCACACGGTGAATTAGTATTTGGTTGTTCACGTGTTTCGCTTTTCCTAAATTTGGATGTGTTTGCAGTAAACAATAAACTTAGTTGCAATATGTGTAGTATATTATGTAATAGTCTATAAAATAATATACAATTACTTCATGTAGAAATTGGTGTGCTTATGTATGTAATATTCTATAAGTCAAATAATATAATAATTATATATATAAATAATTATTGTATAGGTGTTTTACTAGTAGGTGATTTTTAATTTAGGTTGCATGTAAGAGGTCAATTTTTGTGATAAGACCGCCTTTCGGTTTATATACCAATGTGTAATATTTCCATTAAGTGGTGGTTGTTCCGCTTTATTTGTTTTTGTGTGTAATAAAGTCTTCTTCTTCTTCATAGTTCCTAGGACGGTACGTAAAGTGGCCGTTAGTTCAAGGACTCCAAGACTACATCGAATGTATGTGGTCTGACCACGTTACGTCGCACACGCACCTCGGCATTTTGTGTGCAATAATTTACCGCCCCGTTGGTCGAGTGGTTAGCGCAGACGCCAAACGGGTCACGGCGCAATGGGGCTCGGGTTCGATCCCCGGCGGAGACAGGCATTTATGTGATGAGTCTGTGTTTCTGGGTTTGGTCGTTTATTAAATATATTTTCAGTATTTATATGTGTATTTCTATGTATTTGTATCGTTGTCTAGCACCCTTAACACAAGCAAATAATTTGCTTACTTAGGGGTTAGATCAATGTGTGTAATTTGTCCTGATGTTATTATTATTATTATTATTTTTATTACTATAAGGGGTTAAGATTAAACAAATTAATTTAGACAAATAATTAAAATAACCGGATATACTTACCTCTATTTAAGTATAAATATCTATATCATTTATATTTTGATTGAAAGGTAATTGAATGAATGAATTTAAATGAATACTTTCTCACGTTAAAGATTACGTGAACCAGATATGGTACATTATGTAAAAAAAATATAGTGTTAAAAAGTAATTCTACTTAAATTATTAGAAATAAATGCAAAAGCAAAGACAAACGAGTTATTAAATTTATCCTAACCACGTCCTACTACCACGACGACAACATGTCATCATCAATAAATCACCATCATCATCATCAATATATATTATCATATTCATATTCATTGTACACTGCAAATTACTTTCCTGTATCGTCATAATGATAAAATGATAACAATTTCGTTAATATAATCTTGTTTATATATTCGTCCAACCCTTATTATAAAATATTATCGTACCATTACTAGAATAGTATTAAATATTTAATATTTTTTTATTAAATAATATCTTTTGTACCATGCTTATCCTAATTACTTACAAAAATATAATTTCAGTAGAAGCATTTGTTTTATTTTTTATAATCATAATATATCGACTTGTTATTTGTTCACCAATTCGTAGAATTAATTTTATTTGGTTTGACATTTTTTTTTTGGTTTTGTTTTTGGTTTTGACTGACTGACGCTGGGCTGACAAAAAACATTCTTGGGAATGTGTGCTACTGGGATAATTGGCATTTGGCCAGAACCTCATCCGCACCCTCCCCCTTCAATTAAAAAGCCATCTCTCATAACATAAATTTTAAACAAAAAGTTCCATTTATTTACCGCTCAAATCAGTTATTTTGGTTTTCCAGTAAAAAAAGATATTTTTCTCTAAAAATTATTGTCCCGTTATAACGCTAAGACAATAAATAAGATTATAACAAGACCAAATTATCTTGAAAAAGCGGCTAATAGTGGATAAAACTGATATAAGATTGAATTTTAGTCATTACTAACTTTAGTTTAAAGTAAATGCTTGCGTAGTATATGAAAACTGTGTACATATTTAACGGTTACTAACAACCCTTCTATATGTTTAGTGCTGAGGTCTATTGTTGTTGGAGGAGATATTAGTTATTGCCTTTTCGTTAAGCAAATCTCATATAGTTTGCCTTTCAATAATTACTTACACTTACTTACTTGTGTATTTGTTGTCTTACAAAACAAAGAAAAATATTATAACATCCAAAATCTCATTACAGTATTAATGACATACAGATGCAAGGACTTAGTACCAGAATTACATATTTGATTCAAAAATTTAAAAATACTTTTATTAGATCTGTAATATACACTCAGGGGTTTCGAAAATCTGGATATAAGAAACAAAATAATATAAGTTATTTATAACTGTCTGATTTTTTTTAATACACCATGACATGTAATTTTTTATTACAAATAATAGTTTATTTAAGAATAAAATAACAACGTGAGATGAGCTATTGGTGCGGTGTCGCGTTTAGGCAACCAAGGCAGATGAGGTACTTTTATTTAGACAGATTAAGTAATTATCTTCAATTCATCATTCATTTTATCTTGAAAGTAGGTGGGATTGAGGGAGGAATATAGAGGGATGCGGTGGGCCTCCTCTCTCTCACCCACTAATAAAAATACAGTTATACATAATACTTATTTTTAAAAATGAGATTATAGCACATTATAGGTTTTTACTTATAAAAATGTTTGTATCAAGCATTTTAAATATACATAACACATAAATCTCACTTAAGAAGTATCCTTTATGTTATATACCTCATTTTTGTATATTAAAAAATGTTTTTTATAGATCCATTCTTTACAAGAAAATTTATTTTGTATTTGAAATAAATATACAACTGAAACTAAAATAAGCAGAGTATTTAATTTAAAACAATACACCATTAAAAAGTACTTTGTAAACTAATTACGTTAACTTAAGTCTAATATTGATGTACGAGATTCAATTTATTAATTAGAAAAAATAAAGATTGTACTTACTGTTCTCCAAACAATATTAGCGTCAATATTAAATTTCGCAATTTCAAGTAAATCACTTTATTGCTGTTGTTAGTAATTAAACAGTATCATAATTTACAAAGTTAATTTTACAGTTCAAAGTTAGGAGTATCTACTGCTCCAACAGAATTTCCTTTATAAGGGAGACGGCTAGCTATATTGAATTTTGTACGGCCTACGTTTATTAACTTCATTTATCCTTATAACATCTTTCAGAAAAGTTTTAGTTTAAGTACATAACTTACAAGCAGTAAAACCTTTCACTTCGAAAATCTTTATAATATGGTGTTCCAAAATAATTTTAAAATAAATAAAATTTATTTTCAATCCTAAAAATGTATTAGTAAACAAAAAAAATAAAAATAAATATTACCTTAATGTTTAATATGTTTTATACATTTCTTTATTTAAACAAAGTGATCATTTTGTGTTTTTTCCATAGATCGATAGATTCCTAAATTCTACAAAAACTAGGTTTTAAATAATCAGAGAAGGAAAAAAATTAATTAAAAATTTAAAAAATCCCCTATACAAAGAGACGTCTAAAATGGACAAAAATAATATTATTATATACTTATTGAAGTCGTTGCGTCGGGGGGCTGTTGTACGTACGTTGACAATGGTATCTATTTCACAAAATTTTCTGAGCTAATGAATGAGGACTTAGACTATACGATTTGATATTGTTATTTCGCTATTTGCCTTGGTAACTTATTTGCATTTTGAATTCTTACTTTATTTAGCGATCCCCCGATGCAATGACTTCCAAAAGTACATAATAATATTATTTTTATCCTTTTTGGACATCTTTTTGTAAAGGGGTTTTTAAAATTTCTTTCTGGTTTTTAAATTTTTTTTTTTTTCATTATTGTATTAAGAGAATCCACGAAGACACAAATTTCACTTGTTTAGATTTTTACTATCAATGTTCTATAAAAACCTTTCACCAACGCCAATAAAAGCTCCATATCTTGAAAACAACTTCTTCTATTTTAACCAAACATGGCTAAGAACCATTTTGTCAAACCAAGCTTTCGATTAAAAAAACCGCATTCCATTCCGTACAAGCGTTTGACTGCTACGTTGCCACAGACAGACACACAGTTAGGTACACAGATATTCAGATACACAGATCAAACTTATAACACCCCTGTTTTTGGGTAGGAGCTTAAAAGAAATCGATACAAGAAGGGATTCGAACTCTGGGATACCATACCGTGGCCTTTACCAATTGATACATTCACCGAACGGTTAAGATAATAATAATGATTATATCATAACAAGTATGTTAATTAGTAGTAAAATGTTTATTAGTAGTAAAAAAGCATTAAACTCTTGTGCGACTTTGATCTAACAAATTCAATAAACAGCAGTTTTGTTAAAAAATATATAAATTGCGATAAGAAACAAATCTTAAGATAATTCGATTACAATTCTTTAAAAGTAAATAGAACTGCATAAACTAATTTACGCTAAAAAGCTTGTAGAAAAATGGAGCTTTCACTTACCCTCTCATGTTTCTTTATACCAGTAACATTTAATAAAGCATATCATTTTTTACTATTATATTTATTTCATACATCCCGAATCGAAAAGTAAATCTAAGGACGTCTCTTAGTCTTAATAATAAGATGTAATTTGGAAATATAATAACGCCGTTATTTTAAACTTAAATTTAATTAACGTAACAAAGACAGAGGGTTGAAAGTTGTTAAGGCGATTCGAGTGCTAATTTTCTGCACGAAATTGCGGTATAAAAGGTTAATTTAAAATGGATTTTTAAACTAAGTTTTATTGCTTTTTTTTTAATTATACAACCCTTAGAAACCATTATTATAAATTGGAAATTAGAAACCACTGTTAAATAATACAGTTTCTTCTGTTACAATTTCGGGAAGCGTTTTATAAGGTTTCAGTTACACAATAAAAAAATATTCCCGAAGTGCTAGCATAGTAGGTTCGTTCAAGATTTAAGTCAACATTTATAATGGTAATAATATAATAATAATACAGGACAAATTACACACATTGATCTAACCCCTAAGTAAGCAAATTATTTGCTTGTGTTAAGGGTGTTAGACAACGATACAAAGACATACAAATACACATTATAAATACTGAGAATATATTTAATACTTTTAATACTTTTATACTTTTTACCCTCAAAATCTTTTTTGTACATGATGTATAAGATATAATATCACACTGATTGCCCATTATATTTTAGAATAATTTTTATATTTAAGAATATGTCAACATTTAGGTTATGAAATTATTTTCACAATTTAAATGATTTAATTTGATGTATCGTTTTTATAAATTAGTTTTTTATAATAATTTGTAACTAAAAATTTATAATAGATATGTCGCAAAAAAATGATATTTTTTATCAACCGTATTTTATGAGTATCCTAGGTATTTATATTTTTAAAATATAAAATATTTCTTTTTAGTACGAAAGTTTTCGGGTTTATATTTGATGTTTTGCATTGACAGTTTATATACAATTACACATAAACTCCATTTATAGTAATTGGAGCCCTCAGAAGTATTACTTTTTAAACACATTTTACGCATATATTTTTTCTATAGGCAATCCAAACATCTTTCCTTTATGACATGAGCATACACGGCTCAAGAAAAACGTATACAAAGCTAAAAAAGGGGGGTCAGTAAACCATCTATTTTAGAGTTGAAAAATGAAAAAATAATAATTCTTTTTTTTTCATAAAGCAGTTAAAATCTACTAAATCTATATCTTCCTTATTTATTCACCACTTACCGATTCATTGTGACTTCTAGACAGCATTGGTAGCATCTCCCTTTCCACAGCTGCCACAGCCAGTAGTGGCGCAAATATGGCCAAAGAGATCAGCCACAGCGCTACAAGAAGGCTGCAAGCTCCTCGCCTAGACGGCATCCAAGGCTGACGGAGAGATTGCGTGATTGCCAGATACCGATCTACTGACATTGCAGTTATAGTGAATACGCTGGAGGCAACTGCTACTCCTGCAAATTAAATATATGTAACAAAATGAATAACACAATACAATATAAAACATAATAGTAAAAGTAAAAAAGGTCCGAGAAAGATATGATAGAATGTGTGATGACAAAAGGGTAAGTGGATGATATTATTTTCTAAGATATTTCTTACGTGTGTGCTCAGCTTAAACTTAGATTTTTTTTTGTTTTAGCATTATCATTATGTAATTTCAAACTAAGTATGCAAAATTTGATTGAGTATTTTATTTGTTTCCAGTTTCCATTAGAATGTTCTTTTGATGAATTTCAGTACTAACTGACGATAATTAAAATAAATTAATTGGATAAACAACATCAACATTTCGATAAGCTTTAACATCACTCAAGAATGAACAAACAAAAATAATCGTTACTATTATTATATCAAATTATTAAATCAATACAGAAACTGCTTATACTGAATGTTTTCATTAATTTATAATAATTAGTCAGAAAATGTAATATGAATAATTTGTTGTAAATAAAATATTGTTTTATTTTTAATTGTAGACAAACGACATTATCTCTACATTTAATCAAATTGTCACTGATCGATTTCTGTACATGAAAAATAATAAAAAAGGGGGCTTTTATAAAAGTAAGAGAACCCAAAACAATGGTTTTTCATTTTTTCTGTTTGTATGTCTGTATGTCTGTATATCTGTACGTCTGTAAATCTGTATATCTGTACGTCTGTATGTTTGTGCAATCTCAGAAACGGCTTAATTAATTTGTATGCGGTTTTCAGGAATATGTTGTAACAGTCTTTACCTAATATTTAGTGTTTATTTGATTTAAATCGGTTAAGAAATAAAAAAGTTATATCAATTTATGTCAACAACTCGATGTATTAACGAATACGGAAACGTGAAGGTTATGTTTATTTTAATAACGTCATAACTTTGCAACATACTCTTGCTTAACTTAAGAATTATTTTAAGAGGCTCTAAAATTTTATTGTGTAATAAAATCAGAAACAAACTATTATTTGTCTTGATGTTAACTTTAGACTGACAAGTTGACAAATTTAATATATTAGTTTATTAAAATTAACATATAAGTTCAAAAAAAACAAAACATACAAAATATTTAAGTGTAAAATTCTAGTTGACTCTATTTTAAATTAAATTTTAAATTTACATTTTAAATCTAACCCGACGTTTCGAATGCTTTGCAGCAATCGTGTTCTCGGTAAGACAAGATGGAGGTGTCTACTTTAAAGTTAATTATTTAATATGACTGCTAAAAGACACTAAAACTAACGTAATATTTATTATACATAATATTTGTGCTACGTATAATCCAACAAAAAAATAAATTTGTATAATTGATAATTTACTTTTGTCCTTTTTAAAAAAAAACTTCTCCTGCATTAGAGAACAATCCGTTCCGAGGATTTTTACAAAACAAGAACTTATTGATCACAAAAACAACTGTCTGTTGAAAAACAAAGCCACGATCTTTGGTCCAGCAGTCCAGGACCCTAAAAAATAAACTAACAAACTATCAATGTAATTCATGAACCAAATATATACTTGGTTCATGATAATTGTATATTAAAAATTAAGAATTTGAGTAGTTTCTTGTATTTAAGCATGAAAAAAATGTTAATAATATATATAATATTACATTACACTACAGTTAGCTACCTATAAAATAAAGACAATAATATACATTTAACTAAGGCCTAAGATTGATTTCGATTCTCAGACGATATTCTATCTTATTCGAAAAGTACACATTTTTACATAAAATACGTAAATCTCAGTGATTAACAACCTTTTTGACGTTTATTTCTTAGTTCTTTTTCATCTCCGATATCCCTAGGGTGTTTTACGCTAGAAATATTATATTTCGTCTTATATTTTAAGTAACGGTTATGGAAGGCTGTATTACAGTCTTAATTACAGTCTTGCGAAAAGTTACAATCGTTATTTTACAACAAAAAAAAATCTCAACTTTTTTATTATTTTCATTTTTTTTTATTTTTGTATTTTGATTTTTGTACAATATCCCGGTAATTTAGAATATATTAGTAATATAAATTCGATGTATAATGTAATATTATTTGCAGTATAAATGGTATAAGCCAGTGATTTTATAGAGAATTATCTTTTTTCCTGTTGATCTGACCTCTGAACAGTAGTGAATTATGATAACAGATCGAGAATAACTTAACAAAAATTTTATTTATATATTTATGTTAAGAAACCTGTAAGGCTTAAATAAAATACATGACAGTTCGAAAATGGTATATTTTAAGTATTAAGATAAACTTGCAGCTGTATTATTAAGCCAGCTTCAGATTTGTTTTATCTTTGTATTGATTCAAAAATAAACAGAGCAGTTAGAACAGAGCAGAGTAGTTAATTAGATAAAAAAAATATTCATTTATTACGATAATTAATTAGTACATCATTACCAACTTCTTAGTCATATTCTGATATATTAGTACCATAGTAAAACTGTATATAGCAAACACTTAGATTCAGAAATATAATTCTGTTGCGCACATTACTATTTTAATAAAAATAAATAAAAGTAGACGTGGTACTTACCTTGTAAGAAGTTTACAGTCTTGCACATGACTTCTCCAAAATACCACAAAAGCGTCACGGACTTCGCTATCTGCACCGGCATACAGAATAGCGTTACGAGGAGATCTGCCACAGATAGGTTCACTAGGAATATGTTTGTTACACTGCAACAAAAATATTTGATTATTTTTCATAAACAGTAGATCCTACTCTTCATTAACAAAATACTAAAAAAACATCATAAACTAAAAAAAGAAAATAATAAAAAACAACATATCCATTGTTTTTTTATTACGATATATATATATATATATATATATATATATATATATATATATATATATACACATACACATATATATATATATATATGTGTGTAATAAACATAAATAACAGTTTTTATCATTCACATAATAATAAGCCGTTTCTTTCATGTTTATTTTAGTAACATATGTAAAAAGTATCCCAGGAGATCTATATGAAATAAGTTTTCGTGAATTATACCTTAGAGACTCCTTAAAGTGGAATGCATAAAAATGGCACGTAACTTTGTAAGAATTGATCTTCTATAATACCAAATAAACCAACACAATATAAAGTATTTAAAGATATCAATTTGTATAATGCTTAGCTTAAAAGGTATGTTGAATCTAACTAAAGGTAGATAGGATTTGGCACTAGGCCCAGTCTGAACACTTCGACTATTAATAAAGAAACTCAGAGAGTGACAAAAAGGCAAAGCGCCAGAGGACGTGAAAATCATAAATATCTGTAAACCTATTTTAATATTCCATAACATGAAAAAATACATTTATTTTACACTTATACTATAAGTGGGACCATAAGAAACAATTAAATATTCTTCTGTCAGGTCGTTTGTGTTTAATTTTCAGGTATAAAGATTGCTTTTTACACACTTCATTCAACATCATATTTTTGTTATTTTTAAAATATTAAAATATACATAAATTATTAAACAGACAAAACAACTATATTTATACTTTGAAATAAACTTATGATGCCAGCTAAAATCGACGATGAATTATAGTGATCTTTATAAAACAAATATTGACTCAGACAAAAAATTGTGGTCAGTGTTAGACAGCTTGACCTGATACATCAACATTGATTTTCTTAAAAATTCTCTTAAGAAAACAGTGGCTCAGTTTTCTTTACAAACAGCGCGTAATCCTTGAGATTTCTGAGAAGACAGATAAAAAGCCTGTATATAAGGCAAGGGTGACATTTTCGAAAATATCTTTATTTTTCTTTTTACTGAGTTTTCCCTAAATATGTCGATATGTTTTTCATTGTGATTACATTACTTCAAAAAAAAAATATGCTTTGTAATTGTTAAAAGAACCTAAGGCTGAACTAGGTTTTACATTTTAATACTAGACAGTCTTTGAAAACAATAAACACTAAATATACATAAAATACTTTATTATTACATAAATATAAATACTTGAAATCTGAGTAGTTAATAATTAATGTTTATGTTAAATCAAAAGGTTCTTTTTCATTTTCGTATTAGCCCTAATTTAATTTAGCGCTTAAGATAAATGCGACAGTAGACTTATAGAGTTCATTTCATTTGAAGCAGCTAGTTATTTTGGCAACTGCTTTTCCCAATTTTAAGTTAGTGCAATCAAGTAATTAGTTGTTTCAGAAGCTCGTGTTGGATGCTAATTATAAAACTTAAATTTATTTCAGTAATTTATTTAGTGATTCAATTTATTCAAAAACGATAAAATAATGACATAACTTAATATGAAGAGCCCTTATTATTATCCCTCAATGACATTTCGTTTCGTCGAGTCTTAAATTCAAGCTTTTATTGAAGCCATCCGTAAAATTCGTAAACAGTATCTATCGATTTATATGAGCCAGACAGTACGCTTTATTCGTCGACAAGAAATATAAAATATTTATTCCCATTACTGTTTCTAATTGATATTACGAGTAAATACGCAATATTTATACAAACTACATACTATCATGAGAAATCGGTACTTTAGATAAGATATGGGTGAACAAAGGAGATTTTTGTATTCCATTAGCTTTGAACCTTGCTTTATGATTATGGTCGCCAGCATTATAAAAAAATTGTCTCAATTTTAGACGCGGCTTCTGATTGGATTCTCATGATTGACACGTATAAAAAACATTACAAAATCCCAGAGGAGGTCATCCAAACCGGACTTATTAACATCTAAGGCGCGTTATACTTGGGGAGCTTTCTGTTCCCTGGGAAAAAAACATCCCTAGGGATCACACATTTAAATTTAATAAGTATTACGAACTGACCAACGAACTATCCAGGAATAAATTTATAATCAGCGATACGTGGTAGAAATGGGAGCGAGAGGTATAACAGCAAAATCTCTCTATAATCTACTTAGAGACCTCGGCCTTTCTAGAAGAAGCACTGGTTCATTTCTAGAACGTATTTCATAGCCGGCATTAGTAGATTCTTTTCAAATTTGGTTAGGTAGGGGGAGAAGTGTGGATAGTGGGTGGAAGCGAGGTTTCTGCATAATAAAGGTGCCTTAAACCCACACCTGGGTCGCAAGTCCACGGCACTGTTTGCACTCCTCTCCGTGCAACACGTTGGGCCCAACACCCGCACGGTAAATCCATAGAATGCAAAGAAGCTTTGTCTTGTCTTTTTTATAACAAGTCAAACATAGGGAACGGATATAAGACCACATATATGTTTTTATTTTAATATTTGCCCGCCTTTATGATTTCATTAGCTTATATTAACCATGCAAACCATGATACGAATGTTGTTGGTTTTTTTATTCAGATCTTATTTTGTAGTTATTATTTCAAAATACTCGTGGTATATAAAAGGGTTATATACTCTTGTAATATATATTTCTGTGTTTATTTTTTTATTTGGCACCTATATTACTTTTATAACACAAGAAGAGTTAGGCACGTCTGCACTTTTGATGAAATTCTAGAAAAATGTATAAATATTTAATAAATAGGTACATAAATTTAAATTTTATTGGTTTGTATAAATTTTGAGTGATAAGAGTTAGCTTGTCAATGGATATACAATTTTAATTTGCCATTATTAAGAAAATAATCTAAACATGGCTCATACGTTTATACAAAATTTCATACATTGGTAGGTAATCAATGACGAACTCATTATGTCCATGACAAGCTAAATTGAAATAAGCACTCAATACACTCTTCATTAGCAACGATTTCGGCATTTACTGATGCGTGAAACCTATTCGTGCGCTCAACAACGGGTTCAAGCGAACCTGTGACCTTTGAGTCATCCGTCCCTTTAAATCTTTTTAATTGTGATGGTCTTTTATTAGAGTTTAACAACCTTTTGGCTTCTTCGAAATAGCCGTTTTTTATGATGTATTTAATATGCGGTTAAGTTCCTCTACTTGCTTAAGTAGCTTTTTGTATTATCTTATTATAAATATATATGTATAAAAAACATTTCAGGTTCAGGTGAGCAGGTTCAAAAATGAACTTTCAGGTTACTTAAATGTATATTTTAAAATGTACTATGAATAAAGCATCTTCTTACACCATAAATAATCTACTTTCTTTCTTTATTACTAATCCTTCACAAGAGTCGTTTGTCGAAACTTCAAGAAGTATATTTTAAAAGTGTGAGGGGTCTTTGTTGTCATAAAAACAACAATTTGAGACCATCTTAAGATTTAAATTAAAATTTTCGATCTAAATTAGATTTAAATACAAGATTATTTTCAAAAAAATATAATCATAATGCTTTCTCCTAATTCACTAATGCTTTTAAGATACGTTACATGTTAATAATGCAATTGGTATTTATTCTTCTCATATCGTGTTACATCCACAAGCACAGAAATAACTTTTTGAAAGCTGTTTAAAACACTAATGCATTCAATAAAGTTTTTGCTTACCTGATAATAAAAAAAATATTATTTAGATTGTAATATTTCTTGGTAAGATTACAAGTCAGTTTAAATATTTTTAATAAGACCCGAATGATATAAATTAATTAACGAATTGGGAATTATTACGTTACGTTATTCCACAACATAAGTTTCAGCAGAGTTTTTGAAGATTATGTCAATACCAGGATAAATAACTAAAATACTGTTGAAATAATTAATTGCTTTTCATTTTAATATTTATAAGCAGCATTTTCTTCTATATAAGGACACGTTTATGGTTATGCCCAAAATTATTAACTTTTCGGTAAATAACATTACAAAATCAAACTTTATGTAGTGAAACCAATAATTGCAACGCATAGAGTGTTTCTTTATCTCTAGTTTCCTCAGAGAAAATATTGTATTTTTGTAGTTTGTAATATTAAAAAAACAATTTACCCTCACATAGTTTACAAAATCAGAAGGAGTTTAAGTACATTTTTGTCGTAAATATTATAATATAATAATTACATAATAAATACATAATATTTAAGCTTAAAAATTTACTTGATTAAGAAGTTAGAACATACTCCATTAAAACGTGAGAGAAAAATACCTTAAATAAGTTACGTAATATATCAGAAAATAAATAAAATATTTTTTTTTTTCACGAATCTGTAGTTACACATGACTTTTGATGTATTTCAATAAGGTTTCATTATTAAAAGGGTGTAGGTGTGCACATTATATGTGCTATTTTAGTTGATCGTTGTTAACAAATATTTCTAAAAATCAATTATCACCTCGTTCAATTATCATCGTGAGTGGACACCGTATCGCTTGTACGCAAAACTGTTTATTGGCTGTTTATCGCTGTATAAACACAAAATATGTAATCAAACCTAACTTCATACTTTACAGTTTACATCAAATAGGCATTTTTTTTTCTTATCAATTTGTCGAAGTTTTTTTTTGTATTTAGTTTTGCTTCTAGTACGTACAGATTATTACCTATTTGTCTTGGCTTGATGGAGTGACCCCAAGGTACTCTGATGAATAAATGTTAGTGGACTTCCTAGACGGATAAAGCTGGGTTTGCCGTGTATGGGCTTGTCATATGTTTTTGATGAGATCTTATCGTCAGACTTAATGGAGTGATCCATTTCCCTATTCGTCTAGGAGATCCACTAGCGTATATCCATCAGGGTACCTTCAGATCACTCAATCGAGTCTGACGGTAAGATCTCATCAAAAACAATAAAACAAGCAATTACTCGACGCACTTTTCTCTAGTCGTCTAAATCACTCCATCAAGTCTGACGGTAAGATTTCATCAAAAGCAACAAAGAAAGTCATTACTTGGTGCACCTAGGTCTATTCTTCTCGGAGATCCAGTATCATCCATCCATCAGTATACTTTTGGGTCAGTCCACCAAGTCAGAAGGTAGTATATCCTTACAACTAACACAGCAGACCTTGCTTTTTGTTTCTAGAAGTAACAGGGTTTAAGAACTTACTTGTAAAACACCAAAATGTAAATGAAGGCTTCAGCAGTGCTAATATAGCAAAATAATAATTGTAATTGAAATAAATATATGAGATATTAAACTATCTGTTTTTTATTTCTTATTAAAAAAATACAATAAATCTGAAAACTGAATTCTTGTACTGTAGCATAATACGTGTAGGTACAATATAAAACACCAAAGTAAATGTTAGTAGAATGTTTTAATTAGATATACCTACTTCTCAAAAATGTTACTAAATTACAAAATAAAGCTTAAAAATAATGTACTTTCATTAAATTACAACATTAAGCTTAAAAAAAGTTTATAATAGCTCCGCAACTACTTGAGTCCACGGTTTTAGTGTCTTTTTTGTATTTTTATTTGAATGGTTATTTCCTTTAACTAGTATTGTAAATTTAATATTTGTCTTGGAAGTTGCTGCAATAAAAATATATTATAATTTTTAAACAATGAGAAATATAAGAATTAGATTAGTAGGTGTTGATTTCATATTGTAATAGCATTGTAATTATACCTTTTCCTCTTTTTTCGTATTTTTCAGTTAGCACGTGCGTCCTTTCTTATTAGTCATTTTATAATTATTATTAAATAAAACGAATAATTTATTATTATATTTACTTCTGAGTTATAACGTCATTATACGTCAACTTAACATCGAAAGTACCAAAGTATATCATAGAAAAAACGTAATTTTTAGTTTTTTCGCAAGTTTGTATATGAATTCCGACGTTGCCGTTTTGTGCATTTGACATAATTATAGAATAGTTATGACAAACAAATGACAGAGTTTATTAGTAAGAAATTACTCAAACGTTATTCATAGCTTAAACCGAATATAACTATTCATAGTTTAAATACGATATAACCATTGCATAGTAATTTTTTATAAGTAACAGGGTTAGAGTTAAAATGATATACAATCACTAATAAAACTATGATGAAGGGATTTATATTATCACTAGCCGTCGCCCGTGATTCTTTATGACTACGAACATAAGTCGTATAAATATATCTTTTACAGTCTACGTGGACGCAGTCACGGGCAACAGCTATCCCTAATAAAGTACTTTACCTGAGTAAGTAAGTGTAAAAACCTTTTGGCCTTCATAACAAGGATTTTTTTCTATATAGTGAAGGCGAACGTGAATATCAATATCTTGGAGATGACTATTTCTATTTCCACCAAACATGGATAAGAACTATCTCGATGAACATAGCTTTCGATTTAAAAAAACCGCATTCAAATCCATCAACGCGTTTGGCCGCAAATTTGATACACAGATACAAAAACACATAGATACACATATACACAGATCGACAGGTCAAACTTATAACACCCCTCTTTTTTGTCGGGGGTTGTTACATAGAAATTTCAATTCTGTAGATATTAAATATTTATAATTTTAATATTATCGATTTCCTATTATCTGTCAAATTCGTAGAGAAGGTAAATTACTTATCTGTTGACAGCTAATTACAGACTCCTAATTAGTCTGTGACATTTCGTTTAAGATATTGAATGGGGCCAGCTTAAAACTAACTTTATAGTCCCCAAAATGTTATTGAAAATATAAACATTTTATGTATAATTACCATTTTAAATTTCATTTATTAATCATAATTAAGGGTATGGTACCCTTCGCTAAATATTATTTAAAAGTAGCTATCATATTGTTTCAGAAGTTTAGTTACAGCCAACGAACGTTGTGTTATTCAGTTCATTAGTATAACAATTTGTTATCAATTTATTACACTCGTTTCGTCCTTTAGATAATTAGTGCATTATTGTAAAATTGTCAAAATATTGGTCTTCTTACTATTAATATGATTTTACCCACATTTCGTGTAACACGATGTGTGCATAGCCACATTGTTTGCTTATTATGCATATTTTGATTATAAAATTCAATGTCGTGACCTTTAGAGTCTTTTCTTTCAGAAGCACTTCCGAATAAAATATATTATTAGCCTTGGGTGAGTGTTTTAGTTATTTGTGATCTTATTAACGCATTTAAAGCGTTGTTTTTTAATTCATTACAGTGTTTAATTGCATGGCTAATTTATTAATATGGAATAATTATAATTTCTATTTCCGGCACTTCCCGGGCAGTTTCAAAGTTTGTTGGAACAATATTTCGTAAGTAATTTGAATCCTTATTCTAAATTAGGAGGTGTTTCATAGGTTTTGACACTTTATTTAATGTTATTACGTACTAATATTTAAGTATTTGTCCTGATTCGACCCTCATTCGGAATCGACATAGGCTAATAATAATGCTTGCGAGGCCTTTTTCCTCCATAAGGTATTATAACTTATTGTAATCTGAATTGATGAATGTGTGATTAGTGATATTAGGTAGTTTAACCTGTAATTTATTCGTTACAGGAGGTTTTTTGTACCCTAGAAGATACGAATATATTTATAATTGGTTCGCGGGGGTAGACGTGAATCTTCGGAGCATCGTCCTGTTTGACCTGTATCCTGCTTCCTCACTAGCTAGAGATTAAGAAGCTCGTCTTTATTGTAATCCCGATAATATGATGAGGTACAAAATTAATATATGCCATTAACCAATACTTCCATTTTCAAAGTTTTATAAACAAGTGTTTGACTGTGATTCTCCAGTAGTACCAAGCAGGAGGATCATGCATATGTCTTCGCTTATAATTTGTCAGTGGCAGCTAGGATTTATTTTTTAGTAATTTTTATATATAATTTAAAATTAGTGTAATCTTAATTAACCTACCGCGGAGTCTAGCTGGCATAATTTTGGAAAATTTCCTTATTTTGTGTAACTTTATTAATTATAAGAGACAATATTGTTTATACTAAATCAATAAAATCATTTAAACCACTAAGCTATCTTTCTTTCTTCTTTTTACGAGTAACAGGGTTAATAAGGCAAAAAATATCATTTGTATTGAAATATATTTAAGTATTATACTTGTTAGATTTAATTGTTGTTAGAGAAACAAATGCTTTTTCTACAATCAACCCCTCAGGTTTATAAAAGACTATTTTCAATGTCTATAAGGCTTTTAATGGTTCTAAAGATATTTATTTTTATTGAAATCCTTACAAAATATTGAGAAGCACGCCTTACCTTGTTTGAAAATAAGTGAATGGTGTAGTCATTCAAAAATTGCTTTTAGACAATCAGAGTTTTCTTTTATCTACAGGATGTTTTATTGGGCACGTGGATTTACGTTCTATACTAGTATGTATTTTAATCTTTAAAGTATGTTTTACATAAATTAAAACCCATAGAAACCCTAATCCATATAGTAAAAATAAAGACACCATTCTACTCGTTTTTCGTTAGGTAGGTACATGTTTTTTTTAAATTTGTGTAATATTGTATTATTTTAGTTATATCATAACTAGATATTATAATATTAATAAAACTTATTTATTCCAAACACCACATATCACATATTCTGTTCAAGACTACTTAGCCACTACACATAGGGCTCGTTATGACTAAGGACGTCGCTCTATAATGTTGCTCTCTATTTCATATATTTATTTATATTAATTAGGAACACTAGTGCTAGAAAAGGCTAAAAAAATGTCATTTTTTTTTAAGTGATTTTTTTATATGCTCTGAAAGGTAGGTATTTTTTATTCCATAATATAATTATAATATACTTTTAAACTTTTTTTTGTTATTTTTATACTAAGCTATATTTATTGTTATATTTAAATTGGTGAAGTCGTTAATTATTTGCACAGTTTATTTATTCTAGATTTGTGCTAATGATTCAAACGAAGTTTGCCGTCAACGTAAACATTTACTACAAATTTAAATCTCGAGTCTTTACTTGATCATTCGATTACATTGAACTTCATTTTTAAAATTAAAATAACTACGTTAAAAAACCGACTTTAAAACTAAAAAATAAAAAAGCCATTTAGTATAGAAATTCGGTTGAATACATTTTCGTATTTTTTTTTTTGTTTTTCTTCTTATTGATTCAAGCTAGTAATCATATTAAGATTTAATTGCTCTTTTATAGATCTATTTACGAATCTTTTTTTTTAAGTACTTAAAAACATTAAGTAATTCAAATGTTCATTTAGTGTAAGAATTCTGATGAATACATTTTCATAATTTTGTTTTTTTTTTAATTATTATTCGTATTGATTGAGTTGCTTATAATATTAAGATTTAATTGCTTTTGATTATGTTTATTTACGTAACTTATTCAATAAAGTAGAGAGACGAAGCTTCTCAGCATTCCATGGATTCACCGAGCGGGTGCCGGGCCCATCGCGTTGCAAGGAGAGGAGGGCAAACAGTGCCTGGGACTTGCAACCCAGGAGTAGGTTTAAAGGGCCCCTTTATTATGCGCGAAAACGTTCTCTTTCACCCTTTACACTCCTCTCTCTACATAACCAAATTTGGAAAGAACCTACCAATGCCGCCTTTGAAATACGTTCTAGAAATGTAACGGTGCTTGTTCTTGTTCTTTCATTGTATTAATTTGCTCGTATTTATTTAAGTGGCTAAATATAATTATTTGTTTAAGACTTGGCACCGACTTCAAACTTATTAGTAATTAGGAAATATAAAAAAATTTAGTTTTAAAGCCGGTTTTTTTTAACTTAATTATTTTTATTCATTACTTTTTAGTTTATTGCTACATTATCAATTAGCCATGGGTAGACCTACAAAAGGTGCTGCGCGCCTTAAAAAATACAGATCTCAAAAAACGGGAAAGGATAAAATAGTCGTCTTCGTAAAAATGCTCTTTGAAACACAGTTTCACGTTCTTGTGAGACTATTAAAAATCGTGAAAAACGTTGGTTGGCCAGGAAGGCATATATGAAATCACAATTACGTCACGAAACTTAAACAGCATAATTCTAGACTCTTTAAGATCCAGGAGCGTCTGGCCAACGAGTCAGCTGAGCAGAGGACTCATAGACTTGGTATCATTAATGAGCGTTTAGAGAACGAGTCGGCTGAGCAGAGGGTTCATAGATTAGAAGTGATACGAAACCGTACAGCAATCGAATCTGCTCAGCAACGTGAGAACCGGCTAGCAGCAACGCGTCAGACTTCACAAAGACTTCGTTCAATGACTGAGGGTCATTTTATAACCACAATAAATCAATACGCTGAAGTAACATGTACATTCTGAAAGAAATAATTATACCCAAAACAACAGACAAACAAAAAAAGAATTACGTAAATCGGTACAGAAACCTCGAAGAAATCGGTGTACATACATAAAAAAAATATATATACCGGCAACTGATCGCTGTCTGTACATAGAAAATATATTCAAAAATTCATAATGGGGGGAGAGGATTTTATATAAGCAAGAGAACCCAAAACAATTTTTTTCAGTTTGTCTGTTTGTCTGTATATGTCTGTATGTTTGTGCACGCTAATCTCAGAAACGTATTAAATTATTTGAATGCAGTTTTCAGGAACATGTTGTAATGGACTTCACTTAACATTTTGTTTCTTTAACAATCTGGTAAGAAGTTAATAATCTCTTCTTTTCATACCATTGCTACTTACCAGCGATCAAACATAAAAAATATACATAAATAGATAAGAAATACTCTTTTAGGTACACAAAAACTACTTAATTGAGTTCGATGAAACTTTGAAAATTAGAAAACTATAAGTTTTTACATACGTTGGTACGTTTTATCGAAATCGAAATTTACGCGTACGAAGTCGCAGGCACAGCTAGTACGTAAATAAAGCTATAAAAAAGCAATTAAATAAAAGAGCAATTAAATCTTAATTTTTTTACTAGCTTGAATCGATACGAAGAAAAACAAAAAAAAACAATAATTAAGAATATGTATTCAACCGAATTCCTATACTAAATGGCTTGGCATCAACTTTAAACCTATTAGTAAATAGGACATATAAAGAATAGGTAGTATATAATAAATAATAAATCTTTATTATTTTTTACTTTTTATTAGTTTTAAAGTCGGTTTGTTTTAAAGTAGGTATCTTTTTTTAATTTAAGGTCATTCCGGGTTAATTACTATTATTTTGAATATTTACAATTACAACATTTTAATATTTTTTAAGCCTTTTAAGTTTGATAATCTAAATGTGAAAGGATATACGAACAAGTCGTGACATTATTAGTTACTAGGGGTCGCTCGCGACTTCGTCCGCGTGGTTTTTAGTGTTGCCGCCGAGTTCCATACAAAATTGATATTTAAAACCCTTAAGGGTGGAATTTAAAAATCTTTTCTTAGTACACCACTACGTAGAAAAACAAATGTGTCCTCCAATTTTACGATCTCTACGACCTGCGGTTTAGACTGTATGCTATTACTAAGTCAGTCAGAACCTATTAGATTATATTAAATTTGCAACATTTTTCATTGCTGCTTAACTTCTATTAGTCACAGCGAGATGATATATACCCTATAGCCTTCCTCAATAAACGGACTATTCAACACAAAAAGAGTTTTTCAATTCGGGCCAGTAGTCCCAGAGATTAGTGCGTTCAAACAAACAAACTCTTCAGCTTTATAACTTTAAAAAAAAATTAAAAACCGATACTATATATAACTATATATATACTATATATATAATAAAATATTAGTATATAAACCGATACTAATATTTTAGTATAGATTCTACTCTGCTTTTTGATTTCAGTGTTTTAATTACGTTCATAGTCTAATACAGTGATATTCTAATCGGTTTTTAAATAATAATTATTTCTGTGACTGTGTATTGTAGAAATAAATAGTTATAAACTATTTAAAAATGAATCCACGAATTTTCTTTATAGATTCTTTCTCATGCACCAATGTTATTAACGAATCGTCAATCAGCCTTTTAATAAAATAAAAACTGATATAAAGCTATAAAATTATTTCAGTTCTATTTAATTTCTATACAATAAATGATGCAATAAACATATCCTTTGTCTCGTAAATTCTAATACGTTTTAAAGCTATATGAACTTGTAGATACAGGTTCAAAGGCAGTATAAAACCTATTTAGTTTCACAACGACAATAGCTTTTTGTAACAAACTTATAATGTTATTTGAATTTACTCAAGATAAACTTCATAGAGTATTTTATTATATATTTCTACTCTTTAGTTTTAGCTTTCAAAATTAATATTTGAGAAGTATAAACAAATAATTGTATAGAATAGCACCATCTTTTAAATAAAACATATTTAAGTATATTTTTTACATTCCACTTGTATTTGATGGTCAGCTTTTATTTGATGGAGGTACAACTCCCTAAGAGATAATGTTAAACATTTAGAAATACATTTCCACAAAAAAATTTCTACATATTTAAGTCATTAGTCTATTACAAATGTTCTACCTTTTTTTTTTTTTTTCTTTTTTTTTTTTTTTTTTTTTTAACGTCAGGAATCCTCATGGATACACACCTCCATCAAGGGGATGATGGAGGTGGTTATGTGAGACTCCTACTTACTAAACCTGACGGTTGCCGCCGCCGTCATAATGGGACACCACGGGATCGCTTTCGCACTCACCGCGATGCCCCGACGTGATCCACGGAGAGGGCACCCCGCAACGAGGAGCACCCATCCCTTTTTCGCAGGCTTGATAGATCGTGGATCGTGGATCGTGGATTATGCTTGGGCAGTATCTTTTGTTTTTAAATTTTCAACTATACCGACGTAATTATCCTTTTTTTTTTTTTTTTTTTTTTTTTTTTTAACGTCAGGAATCTTCATGGATACACACCTCCATCAAGGGGATGATGGAGGTGGTTATGTGATACTCCTACTCACTAAACCTGACGGTTGCCGCCGCCGTCATAATGGGACACCACGGGATCGCTTTCGCACTCACCGCGATGCCCCAACGTGATCCACGGAGAGGGCACCCCGCAACGAGGAGCACCCATCCCTTTTTCGCAGGCTTGATAGATCGTGGAGGGATCCCCTTCCCCCCACCCAAGCCTGCTGCCTCTGAAGGGGGCCGAGACCCCTTTCTAGCTGGACTCAGTCTCAGAATCGAGCCAGTTGGACAGACCGACTCGACCATTGACCGTGTCCAGCTCCGCCGCCGGTTATCTCCCCGAGAGGAGACCACCGGTCAGACCCCCTGGAAGAGCACACTCCCATAAGACCCAGTGATGCGCAGACAGCCTCACTGCAACACACTGGAGTCGAACGTGAGTCCGCTCACGTAGGGGGCCCAACGTCGAACCCGACAGGCCTTTACCGCCAGCCACGGTGATCAGCCGAGACCAGCAAGAAAAAGGCATAAGTCGGGAACCCACCACGCCCAGACCAACCATCACCAAGCGCAACCGTGGCGTCGCGCTCGGCAACGATTAATCCAGGCAACGTCTCGGACAGTCTCCCCACCAAGCACCCCCTCTAAAGTGCTTGGTGGAAAGAGGTCCAGACCCTAATCGCGGACCCGCCCACACAGCCGCGGAACTACTCCACAGTCCACTCTGCTATCAGAGAAGTACCAGGAGTAATTCCGCAACCGACCCCGGCAAAGAGGGCCTGCGCCCTCCCACCCTCAACGCCCAGGCCAACTTTCCAACGTGATCAAACGATGGAATGAGGCCCGAGCCCCCCCGCAGACAGACCACCCCGAAAGGCAGCCTGCCCGCCAGCCAGCCATGAACCGGGCACAAACCCCCATGGCCGACCTCCACCGCGCCGAGTATTAGCCAACGGCTAATGCAAACCCGAAGGATCACATTAACCGTTGTTGCCCAGGGAGCACCGGCCCGTACCGCTTCCGATGCCACCGGACGAATCCGAGCAACAAGGGAAACAGACGGGCACACGAGGAGGTTCCCGGCGACGGCCCCCCCGACGTAATTATCCTAATCTAACTAAACCAACTTAATAAACTTGAGAGACTTAGTATTTGGTTCACATTAGGCTTATGCAAATATGACCTCCAACATATTTCCCAAAGCTTGTCAGAACCATTAAATTTATTAAAAAATACCTCCAACATATTTTTTAGATTAGCTTATATATATATTTTTTGGTCGTGTAGTCTTATGCACAAGGATATTCTTGCGAATGTTAATATACTAAAAGTCATTTCGTTCCAAAACTCTAAATGAAATTTTTGTGCGAGGAGATGAAAATAAGTAGAATTGCCGTATTTTCTTAAATTTTATATTACTTTCTTTTAAATTAGATAGAGATATATAAATATATATATATGTATCTAATTTAAGAGAATGTATATACATACATTAATATTCTTAGAAATAAAACCTCAGTACTCGATTAATAACCTTTTTGCTTTTAGTTACTCTAAGTGCTATATCTTGTTGGGTCACAGTGTTTTAATACATTGTATAAGTTGTGAATAATAAAGATATATTAAAAATGTGTTTAATAGCTTGTGAACCTTCCACTAAGAGACCTATAATGACAAAAACGTTATTTTTTAATTGCGGTTTATAGTTTGATAAAATAAAAAAGGCAATTGTTGGAGTAATTTAAATTTATTTATAAATATTCGAAGTATGATGCTATTATTTTAAATAAAGGTATAATGAAAAACATTAAAGCTCCAATGATGGTAATTTTTGTTAATACTATAATGAATAGCCATATACATTTATATTCTTGTAATCCGCTGGTACCTACTTAATATTATTTTAAAGTGAACATCACAAATACATCTCATGTTATGAAATTTGTAAATGTCATACTGATTTATTTAAAAAAAAAAACACACAGAATTATATTCTCCCTCTCTCTCCGTTCTATTGGCAATTTGATTGCAAGTCACTTCATTGTATTCAATGCAACTGATAACATAATTCATTGCTGGGCTAAGTTTATATCTTTGATATCATATACCAGACGCAGATAGTACACAGATAGTAGATATATTACTAAACATAGACAGTAGTACATACTACTAAACATATACATACGACTCTCAAACGAGAGTTTCATATTTAAACACCACGCTCTAATCCATTCTTCACATATTCAGAATGAACTCTTCATTTATTGAACAGTATAAAATATACGTATCGTTTTATGGTGATACGAAACGTATTCTTATGTTAGAATACTCTTAAATGGCTAAGTTCAAAGTAAAAAATCCCCACGTAGTAGATTTTAACTATTTTATCTATAATAAACTGGAATTATATTATAATTAATCTGAAGAATCAGCTTGCTTTTTAAGGCACATGAACTCCTTCAGTTCTAAGAAACCCTCTATGAATGAATTATTTTATTTTATTCATGTAAAAGCGGTTTTTATCTTTCATTTAGAAAAATATTGTTATACATTTTTTTTTGTTTATATAGGCAATGAAACTGTGACATTTCAAAAATAATTATTTGATTAATTTTAAGAAATTGGAATGTTTAATATTTTTCTCCTACATTTTCCAGACTTTTTAAAAGTTTATTTTCCTATAACATTAGTGCTTAACGTGTTTCGAAAACATATTATCTATATGACTCTACTTTACTGGCATATTTCGAAATTAAACATAAATAATTGGCATTTCAATATTTATACAACAATGAAATTTTAATATAGTGTTTATTTGTAATATTTTATAAGATTTTTTTTCCTCTTACAATAAGAAAGAATACTTGTGAACTAACAAGATTCTTCTTCTGTAGTCGGTCCCTCACGTCTGAGGATCGTGGTCAGCATCAGGGTTGAATCTGGAGTAGATGATCTGCTTCCACCGGTATTTGTCAAGTGCATCTCTCATAACCGTGTAGAACTTTGAAGTGGACGATTCCCTAACTTGATCGGTCCATCGTTATGGTGCGCGCCCGCGTATTCTTTTTCCTTCGGTGTTTCCAATCACGATTAGTTTTTCAAGGCTATTGTCACTTCTGAGCATAGTGTGTCCGAAATATGACAACACGCGCTGTTGACATATAGTGGACAAGCGAGTTTTTATGTGGAGCCAGAATCGATACTTTGGTGCGTTTCGCAGTCCAGGGTATTTTTACGTCTCCAGCACCACATTTCAAATGCATCAATTCTGTGTCTCTTTCTTGCCAGGATAGTCCACGTCTCCACTCCATACAAGAAGATGGGGAAAATCAGTGCTTTGATCAATCGTATTTTGGTTTTGATACCAATACCTCTTTTCTTCCATATGTTATTCAGACGGGTCATAGCTTCTTATCCCATCACAATTCGTCTTTTTATCTCGGAGACACAGCTACATCGACATCGCTGCATATTTGGGAGCCCAGGTAAACATAGCGGTCAATGTTATTCTTATCAGGAATATTGCAGGCTGTAGCTGATAGCTTTCCTGTTCGGTCCACTAACATCACTTTCGTCTTAGCTCTGTTCGCTGCGAGTCCTACGCTTCTACTTTCTGCCTCGAGTCTCTGGAACAGCTCATGCATGTATTCTATGGATGTTGTCAGAAGAACGGTGTCATCAGCATATCGAAGATTTGATATTTTCCTTCCACCAATAGGAAAACCTTTTCCCCAGTTGTCAATGGTTTTCCGCATAATGTATTCTCCATGTATGTTAAAAAGTGTGGGGGACAAAATGCAACCTTGTCTCACTCTTTTCTTTGTTTGGGACATATTAGAGTAATCACGACCTATTTTGATGAAGGAGTGGTTCCCAGTGTAAAGACTTCGAACAAGAGCAACGAAGTGTTCAGGCACTCCCATTTCGAGAAAAACTTCCCACAACTTATTCCACTGAACACAGTCAAATGCCTTAGCGTAATCAATAAAGCATAAGACCACGGGGCAGCTGAATTCCCTACTCTTCTCGATGATCTGGCCGGCGTTAAGTATCTGTTCCCGCGTTCCTTTTCTTTTAACGAAACCTGCCTGCTCTTCGGGTATCTGTGGGCTTAAAAAGTGGTGAAGACGACGATTAATAACATGGAGGATAATCTTACTCGCATGGGATATTAAAGCAATGGTTCTAAAGTTCTTACAATCTCTTGGAGAGCCTTTCTTATGTAAGGGTATAAATACCGATTCCGTCCAGTCTCTTGGCCATCTTCCAGTTTTCCAGATGTCATTAGATATCAGTGATAACTTTGGTGCCTCGTTTGCCTATGGTTTTTAGTATTTCAGCTGTAATACCATCTTTACCCGGTGTTTCCTTGGTCTTAAGAGATTTAATCGCATGGTCAATTTCTGATGGTAGGATATCAGATTCTTCTTCAGCCCAAGTAATGTTAGCGACGGTTGGCTCTTTGAAATCATATAGCTCTGCACAGTAGTTTTTCCAGCGCTCTAACACTTCAGCAAAATTAGTAAGTAGTTTTTCGTCTTTTCCATTAATGGCACAGGTTCTGGGCTTAGGTATTCCAGTCAGTTCTGTTACTTTTTGAAAGAGGTGTCTAGATTCATTTTTCAGGGAGTGCTGCTCAAGATCGAGACAGATTTTGTTTATATAGTTATCATAATCTTTTCGACAGTGTCGTTGGACTAGGTGGTTCAAATCTGCGATTGTGAGCGATAACTGCTTTCTGTAGTTCTGTGTAGTTTTTTGTTGGAGTTCAAAGTTCTTTTTAGAATATGACCTCCAGAAAAGGTGCACCCTACAACGACTTGGCTTTCCTCTCGGACAATGATAAACATAGCGATCAGGAGATAATAGATCTGGATGCAGAAGAGTCGACCCCGATGGCCGACTCTCCTGCAAACGACCCCGGCAAGTCAACGGAATAGCGTCTTGTGTTTCGTCAGACGACCACCAAGACCACCGATATGCGGCCTTCTGGTAAGGACAAGTTGTCCGACCAAGAGGTCAATAGATGTAGGAAGCGGCCTCTTTCCGAGGTAGCGCAAGTCGAGTGTGAAGCGTCCGAAAGCGATTCGGAGCTTGGTGGTGCATTGTCGAAATGCACCACCGCTCGTCGTGGACGCTCCACTCAAAATTCCCGTGGTAGCGGGCTCGCTCGGGCGAAAGCCGATCTGCGGGCCCTAACCGCTGAGGCCGAGGAGGCTGAATTTGAAGCAGCACTCAGTGCTAGGGCTTTTAAGAAGCCCGAAGAGCAACCTGTGCTCCTTGACGAGGAGGATTTGTCGTTCGACACTCCTAAAAGGCCTGAGCCCGAGACCTTAGGTGTGGAAGAAGTAAGGGCACTCGCCGGACGCAGCTATGCTGCCATTCTCACAGTCTGCCGGAAATCAGGGAACCTTAAAGGGACCATGATAAAAATTCTTAAGGAGTCCTCACGAGACCTCTTAGAGGCGGTCGAGGCACTCGCTAGCCGCACAGTTAACGAGGAGACGCGTCGACTCTCGGTAGATAACTCGCGCCTCCACCGTGAGGTGGAGAACCTGAAAGCAGAGCTGAAGGTCCATAGGCGCGAGTTCACCGAGATGAAGGCCGCAGCAGCAAAATCCACCGCGTTGAGTGCGGTGACTCGCGATGCGGACTTCACAGAGGAGTTGAGACGCTCCATAATACTCTCAGTGGGCGAAATTTTGAACGCCCGCTTCAGAGGTATCGAGGAGCGCCTCCTCCCGGAGCAAAACCTTAGGCCTCCCCTGGCTGCAGACAGACGGAGGGAGGCAGCTAAGGCTGTGGCTGCTACCGTCAATGCTCGACCACCGGTCTGTGACTACAGCCAGTCCGGGACGCCAGTCGTCGTGCCGCGGTCCCCACCCATCGCGCCCGCTAGAGCAGACGCTCCGATGGAGGTGTGGTCCACAGTGGTGCGGGGGGGCAAGAAAAATGCTTCCCGCGCCCCTCGTATGTTGCCACTGGCTACGGCAACGGTTCCTGCAGTCACTCCCCGCAAGTCTGCACAGGCTCAGGCACCGGCCACTTGGGCAAAAACCCCGGCTGATCAATCTGCTTCAAAGTCCCGTCGTCGCAAGCGGAAGAAGGCATCGAGGGCTAAGAGTGCGAGCAGACCGAAGGGGAAAACGCCGAAATTGCCGCCGTCTCGGTCCCCAGCTGTGGTTATCACGCTGCAGACTGAGGCCGCGGCAAAGGGGGTAACGTACGCCCAAGCCCTCGAGCGCGCCGCCGAGAAGATTGACCTCGGCGAGCTCGGGCTCGAGGGCGGCCTCAAAATCCGGCGGTCGGCCACAGGAGCTAGGCTCCTGGAGTTACCAAAGGCGGCCCCGGAGTTAGCGGATAGGCTGGCGGAGAGCCTGCGCGTAACGCTGGACGGTGTAGCGGATGTCGTCCGGCCTGTGAAGAGGGTCGTCTTAAAAATAAAAGGCCTGGACGACTCCGCCACCAGGGAGAAGGTCTCTGCAGCAATCTGCCGCAGCACCAAGTGCTCCGGCGATTCTCTCCATATCGGGGATATTCGCTGGGGCAGCGGGCACATGGGCGTCACCTTTGCCCGGTGCCCCGTTGCTGCGGCCAAGATTCTGCTTGAGGCGGGTCGGCTGTTGGTCGGGTGGAGCGCGGCTCGGGTGGAGCTATTGGAGGAGCGGCCCATGCGTTGTTTCGGGTGTCTCGAGCCCGGACACACGCGTGCGGTCTGCCCCTCCGGAGTGGATAGGAGCACGGTCTGCTACCGGTGCGGCCTAGCGGGTCACTCCCGTGCAGGCTGCACCGGGGTCCTAAGGTGCGCTCTCTGCGCAGACCTGGGACTCCAAGCAGGCCACGAGCTCGGTAGCGGAGCGTGCCGAGCTCCACGAAGGAGGGGGAAAGCGGTCGCTTCCCCTTCTAATCCTAGAGGCGGTGGTGGCGGGAAACCGCCTGTGGAAGCCATGTCGCAATGACCAGACGGCGACATGGCTTCCTTCAGGCGAATTTGAACCACTGCGCCAGGGCCCAGGACCTTTTTGTCCAGGCCTTGGCGGAGTGGAACATTGGCATTGCGGTGGCCTGCGAGCCCTACTATGTCCCCCCTAATTCCAGTTGGTCGGGGGACATAAACGGCTCCGTGGCGGTGGTTGTGGGACCTGGTCCCGGTCCCCCTTTCTCCACTCTGGAGACTGGCCCGGGTTTGGTAGTGGCGCGGTGGGGGGAGTACGTCGTCGTAGGCGCGTACTTCTCCCCCAATCGTAGCCTGGCGGAGTTCGAGGTTTTTCTCGACTCCGCCAGTGCTGCGATTCGCAGACAGGCGTCGGGGAAGGTCATCTTCCTCGGCGACCTGAACGCCAAATCCGAGGCCTGGGGGAACCACGCCACGGACGCTAGGGGTAGGGCTGTCCAGGTCTGGTCACTCCTCTCCGGTCTGTCCCTCCTTAACAGAGGGACCGAACCGACCTGCGTGCGGCAGCAAGGGAGTTCCGTGGTGGACGTTTCGTTCGCCACCCCAGCTGTCGCGCGCATGGTCGACGACTGGAGAGTCGAGACGGAGGTGGAGACTCTATCGGACCATTTATACGTCCGATTTGAGATCTCCGCCTCCCGACCGGATCTGGCCGGGCCACCGCGGGCGGGATGTCGGTTTCCTCGCTGGGCAGTCCAGCGGCTGGATCGGGAAATGGCGGTCGAGGCAGCCATCGTCCAGGGCTGGGCCTTTCCCGATCCCCCCAGCGAGGAAACCGACGTCGAGGAGTTGGCTGGCCGCATGCGCGGGGCCCTATCGAGGGTCTGCGATGCGGCCATGCCGAGGGCGGGGTTCCGGCCCCGGCGCAGGGGTGTCTACTGGTGGTCGCCCGAAATAGCCGAACTTCGGGCGGCCTGTTGCAGGGCTCGCAGGTCCTTCCTCCGGTGTCGCCGCAGACGCGGCTCGGACCCGGAGATGGAGGCCCAGCTGCAGGGTCAGTATCGCCAAGCGAAGTCGACCCTGCAGCTCGCGATTCGGAAGGCGAAGGACCTGGCTCGGGAGGAAATCCTGGCCGGTCTCGATAGGGACCCATGGGGGCGACCGTATCGCGTTGCGCGGAATAAAATCCGCGCCGCGACCGCCCCGGTCATGGAGTCCCTTCAGCCGGATTTCCTCGAGCGGCTGGTGGGGGAACTCTTCCCGGATTCCACCGGCCACTCTCCTCCTGTGATGGCTCCCCCCTCTCAAAGGGGGGGAGCTGGTTCTGTCCCAGTCATCACGGAGGCCGAGCTGGAGGTCGCGCTGAGTCGCCTGCGAGCCCGCAACACTGCGCCGGGGCCGGACGGTATTCCGGGGCGGGTTCTGGTCATCGCCCTGGAATACCTGGGAGGCAGGCTTCGGGAACTGTTCAACCTGTGTTTGCGCACTGGACAGTTCCCGAAGGCCTGGAAGGAGGGCAGGTTGTGCCTGTTGCGAAAGGAGGGTCGTTCTGCCGATTCTCCTTCCGCATACAGGCCGATCGTGCTGCTGGACGAGATGGGCAAGCTCTTCGAGAGAGTCCTCTCTGCCCGTCTCGTCCAGCACCTCCAGGAGGTCGGTCCAGGTCTCTCAGACGCCCAGTTCGGCTTCAGGGCGGGTCGTTCAACGATCGACGCCCTGAGGGCTCTGAGGGACCTGACCGAAGAGGCTGTATCCGAGGGGGATGTCGTCCTGGCGGTTTCGCTGGACGTCGCCAACGCCTTCAACAGCCTGCCGTTCGAGACTTTGGTTGAGGCGCTCCGGTTCCATGGAGTGCCTCCCTATCTCCGCAGGCTGTTGAGGGCGTACCTGCAGGATAGAGAGGTCCTGTGGGAGTGCGGCGACCGGCGGGTCTACCGACGTGGTGTGGGCCGAGGGGTTCCACAAGGGTCCGTTTTGGGACCGGTCTTGTGGAACCTGGGCTACGACTGGCTGGTTCGCTGTCCGCTCCTCCCCCGGACGAGGGTGCTGTGTTACGCAGATGATACCCTCGTCACGGCGCGCGGAGGGAGCTTTGCTGAGGCGGCCCGTCTTGCCACGGTCGGCGCTACGTTGGTAGCGGACCGCATAGGGCTGTTGGGACTGGAGGTCTCCGTTTCCAAGACGGAGGCCATCCTGTTCCACGGCCCTCGCCGGGGTCCCCCTCGTCGGGCGTACATCTCCGTCCAGGGTGCGCGGGTGGCGGTGAAGGCCCAGATGAAGTATCTGGGCCTCACCCTGGACGGTAGATGGAACTTCGGGGCCCACTTCTCTCTGCTGGCCCCGAAGTTACTCTCCACTGCAGTCGCCTTGAGTAGGCTTCTACCCAACGCCGGAGGGCCGCAGGCTCCTTGCCGCCGGTTATACGCCGGAGTGGTGAGGAGCATGGCCCTGTACGGTGCTCCCATATGGTCGGGAGCCCTCACCGCGGATTCCAGGGCCCTTTTGCGTCGCACGCAAAGGGTCCTAGCGGTGAGGGTGATCAGGGGGTACCGTACGGTGTCATACACTGCGGCCACACTCCTGGCGAGCGATCCGCCCTGGGAGCTACAGGCGCGGGTCCTCGCCGGAGTGTATTGGCACCGGGTAGAAGCCCGGGTCGGGCGGGTTAGGCTCGAGGCGGATCGGATCAGGGCTCTAGCTCACCGAGCCCTGATCCGACAGTGAAGTAGGGACTTAGAGTCCCCGTCGCACAGTGTGTCGTCTAGAACAAGCTAGCTGGACAAAAACAACTTTAAGATTTCCTAGAAACATTAGTGGGGGTAATTAGGGTATTAGTTGGTAATTACACCAACAACAATTGTTTTGGCATAAGTCATACATAACATCGTTAATGAGGGTAGTATATAAGACAATTGGGTTAAATGCATAATATTATTCGCATTTTTGCTACTGACACGATTGCGTCTCCCAAGGTTATTTTAGTAGTTGTGGTAAATTTTAGTGATGGATTCTATTACTAAGGGTATGTACATTTTTTTTATGTAGTTACAATAAAATTATATTCATACTAAATTAGAATCTGAGCGCCGCAAGTTGCGTTTTCCTTTTAGTCGTCGAAAATTCAAATTCAAAAGACTATTACTAATAACCCCCCAGTATCCCCGGTCTGTATTTTTTTCAGCTGATAGACACATTATTCTAAATTATAATAAAACTTTTTTTTTTTGCTACTTTTTGCTCAAAAGCTGTAATAATTTTTTTTTCAAGTAGCAGTTTTACAGTCTCATAAGTGCATATTTTCGAAGAATGGCTGAAACATACAAAAAGTGACCGAAATAAGGCGCTTTTCATGTTTGTTTTACAAGAACATGACCTCAGTGGCATAACTGAAGTATCTTTGAAGGACATCAAGACTATAATTTCCCGTTTTTCTTCGAAACTTTCGGAGAAATGGGAGAATTCTAGCCGAATACGGGATCGTTTCTTAGCTTGTAATGCTAAGTGGCTAGAAGGTGAAAACTTACAGTTTAATGTGTCTTATGACCTTGCAGAAGCATCAACGTCATCACATTCACTGCCTGGTCCCGGGAGACCGCCAGTGGACCTGGCAAACGCAAGTGCCAAAACCAAACGGCGACGTGTCGATGATTTGGTTCAATTACGAAGCTCTGAGGAGCTTTTGGTTGCTGCTGAAATAGCGTCTCGTCAATCAGGGAAACGCAACGTCGCAAAACTAATTCGAGAAGTTAGTGAGAATCCTGAAAAGTTCAGTGAACGAAAGTCGAGTGACCTCAAGCAGCAAAGGTGCCTTACAAGTGATGAGGCACTTGCGTGTTATATAGACTCTTAAATCTACTAGTCACGCCTACAAACAGACGCGGAAGTGGAGTATGCTGGCTGGACATCAGGTATTTCCATCATTTCATAGTCTTCGTAAGGCCAAGAAAGCTTGTTTGCCACCGGATGAACGTGTGACGGTAGCTGAGACGCGTAAAAAATGTAAATACTGTAAATATTAATACTGAAGATTATTGTATAGAGGATTCTTCTGAGGATGAACTTAGTGATGATGAATAATTCCTAAGTTTGTCCTCATTATAATCCAATGAATATTCTTTTTTTAGTAGTAAGTTATAATTTAGTCATTATTTAATAGGTTTATTTTAGTCATTATTGTGTACTAATTATTTTTTAATTAAAGTTGTAAATATTAATTAGTTTTATTTATTCTTATAATATTAGTTTAATCGTTAGATAATGTATTTAGCTTTAAATACCTATTAGTTTAATTGATATTTCTTACGAATCGTGCAATAAACACCATTATTTTTAATGAATGCATATTATTTTTGGGTTTTGCATCTTTTATGGGTTTCCAAGTATTTTTATTAATAAAATCATTTATATTAGTATCTAGCAGAGGCTTTGCAACCTATATCCATTAAAAAATATTTTTGTCCAGCTAGCTTGTTCTAGACGACACACTGTGCGTCGGCCGGTCTTGCGACGGTGGGGGCTATTTCCCCCCACCTCGATCGTTGGATCGGCCGGCGGCACGGGACTCTAACGTTCCGTCTTGTGCAGGTCCTCACGGGGCATGGGTGCTTCGGTGAGTACCTGCACAAGATCGCACGCAGAGAGGCGGCCCCCTCCTGCCACCACTCCACACCACGCAGCCTGGGACCGTCAGCGTACTGAGCTGACGGCCGTGGTTGGCAGCGACCTCTCGTTGCCGAGCGTTGTTTCCGCGATGCTCGACAGCGAGAGGTCCTGGGTCGCTATGGCCTCCTTCTGCGAGCAAGTCATTGCCGCGAAGGAGGCCGCGGAGCGGGACAGAGAGGCAGCCTCCTCTGAACCGCTTCGCAGGGGTAGGCTGGGTCGAAGGAGGCGGGATTACGCCCGCAGCCTCCTTCCCCAGCTGTAGTGCCTGGACGGGAGAGGGGGGTGACCTCTCCCGACCGTTATAGGCCTACGAGATGAGGGTGTCCCTAAGTTGATCGGGGCCCCTCGCAGGGGGTTCCGCCGGGGCGTCACGGTGAGTGCGAAAGCGATCCCGTGGCGCCCCACTAAGGCGATGAGGTCAACCGTTGGTTTTTTAGTGGGTAGCCTTAAAAATGGCAGCGTCCTCTATGCTGCCGGGTAGTCCCACATACCCCCTCGGTCATCACCTTCCTGGCCGCAGGGATGATGCGTAACGCATTTTTCCAACGATAAAAAAAAAAAAAAAAAAAAAAAAAAAAAGGTGGTTCAAATCTGCGTATCGCTGTTTGTCTTCGCTTAAAAATTTCCCGCGCTCTTTGAGTCGGCGTCTCTCGTGGATATTTTGGGCAGTTTCAGGTGTGATGAAAGAGTTTTCATAGGTGGTTTTGTCAGCTTGTTATCCCTAGCTGTTTCCTCTATGTTCCCATTATCCGATACATCTTATGGAACTTGTTCTAGTCTCTGCTCAAAATCTTGTCTAAAGCCATTGATGTTTATCTTGGTCATATATGGAACCTTGGGTTTCTGCATTCCTTTGAGACGTAACCGAATCGTAGCCACAAGTGTGATCGGAGCCGCAATCAGCTCCCGGGAAAGTTTTAACGTTTGTAATTGAGCTTCTCCATCGTGTTCCTACTAGTATGTAGTCAATTTGATTTCTATACCTGTTGCCAGGTAATATACAAGTATATAGTCTACGGATATGATGTTTGAAGCAGGTGTTAGTTATAGTGAAATTTTCTTCACAACAGAATTGTAACAGACGTTCGCCCCTATCATTACGTTCTCGGATTCCATGCTTACCCACAACACGACGAAGATGATCATCATTTTCGGTGTGTCCAACTATGGTATTGAAGTCTCCTATGATTATAGTAACTTCTCGTTTTGAAAGTTCTCTAAGTGTCTCAGTCAGCTTATCATAAAAACCCTCCACTTCTTCTTCAGTAGTTTGTGATGTGGGGACATAAACTTGCTCGACATTGAGCTTACATGGAATAGTGTTGACCTTGAGTGTTATTATACGATCGCTAACTGGTTTGTATCCGACAACGCACTTATTCAGCGATGGCGGAACTATAAATGCCACTCCTCTTCTGCTATCTTGTTCCGGCCCCGAGAAATATATAGTATTACCAAGGTTAGGCGTTAGGTGACCTTGTCCTTTCCAGTGTGTTTCGCTTAATCTTAGTATATGAATCTCCTTCCTACGCATTTCGTTTTCCGCAATTCCCAGTTTACCAGGTTGGTTAAGGCCGCGCACATTCCACGCTCCAATAACATGGGGACGGCGCATTACATACATATTATATACATTGAGTAAAATTTATCAGTAACTAAATTTCCATACGGCGCCTGACGAGACACGTGCACATAGCCGGTAGCACATTTAACACCACCTCTCACGGAAAGATGGCGCCAGGCGTTAGCTGGATCGACTGACATACCATGAACTGTTTTTAGACCTTGCATAACTCTCTTGGGAAAATAGTAGCAGTGGTATCCCGTTGCCTTCTGCTCCAGACTTTTTGGGTGTTATTTAGACTCCTAGGCCGCTGTCGCCTCTTTGATCAGTTGTCCGACCAGTGGTGTGGCTATACCGCCATTGCTCGGTTGCCAGAGTCTCGTTCGTTATCCAGCAGGGAGCACCACGACGCCTGTTGAACGTCGCCACCGGCTATTCATGACGAACTACCGATGCGTGCAGGTGAGGTTGACTGTTGGGTCGGATAAAGATGTTATTCCCGTTGTCCCCTTGCCCCCCCTAACAATATTAAATATTTTTAATTAAATGGGGGTACATAGATTTTTTTTCAAAGTATATAAAGACACAACAGGGTAAAAGTAACGACAATACTAAAGTAATCTTCGAGCGATGATTTGAGCTAATGTGATCTATTTCGAGGCAGAATTTGGCAGGCACTGTTTGTATTATCTTTAAACCTGTATTTTCATGACTTTCGCTGTTAATATGCCAAATTGTAACTAAAGGCGTTTGCCATCTAAGTTATAGTTTAAGGCTTAGGTTGCACAGTCATAACAAAAGTCATTAATTTCAAATATTTCCAGAATTTTTACCGGGCTCTATAATGTTAGAAATGTAAACATATAGCAATATGATATGATATGATATGATATTCTTTATTGTACAAATACATAAAAAAACATGAACAAAAAGATAAACACAAATAAAAATAAAAAGCAAAAGTACAATAGGCGGCCTTATTGCTAAAGAGCAATCTCTTCCAGGCAACCTTTGGGTACAGGACAAGTAGTGCAATACATATTATATTCGCTTATTTTAGTCTTGTGTATCGTTGCTAGAATATGTCACTAGTCTTATGATCGCAACGTAAAGTAGATATTAGATAACGGCCATTAATTTCCCAGACCTGACACCACAATATACATCTAGGGCTGCATAATATATTTGGTTAAGGATAAAACATACTTCAAAATGAAGTATATTTTATAAGAAATAAAAAGAGTATCTAGCTAGAATAATCTAAATACAGAATTATTCCAAAACAAAATTACAACTAATATCACAAGCAATATTTAATAATCTAACTTATCTTTTAGATATCTAAAAACTGAATTTAAATTAAAACTGAAATTATATTCTTTTCATTGACTAAAATTTTGCAGTTTTCAGTTGCGTCGATGTGTAAGACAAGGTGACGTTATAACCCCGAAACTCTTCACTAGCGCACTATAAAATATTGTCAAGATATTGAAATGGGATCCACTGGACATCAATGTCAATGGTAAATATCTAACGCATCTACGCTTTGATTTGATTTTAGTCCGATGATAAAGTCATGACAGGATGAACTTGGACAAGACCAAGTTCATTGTAATTAGAAGGGTTCTCCGAACTCATTTTTGTCAAAAGTGTATTTCTCAAAGATGCCCAGGAGTATTTTATATTTTTATCTGGCGCAAATGGTACAGTTCAGTGGAGACAACTATGAGGGCAAAATCGCCAGAAGAGTGCAGCCTGGCCGGGCCTCATCTGGGAAGTTTCGTCACATATTTGAGTCATCTTTACCACAATGCCTAAAGACTGAGGTGTTAGATCAGTGTGTCCTATCAGTTATGGCATTCGAAGTCGAGACGAGGAACCTGACGGTTAAGACAGCTCACAAAAAGAAAGAAAAAGAAAAGTCTATGCTTGGGATCTCGCTAAGGGACAAAGATAGATCGAGGACTTCAAGAAGGTAGCTAATGGTACCTGGATCGCAAAAAATGGAGATCGGGTCCTATGACGTAACCTGAGGAGGCTTCCGTCCAGCAACGGACTGCAATCGGATCTGATAATATATACTGATCACTCCCATATTAGTGACTAGGTAATCCATAAGTCGCGGAGAGTTTTCGGTCAATGATACCGAGCTATAATCCTACTTTCTTTTCCTCACGCGGCCGGAATTCCAAACAACATATACCATAATGTTAAACAACAAACTTACGTAAACTTCATTTGAACTCTTAACAATATTTTTAAGTATATATAATTTATTTTAATGAATAATAACAACATATTAATAAAGAAACGACGCAGGAAAAAAATATTGTATCAATGAGAAAAAATGTGAGAACTTTTTATTCTTGGGCTCTGACTGTTACCGAAGCGGTGTTAGAGTATAATATTGAAATACTGAAAAGTATAGTTAATAAAATTACATTATTCCTATTTTACGCACAATAAGCTTGTAACATACAAATGGGCAGATTTTCGTTCATCCTTTGGTTATTTATTTCACCAGAAATTACAACAAAAAGTATTACAAAATTAAAACACTCCCGATACAAAAAGACATAAAAGCGTAACGCCGCTCCGGTCTTTTAAGACCGCAGACCCCCGACCGCGATAATTATTTACTTATTGAAGTCGTTGCGTCAAGGACCGTTGTAAGTACGATGACGATGGTGTCTATTTTACGAAGTTACGATGTGTAATTTCTTTATTTGCCTTGGTAACTTACTTGCATTTTAATTCTTCAAGATTTTAAGACAAGACTTCAATAAAAACATAATAATATTATTTTTATTCTTTTTAGAGGTCTTCTTGTATCGGGGGTTTTAAAAATGATTATTTTTTTCTGCTTTTTAGAGTTATGTCACTAGTTTCATTATTATACTAAATGAATGGACACACAAAATTTTCACTTGCTTAAGTATTTCAATTAATATTTTTCACCAGCACCAATAAAACCTCAATATCTTGGAGACTGTTTTTATTTCGACCAAACATGGCTAAGGACCATTTTGACAAACCAAGCTTTCGATTAAAAAAGCCACAATCGAATTCGTCCACGCGTTTGGATGCTACATTGCCACAGACTGACACACAGATACACAGATCGATAGGTCAAACTTTTGATATCCCTCTTTATAGTCGACGGTTAAAAAGTAATGAGATGAATCTTCTTTCAACTGCCAGCACTAATTAGAGGCAAAGTATTTTCATTTAAACAAAATTTCTTACTCGGCTTAGCATTTTAAAAGCAAATGCAAGTTACGTATATAACTTACATATCGTACATATACTTAAGCAAACTCGTTTCATAGTTTCAAAAGCCAATTTGCACTTTATCTTAAATATCATTAATATTAATTACTTATTTATTTATTTATTTACCCTTTATTGATTAATACAAAAGGCGAACTTAATGCCTATTGGCATTCTCTACCAGTTAACCTCAGCGAATGGTGAAAAATTGCGGTAGGCTACTAAAAATCTATTTACAAGTCCTTAATTTTATATATATGATAAAACAACAAAGCATGAATATAATTTACTAAATATAAACAATAGATATTAAATACATGTTTAAAATAATATAATAAATATAATTATTAACATACACATATACCTATATACATATACACACATAACATATATATAATTATCTATATAAGCATTATATAACACATAATAGAAATTAGAATTATTTATCAAGATGACTCTAAGAAATGTTTTTTAACCAGTCTTTTAAAAGAAGTCTTTGTGGGAGCTTTTCTGATGTTTTCAGGTAGTTCGTTCCAGAGTAGTGAAGCTTGAATGGTGAAAGATTTGTGAAAGAAATCACTTCTACGCGGTGGAATTACCGTTTTAAGGTTAGAAGATGAACGAAGCATTTTGCCGTGAGTTTCATGGAGATACTGAAATTTTTCCTTCAGATAAGAAGGTCAATTTGGATCATTTAAGATTGAATAAAGGAGACAAAGTATTCTAGAGCTACGCCTCTGACGAATAGTGAGCCATTTAAGTTGAGTGCGAAAGTGAGAGACGTGATCGTACTTACGCAGACCGAAGATGTAACGGATGCAGTTATTAAGGAGGCGCTCTAACTTATTGAGTAGGTCGTTACTCAAATCGGGGTAGCAAACATCTGCATAATCAATAATGGGTAAAATAAGACTGTTAACCAACATTATCTTCGTCTTAAGTGGGGAAAATGTTTAGTCCGATATAAGGTCTGTAATGTGGCAGTGACTTTACGGCAAAGTTCTTTAATGTGCAGGTGCCAACTCATTCCATTGTCCATATGCAACCCCAGGTTTCTTACCGAATTCGATAGTGGTATGATATTAGCGTTGTATATAATTGTTGGAAAACTATCTAAATTAGTTTTAACTAACGGTCTTGTACTACCAACAATCATAGCCTTACATTTTTCGGGATTAACGGAAATACCAAATTTTGATGACCATAGACTCAATTGACGTAGGTTTCTGTTAATAGTGCAAATGGCGTTTGGAAGATCATCCATTCTTGTTTGCACATAAAGCTGAAGGTCATCAGCATATAAGTGGTACGAGCAGTCGAAGTTAGGTATTAATGTATTTGTAAATAAAGAGAACAGGATGGGAGAAAGTATTCCGCCTTGCGGCACACCAGCAAGTATGTTGGCCCACACTGAGGAGGAATCCCCGGAGCAAACTGATTGCTGGCGGCCGCAAAGATAAGAATTAAACCACTTAACGACTAAAGGACTGAATTTAAATAGAGATAGTGTAGCAAGAAGGATTTCGTGATTAACTGTATTAAATGCGTTTGAAAAATTGATAAGCACCAACACTGTTAATTTCTTGTTGATGTTGTCCATTCCACCTCGAATATCATCGGAAACTTTGATGAGAGGAATATTGGTGTTGTGACCTGGGCGGAACCCGGACTGGTACCGACTAAGTAGATTAAATTTAAATATATGAGAAGAGAATTGCTTAAATACACAGGTTTCTAAGATTTTTGAAAGGAATGGCAATATGGAGATAGGTCTGTAGTGGTTAGGAAGAGTGGGTTGAGAGATTTTTGGTAATGGATGTACAAAAGCGTTTTTCCAAGTATTTGGATAATCGCCGGAATTTAAAGAGAAATTTATAATATGAGTGATTAAAGGTAACAGGGAATCTAATAGATTTAGTATCATAGACCTACTTATATGGTCACAACCAACAGCATTAGACTTAATAGAATAAATAGATTTTTTAATTTCATCCTCATGTACAGGTATGAAATCAAAAGATGGTATATCAGGACTCGGTATTGTAGAAATATGAGTTAGCGTTTGGGTACGGATTGTGGGGCTTAACTGAGAGACAGAGACAAAGTGACTATTTAGCTGATCCAATGATAGAGGAGAAGTATGACCTAAGGTGGATGGTGTGCATACGCCAATAGAGTAAAGAAACTTCCATATTTCAGGAGAAGAAGAGATACTAATACCATTATGAATATAGGAGCGCTTAGCTATTCGTATCACCTGATTACACCGATTCCTCGCAATCTTATAAGCTGACCAGCTGTGTTCATTCCGAGTTTTTTTAAAAACTCTAAACAAACGATCTCGTCTAGTCATAGCAGCGCGAGTTGACTCGGTCATCCATGGCGCTGGAGGTCGCTTTAATTTTACAGCATGTATTGGTGCGTGAGCGTCATACAGTGTGAGAACAGTAAAGTTGAGAAAAGATACTTTGTCGTCGATAGTAGATGCTGCATTCACCAGAGATAAATCAAGTTTCTCAGCATCACTCCTCAAATGATCTAAGTTTAAACGTGCAAAATTTCGAATTTTTAAAACAGTTGATTTAGGTTTAGGTGGTCTCAATTTATACGATAAATAAATAAGATCATGTCGTGAAAATCCAGGAGCAGATAGCTGTCCAGCCTGCTTAGCCAAGTCAGGGGCTCCAGTGATTATAAGATCTAATAATGAGTCTTCACAGTCAACATTGTGATGAGGTGCATTTAAAGGAAGAATTGAAAGATTGGCTGACTCAATAATCTCACGGAGTCTAAAAGAACGAGAGGAAGATTTTAAGAGATCAGTATTGAAGTCACCCATTATTACAAAATGTTTTTAACTAGACGAGAAGTAATCCAAAGCTGCTTCTAAATCAGTATGATAATCGGTGGCTGGAGGACAGTATGCTACTCCCAGAAGAGCTTTAACACCGTTTAATGCCAGCTCAAGAAACAAGTACTACAAGTGGCAGAATAACAAGAAGGAGAAGCTAAGATTATTTTATAACTAATTGATGCTTTCAAATATATGGCTACGCCACCCCCCCGTTTGTCTGTCCTATCATTTCTTATGAGCACAAAACCAGGTAATGGGTAAAATGCGGAGTGCAATGATGGTTTAAGCCAAGTTTCGGAGATAAGTAACGCATGAAAAGAAATACTCTGTGCGAAAGTAGCCTCTAGTTCCGAATAGTGACTCGGAATACTTTGCGAGTTTAAATGGCAGATATTTAAAAAGTTATAATGATCAAAAAATACACTATCCAACTGCCCACTTAATGAAGTTAAGCTATCATTCTTCCCAGAGTCACAACTATTAAAGGAGTTACTGGAGTCATGCAGCGAATAAAATGTTTCATCGTTTGATTGTAAAGAATCGCCATCAGACATTATGTGTACAAATAAATATTAAGTGAATAAAAATAAATAATGATAATAAATAATAATAATAAATAACAAGTATCAAAAGTAAATTACACTTGTACTAATCTAATAAGATACCAAAGTACAATAATTTATCACCTTCCCATCAGCCAACTGTTTACATAGTCATTTTGTGATAAACAGTACATTACAACAACATTAATCAAATTAAGCAAAATAAAAAATGAGAAACAATGTAGATAGATTAAATTATAAAATTAAAAAGAAAAACGTACAACTTAACACACGCAGGTCTGTACTTTTCATAGAATTATTATACATAACTCTATGGTAAGAGGTAGGATAGTGGTTAGTGATCGATAAAGACAAATGTCATATTGACAAATAAAGTTGCTGTCACTTGTCACTAGTTGGTTTACAGAACTGACACTTTACATAAAAATATTAATCAATGCTAATTTAAAATACGTTATTGCGATAATATAATAAGCAGCACAAATGTAGGAAAAGTAAAATAAACTTTCGTAAACTTGATATGGTTATATATAACATTAAAAGTGTAAGAGCGGTATAGTTGTACAGTACAGACCAAGAAGTTTTACATACATTAAAGGAGTTATTTCTTCGATACCATACGCCGTGACCTCTTCAAATCATCACCTTGAACAACAGTGATCGGAGGCTTGCGACGAGTATCTTGATTTTGAACAGCCTGATTCTATGCACCACTTGAGGAAGCAGGAGGCTCTGAAGTCTGAACACTTTCCGGGTACTTAAAGGTCAACCGATCAAGATCCTGCTCACAGACGACTTTTTCATGGCACCCACCGGGTGACTTGATACGTATCACCCCATCGAGAGTCCAGACATTCTTCATACCAAAATGCTGCCTGGCTTTCTTGTGAATAGCCTGTCGTACCTTAGTGAGAAACTCAGTGACTACAAATCCGGAACCTTTCAGTTTAGCTTTGGATCTCCATACTTCAGCTTTAGTATCATGATTCCGGAAGTGAACAAGTACAGGTCTGCACAGCTCACTATTTTGGACACCAAGTCTATGACAACGTTTGATGGAGTCATTCGTGACATGTAACAGTCCCAGCTTCTCATGGATGAGATTTAGGACCCCAAATTGACTTGATTTGGTTTGAGCATCTGAATTTATATCCTCAGAGATACCGTTAAATAGCAGTACCTTTTGCCGCTGTCTCATGTCCAAGGCATCCAAAACTTTAGCGCAGTCACGAGATTGCTGATGTAATAAATTAAGCATATTATGCACAATCTCTCTAAAAGCTTTAAACTCATCAGCTAATTGCAGTAAAGTTGGATTGAAAGGAATTGATGCGGCTTCAAGGCGTTTATCAAAATCAGCCATTCTTTGTGTCCAACATGCTTCAAGTTCATTAATATTAGCCATAGTGAAGTGAATGTTGATAAAAATTAAAATAAAAACAGTGGTTTCAATGTTTCAAAAATGCTGTTTTAGGTTAAGCTGATGGGGTAGGGCAGGTAAAGTTATTGTTATTATTACATTAAAATTATAAGCAGAATTGTTGATATATAAGGAATATAAGGAAACTAAGCACTTTTCCTGTAAAATAACTTTTTAATATATTTAAATCAATAAAGCATCTAAAAACTGTTGTTAACTGTTTAAGCATATACCCCCGAAAACTTATCATTATCATTTGAGGTAAACTTTTTGATTTTAATTAAATTAATCCTTTTGACTATTATGGCTATTCTAAATATTAAGTCTCCTTCTTCTTAGTCGTCACACTCTTGCCAGAGTGGTTGTGGTCGTCACTTCTGGGTTGGTGACATGCTTCACAATCAATCGCCACTCCTCTCGCATCGTTGCCTTTCTTGTACACTCGAGGAGTGAACCATCAAGTGCAGCCTTCACCTGGTCAATCCAGCGCATAGGCGGCCTGCCACGTTGTCTTATACCTTCAACTCTTTCCTGTACTACAAGGCGTTCTACTGACGTATCCGAAATAGATAAGAATACGACCTTGGACGATGGAAGATAGACGCTGTCGGACGCCGAGCTCCTTGAGGATGGAAATGTTGGTTCTGAATTCCGTCCACGATATGCCAAGCATTCTCCTCCAGCACCACATTTCTAGAGCGTCTATCTTTGTTTTCTCACTTTCTCTTAAAGTCCACGTCTCCGCACCATAAATAAATATGGGAAACACTAGCGCCCTGACAAGTCGCATTTTCGTGGCTTTCGTGATGCTTCTATTTCTCCATACTTTCTTAAGTTTATCCATAGCAGACTTTGTGATAGCCATATGACGTTTGACTTCATCCGCGCACCCACCGTGGTTTGTAATCAGCGCACCAAGGTAGATGTATGATTGCACGATATCGCAGTTTGCAATCTTGGCAACATTTGGCGAGTTATTGTTAGCTCGATCAATAATCATCACCTTTGTCTTGCTCACATGCTCTAGCCTGCTTAGCAGGTTTTCTATGCTTGTTGCAAAGAGGGTAGTGTCATCCGCATATCGCAAGTTAGAAATTTTGTGGCCTCCGGTGGCGATTCCATCTGACCAGTTTTCAAGCACTATTCTCATAATGAGCTCTGTGTAGATGTTGAACAGAAGCGGTGATATAATGCAGCCTTGACGGACTCCTCCAGTGGGGTGAAAATTGTCAGAGAGTACGTCATCTGTTCTGACTGAAGCTGCTCCCTCCTCATAGAGTCTTCTGAGAAGGTGCACAAGATGTTTAGGCTTTCCCAAAGTTAGAAGAGTTTTCCAAAGTAATGGCCATTTCACCGAGTCAAACGCTTTAGAGAAGTCAACAAAGCAGATATAAGTTGACTTGTTGAACTCCCTAGCTTTCTCAATGATCTGACGCACGCTGAGAATCTGCTCGCGAGTGCCCTTTCCTTTTAGAAACCCAGCTTGTTCGGGGGCAATTTGACTGGACAGGTACGATTTCAATCTCTCGTTCAAGATATGCAGAAGTATTTTGCTTGCTTGTGTAATAAGGGCAATAAGACGATAGTTGCTGCATACTTTTGTAGAGCCTTTTTTATGTAAAGGAACAAAGACAGTATGACACCACTCTTGAGGCCAAGTACCTGTCTCCCAAACTTTGTTACACAAAATGTGAAAGACTTCAACGCCATATTCACCAGCTGCTTTTATGGTTTTTATCGGTACGGCATCTCTTCCTGTGGCTTTTCCGCTTCTGAGGTGATTGATAGCGGCTCGAACTTCATCTTTCAAGATATCAGGCTCCTTTTCGTCTTTTTCAGGCTCTGTTGAGAGATAACTGTGCGCGTATGGATCGTTAAGCAGTGACTGACAGTACTCTTTCCAGGTCTCGGATATTGCGCTTATTTCAGTCAATGTATCGCCCCGTGAGTTCACGGGGCGATACATTGATTGAAATAAGAGAATAGATAGTTATCTATAGCCCATGTTTTAGAAGAGAGAGTTTTGGTAATAGATCTTATTTTCTTATGTAGATCCCCCGTTTCGTGTATGTCTGCGTGAACCTCGACTTCACCACATATGTTCTGTAGACAAGCATTGCGATCTCGTCTACATGCTTCTTGCACCCGACCAGACATTCTATTCAAGCTCTTTATGTCAGCACCAAGGGCTTTCATAGTTCTTCTCTCCTCGACAAGGGCAAGGGGACCGTTGCTCATCCAATGTTGGCGCTTGCGAACCACTGTGGTTGGCTTAGATGCAGTAACAGCTGTTACAAAGAGATGTTTTGCCTGACCCCACAGCTGATCTGGTGATGCCGATTGGGTATTTAAGTTAATCCACTGAGACCAATCCTTTTCGATTGCAGTCAGAAATTCAGACTTATCCACTGGTAACAGTTTCCTCCTCTTTTCAACGTTTCTAGCTACTCTCAGTTTGAGTTGAACTTTAGCTACTAAAAGTTGGTGGTTCTGATCCGCAATCGGCATCGGGCAAAGTGTGAACATTCCTTATGGAAGTTTTCCATCTTGATCCAATTAAAATGTAGTCTATCTGGTTACGATAGATGCCATCAGGTGATACCCATGTGTAAAGTCTTCTCGGATGGTTTTGGAAGAAACTGTTCGCTATCACGAAGTTGTTCTCAGCAGCAAATTGTATAAGGCGTTCACCTCTCTCATTACGCTGGCCAAGTCCAAATTTTCCTGCCCACGGGCTTAGCTGATTAGCATGCTTTCCTATCTTCGCATTCAGATCACCCATTAAAATAAGCAGTTCTCTTTTTGGGATTTTAGCCATAGTTGATTCCAGTTCTCTATAAAACTGTTCCATGTCCGCGTCATCTGCTGCGCTTGTTGGTGCGTACAGCTGTATGATGTTTAGGTTGACCGGCTTCGCCTTCAGTTTTAAACTCAGCACTCGATCACTAACAGCTTCATATCCCATCACACAGTTGTTAACTTTCTTTGGTAAAACTAAGGCAACTCCGTTTCGGCTGTTTTCGTCATTTCCAGAGAAGTAGATAACACGTGTCTCGGATTGAAAATGTTCATTACCCTTCCAATGAGTCTCACTAAGACCACAGATGTCCAGTTTGCATCGCGCTATTTCAGAATGTCAAGTTCAATGTCAAGTTTTCCTGGTTGAAGCAGACCGCGCACATTCCAAGTGCCTATCATTTGGGTCTGACGCATCTTCATTGTGAAAGAAATTCCAGTAGCCCGATGTCCATGTGGTGCCTGGTCTCCTACACTATCAAGACCGGTAGCCAATTTCACACCGTCTGCCCCGGACGCAGATCGGCTACTTTTTTACATATAATATAAATCCAAATTCGTTATCACCCTTAGAAATGGTAATGGTTTAAAATTATAAATGGTAAGTCAGGAAAGGGATAGGGGAGAGTTGGATGTTTCAGCTTCCGGATACCTCACCCAGTTCCTGAAACGTAACTATAGTAGGAATTTTACGCCGATCTTCTTGAAAAGATTGATACTACCCCATTCGAACCAGCCAGCAAATGATTACAGTTAGGTTCTATTAAATTGCAGGAATCTCAACCAAAACATAATGTTACAATTTTAATCTTATTATTATCTGAACAATAAAGGGATTCCCGAAAAAAATAAGATATAAGTATGCTGAGCATCTAGTTCTTCTGCTCCTATAATGACGTTGTATTGTATAGTTTTGAAGTTGTATTGAATAAACTTATCATACAAATATTGTTTCCTGTCTATTGGATAACAAACAATAATTCAAAACGCTACATCAAATGAACATATAAGAATAAGATATATTTATCCAAAAAATATTTAAAATCGTTAATAATATTTTAATATGTATATTTTTGGTTTTCCGATATACCCTACACAGTCTTATTTTACGCGATACACCCTACACAGGTATTAAAAGCGTGTTTGCCATTAATTGTCATGTCCCTACCCTTTGCGGGTTAGTGGTTACGACCCGACTGTATGATATTACATTGATGCTATTATTTATCACATTAGAATATATTTGAACCTTTTGCTTATAAACGAATAGTTGCGGTCAGTCGTAGCTGACTAATTTGTAGCATTCATTTGGAACGAGTAATTCATAATTTAATTATTTTTATGACTTTGCTCTGTAAACGGGCTATTTTTTTTTGGAACGATGTTACTTACGTCAGGGTCGGGGGAGATATACGAGTAGATGTTGGTGCACGCCCGAATTGAAAAATATGTGATAGTAAAACCATAAGAAAAATTTATAACGGAAGTGCTATCTCCTCTTTCTCTAACCGTCTTGTATATTTCGATTTTTTTTTAATATATATTAAATCTATACATATAATAAAAACGTCACTGAGCCATTCCTGTACATGGAATAAAAAAAAAAACATTATAGGGGGGCTTTATAAGAGAAAGAGAACCCAAAATAATGGTTTTTCAGTTTGTCTGTTTGTATGTACGTCTGTATGTTTGTGCACACTAATCTCAGAAACGGCTTAACCAATTTGAATGTGGTTTTTAGGAATTTATTACCACAGTTTTCACTTAACATTTAGTGTTCATTTCACCTAAATCGGTTAAGAAATAAAAAAGTTATGACTATTTATGTCAATGACGTAATAGGTACCATGAAAATCTTATTCTATACATGTAAGAAATCTGTAGAGGAGTAGTCTTTTTACATTATAAAAATATAAAAAAATATACCAGGATGTAAAGTAATAACTAACAGAATCCATTTTCAGCATTTTTGTTGTGCATTGTTATGCACACAACACGAAAAAAAATATTTTCAAAATTTTATAAGCAAGAGAACTCAAAACAATGTTTTTTTTTCATTTTGTTCGTCTAAATGTCTGTATGTTCGTGCACGCTAAACTCAGAAACGGATTAGTCGATTTGGATGCAGTTTTCGGGAATATATACAGTTACATATTATAAAACAAAGTCGCTTAAATACGCAGTTACATATTATAAAACAAAGTCGCTTTTCGCGTCTGTCCCTATGTCTGTATGTATGTATCTTTAAAAAAAACTACGCAAGGGATTTTGATGCAGTTTTTTTTTAATAGATGCAAGAGGAAGGTTTATATGTATTATAACATGCTTAGTATATCAGAGAACCACTGATAATTTCAAGACTAATGTGAAGTCGTAAACAAACACTTTTGTTTGCGCTTACATTGCAAACGCTGGTTGAACTCCGCGATTTTAAGAAATACAGCTTTAATCCTTATCTAATTAATTAACTTCAATACATTTTACATTTAATATGGAACAATATAGCCCTTTATATATCGATATTACCGATTTAAGATATAGGGACATCGCGTTTGCGGCGTAACGGTCCGCCGGCGCACTATGGTATGGAAGCGTGCAAACCGTCTCAAAAATGGCTTTTCTGAATGTTTAGTATTGAAAATTTTGTTAATGCATATAGCTAGCTGAATGTTTATCATTTAAAATATATATACTTTTTTAATAAAACTAGACCTGCAAGTTGATGGTGAAAATAACGTCGATTGTGTAGCTCAGAATACCTCAAGTTTACATGGTAATATTTTGATTATGTTTAAAAAAAATCTGTAAGTGTGACATATGGTTAGAATGGTTATTAAGTATTTAAATGGACGTTTAAGTAAAAACAAGAAAGGTATAAAAATAATTACAGTACCTAATATTGTATCCTTATTAAAATCTTTAAATATACTTTTGACAGTGAGCGATGTCTGCCGATGTAGTTATTTTGATTGGATCACTTAAAATGAGTCATATAGAAGCCAATACAAAAAAGGGAAGTGGGAATTGTTTTACTACGACTTTAAGGCGTGCGAAGCCGCAGGCAAAAGCTAGTATGAAATATTGTAAGTCTCAGCTACGTGGTTCCTAAGTATTTTAGTATTTTACTTCTTTCAGTTTTGTTTCTCTTATTTTTCACCATACAATTATGTTCTCTGTTTCTTTTTATCGTCTGATAAGATCCGTTTTTCGTTTTAGCGCAAAAATTTGAAAAATATAAATTGTAATAAAAAATATTTCCAAGACCCATTCTTCAATTTTTTTTAAGCCCTAACCATATGGGTGACGTGGTTCCCTGATATCCTCGTTCCACCATCCAAATCTCAATCCAAAAAACCTATTACTCTCTTCTTCCAAATTGACCCCCCCGCTCCCCTTCCCAAGGGTCAAACCACGAGACCACCCTCCTCCCCCCGCCACCTCAAGAATCAACCCACGAAACCTTATATAATTCTGACAAGTATTTGGAGGCAAAATAAATTGCAACATTGTACGTTGACGCCAAGAAGCTCTTCTTTTACATTTTTACGTTGTTATGTTGTATATATATATATATATATATATTTATAATATATAATAAATGTAATTACAAATATTTCGAGGACAGTTTAATCAACAACAAAACACATTGAAGCTTAATAAAAGTAATTATAAATCAATATGACACTGGAATGGGATGAATTAGACTGAACAGATTTACTTCACTTGGAATAGATTTTTTTGCTCCTGGAATTGAGGTTTTTTTTGTTATAAAAAAACTTTTGAGATTACGAGAATTCGGTTTTCCATAAGTTGGACCAATTCAATTAGATTATTCACTTGACACAAATTAAATAGACCTTCAATATTATTATTTTTTTACTTTATTCATAATTAACTTTATGTATATATATATATATATATATATATACCCCTCTTAAGACCATACTTTAGTACGTAGTACAAATTTATAAATATATTATTAATTTTTATTTTATTTATTTTTATTATTAATATGGCAATCACATTTAAAAATATATTTTTATAATAGTATTATAATAGTCAAGTAAGATATAGTCAATAAGATAATGTTAGTGTCAGTGAGTTTTGCAGTTAATGTGTCAGTTTAAATATATAAATACACTTATTTGAGCGTAAAAGTTTTATCAATGTATATAATTAATATCAATCGTATTATCTTGGGAATTTATATCCCGTAAGCAAGTTTTATTTAAACCTGAAGCTATATTTAGATAAATTTAGATGATTGTCGTTGTTTAATAGAAAGGTTAATTATAATAACCATTACAGAGTCGCTCATATTACCTCGATGTATTATCAAATCAGTTAAATATGTATATATTATATGTAATATTACTTAGAATATGGTGCTAATCTAAAGGGGAAAATATCTTACGACTTCAGTGTTGAATTATGAAACTATATACAGCATTTGCTCTGTAATTTAAAACGAGCTATAAATCTATCTTAAAAACGATTTAGAGAATTTATAATCCACTAATCGAAAGTATAAATATAAGAGCAAAAAATATATATTAATTAGATTTACTAACACAGGGAGTACCTATTTGAAATTGTTTCATCCTAATTATCTTTAAATCTTCTAGTTTACTAAACCATATTTGTGACGTGCAATTATTTTACTGACATCTGTACAACCTTTTTTTGTTTTTGTTTAGAGACAACCCTGAATAAAGAAAAATAAACATGTTATTTCTTTCACAAAATAAGGAGGACGAGGAACACGATTTTGATAAAGAAAACATAAAATTAATGAAATGTATGTAAAACGATATTAAAGGGTAGTATTGAATAACGTTCTTATTTAACAAATGATTCAAGTTTTAACAAAATCAAAGATTTATAAATGTTAGAGATAAGAAAGTATTTATTTTTATTGAAGCTTAGAAAAATATCAAAGTTAGGCCTTAGTAAAAAATATTATGATTATTTCGTGATATAGAAAATTTAAAAATATATACTAAAATGCATAGAGGTATTAGCACAAACCCTCATAAACATTAAAATTAAACATTACGGTTGTAATAATATTTTCTCATTCTTGTTATATAATTTTATAAAAAATAGGATGAATATTCAATATTCTTTCTAGTAGTTTTCAGCTTGTAATTTTGAAAGACTAGGATTTACTAATTCAGGGGACATGTTATACGAAGGCGACCATTTGCTGGTCAATAGGTCGGTCAGTAATAGATTATATTTTATTAGACCTAACGTTGTTTGTAAGAAATTAAGTGAGTCTTTTGAACACTTAAGAAATCTTGTGACAAAATTAAGTCACGTATTATAATTTACATAGAAAATATCAATTAGACCAAAATATTAAATAACTAATGACGTTAAAATTAAACAAGGGGAGACTTTACTAGTGGGCTTAAGTATTTTTATTTAAACTATAAATGCGATATGCTCTGTAATTAAGATTATAAGGAAACAATAATAAGAATGTATGATCGCGTAATGTATTAAGTTGGGTGGCTTCTTTTTATAAAAATAAATGTGTCAATAAATATTGTAAATTACTATTATTAAGCATAATTAGGGCAATATTATCAAATAAATATTCAAAGCAATATTTTGTAATTTAAATTTGTTTCATTACAATCTTATAAGGAATGATTAAAGGCAGATGTAAGTAAATAATAAATAATAATTCTCAGTGGGACCTGGGCCAGCAAAACATTTTCATATAAAACGTAAATATGAAGGTACGTCTTATTACGAAGTTAATTAATTTTGTGTCACTTATTATGATATTTGTAAGGATTTATGTAATTTATATAAAAATATTTCTTTTGTGGTATCTTAAAAAAAATATGTTTTTTATAAAAATAAAGTAAAATCTCGACAGCGATATACAGTGTATAATAAAAAGGAGAAAAAAAATCGCATATGTATATTTGAACTTAAAAAAGTACTTACTTATAAAAGTCTCTTTGGCTGTACTATTTATATCTGGATTGTTTTAGTGATATTAAAATGGTCATACATTTTAAAGTGATATTACAGAAAAAGAAAAAAAATTTAAAAGTTGACCAAGATTGGCATGTCTGTAGTTACGACGTCCCTAAAGAACTGGAGATTGGCCACAAAATAGTTGTGACCCATTTGAAAAAAGCTAGGTACACAAAAAAGCTTGATATTTGGGTGCCACACGAGCCAACTGAAATGAACCTAATGAACCATGTACTTATTTGCGATTTATTACTGAGACGTAATGAAACCAACCTGTTTTTTAAGAGATTGTTGACTGATGAGACTGGTGATGAAAAGTGGATCATATACGATAAGAACGTGCAAAAACGGTCGTGGTCAAAGGTAGGTCAGGCTTCACAGACTCTGGCAAAACCTGGGTTGATTCGCAATAAGCTGATGCTGTGTTTATGGTGGGACTCGAAGAGCATTGTTCATTTTACCCCCAGGCAGAATCATCCATTCGGATTTTTACTGCCAAGATCAAAGAATTTGAAAGAAAGAACCCGGAATTTATCAAAAGAAAGACTGTAGTCTTTTATCACGATAACGCTAGTCTATACATTTCTTTAGAAAATCAGCAACAATTACGAAAGTTTGGTTGATAGGTATTGATGCGACTGCCATATAGTCCTGACCCCACACCTTCCGATTTTTACCAGCTTATTGTTTGATTATTATTAATTGGCATTGGATTTGGCAAAATTTTAAAGCATTTATAAACGTGAAATGTCAAAGATGACCAATTACCGTTACATGAGCAGTACCAACAGTATCATTTACCATGTCACTTATGGTATTGAACATGTTAACGATATATTCTCTATTGGAAAGATAGTATTTCCACCATTCTATCAAAGGTTCACGTATACCAATAGTTCTAAATCATCATCACTTATGATTAAACATTATCTGACATATTTTAAAGTGTCAAAAACTATACAGTGACAGTTAACTATATATTGTAAGAGGCATTGAAATACTTTTATTAGACCGAAATCAAATTGTGTCATTTTTAATATATTAATATTATTATAGAAATTATACACTTGACTCTCTACCAGGAGCTTTTATTGGATTTACTAATCTAATCTATAAGTATAATAATATATAAGTGCGAATGTTTGGATGTTTGGATGAATTGATGTTTGTTACTCAATCCCGAAAAACATCAAAACTACTAAATTGATTTTGATGAAACCTGCCAATGTTACAGCTTAGGTGCAAGAATAACACTTAGGCTATAGAAATACTAACTTTTGCACTTGGTTTTGTCTGTGACATAACATAGATTATAGTCCGGTTACGTAATTGCAACGGAAACTCCTGTATAAAATCATGTGATTCACTAAATTTTATGTAGTATTTGTGAAAATCCTTCTTATTCCTTTCCTTCTTATTTCTTATTACACGACTGATTTAGGAGGAGCGTTGTGTTTATGTACTTAGAAATATAGCCATTTAGGCTATTTGTATTTTCCCAGCTACAGACTAAACGGTTTAAAGGATTTTGACTGGGTTCATTAAGAAAAGACAAATGGCAGGTTTCGAACGCCACATGGTAAAGAATAAAAAATATGTTTACAACCAAGCCATCCAGGAGCCTATGAAAATAAAGATTTCATAAACCATAATTTATATTTTATCAACTTTTATTCACACTTGCTTAAAACAGATACATTAATAAGAATTCAGCAATATTATTAGGTGGATATTTATTTACGTGAGGTCTAAAAAAATATGTTTGGGAATGGCACTCATATTTTTTTTTTAAATACAGGTACAGAATATATGGGGTTATTTGTAATTTATTGCCCACCTCTTGGAAGCAGCCTCTCTATATCAATCCCAACAATATTTGTTCAACGACTTTTTAAAATAATTAGTTTTTTAAAATTTAGCTTTTTCCACCCAAAATTAATATTGAGCGTGGGTATGCCATTCGGGCGTTGACAATTTAGGTACTTTTTTCAAAATATTATAAATATTCATTTGATTAAAGATATGATATTTACTATTCACTTAAATATTTCTCACAAAGAACGTTAGCCGTCTATGATTATTGTATAATGTACTTACCAGCAATCAGGAAAATCTTTTTAAAGTACTGTGAAGATACAAATATTGTACTGGTTAACTGATTGTATAATAATCGATTATATATAGAAAATATATTATACAATTGTATTACTTTTATTCAACTAAGAAATAATGGGCACTTCTCAGGAGCACCTTGTTTTGAAATAGAATTTATTTCTTTTTAATAAATCACAACTCAAGTTACCTCTCAAAGAAAATACTTGTCAACCGCATTCACCGAAAGTGAAAAAACAATATTAATTCTTGGATACCCAAAAGCACTTCAGGATAAAAAGGACTTTATTTGCTTCAACGTCAAAGTATCAAAGTTTGTTAATATTGCCATGAAGCAAATTATAGAATTAATTTAGATGCCCGTTTGTCCAAATAGCTACGTAAAAATGGAATAAAGATTCAGTTATTATAAAAACCATTTAAATTAAAAAATTAGGAGCTTTTCACACTCTTTCGACAATGCAATTTCAAAAATATTCAATATCAGTTAAATCAACAATTATCAGTAGGTAAGGTTTCTTTTCTTAATTAATAAAAGGTAAAAAGGCTTTAGTTTTGAGTTTACCCACGATCTTTTGCAACGCTAACAGAATCACAAAATGTACAAATGTCATATGATAGCATTCATCTTCATCATAATTATTTATTTTTTGTGTTTTCCCAACTTAACAATTTTTTAATAAGCCGTCCCGGTGATCGAGAGATTAGCGCAGACGCCTAACGTATAGTGGCGCAAAGGGGCTCGAGTTCTATTCCGGCGCGTCGCGACGATGGTGGTGAGAGTGGGGGAAACATGTGTAATGAGGCGTTTCCGAATCTTAGACATGTTCCGTTATTACTGAACCTTTATGTCCAATATATGCATATTATTAACACTGCGTATATGTTCATCTATTCATATATTGACGTTTCGACGAGTTTCCCTGACGTAACACTTACCACAAGCACTAGGAAGCCTGTATACATCCGGGACGTCTAGTTTCATTTATCTTTAGGTGACCACAACATTGAGTGTCAATTACAATGTGCAGGAAAGATTGTCTTAACATTATATTTACGACGTAATAAACCCTATTCTATCAGTGACTCCTTTGACATATGGCAAGTAAAAGATTGAGCGTCCTGCCTCTACTGCAGGATTGTATTATTAATACTTTACTTTACTGTTATTATTAATACTTTACTACGTCATTTTTACTATGTAAAAAAGAGGTATATTACAAACAAAGCACAAAACATTTTTTTTACTAATTACCACAAAAATACCCCCAAACCTCAGAACCTATAATAGCAAGAATAAAGTGATATGGTATGACTCTATATTTTTAAATACCTTTGTTTTCTAAACATATTTTATATTTTTTTGTAATTTCGATGAAAATAATTGTTAAATTTTAATTTTAACGGTGGTGTTTAGAGGAAAACATTTAACATATCTACGATTTATTTAATAATGATATAAATAATTAAAAATGTATTAAATATCTCGTCAGACCATAAAATCTAATTGTATATTATATTTATCGATTCAATATTCAATAATTCTGCCATACGAAGTTAGATTATAAGTTATAGGACGCCATGTTTAATTAAATTGTCTGAATAGAACAAAGGAACACATTTGAATGATAATTTTGAAATATTATTATATCATAACACATAACAGTATTCATAAACACGAACATTGAAGTAGATATTCTGTTAAGGTCTCGAATTTATTTCTCATATTTGATGTTAATTTATATAATAAGATGTTAAATAACTAATTAAAATCCAATAAATGTAGTATAAATATGCACTTATATCTTACTTATTTTTCGTACGTGTTACAATTTGAAGGTTAATTTTGAGACTTCATAAATCAATTTTAATGCAGTGAGAACATTTAAGTATTTTTTATTTGCTAGAGATAACATGAAAAAAATATGTATTTTTATTAAACTTTGTCTTTCTTTCTTTCTTAGTTAGTACGTGCGTTCTTTTTTGTTAGTCATTTTATAATTTTTATTAAATAAAGTCCCACACATTTTGATTAACCAGAAACTGTTAAATGGTAGGAGGTAGGTATATTAAGATTTATTAATTAATATATTTTAATTTTAAAGCTAAGACAAGGAAGATCTAAGATATCCTGTGGAACTTTATGCGTACTCAAGCTCATAAAGGATTTTGAGGACGAAATTTAGGAGTTACGAATTTATTTTACTTCTTGTATTATATCTGTCCAGATATACGATAAATACAAGAAGTCACGGAGTCACGAAATACAAGACGAATCACGGATTGATTTTGAAGTAAGTATTTAAATTTTGGAGTATAAACGGACAAGGATTCGAACCCTAATGAAACTAATCAATTGGCAAAGCTACGGGATGGTTTCATAGAGACCGCAGGTTCGAATCCCTGCTCGTATTTGATTCCCCTAGAATCAAAGTCGCCCTTCTCCACCATACCCAACTATTCAGGAACTGCGAAAAACTGTCATTCATTCATCTTATGCTTTACTTCATTCTTTTTTGCACTAAGCCATAGATTACCTCAATAGGCCTACTTCCTGTGAACGAAATTGAGATCCGCTTATTATTTTACGAGATATTGCAAAAAAAGAAGTGCACGTTGGCTACTTTGATCCGAAAACTGTAATTTTGGTTGTTTTGAAACAAGCTGCATTGAATAGGTATAGGTTTTTTTTATTTTTATCTTTATTTTTATTTTATATAAGAAATGTTTGCGTGCTTTGCAATGTTTGTTGTATAATAAAGTAAAAACAAGTAAGTGAATGTAGAATGCGCCTAAAATATCTTATTATATAAAAGACGCATAAATCTGAATAATTTTTCGCCATCTTGATGCAGACAATGCATTCCAATGACCACGTGACCAGGTAAGAAGCTCTGCCATTGGTCAATTTTCACATTGGCGATTTTGATACTAAATTTTTAAATACATTGGCGGCTTTGAAACGGAAGGCACTTTTTAAGCTGAATGTTACCCGACAGGATGGCTTGTTTGATCCATAATGATTGTGTATTATAATGAATATGCGGAATTTTATAAGGAATCCTACGATGTGCGTAACTCAAAACACGAAAAAGTGGCGTTTTGGCGACTTTGATTCTAGGGGTCTCATTTGATTATTTTTTATTTTTTATTCAACATTTACTAAATGTAATTGCCTTGTAATATTTTAAATATAAAAACATGTATCCTTCCATTTTTACTTAAGCTAAAAGCTATTCAAAGGCATTCCAATTATGCCAAGAAAGTTGTAAACATTGCAACAGTTGTTTGTTTTAGAAGTTATTGACATAGAGGAGGAAGTACTTGTTTGACCCAAGAACGACACGTGTTCTGGTGAAGCTTGTATTGATTATTTATATAACATTAGAAAAATATTTTCATTTTCTATTAGAAACATCTAATTATTAGCAAGATTATTATTAGATAGGTTTTTTTTTCAATTTATGTTTGTTTCTTTTTGGTAATATTTTATTTCTTATTAATCTAATTTCCCATAGAAATTCAAAACAAATTAAAAATAATATTTAAAATATTGATAAGATTATTAAATAACCTAACTCAAACTAATCGTTTTCGAATTCGTTTTCATCCATTCACATAAATTTAATGTCGATATAAGGTTTTGGAATGGTTTTACGGGATATTTACTATTACAATGTTTTTCCTTTTCCAATATTTCAGCATAGTTTCAAGCGTTACAATCACAGAGCAAATAGCTGGGTTGAGTGTTTAATGTTGCCGATAGACAAAACTATCTACCCTCTTTCGTAAGCTTTTGTTGCCATTGTTTTTCCCATTATCAGTGTGACCATAAATCTTGGCTTGATAAGAATCTCGACATGTTTCACTATCCATACCGAGGGATATAAGTTTAAGTATCTTTGATTTGGTCGAGATATATGTAGCACGGGGTAAGAGGTCTTAAATTATTGGAATCCATCTTGTCATTGAATTTTTTAGTCATGCAAAAATAATATTGACATAACGATAGTAAATTCTTTAAATAAATTTAATCGTAGTCTATAAAACAAAATATATCAATTTAAAAAGGTAGCAAACTATCTTTTTCTCATTCTTATTTTTCGATTTAGTGAACATTCAAATTCAAGTGACAAGGCTTTGTACATTTATTCACAAATTCAATCCTGGATTCCTGAATAATTATACTGTTGGGTCTATCGTATACTTTTAAAGATCCACATAAGATTAAAGTATTATACTCTGCGATTTAAATAGTTTGCTTTTTTATTTAGGCGTATAAAAGTAAATGAAGACATCTTTGGTAACGGATTTAAACATACTATAATTTTCATCTCTGGTGAGATGTTAATACGAAAGCAAATAACAATTCAGTTATAACAAATGTGTTGTTGATAACTAAAGTTTTCTGTAATCACACATTTAGTTTTGATTCTTTATAATACGTAATCCAATGTGACAGTGTGTGATGTGATGTGTGACGTGATGTGATGGTACACCACACAAACACAATATGTATATGTTGTATACCTGCCAGCTTTAGATAAGCAACTCATACTTGACAGCTCACTTAGATTAACTTGCCGTATAGCACTTAATTAACCAATTACAATGGAACTGACATATTATTGTACAGAGAATTCTAATTATTAAAATTATATCTGACACAGAAATTCAGAAGTCATAAAGCTATGTTATAACTGTTAATTAGTGCACAGTATTGGTATTATATATTATTATATAAAAATGATTAAGTATTCTCTACATAACATAATCTATTACGTATATTCCAGTTTCCTATAGTAATTTATAATATACTAGGGGTCGCTCGCGACTTCGTCCGCGTGGTTTTTAGTGTTGCCGCCGAGTTCCATACAAAATTGATATTTAAAACCCTTAAGGGTAGAATTTAAAAATCTTTTCTTAGTACACCACTACGTAGAAAAACAAATGTATCCTCCAATTTTACTATCTCTACGACCTGCGGTTTAGACTGTATACTATAACTAAGTCAGTTAGAACCTATTAGATTATAGTAAATTTGCAGCACTTTTCATTGCTGCTTAACTTCTATTAGTCACAGCGAGATGTTATATACCCTATGGCCTTCCTCAATAAACGGACTATTCAACACAAAAAGAATTTTTCAATTCGGGCCAGTAGTCTCAGAGATTAGTGCGTTCAAACATACAAACTCTTCAGCTTTATAATATTAGTATAGATAATATAATAGTAAACAGCCAGTCCTTCTAAGTAGGTACCCTTGTCATTGAGAATCTCTGAGAACAGATGTAACCTGTCTGTCTGTATTCCTGGTTTTGATCACTTGTTAAACTTATTCTCAGTATTTATAATGTGTATTTCTATGTATTTCTTTTGTTATCCAACACCCTTAACAGCTCAATAATACATACAGCTAATCATAATAATTTGCTTACTTAGGGGTTCGATCAATGTGTGTAATTTGACCTGTGATATTACTATGTTTTATAAATATTTATTGAAAAACTCTGTAAGACAAATATGATAGTTATTTATTAAAAAATCTCCCGTAACTATTGTGAGTCTAATTAATTATTAAAACAATGGAAAGCTAGTACGAAGTGACATTCGTTAAGTAAGAAAATAATAACAAACACGCTATAGTAATTATTAATTCAAAATATAATCTTAGTTAGTTTCATCTACTTCACAATAAAATATAAAATCTTATAAAGTGATATGCCAAATAATAAAATTTTTATATTTAACATTATTTTTGATACCTGTGAAAAGTTAACCAACAATCTGAACCGTCCTTAAACTAAAAATTAAATTGACGAATCTTTACTCAGTAGAAAACTTTTATTAACTTGAGAGAAGTTAGCTTTTCGATAAAGAGGGACTTGCTCAATATCATATTTTAAACTACTCTAACAATTATATATCATATTTGTAAGAATTATGTATAAAAAATTATGATCGGAGATAAATACTACATCTCTTAAGACAAAAAGAAACCAATCGATATGATTTATATTCAATTACAAATACACAAATTGTGGAACACTAGCTAATCATGGTCTCTTTTTTAAGTCTGATCTCTTTCGCCCGTGTGATTTCAGTTGAGAATATGACCAACCTTGGAGAGTGTCATCAGAGGACATAAAAGTAGGCCAAAGGTCCAACATTACCTACACTAAATACCGGCGTGAAGCAGCGGCTAAATGACAGTGTGTATTGTATGGGTAAGTGAAAATAACCGAAGTGGAATCTCAGTCCCAGTTCCTTGAACTGGACTAGTATTCTTAAATAAGGTTCCCCAAGATCTTCCTGGCCCCAATTACACCGGAGAATCCGTCATTCGAGCCGCCGTACGTATTAGTGGGAGGCAAAAAAACGGTAGTTTTCTGGGGTCAAAAAATAAAATCCACTCTTGGAACAAAGTCCAAATAAAATGCGGACTCTGGCAATATTATATAGATTTACACGGCAAAGTAACGCAGTCCGAACGTCGTCTGAATTCATATACATTCTTATGATTTTTTTTTCTTATTCTGTATCGTCCTACGGCTAGGTAAAGCTCTCCCCTAAAATTATCTACACGTCGGGAGGTCGCCCTTCCCTTCTTCCAAGCGTTATTGATCCGATGGCCGATCTCGGTGTGTGTGAAGATCGCTAACTTGCCCGAAAAGATGTAAGTGTGTACCTACCCGTGTACCTAGACCCTACGTTTAATACGTGTACATTGAACATGACTTTAGTTTTAGCCCTAATTATTTGAAGTCTAACCTCAAGACCCGCTGGGCTCAATTCCCTTAGCATCTCCTCAAACTCTTGCGCTGTCGGGGCGAAAAGACAATATGTTCCGCAAAACGCAATTTGTTTGAAGCGTTTGCCACCTATGTCAAAACCTATTGTCCTAACCGCAGCTGACAGCTTTATAAACCCTTCTTGGAACACTTCTGTAAAGAGGATTGCCCTGATCACGGTTGGGGCCATTCCTATTAATATCCTCCGTGATCAAGGTATATTTTGGGTTGGTCCTATGCAGTCCATGTGATCCCACATGAAGCTAGGGCCCTTTCTGTTTCCTCAGGTTTGATGGGTTTTCTTTTTCCTCGTATGTTGCTACGTGGTTTGCCACCCGGTTTCCGGTCTGTTTTGGCTTTTTGCCAGTTGTTGCAGTTTCTGGTATTGGTGGTCCTGGTTTGTAAAATTTAGTCTTTTTCAGGTCGTCGTCAGTATGGTCAAGTCTTGTTTTCTCGTATGATAGTCCCTGCCACATGTCTGCAGTAGTGTATAAAGCGTTGCGTCTTTGTTGTCCATGATGGTTCCATTTCCAGGTCATAAATCTGGGGCACTCCGTCAGTAGATGCATAATTCCCTCGGCAGGCATGTCGTCACACTTACAATCCGTCTGTCCTTGAGCTTGTATTTGAATAGGTACTCGCGAAATCCCTCGTGCCCAGTCAGGATCTGCGCGGTTAGCGGGTCGATGTCCAATCGTGTCGTTGTCTTGTAGGCTCATCTTACGTCCGGTAGGAAAGCTTTTGTTACTGCAGCTTTTTCGCCCTGGATGTATCGTCTCTGCCATTCATCTATTGTGTCCTCCCTGAGTATACTTTTTGCGAAGGACACAGGGAAGAACTCGTACGCTCTCTTCCTCTTATGGTTTAGTGCTGCCTCTTTTGCGAGGTTGTCTGCTCGCTCGTTTCCCTCAATTTCTACATGTGCCTTCACCCAGTAGAACCTCACTGTGTGGCCTAATACCTGGCTGTGGACTCCCATGTTATCAAGCTCGTTGAAAAGCGGGTCCAAGAGGACGTTCCAGAATAGCGGTCCACTGACGGACTCCTGGACACATCTTTTTGTGGGCTTCCTCTGTGCCCGCTTTCCCAAGAAGTTTATTTGAACCGATCTCCCCTCCAGATAAACCTCCACCAACCTCCATAGGTTCCCCAGGCAGCCCATATTGGCCAGCTGGGTCTTAATTGCTCTTACGTAATTGACCAAGTCGTAGAAGGCGTCCTCCCTACTTCGCTGGGGGATGAAGCCGTATTGCCTCGGGTTGATCCTTGGGAGGAGGTGCCACCAGAGTCGTCGTACCATGATTTTTTCTAAAATATTTCACATGACAGAGAGAAGTCCTATGGGTATGTAGGCTTTTGCTTCGTTGTATTCTCTTTCCCCTTTTTCCAAATTATATTTACCTCTGCCTATTCTACGCATTGACCGCTTATTATTAGACCCGGATCGTAAGAGGTATATTTGATATTCCATCTACCCAGACACAGACTAAAGCATTTACTTGATTTTGTTCCCAATCCACCCGTCCACGTTAAAAAAATCGCAACTACATTTAAAACAACCTGATATTGTTTTGAATTACGTGTTAGTATCGAGAGATCATCTGCAAAAGCTAGTATGGATTCTGTGTATTTATTGTTAAACTTAAACCGATAACCCATCTTTTATTCTATTAAAATATTAATATTTTATTTCTCTATTAATAAAATATTAATAACTATATCAAATATAATTGGAGAAATACAACAACCCTGAAATAAACAATTTTATAATGGAGTGGTTTTGAATGATTTACATTAAAAATTATGCAGAATTTTAATGTTGAAAAGTATGATGCAATAATGTTGCTAACTAGCGTGGCAAAGTTATACCATCTAAGTGCGAACATCATGAGTTCATGTCGTACCGACAATAGTCTTTGGTTTTCTAGCATTTTGTATGTGTTATAATGATCGTAAATTTGCTCGTTGGTCAAAAGAAGCTTATCTCTTTTATCTTTAAAAATATTTTATGAGTATCAAAAAGGATGTTTATCAAAGTCTAATTCATATTTTGCCCAATCAAAGGCATTACGATTTTTTGTTATTTGATTTTATATGCCTTGGATTAGTTTAAGAATTGATTTCAAAGCCCTAAACAGTGACTAAGTTGATTATCGCTTAAGGCTTTGGCTCTACGATGTTTTTCTTCCTCATTTTCTATTTAAAACCGTTTTCTTTATTTTTATGAGCGTAATGATTCTCAGGTGGATAGAACATTTATGGAAAGTATCAGAAAAATAAATAAATACCGACGATTAAAATGTCCTTGTACCAATAATTTTCGATTCAAGCGAACAAGCTTTACACCTAAAAAATTTGTAATAATTATTATCTTTTAAATTTTATTACTAAAGGGGTGGACAAACCTGTAAAATTTATGATGAATATTAATTAAGGAGGCTTTGCAAACAAAGGTGTATTTACAAAATAAAATGGACAGTTAAGATTTATTTTTTTTAATTTTTAAATTAGATTTTTGTTTTGAATTTAAACCCTACTTACATATTGCATTCTTTGTTACCCTTTTAAAAAAGTTTGATGTTTACGAAGCTTATATATTTTTTATATAACCATTTATAATTGCCTACATTCTAAACAAGATCTTATAATTAAGTAATTTATATGAATCATTCTAATCGTAGGAGCTTTTATAGTAGTATACATATAGTTATTACGTATCTACTGATTGGATAACAAAATAAATGTGGATTAGTGTGTGTGTGTGGAAGTAGAAGAGATTTTATTTATATTTTTTTGTGATTTTTAGAAGACACGTTCAAAATTGTTACAGTCGAAAAATTTTAAAAGAGTTTAATTAATTTATTATTATTTTTTTATTTGAGATAATAAAAAATATCTAAAAATAATTAAAATACAGAAATAATGTGATTAATTTGAAATATTTGAGTATGAATAATTTTATTGTTGCTTTTCCCAAAAGGCAATCCATCTAGTTGTATCCTTATTGTTTTATGTGAAACTTGAAACCCAGAAACGTATTAACTTAACTCATTATGTGGGAATGAATATGACCCGTCAACAAACGTTCTGGAATTTCCTCATGGTGTATAAATAATAGTTCAACACTAATTGTTTTAGATCACGTGATAATTGGTTATTACTTGTAATAGGGAATATGCATTAAATTTTAAATGGTCTGTTCTCCAGTATTTATTATCATCTTATTATAATAAAAATATTTTTTTTATTTACTTATTATGTAAGGCCATAAAATAATTTGTGAAAATTGTAAATTCAAACTTCCAAAACGCGCCACCATTGGTCGAAAGGAAATGTGACGTCATTTAACACGCTATTCAAATTATCGGTGTCGAAGGTCATACTGTGGTATTAGTGTTTTAGAGAAAATAAATAATTTAAACCTTTATTTTCGTGCTTAAAAGTTTTATTAATTTATACTATTGTTTATATATTAAAAATCAATATTAAAACAGTTCTTTGCTCTTGAATGCTGTTGTTAAAACTCTGACAAATGAAAACCGGACCCACAAAGCTTAAAATAAAACGCCAATAACATACCTTGTCACAATTCATATTTTTAGGAGTCTGCTATAAAATGGCAACGTATAATATAGCAATCTTACTTTACCAGTAACAATTATATTTATATAAATAGTTAACAATCATGAATAAATACACAATAATATAAACAAAACATATGCATGGAAAATTAATAGACGTTAAAGATTAACTTTTTCAAAATAAATTCAAAACATAATAATTTTTTTATTATGTTTTGAATTGTTTATTATGTTTAACGATCCGAACATAAACTTACTTTTTTAAGAAGTTTTTAAGATACATTGCGTTTGGTTATATATCTTCGTAATGAATAAAAAAAGGACAATCAAGGGTTTTTCGGCTAAGGCTGTTTTTATTCTCTCAGACACAAGTTGAAGTTGTCGCAAGGACAGAACTTTTTTTCTCGTTTTATCAGGCAAGCCGATGCAATGTGACCATTAGAAGTTTGCTCCTAGTTTTTTATTCCGAAGTATTATCTTCTTGCCACGAATTCCTCTCTTCCTACGCTTTGTGAGGAACTCCGACTTTGTGTCAAATTGATTTTGAGAATAGATGATAGATGACATCAGTGTAATTTCATTCGATTTTCTCACAATGTACAATATATTAGAACGATAAGTGACGAAGGCCTGCATGGGACCTCCGAAGACGACACTTTATCCTCTCCCTCCATCACTACCCTTACCTACTACTACCCTTGCCTAATGTTCAAAAATCTGATGTACGTAGCTCATACCATGGTTCCGCTATGCTCATGCAATGGGTTAACAAACAACAAACAAACTAGTCAAAAATTTAAATTCTGAAAAATTAATCTGTTAATTAATTGTACATCGGAATTGTAATATAAAGTTATATATTTAAAAAACATGAAATACATCTATAGATATTTATAGTACTTATATATTACTTATATATACAATTTATTTCTAGACTCTAGCAAAATGTTATAATAGTAGACAATTAAAACCAAAATTTAATAGTTTGCAAATTTATGTGACATTTAAATATGTAATACGCTACTTTTACTTAATTGTGTGAATGTGATACGCGAGACGTCAATTAAATATTTAGACATTTTATATTATGAATGGTGTAACACGATCTTTTGTTTTAATTATGACTTTTAATTCTAATGGTGAAGGTCAAGATAAGAACAACTGTTTACATTTATAATTTATGTAATGCATATATATTTAGGCAAATGGAACTCAAGTAAGGCAGTATTAGAACATCTTTTTTTATGAATATCTATAGCAATAGGTTAAGCAAGGTTGGCAATATGTTATTATTTCAGAAATCGGGCAGCTGCGGTAGTTCTTACATAGGCCAAATGAAGCGCTCTATTTCGGAAAGGGTCAAAGAACATATTGCTCCTGTAAAGAACCGACAGATGAATAAATCAGCGATCGCAGAACATGCATTGGAAACGGGAACCAATCACTGGATTGAATTTCATCGTACCCAGGTCTTCTCCACTGAACGACACTTTTATGCTAGAGTTGTACGTGAAGCGATTGAAATCAAGAAAAACAGGACTTTCAATCGGGAAGATAGATTTAAGTTATCGGCATCGCGGAACCCAGTGATAAACACCATAGCACCTCGCTTTTTTGCGCATTCGGTTAAACACCTGGATAGGGATACTGTTAGTGTAGTTTGTGACGGTACGTGGCAAAATAGACAATATTAATACTAATGAAGATGTGCGGGTAGATGAAGAAATTTTCCCCCACGGATTCGACGACGGAGAGCCTGCACCGCTAAGACAATCAGCCTGTGACCACGGCCGGTGCAACCTGGTCGAAACGTCAGGCACATAAAAGGTGTGTGATACCTATTCTTACGCTTTAATTCCCGATTTCTTAAATAATTATATATAATTAAACGCGATAGTTTAAAAGTTAGTATAAGGTTAGCAATATTTCATTTTCTTTTACTTGTTCAAAAATATTTTTAAACATGTATAGCCAAGTTAAGCTTATTTCAATTTATATAAATATAGAATGAAAAATAAACCGATATGGGCAGGTATTCGAAGCCGCGATTACTGGACGGGACGGTTTCCCAGTAGTCGCGGGTTCGAATCCCTGACCGTATCGGTTTATTTTTCATTCTATATTTATATAAATTTCTTTTACATGTTTGGATAAATGTTTATGAAATAAAGAAATGTTTTCGTTAACAAGTCATAATCATGCAAAATGAAGTTGATGATAAATATTTTTTATGCTTTTCCAGAAGATGTTTTTATGCTTTTCCAGGAGAATATTGTTTTTTTAATAAACATGTAAATCAAAATATTGTGATCATACCTTAAATGAGGAACAATAGTATCAGTGTAAACTGAGACAGAGAGAGTACAGAGAGATCACAAATTCAATAGGATGAGATATATGTCTGTAATAAACTTTAATATTTGAATCAGCAAATGGATTAATTGTGATATTTTATATAGTAGTAACTAGTACAAGCATGTATTGCAGTTGTATGGTAATATGACTGCTATTTGAAATAACTATGAATCGTACTATAATATAAATGTCGTAAAACACATCGATAAAAGGAGAATAAACTGAACTAAAGAGAAAATTCAAAGGGAGATGTTAATTTATCTTTCTCATAAACTCAGAACATTTGAAGATAGGATTACTTTTATATCAGATATAAGTTACACATATTCATTTTCATGTGTTTTTTATTGTTTAAACGTAATTAAGATCGTAACGGAGCTACTTGTTCACTCGCGGAATTAAAATACTCAAATTATATTTATCTAGAAACACCGACTCATACCGGTAAAAGTTCTGGACATTCGTCCGGTAGGTTATTTAACATATTGTCTTTCATATATAACGTACTTTAATAGCATCTGTGAGGTTGGCGAGGTCGGCACGACTTCTTGGATACTAGTTGCATGTTAGCTTGCTCCCATGCATTTGCAACTAATCCAATGGTTATTTAAAGACGATAGAGGTGTTTCAAAGCAGGACTTCACTTAGGCACACAGATTCTCAGAAATTTGGCTAGAAATATGTCAACAACTTTGTACGAAAAAATCAGCCCTAGTGTCTAGTAAATCTCTATCGTTCTTCTCTTGTCTTGTCTTAATCAGACTTCGTATTTAACGACGGACGATTAGCAGGATGGCTCAGGCTGAAAGGTGGTAATTGTAACTGATAGGTAAATACAAACAGAAATATTAGTAATCTTAAAAAATTACAAAAAATAAATAAGTAGAAGCTCATAACTCAATTTTGTAGTGAGTATGGCTATAAACGATTTTATAATACTTGGTCTTTAGAAATTTTACTGACTGACAAAACTTTGACTAATTAGAACCAATCAATGACAAATTGACGGTGTAAACTCCTTACTTAAATGGTTTTGCTAATTACGAAATAATATTGATATTTACTGATTTTTAAATCGTTAAACTATGTTTGTTGTTTAGTTCTGCAATAACAAATTACAACATGTTCGTCAAAATCAGTTATTTGTGCTTATAGTACGAGATCCCACTGGAAATTCATGCACCGATTTTGGAGTAAAATCGAAATTTGTGCGTATTTTTATGATTATTAGAAATAATATATGGGATTGCCCATCAAAATGTGGCCATTAATAGTTTTAATTAAATTATTAAAATTATTTTTTGGAAAAATTGTACAGTTTTGTATTGTAAATAAAATATAGTCCACCTCGTATATAAAGAGTCAGAAAAATCACGGTTGCGTTTGTGCATTCGACAGCACCTCTTCGCAGCCAGGTTTAAACCATTATGATTTTAGTACATTGACATTTATAGCGTACATTTATTAATTATATATCAAATTTAAGCCAATTTTTCGGTTTATTATGAATCTGGCCACAAATAAGGGTTGCTGGCTAATCGTATCGTTTCTATGCCATACTTATACAAAATTTTCTTTTTTGGTGTCTCTATGGATGATCATTTATAATTTTATTTTCAAACTTTTCAATAACGTTATGTATCTTGTTGACTTGTAATCTCAGTATAAATCTTTGCTTTTATATTTTGCAGAAGATCAAATATACGCCGAAGCCTTACAGGAATATCGAACTGAAAGGTTTGAAAATCAAATAATAAAACTTTTGGTGATCTAATTAATAGTAATTAGATATTTTCGATGTTTCTATGGATGACTGTAGAAATATAAAAAAGAAAATTATCAATAAATATGGTAAGGAAACGTTACGACTAGCCTAGCAACCCTTATTTGTGGCCAGATTTAATTAAGCAACCTTATATCAAAATAAACAGAAAAAAAATTAGCTTTAATTTGATATATAAAAAATAAATGTACGCTATGAATGTATCAAAGTCATATCTGTTCAAACCTGGCTGCGAAGAGGTGTGGCCGAATGCACAACGGCAACCGTGATTTTTCAGACTCTGTATATATATTGCCGTGAAGTGGAGTATATTTTATTTACAATACAAATCGGTACAATATTTTTCGAAAAATATTTTTTAATAATTTGATTAAATATATTAACAGACAAATTTTAATGGGCAACCTGATATATTAGGTATATACAAATTTTATTTTTACTACAAAACCGATGGTTGCACGAATTTGCAGTAGGATCTTAGGCTATTAGAAGCATAAAAATTATAAGTATTTTTGAGTAATTAAATATTACTTTAAAATATATTAGGTATATTCTACTAATCATAAATATACTACAAAATCAATGGGTGCACGAATTTGCAGTAGGACCTTAGACTATTAGAAGCATTATAATTTTAAGTATTTTTGGATAATTAAATATAACTTTAAAAATTAATAAACATTTCTGATCAGTGAAGTATTTAAAAGATTGTATTTGTAACTTAATCGCATTTTTATAATACTTTCAAAATTATATTAAACTTATACATGAGGAATATTTTAAGCGGAAATTTAACATGACCACACCTTACAGATCTTCCACTTACGCAATCATACATTATACAAATACAGTTTGTGAAATAAATAAATGCTTTCTGAATTGCACAGATGCAAATTATTTTAACTTCATAACATAACAGAAAAATCTTAAATCTACTCTAATTAGATTAATAATACAGTACCATTTAGTAATATTTCAAAATATTCCTAACAACTTTAGTTTATAATCTCAGGCTCTCTAATTAATTTAAGAGATGTTACACCGGATGTTATTTGAAATCTCGAGGTAATTTGAAATGTTTCATTAAGTTGTGCCGGTTACCTTCATTGCGAGACTATCCAACTAATTATAGGATTTACTCTTAACCTTAATTTATCTTCCTAACATCTTTCACAATTTTGACCTTAAGTTGTATGTAGAAAATAACAAATTGCGGAATTAAATTAAATTGATTCAAAAATAGTAATAATGAAGAAAAATTACAGCTTCCAATTATTGGCTCAATAATTTCAATAGGAATGATTTATCTAGGTAACATTTTATCTTAACGGAAGAGGTAAGATATTTATGTGCATAACAAACCAACAACGCTAATAACCAAAACTATTAATATGAGAACTTTATTATTATTCTGATCAAAAGAGCTTAAATGGCATATGCCATGTGCTATATAATATTGTTTTTTGACAACAAAAAACAGGAAAACAATTTATCATGCATAGTTTTTTTAAGTATATCTAATAAACATATGTAGCTTACAATAAATAGGGTTTCTTATTTTTATACGGTACTAGCTATTCCATGTTTCTTCATCTGCGCCTATCTAGACTCTTTATAAATCACGTAACCATACTAAAACTGTATAAATGTATTAATTTTAATACTAAAATAACACCAAATTTTATTTGTAAAATTTTTAAAATAAAAACAATATAATATTAAAATCCTTCTAGTAGTTTTGTTGTGTTGTTGTGATAGCTTAAAATAATTCAAATTTTCCAGATAAAATTTTATTATAATATCTATAATTTAACTAAAATGTATATCTATAATTTTATTAAATTGTATAAAAATCCGTCCTGGAATTTGGTATGATGTTGTGTGTGAAGCTTGAACAAACCAACAAATAAATTAACAAACATAAAAATAGATTTATTTTAAAACAGTTTTTCACAGTTTTCTGGTATCTAATGGACACTTTTAAAAAATACAAAACAAAAATATACAGACATTGTATTTGTTACTATTTTAATACATGTAGTAGTAGTAATAGATTTTACCAGTATAGATAAGGCATACTAATATAATCTAGCTACTAAATCTTCGGAATCTTCGGAATTTAATTGGCATTCATTCATACTGTGAGGTTTTCGTATTACAATTCTTAAACTTATATCTTCATATATATCAACTTAAATAAATAAGTAATAATAATAAAATGTTATAAATATCGACAACGGAAAACGTATAAATTGCTGTGAGCATTAAAATTCAAAAGTTTCATCAAAGCGTAAAAACTTTTTTTAAATTGAAAAATATAATAATTGCACAAAAACTAATAATTGCATAAAAAACATGTAGATACATTATATTACTTTTTTTTATAAAGAGTTAATTTAGCGTTTTCTAAGGCTTTCACAAGTACTACACATTGAAATAAAACTATTTTACGGATTTAACACGCGTTTATTGAATTAAATTTTAAAATTTACATTTAAATCTAACCCGACGTTTCGAATGCTTTGCAGCAATTGTGAACACGATCCTTGATAATCCGTAAAAATAGTTTTATAACAATAGCGTTAATTATAAACGCTAATTATTATTGTTGTTTTTGTATTTTGCCAACAGATTTTTATTTCACACACCTTTAAAACGCTTTAAGTAATAAGTATTTCTGTGGCAAGAACATATTTTTATAAGACGAAGCTTCTTAGCATTCCATCGATTCAACGTGCGGGTGCCGGGCCCATCGCGTTGCAAGGAGAGGAATGCAAGCAGTGCCTGGGACTTGCGACCCAGGAGTAGGTTTAAGGGGCCCCTTTATTGCTTGTTATAGAAAGGCAAGGTCTTTAAGTAGGTTATAGAGAGATTTTGCTGTTATACCTCTCGCTCAAACTTCTACCGCGTACAAACTAACTATAAATTTATTCCTGATCAGTTCGTTGATAAGTTCGTAATACTTATTGAGCTTGAATGTGTGATCCCTTGGGATGTTTGTTTCCCATGGAACAGTAAGCTCCACAAGTATCACGCGCCTCAGATGTTTCGAATACAGGAATAAGTCCGAAATTCAATAAATTTAAACGCTTGTAATCGTTATACTTGATATCCTTAGTAAAGCTAAATAGACGTAAGATACATTGAACAATTATCATGTATTGATGTGAATTATTTTGTATTAATTAATAAGTAAGACTAATTCATGTTTTCCCGTTTGTTAAAATTGTTTAATGCTTATTTATAGGTGGAAAAATAATAAAAAAAAAAACAAAAACTTTTAAGAATGTTGACAAAATTACAAAAAATATTAAAAAATAAAACAAAACGAAATAAATAACACATTTTCAATATCAACGCTGGGATTTCAAAAACACAGATGCTGGCTGGCTGGCTAAAATAATCCTCTTTGTCAGTTTCTGGTAGACGGTCTACTATTTTCTTACTATGTCCTGGATCCAAAGCTTTCTAATAATACTTATGTGGAGTTTTTTTCTTTGAAAATATATTATTTTAGTTCTTTATATTAAAAAAAAAGTGGGCATTCTAGCACTATGTTCTCCTTTGATTTAATGTTACCTATCTGGCAATAGAATTTTGGACTGATGTAAAATGGATATGTAGTCATAGGTGGTACGGCGCACTAACCTAGCAACCTATTCACTATTCTCTTGAAGACACCCACGTTGTATTCGGCCGGAAATACGGACGCAGGCGAGCTGTTCCAGTCCTTCGCTGTACGAAGTAAAAAAGATGAAGCAAAACGCTTTGTCGGACAGAGGGAATGTCCACAATGTGAGGATGGATGCCTGCCGTGCGTCGGAATGTCCGGTGATGGAAGGGGGACGCGGGAATTAAATCGTGCAATTTCCGCGCACACTCACCAAAATGTATCCTAGACAACTGAGATGACTACTGAGATGCTAGCATTTATACGCCTATATTAAAGGCCAGGGAGGTTGGCTTCAAAAAAATTAAGGGCTCCTATAAGCCTCTTTCCTCGCCTCCAAATTGAGTCCACAACCGCTAGATGAAGTTTTGCGGCACCAGCAAATATGTGACCAAAGTACTCCACACACGACCGGATCTGTGCATTTTATACCTATAATAAAATATTACTAATACCTACCTACCTACCTGAGGTAGATATCTCAGTATAAAATACTGTCCGACCCTCGCAAGAACAGCAATCTTTGCTACAGCTACTCTTACTCTGGAGTCAATGAACAGACCAAATTTTAGGTACGAGGAGATCTATAAGCCTAACAATGGAAGTCCGTCACTGTGTTCCAAGGATACACTCTTGAAAGTAGGAGCCAAGGTCAAAGGCCTCGTTTTGGCGGTGAACAGACCACTCTGCGTTTTGGTGGCGTTAAATTTGACAAGATTAACATTGCTTCATGCTGAGACTGCCTGAAGTTTTTCACTCAAACCTTGCACCATGGCTTCTCTTTTAGACTGTACTTAACCTTTTTTTTTTTTTTTTTTTTTTTTTTTTGTTGGAAAATCCTCATGGAGACCCCCGCCCTTGGGGAAGGGCGAGGGTACTCTCAGACTCTTACTGACTAAAAACCAACAGTGTCCTTCTCGTACCCATGTGTCGGGGGGCGGGTATCACCGAAGCATTCGTCACACCCGCCCGACGGGTATTGGCCCTCCAAAACGATAGGAGGGCCCCGTCACGGCCCGCCGATTCATGGCGGGCCACGTCACCCACTGCGGCTGACACCCCGGCCGCAGGACTCCACTTCGAGGGGCGCGCGTAAGGACACGACGCCGCCGCCTCGAGGCCTGCTGCTGGTCGGACGACAAGACGCCCCGAGTCTGTCGTCCGCAGGCCGCGCCCTACGGTGGCCGAAAGTCGGCCACCCTACGACGCCCAGTGCGTCTGCTGCGGGAGGGTAGAGAGGAGGCGACCTCTCTCTCCCTTTCCGCCGCCTCCTTAGCGGACATTACTGCCTCGCAAAAGGCGGCGACGGCACTCCACCCCGACTCGCTCCCGACCATCGTAGAGACAACAGCCGGAAGCGAGAGGGTTCCCGCAGCACCTACGGCCGCGACCAAGTCACGGCGCTGCTCAGCCCAAGCTGGGCAAGGTATGCAGCGCCGTATCGTCGCGGCAATCATCACAATGATGGCACTGGGACGTCTGCTCCCGGCCTATGCGACACAGGTACTTCCCGAAACATCCGTGTCCGGTCAGCACCTGCGTCAGCCGGAAGCTGAGGGCGCCGTGGCTCCTCTTGAGCCACTCCTCCAATATGGGCCTTACCGCCGCTACAGCGGCGTGCCCCAGACTGTACTTAACCTCTACTAGCCTGAGTGCTCGGCAGATATCTTTTTACAACTGTGCTGTTGTCTGCATACCCATAGATACCGGGCTTCAGCAGATCGTTAATGTACAGCAGAAAAAGAGTTGCAGAAAGAACGGACCCCTGAGGCACTCAGGCATTTATTTTCAAAAAAAGAGGGGCTATACAGACGTGACAATATAGGAGATAACCCAGAGGCGCATGTCTTGAGCAGAATGGCTGGTATATCATCACGACCACTGGCTTACTCAAAGAGAAGAGATACGAGATACTCAAATAATCTGGTTGTCTTCTGTTCACCGCTGTGAACAGTAGACACAGAAATACAGGATTATTTTGTTTTCTGTGGTTACTATAACCCATAAGGAAGAAAAAGTGGGGTCTTCAAGGTGACGGAGACACTGGATTCAGAGTTCGTTCTCATAGCCTCCGGCACGTGAGCAAAAGTTGTGCTCCCACTTGTAACGTCCAACGTTCAGTCCACGTGTAACTCCCACGTCAGGTGTGCAGCGCTCAGAGGACATTGCATCTGAGTGTCCGTGAAAAATTACAGGTGCGGCTGCACTGTCTCCATGTGGTGATGGACAGGTAAGAGATTAGAATGCAAGCTCCTGATATTACGGAGGTTTAAATGAGGAGGAATGCAACCGCTCTAAAAACTTTTTTTTTATTGTCCTTCTTATTGTATATTTTTTTTTAAGTGAATAGGGATGGGAAATGGCAGTTGAACGTGGTGGCACGTATAGAACCCGACGTTGAAATTGGTGATGTCTTGCCACTGGGAGGCTTGTGTGGAGACTGCGGGGACGCCCGAACCCCACCAGGGATCGCCTTTGGGCCTCCTCTTCTGGTCGGCAATCAGCACGATGGAGCCACCATAGTGGACATAAATATTGTGCAAATTTGTTATATTTTTAAATTCCTTTAGTAAGGATAGCAGTTCAATATCTCTTCTACCTGTATAATAGTAAGACGGCAACAATGGAAAAAAAATTAAATTGCTTTAGTAGCGATAGCAGTTCAATATCTGGAAAAATAGTGAGAAAAGAATTTATCATAAAATGGCATACGCTTCTGGTTTATATTTTTTCTGGCGGAAAGAGTGAGGTAAGCAACAAACCAATTATTTGTTGAAATTATTTTTTTTGCAAAGCCGAAATTCTTAAAAAAACATCAGTTTTTGGTAAACTTACAATAAATATAATTCAAGTATTGTTTCAAAAACTTACGTTGTAAGTGTTTTATTATTTATCCAAAATATATGGAACACCGACCATTTGGCGCAATATTTGTAGTGCATTTCTCCAAGTACTTTCTATCACGAACCACTAAGATGTGGAATGAACTTCTTTCGGCTGTGTCGAGATCAATACGAGATTCAAAAAGAGTGCCTACTCCCTCCTCATTGGCCGACAACGCTCATATACATCCTCTGACATTGCAAGAGATCAGGAGATCTTTACATGAGGTGGCTGACTTTGGCTCGTTTACCTTTCTTTTAATGTAAGTTCGGTTTTTCATTTGTGAAGGAATAGTTGCTATAAACTAGCGATGTCTTTCATATATAATGTATTAATGTAATAGTAAAATTAAATTGAATGACTATTATATAAACCGTTTTTCTTGTTTTCTTTCCATTGTAGCAATAAAAACGCTATATTCTGCGAGCTAGCATTGATTTTTAAATAATTACATAATGCCAAGAAAATCAAATTTAATTAAAACAATAATTTTACATTTAGGTCAATTACAAGTTGAGATCAAGCCGCAATGTTAAATTAACAATTGCCAACAAACAGCTAATGAGGTATTAAAATATAGAAAAATTGAAACAACAATATTTTTGCGTTAATGCTTTTTCTTAATATAATTTTATCAAAAAGAACGGGCTCAAGATCCACGGGTAAAGCATACTTTCACCTAGAAGAGTTTCTGATGCGATTCAACCTTTAAGAAAAAGAGTTGTATTAGATTTCATTGTATTTTCGGCTGTTTTAATCTGTGTGGGGCAGAAGTAGGAGAAGAAGAAAATTTCTATATCCGGATTTTTTAGTCACTACACGAATTGCAGTTATAATATCTTTTTTAAAACGGTTTACTGCGAGAGACCGAGACAAGTTAAATACCAGAAGCGGCCTACTATAAACTAGATTTAGGTTCTATCAACTTTAAGGTTCCCAGTACTGTGATACTAAACTTGTGAATACAAGTTGCAACAAACGATTAATTAGCTAAAATCACTTCTACAAAGTTACATAGTTTTTTCTTGCTTATAGACAACACTTATAGTAATTAATTGCATTTACTTATCTAGAAGATGACGTTAACATTTTCTTCAGAATATTATTAGTATTTCTTACCTTCTCATATACTGGAACTTGATGACGATGAAGATGAGAAGCGTGTTTGCAGATAACGACGTGGTCAGCACCACTATGTACAATATTATTATAACTACGTCAGGGTTGTAGAACACATCCAGGTTAAAAGCATTCGCTCCCCACAACTCAGTCTCGTTCCACGCGTGCAATGAGGAGTTGATTGTTTGAAGCGCCATTTTGTTATTTATATCTCATAGTAATTTATCAAATGATCGAACCTTTCGTGTGCTAATACTCAATTAAAGGTTTTGTTATTTATAAGCTTACGTTCTATTTCAATCCTTTTGAGTGACTAATTTCAATACAAATATTTACACACTATATATAAATCGTGTTAATATAGAGTATTTAATATAAAGTATTCCTTTTCATGAAATAATGACTAGCTTTTAATAAAAAAAAGTCGATCGTAGTAGTAATTATATAACTATCAATTTATATTAGTAAACCGAAATATCTCTAATATTCATATTATGATTACTTTTCAACATTCAACAAAATTTAAAATAATTTACTGAAAAAATGTATAAATTATTAGCGACGAGTCCCCGGCCGATGTGGATGGCTGATCCAGACACTCTTTTTGCCTCAGACATTTTATATGTTACTTTTCTAGATTCTAGTTAATATCAAATTAAAACGCCATTATCACATATCATCTTAAGATTTTAGGATTTCGTTGTATCATTTTATTATAAAAAGATAATTTGACGATCTTGTGCAAACCGCTCAGTAAGGCTAATTAAGTTTGGAAAACAAATATCAATTAAAGGAACAATTATATCCTACTAATATCAACATTTTAACATAACATAATTAATAATCTCTAATATTATGTTCTAAGGTAAGTATTAAGACGACTATATAAATATGCTTGAATCTATTTAAGCTTCTAATATACAAAAAGGAAAATATGTTTTATATTGGATTAATTTCATCTTAATAAATTATTAAATCATAAAATAAAGACCAATCATCAACAAAAAGTTATTAACCATTTTTAAACAAAAATTATTTCACTAATTTCTACTGCATATTATTTGCAGTGTCATACGTTATCCCGTCTATTATAAAACTGTGTTTATAACAGGGCATTTTTATTTTTTACGTAATCTTATCTAATTTATATAAAAAAATGGTACCGGAGGCAATGATTATACGTTTAATATTTGCAATTTCAATTCATGTGACTAGCGCTCAAGTAATAAAAGGAATATTAAAAGTTAACAATTTCATTTGAATATTTTCTGTCTAACCCTTGAATATTACTCACAGATGAGCTCAAAAAGCCAAAGGGAAAATGTCAATGTTACACTAAAAATAAAGTGAAATCGTTTTGACAAGCATCACAAAAATAATAGAAATAGCTTTTCAGAGAAGTTTGAAAAGTGACTTATTAAAGTAGATATATCACAATTGTAGTTGAGTTGAGTAGTTTAACCTTCGCAATCCATCAAAGACGTTCATGTAAAAAAAAAGTTTATTACGTAAGGCCATGCTATAATTAAGCATGAACAAATATCTATTTTGCGGCAAACAGCACGCTATGATTGCAATAGTAGTGAGAATGTGAATGCATTGTCAGGAAAAATATACAACTAAACGCCAGTCGAATTATAAGTTTTATTACTAGTTTGGCAAATAATACCTCATTAAAAGTTTTAATAAATTGAAAATATAAACGTGTACATAGGTAATATAAGTAATCGAATGAATTGGACATTTTTATTTAAAGTTTAATAAATTCATTAATCATATGTAATAATAATAGTGTAATTAATTAATGTAGGTACTTGACTTAGTTCATATAGGATTCTATCAATGGCGTAAAAAACTTGAAAATATTTGATTGCGGGATATTACAACACTATCAGTGGATAACATTTATAATTTAGAACGCACGTCACTATTAACAATAAAGACTACTACTAGTTATTGTTAACAATTAGTACAAAACTTCATGATCCGACAAACGTCAAACCGGCCATCATAGCGTATCGTTAGTATAAAAATAACGTATCGATCCATATCTTTGATGTGAATTCTTCAAAGAGCATATTTCTCATCGTAAACCAACAAGGTATAAATTTAAAAAATTGTTGAAGTGTGATGTAAATTTATTCTTTTATGGTATTCTTATATTTTATGGTATAAAAATAACGATCACATCACGCGATTAATAAATCATGGATTTATTTAAAAAATGCTTAAAAATTCTTTTTAGGAAAGTTACATTGATATGACAGTGTTCCGTTTATAAGCGATGCCGGTTATAAGAAATTCATAAGCGTAGACGAAGAATGCTATATCTGTCTACGGACATCAAATATTTAATTTTCGTCTTTCTCTACCTCTCTAAACAATATCAATATTTGTTTTATTTAATTATTACACATGTAAATATTATACATAATAAATAAGTATATAGAACTTGAAAAATTGTATCTTATTCTACCAGGAGCGTTTTTTTTTATCAGAAGCACATTTTATATTATTATATTATTCACCTAAATCTTCAAAAATTGATAACTTCTTGTTGTTTGTTATTTTGAACCGATAAACCATAATCTATCCCTTGACAAAATTGTATCAGTTTTCAGGGTTTTAAAGGTTATTAGTTAGTCTCAAAATAACAAACAAATGTAGTTTCTTATTATTAGATCCTTACATAAATTAGCGTTTTCCGTACTAGCACTTGAATCACAAATTTCTCCTCTTTGGTAAAAAATTCCAAATTAAATTTTTTCCAGCTATTAACACATGTATTTTTGTTGCGTTGACCATCATTCATTTGTTTTTTTCTTTGGTTTATTCTGTTACAAAATGGAAAACTTAAAATATCGCATTATTTACGAGTACTAGTTCCACCGTAACACCAGTGCTGCGGAAACGACTCGAAGGATTAATAATGTATATGGCGGCTTGTTGCAAAAGAAAACACAATTCGTATTTGGATCCAACGTTTTTGTTCAGAAAATTTCGACCTGCAGAACAAGACCCGTGGACGGCCGGAGACCCAAGTTGATAATGAAGAATTTAATGCTATTATGGAAGCAAATCCATCGCAAACCACGTCCGTGTTAACTACAGGCTGCGGTGTTAGTGATAAAACTTTTTTAATCTATTGGATACAAATTCAGAAAATTAAAAAGCTTGAAAGGTGGGTACCTCATGAATTAACTGAAGTGAACCAAACGAAACAGCAAACAAAAAACACTGAACTAAAAACATAACTGAAACAGCAGACGCGCGTGGACTGCTTCGTTACATTACTCAACCGGCACAATAATGAAGGAATTTTAAATCGAATCATTACCTGTGATGAAAAATGGATTCTTTACGATAATCGGCAGTGCTCATCGCAATGGTCAGCCAGCCAAATCTTTTTTTTTTGTTTCTTTTTTTTCGTTGGAGAAATGCGTTTCCGCTAGTCACACCGGCCAGGAAGGCGATGACCGGGCGGTATGTGCGGCACCCGGCAGCATAGGAAATGCTGCCATTTTTAAGGCACCCCACTAAAAAACCAACGGCTGCCCTCATCGCTGCAATGGGACGCCACGGGATCGCTTTCGCACTCACCGTGGCAGCCAAATCTGCCCCAGGCGAAAATTGACCCAAAACAATACTTCTAAGCGTTTGGTGGACTAGTACCTGTATTGTTCATGACAGTTTTCTCAAATCTGGCTAGACTATTATGGCAGATGTCTATTTTCAGTGAACCATGACGGAAAAACTAGATACTAAACAACCTAGGCTGGTCAATCGCTCCACACCGATGTTGCTTCACGACAACGCTAGACCACACGCTGCACAACAGATGGCTTTCAAATTAGAATAGCTTACATTAGAATGTCTAAGACATCCACCGTACTCCCTGGACCTTGCTTCAACAGATTATAATTTTTATCTAAATTTGGATAACTTCTTGTAAGGGAAAAAATTCAACTCCGATAGGGCAGTCCAATTCGCCTTCAAAGATTTTATTAATACCCGTTCTACTGTTTTTTTTAGTAAAAAGATCAATGAACTACCTATAAGATGGCAAAAGTGCATAGAAAACAATGGTTCATAATTTTGATTGATTAAATACATTATACTAAAAATATTCGACTTTTTATTCCTCTCATACAAAACGCCAATTTCATTTGTAAGGATCAAATATTAACATAATATTAAATTAATATCTATAATAAAATCTTTTATAAATTATAATTAGACTATTTAAAATGAAATTTGTTATTAAATTTGAAGATGAAAGTAAATTCCCTTTCGTCTATCAACAAATAAATAAGAAATTACTTACTACGCTAAAAAATATTATATTATTATATTTAAAAAATATATTTTTTTTCCTTCTTCATGAATATTGATCGACACAGATAAACCTTGAAACAGGTTATAAATAAAAATTATTGATTGTTAAAAGAGTACTGTTTAAGTAGTAGTAGTTAATTTAATCTTGACTAAGTGACTAATGTTAATCGATTCCACCGTTTGCTAAACAAGCACGCTAATTGTAAAAGGGTAGAATTTTGTCTTTTAAAAATTTTAAGATATAATATAGCTTCAAACAATCGTAAAATAACTAACTCTTAAGGTATTTCTTTTCATAATATATAAATCATTTAAAAAATAATTAAATGCACTGGCCGTGTTCATAGGCTGAGTATATAAAGCTATGTGATAGGTAGCTATCTCGTTCGCATTAATTCCCGTTTTTAAAATATTTATAAATTGTAGTATTGTTTACCTAAGCTACTCGAGCTAAACAAATATATTTAAGAAATTCTGAAAAACTAACTGTGAGTAATGCCTCTAATATAAATCAAGAGCTATCAAAGGAAACATAAAAGAAAGCCAACATTCGACTCTCAACAGGCTGTGAAAACGTTTGGGTAATCATTTACGTCCCAAATATTTTGTACTTTTTCTAAAAGAACTCCAACCCTCCGTTAATTTGCTTTTCGGGTAAGTAATTGTTTTACAACGTATGAACCTAGTTACTAGTTGCCGTTTATTATATTTTGATTTTCTTTATTGATACTGTATTAAATTGTCGAATTGTGAATTCAGAATATCAAGTCACGTAAAAATTAATTTGAAAAAAAATAATTACATTCCACTCCCAGCTCCCAGTACCGAGCCTCTATTATATATATTATATTAAAAATAGGCTGTACTACTGAGAATCAAGAAGTAAGATCATAATTTAATCAGAGTGAAATTGTGTACCTACTTTAATTTGTAAGTAAAACTTATATCTGTAAAATATTTATATACTCGTATATAGCTTTGTACAGGTGTAAAGAATTATAAATCAAACTAGTGACCTAGAAGCCTGGGCGTTTCGGACGTCCGTCCGTCAGACCGAACCGCCCAGGCTTCTTCCAGCCGTAACTTATTAATATGGATTCCTTGATACTTAACAAACACCAAGTACTTATATCTAAGTGTTCGATCGATTTAAATAAAGGCATAATGCGGCCAATTTATTATCCCTAAGTTGACAGTTTATCAATAGAAAAGTACGCTTAGCAAGAAAATGTGTTTGCTTTATGTTATATTTATAGACATAATAACTATCACACAATTCTCGTATGAGAATAAAATATTTACATTTCAAATTAATGAGATAGAGCAGATCTATATTCAATGCAAATATATTTAAATAAGAAAAGCCAACAATTAATGCGATTATTGGAGTTTTTCGAAAAATGAAAAAAAAAAATTCGTTGTATTATAAAATATACGGTAATCTCTTATCATTTTTTTTGGGATAAAACTCTTTACATGAACAACGTTACAACTTAACGTTATGTAACCACACCAAAGCAACCAACAAAACTTTTTCTAAATTTATTAATAACTAAGATTTATTATGAATAGTGAAGTTTAAACTAAACGTTTAAATGACGCCTGTCTCAAAAGGTTACATCAAAGAGGTTTCTATTATTTCTCATTTTCCTCGAATACTTTTGAATGGGGAATACTCAATTGTATTAAAGAGGTCACAATAAAAATGGATAAAACCTTTTACTTATATATAATATTATAATAATTTAATTTGTCCTGAGTCAAGTATATCAATTGATGTATGATTACACTGAATGTGATTGAAATTAAAATAAAATTGCTTTTCATTTAAAAATATCTGTCAAAGATGAGATGAGATCCACAATTTTATATAGTATTTTATTAATTTACAGAAACGGAATCTGGGATTCACATTGTACGTGGAGATTTCCACTGCAAATGCACAAAACGCCAATATTGACAAAACATAATCTCGACATTGGTTGGCTTACATTATTCTTGGTTTACATTTAGTTATTATTTTACTAAGAATTTCTAATGGATCTGTAAATTTTATGTTAATTGAAACTAAAATAAATGTAACAGACATTATTTTTTTAGGGAACAAAATTTTAATGGGTATTAACGTCGATTCCAAATTTAATGACTGATTTATTTTAATGTTGATAAATCTATTATGTAATTTAATATTATATTCAATAATTTTAAATATTTTAAATGAAAAAACAATGCTGTCGTTAAGAAATTTAACGCATTTTAACTCTCGTATAAAAGTTTATATCTCATTTTATTTCTAACTCGTAAACCATGACTATGAGACTATTTTTAGTAGGCTATTTTAATTTCCTTTTAAAATTTTTAACTCATAAGAAGATTTTAATAATTTATTTTTTCTTTAAATTATTTATGTGTTAAATATCAATGGAGCTTTTTTTATAATTACCAATTAAAATACTAGTACCTACTGGAAGCATAATTTCATTTTAATTACCTAAATTAATTATATTAATTTTAAAGTCATATTAGCATTGTGTAAATATTTGTATTACAATTTTTTATTTATTATTCATGTCAGATCTTATGAACATGTTTACGTATGTGTTGAAAGTTTAAGACATGTTGTTTATTGGTACACACGTGTTAAACAAGGCTTAGCTTCACTTCACTTTCACAAGCCGAAGTTCGTGAACTTCGTGATAGCGAGACGCGTCGTCACGCTCAGAGCGATTGAATATGACTGGATATATGCCTGAAAATCAACGAAAATGTATCGAAATTTATTCAGAGTTATTTCTAAAATTGTGAATATTATACTTAATTATTAATTGTATTTATATTATTTATGCTTGGAGTGTAATGAATTAAAATTCATATAGTTTTTACACTATGTTCATATACTTTATACATATAATATAAATCTTTAAATTGCTTTTTTTCTAAATATTTTTACGTTTGGAAAATATAATAATATTTTTACGTTAAAGTTTTCTTATGAACAAAAGTTGTTTTTTATATTTTACTGTGTTTAAATGTCATTAGCATAGGCTTTAAATATTTTTTACGGTAACACATATAATTTAAGAACAAAACATCTCCCGTATTTAACAAGTCCCATTCATTAAGCCTAAAATACTAATTTCACAAATAATAGTTTCCCTCAGTCCAGTATTGTGTAAATATTTAACTGGCAATAAAATTGCGAGAGCCTGATTGTTTGTTCAGCCGATACCAGATAAATGCTTTGCTTTTCTTGGTCTTATCACAGAACGCAATCTGTATGTATGTAAATAAATATTTAAGTGAAGTTCGGTATCGAATACCATTCAGAAATAATAAAATAAAGAATTCATTCTGTAATGTGGCCGCTGCTCTCATTTTCTAGAGCATTTGCAACCCATCTTAGGTTGCCAGAAAAACGAACGCAAATAAATTAAATTACAACTGCAGTCGATTAGTTACGAATTCTAATGATTTCTGTCTACATTTGAAAATGTTCCATTGGAAAACGTTCCATTGTGTAAAGTAGAATATTTGTAAGCATTTCTCAATACTGTTAAAGTGTCAGATTTTTTTTGCTTTACACATATATCAAGAGATAGGATGAAATATTCGCAGCAAAAGCACTGCACATAGGCCGCCGCCACCAAGAAGTAATTACGTACGTCATCCCATGAATATATTCCTAAACGCTCGTAGGCGTTACGTTGGATGTATGGCGTCGTCGAGTCTTTTAGATATGTTAGTAATGCGTATGTGGGTGTTTGTTTTTGAATATTTATGTACGTTTTTTGTGTAAGTATGTGTGTGTGTGAAGTCAGTTTTTTAGAGGATATCTGATTAACAATGATTACACTATCATTCTGAAGATATGTAGGAGTATTTTAGTTTCTTAAGGAGAGAAAATATATTTTACTATACAATGGATGTTGAATAGAAATTTGTTAGCAAAATCACTTAGCATACTTTACCAATTACTCTCAAACAATCACCTAACTAAGCCAGACACTAGAACTAATTAAAACATGAAACTTTGATCCTCAAATCGCTGAGCTTTTCACGAAAAATAATTGCATTTATTTTGAAGACTAAAAATTTGTCAGCTATTTAAATAATACGTCAATATTCATCCAATTACGCGGTTCTAATCTGAGAGGGATTAAATTGAATAAAAACTTGACAAATGGAGTTTGTCTAGTCATGTAGTCCACGAGTAAACTTGGTGAGGTTTTATCAAATTTCACTACTCGTAAATAATACCTAAATAATACCTATAACAGTAAACAGTGACAATTTATCGCAAGCTCGTACGTTTATCTCAACTGTCCCGCACAATAAGACTTAAGACTAGTAATATCTCTATAGGTCAAAGGATAACAATGTCTTAAAATTCTTGTTATATAAAATACTGTTTGGAAAACTGAAGAACTTTCTTTAAACATTAAAAGTACGTAACCTTGGAACTTCAGTGTAAATCATTTCATTGTTGGTTACGACGCATACTAAAACAGCTTGACTGCGGCCTGAATTTCTTTAATCAAGATTCTTTGACGTTATACTGCAGTCCACAAATTGTAATTTTAAAACCATGTTCTTGAAAGAGACTTGAGGGTATCTGTTCTTATATAGTGTTTTTTAATTTCAGTCACTACTTTTCTATAATGACTCGTTTTATACGCATCGCCATTTAAATAATTAATTGTAAAATTAATTATAGCAGAGATATGACGCAGTACTTCAAAAATATCAGTTTCAATTTCTTTAAAGGTTGATAAATTTAGTTCTTTTTTCTGTATTCATCTTTTAATTATTTTTTATATGTTTGACATGAGACCTCATACCATTTAAAAAAATATCAAATGGTATTTTGTGTTGCAATGCAGTTATTTCAATAAAAAACGAATGGAAACTGGAATTGAAATTTAACAATAAAGTACACTCTCAACGGATTAATTAGGCCAAAGGCATACTACATTCATTTCCACACATAAGAGTGAAGATGTTCTTCATAGAGTATTAAATAAATTACGCAGAAGAAAATTAATTTCGAACATATTACACTTTTTTAAATACTCAGTTTTGGGGTCTAATAAGATATTATTATTAATATGAAATAGATAATGATGTTTTCAGTAATATCAGAACAAACTTTGTGCTGATTGGTTTATTGTACCTTGTTTATTAAGATGAGCCATTCTTGAGCCTCGATCTACCCTTGATTACATATTTGCGCCATTTTATGTTCACGATGTACGCCCACACCGATGTGCTAATCATAATAAACTGAACATTATATCATACTATGAACACAATATTAATAGATAATTATTTATTTACTTTACTTTGTATGTGTGGAACCGATTGTAATATTATTACTTACTTGTTTTTTCAGCATGAAATAAACAGACAGTGAAAAAGAGTACAAAAATGCAAATTGACCAAGCCCTTGTGAAATTCGCCAGTCATAATATCCTCTTGATGATTTTGAGATATTTTAATATAAAATGATAAATCCATTTAGTGTATTGCTACCATATTTGAATCAACCCTTAAAATCTGATTGATATTATTAACAAGAAAATTTTCTTGTTACGAATGTCAGGCTTCAAAGACTAAGCCGGACAAAAGATTTATTTGATTATTTTAGCTGTTGCTTCAGCTAAAACAGTCTAAAAGTTTTTTATTTCAATCTTATCCAAAAAATCTTCTTAATAAAACGTAAATCATTGTAATATATTTGTTATTAAAATAGGAAGATCTTTAATAAAAACAAAAACTTACATTCTTTATAAATATATAATTTTAAATGTTACTTGATCTTCTGCCGACTAATACCTCATAATTAATGTTAATTAATTGTCGAATAAAATGTAATATTTAAAATTTATAATTATATTTAATATTTTTTTAGAATTCTATTAACTGATCGATTTGCTTGATCAAACCAGTAAAGCAGTGAAGCATTCATATTGCCTCCCTACATTCACAAAAAAGTTAGGGCCGAATATTATTTTTAATATTACTTGTGTGTTAAAAAATATTAATTTTCTACACCCACACTTGTATTTATAGGATAATACCACTCAATTTATTTTTTGTGTGTTTTTTGTTCTTGTCTATACAAAGATAAGGGTATACTCAAATACAGAATCATCAACTTCCGATGCACTACATATTGACAAGATAATAGCCTGCCAGTGCTATAGTAAGTTGTACCTTACAGGTATTACTGTCTACATAAGAGGTTTATTTTAGACTTATAACTTCCAAGTTTTCAAAAATGCTACTGACGTCCGTTTAGAGATTAGATATGTGTTTGCATGTCATTGCGTAATAGTTGATTTTCATAAGATTTAGTTTTAGACTACTGCAATTGAGTGCTACAAAAGTACTTTTATATGGATTCGTTTTGTAAACATATATATATTAATTTAATAGTCTTTATGAGACAAATTGGCTAGATATAAAATAAAATGAACTCAGCTAATAAACAAACATTTTGATATAGGACAAACACAAAATTTTATTAAATTTTATAATTTTAGGAGACTACTTAACGCTGGTCCATTTTATCGATAACAATCTAAGCTTTCAAACACCTTATAATAAATAAAATATGTTTATCATAATGTGTTTGATACTGAAAGTAATATTAAAAAAATCTCTTTTGTTTAATGACTATTTCAATTGCGTTAAGCTGAAAAGCAAATATAAAAGTGCTGCATATTCTGAGGTAAACCACCAATCATATGTTCACATTTACAAAATCTTATTATTTATAATTACTTGTTAAAAATAATTACTCTTGTTGTTAAGCTACTAGCTACTAATTCTTCGATATTACCTTATGTTTTTTCCCATGAAGTAATATGTAGGAAAAAAATACCCAAACGGATGATGCTTCTTATTAGCTTTTTTTAACCCCCGACTAAAAAGAGGGGTTTTATAAGTTTGACCTGTCGATCTGTGTATCTGTGTGTCTGTCTGTGGCAATGTAGCGGCCAAACGCGTAGACGAATTGGAATGCGGTTTTATTTAATCGAAAGCTGTGTTCGTCGACACAGTTCTTATATACGTTTGGTCGAGCTGTTCTCAGCAGCTTCGCCCGCGCTATATAGGCAAAAAAAATCTTGTTATATAGGCCAAACAGTTTTTACACTTACTTTCTCAGGTAAAATACTTTATTAAGGATAGCTATTGTCCGTGACTTCGTCCACGTAGACTGTAATATTATTTTTATTCTTTTTAGAGGTCTTTTTGTATCGTGGTTTTTTAATTTTTTTATAAGAATTAAAAAACCTATACCGCATTTTACCGCCCCGTTGGTCGAGTGGTTAGCGCAGACGCCTAACGTGTCACGGCGTAATGGGGCTCGGGTTCGATTCCCGGCAGAGACAGGCATTTATGTGATGAGCATAGATGTCTGTGTTTCTGGGTTTGGTTGTTTATTAAATATATTCTCAGTATTTATATGTGTATTTCTATGTATTTGTATCGTTGTCTAACACCCTTAACACAAGCAAATAATTTGCTTACTTAGGGGTTAGATCAATGTGTGTAATTTGTCCTGATATTATTATTATTATTTCATTCATTCATTCATAACATTTACTTAGTAAAAATAATACATAAACACGTATTAAATGGACGCATTCAATTCGTATATAAATAATATTTCTTATAAAGTGAATCGATTAACCACAGTCTCAGAGAGTTTGTAATTTGAACTACTTTTCCATTCTATAACGGACTCACACACTTTACACTTTGATAGAACACAATTTGATTACTTATTCCGATCGCTCTTTATATCTGCTGACTCGTGACAAGCTGAACTTGATAAAAGAACACTTACAAGTCTAAAATAAATCCTAAAGATATTCCACTATCGGAATCCGCCACGTAATGTTTACATCCACTATTAAGTAAAAATTTATTAATTTTATTTATTTTTTCAAGAAAACATGGAACATACAGCGTATAATATGACACAAAAGTTTTACAGTAAAAGTAAACATGCCAACAAAGTTTTTACTTCTAAATAAACAGGAAGTGAAAATTATCGCAATGTAATGTAAAATAACTTCCTAAGAAAGCTCACACAAATACAAATAATTAAACAAAATAAAAGAACAATAAAAAAACATGATAATTAAAAAGTTTAGGTACATTACTTAGTGTTACTTAGTACTTTTTAAGTAAAGAAATGAATTTGTTGAATTTGTTTAAAACGTCGATTTGATAACATTTTTTTTCCATGCTCTTATAATAAAATAATTGCTACAGTAATTAGTTAAACAAAGGAAGGAATAAAAAAGTTGTCATGATCATGTGCTCATAAACATTATATTTTACTTAAGAAATAAGATGAATCGATTAAAATTTCAAAGAGAAAACTTTGTTCCATAACAAATAAAAAGTAGATTGTATTTTTATCTGAAACTATGCAACAATATTTTTATTGGAATGAAAAAAACTCTTCAAACTATTTCCGACGCCCAAACATTTTCATTCAATTATGATGTTTAAAATAATTTGCAATAAATCATCACCCAACGGTGTGGAGAGGAATTGAATATAAAATATAAAATCTAAGTTTTTTATTAATGTAAACAGTATTGAACATTATACTATAAGGTAATTAGAAGTAAATAAAAACGTCGTTTAGAAAATTGCATATAAGTTCATTTATACTTAAGACTATTACAAAATGCAAAACGTATTTGCATTTGAAATAAAACTATTTTTACGGATTTAACTCGCGTATATTGAATAAAATTTTAAATTTACATTTTTAAATCTAACCCGACGTTTCGAATGCTTTGCAGCAATCGTGTTCACGGAAAGACGAGATGGAGGTGTCTTTCAGTAAGTCAGTTAATTAGTCATCTACCTCCAACGGTTTCTAAGCTTCCGGGCGTACAGTTCAGGATTCACACAAAACGCACTAACAGTATCTAACAGTGCGATCACAGACATGGGATTTTATATTTTTCAAAAGTGGTGGTGTTAGATAATCCCCAACCATCTTCTCTATTAAAATTAGGATGTTTTTTAATTTCAATAGCCTCACGAACCATTCTTGGAATGTAACGTTGTTCTTTAGCGAGGATTTTAGGTTTATCAAATCTTATATAATGATTGGGCTTGTCTATGGTATGTTCACACACTGCAGACTTCGATGTACGCCTATGCTTGATATCCGATATATGTTCCTTAACTCTTTTACCGATGCTCCTCTTTGTTTGACCTATGTATGACAAACACCAACAGCACCAGCTCCAACTAAAATACCGTTCGAAGACATTATTTGCAACGTTGAGGAGTGTCTTTATAATAATAGAATCACGAAAGAGGAAACAATCCGCCAGGATATTTATTGTGTTGTTCTGGAGCAAATTTCTGAAAAATAATATTTCCCGTGACGAACATCTTGCTCTAAAACACCTACGCAGCAATGAAGACCTGAACTGTACGCCCGGAACTGTAAATCCGTAAAAATAGTTTTATTTCAATGTGTAGTACTCGTGAAAACCTTAGAAAACAGTATTTGCATTTTGCAAACGTATATGCACGTAAACGGTGTATTTTTATTCCACTTTATGACAATCTTCTTACAACTGAGATGTGTTTGCTGCGCGTTCTAAATTACAAAAAAAATATCTTAGAATGCAAAAGTGAATAAAACCTTTTTTTCGAAATAAAATAAAAAATTGCTAAACAAATTCAAATTTATATATTTTTAAAAGAATTGATAACACTCTAATTAAATATAAAACATGTTTTGGGTTCCATTAAAAAGATCTACTACAAAAGGCCGGTTAGTAGGACAGTAAATTTTGCAAAATCTATGTAACCAAAATTCTATTACCATACCATAATAAAATACCACATCAAAATCTTCCATGGAAGCTTTTTTTCAACATATTTAATTATTAACAATAAAGCTGTTAATGTTAGTATTACATCATTCATTTATTTATAATATATATAATATAATATATTCCTGTACCACTTACATCAGTAAGATAGTGTGATCATCATCCACCTACCTTTATCCTTTGGCATCCGTGTTGATGAGATTACATAACAAACAAGTTTAAATAAAAAAAATCATTTGTGTATTTTATATGAACAACTGTACGAAGCATCCACTAATACTTACTACTAATACCTATATACGATATCGTTTTAGGTAAAAACAAAAGGAAATTCGTTGAGTACGATAATGATAATCATTTACGATAATCCTCAACAATGAGCGTTCAACCTTCATTTGTGATTGAAATGGTGTAACCATTAATTGAATGTATAACTCGATTGTAGTAACGAAGTCAGTTGTTATTTTGCGAAGCAAATCTTATGTCGGTGTTTTGTTACAGTTTTTTAATATAATATGCCATAATTTAACCGACTTTTAAAACTTAATCACTATGATAACTCGGATTTGAGTTTTATAGTTACTAAACTATAACTTGGTTTATACAAAAAAGTTATTATTAATAACTAAAAACATCCTTTTTGTTAAATGAAAAATGAAAACGATGTCTGCTCGTACCCGTTTCAAACCCGTGACCTCTGGGAAACTGTAGGTCGCCTTACCAATTGAGAAAAAGTATCCCTATACGCCTCGGTAAATTGAACATTATATGCATCATCGTCTCTACTAGAATGATAGTGACATATTGTAGAATTAGTTTCTATAAAAAAAACGTTAAAAATAGAAATAAGAAATATAAATATATATTTGACCTCTGTCTCCATACTTCGATATATATTTCTAGTTTGCAGCTATGAGTTAATGGAAAGTGGTGATGATTGTGAGGACGACAGTGACCATTTTTTGGACTGTACTTTCAGACAACCGAGTGTTTAACAATGCTATATTATATAACGATCTAAATTCAGTCAACGCGTCATATAAATATGTTATAATTGGCATTGGATTCAATTTGACCACTTTTTTATGCGATAAACTCATAAAACAATTATTAATGTGTTTTTTATTTATGCCGTTACCGTATAAAAATATTATGACAAAAATGTCATAGAACGGTTTGTTTATGATATGATTGTTTTTATAATGTTCTTTGCTTTCATCTTAAAAGCTCACAAATATCCCAAATACCAGAGGCGAAATCTAGAATTTACAAAGGTAAGTGATTGAAAATCTGTTATTTCATAATTGTATAAATCTCTTTAAAAATAAAATATCTGATAGTGAATAGATATCAAACATAATCACTTCTCTTTGACTATCACTCTTACCCTCTCACTTTCTATTAGTCTCACTCTCTATCACGAACAAAAATTGTCTTGACTATGCTAAAATTCGACTGAGCTACTCTACAACGTAGTAAAAAAATAAGCAAAATCAGTGCTCGCACTTGGATTCATACCGGGACCACTTGGTTACCACTTGAACATTTTTCAATGAATTAATAAAGCAGCGAAAGAGAGAGACTGCGAGATTTAAACTAAACATTTAACATATATATCAATTACTTCAGATACTCGTTCGTTTAATAAGTATCTATACTGATAATATACTCGTATATTTACCTAAAACAAAAAAAAAAGTGCGGGACTCAGGAACTGCCGCGGGAAAGCTATTGTATAACATTTTTTATCAACTTATGTAATAATAATTTATGCAGTATATTTTTTTATTGATGTTAAGTCTAGTTTTTTCTTTTATGTTAATTGAAGTTGAGCGTGGTGTCCGATAAGAAAACATTTTTTTTATTTTATTGAACAAATGACTATGAGAAGTTGTCATTGATATGTAATATCATAGAAAGGTTAAAATTATCATTACCTAAATTTTTCAACCCTTGTAAATTCTAAATTATTGATAGTAGTATAGATACGATTCATATTTTATAACCACCCGATTCTACTCCGAACCGATTAATATCAAATATTACTAAACTCTCAGATTTGATATAATCTTAATTATCTAAGCAATAATTCTAAAAATGTTATCGCTCACAATTAGTCTCTAAGAAAACATTTATTTTAATTCATTTGACTAAAGGACTGAATTTATAGGGTAATAGATCGATTAATGTATTTGTTTCTGGATTACTTCCTTGTTGTTGTTGTTTTAACAAATGCGTAAGTGTGTGTTAACAGAGCATATTTAGAAAGTAGTTGAGCGTTAAAATTACATACCTTATATATATTTTATAACTGTTTTTCTATTTTTTTTATATCTAATATATTCTCACTACTAGGTCTTTTAATATCCATTATACAAAATAGTTACAAATCCACTTACTTAATAGTAATCTCTAATGAGAATAATTTAACTTTAAAAATGTACCAGTTTAATCACAAAACAATCAACTGTCAATGCAATTGAACACATTGACAAGATAATAGGCTTTCTGTAACTAAGACGAGTTCAAATTGACATGAAAACTACACTGCAGGAGGCCTGAATCAGAAATATATTTTTACTCAAATCGTGCTTCGATTCAGGTTGTTATCAGTTATATATAAGGCTGAAGATTTTGTGTAGCACACGAATTTATAGAGTATTTGATCAATCAATGAGTAGATTCCTTAAAAATTCAAAATCCAAATATCTAATCTAATTAATTAGGCATTAACACGCATTTTCGAACCGTCAATTACATTAAATTGATCAGTACAGACAGTGTGTAAGTAAGCTACCACCAGCTCGGAATGCTGTTCTGCTAATAAAAGCTGGTCAAAAACTCAACAGTTGCTTTTTTTAAATAAAATTTTAAAAGGTTTCACATTTATAACATCAACCAGATGAGTCCATGATGCAGATGCGTCCATGATCCAAGTTCCACACATTTTCATCAACCCAAAATTCTTGAATGTTATAGTAAGATTTATTAAATAGTACATTTTTAATTTAGATTTCAAGCTAAGAAAAGTAAGATCTAAGATAACTTGTGGAACTTTTTATTATATATGCGTACTGTTATATACCGATGTATAGCATTATGCTGTAGTTACCATATGGTAACTGATATATGAGAAGGACCCTCTCTTTCCCTCAACCCAAAACACCGGTGATATTTTTAGAATTAATTTCGGTCATAACTGTACGACAAAATACTGTAAACTAAAATAAACAAGTCGAGCCGTATTAACGTCTGTTGAATGTCTTACTACTTTAATTGCAAAGACTGCTGTGCTGAGATTGCCTGCGAGTGTCGAGAGATGAGGGTTCCACTGAATCTTTCCATCTAAAGTTATCCCTAAGAAAGTTGTTGAGTCGGTCAGTTCTAAAACCTTAATTGTTAAGAAGTAAACTACAATTAAGACTTTTACATTTAGAAGTGTAAATTCCATGCATTTAGTTTTCTTAGTATTTAAGACCAAATTATTAATTTCAAACCAATGAAGAACACGTGACAGAGCACTGTTTACTTTACCAAAATAAGGTTTATTACGTTCAACTTTAAAAATAAGCGAGATATCATCAGCAAAAAGTGAAATGTCACATAGTCCTTTTACGTAAAAGGGCAAATTATTAATATAGAATCAAAATAAAAAAGGACCAAGAATAGATCCTTGTGGAACTCCTATTTTTAGATGATAACCAGCCCATTTAAAATTACTTACATCAACCGTCTGAACTTTTTGATTCATGTAAGAGGTAATAAGATCATGCGCAGCACTACGCACAACATAGTGCATTCTTAAATATTTTAGAGAAATTCCTGTCTTGGTTCCATTACCTCTCACCATATAAATCATATAACTTATCTTTACTTTTATATATTCCCGTGGTAGCCCAATCACTAAATTTAAGTTTTAGGGGTTTTATTATAGCTTTTGGCTTAAAAATATTATTAAATTCTTGTAACAAATACTGAAAATCTTTATTATATAACTTATTGGGATTATGTCGTTTCTACTTTAACCACTTTTTTCTCAACAATATTCTTAAATGTAAGGATCCGGTTTTTTGTAATTGCAGATAGAATACTTGCAGATGCAAGTAAACTTTTCATTTTCACGATTCATTAATAGAGAAAATTTGAGACCACAGTGGTCTGAACTTAAATTCGTCATTACCGTTTCTTCATAAATGTTACAGCGACAGAACATATTATGAATACGAGTAGGTTCAGTAAAAAACGTTCAATAAGTTAAAAGAATTAAACAAATTTTATTAACGGTTTAATAAACTAGACGAAATTACTTATAATATGTAACTTGTGTACTTACATTGAAATCACCGCACACAATCACGGACTTGTTTTTATGACAAAGCTTAGTTAAAATATCCTCCATTTTACTTACAAATTCATCAAAGTCTCCACAGGAAAGTCAGTAACACGCATAAAATAATATGTTCATTGAGCTTAATGCAGGAATAATTCGCTCGGCAGAGAGTAGTTCTTCCTCCCCCTCCTTCCTAAATGTGGTTGGCTGAAATGGGTTAGGTTAGTTAACTCATCATGTTTAACAGGTTGATGTATGTTATATTTACTCATTTTGTACATTTTTTTCTCCATGTTTGTATATAATACCTTCTAAGTATAAGATTTACTTTAGTAATTTAGTTGAAAAATATAAGTATATTTATAAAGGAAATTGTTCGGTTTTTAAAAATACGCCCAGTTAACAGAACAATAGATAATTCCAGGTTGGAATTACGCTGATTTGTTCCTGGTATTTTTTAATTTTTTGACGAATTCTCCTTAAAAGAACCAGAAATGTCCTAGTTGCACTTAATGTGATGACTCCTGGTCAGATGAAGTAAATAAAAGCTTGTCTAAAAGCGATATATTTTGTAGAGACTTCAACTATCGTATTCCGAAATGTACCTACTCTACTAAATTCAACCACAACTGAATCAAATGTTCTTGTATTTATTTGAGTTGGGATTTCAGATCGTTTATTTACATTACGGTCGTTTTTAAACAAACAAGAGGTAAATCGACGTATGCGATAATTCTCTTCGATTTATGGAATGTTTTACCACTTAGCTTTATTTCTCTAAAACTGATGAAAACAACAAAAGTTCTTTCAGTATAGTTTACATTAAAAAATATAATAATAATGAATACAATGTAATATTTTTTTTGTCAATGAAATTCCTAAAATAATTAAGAATTGCTCATTTCGCTACAGAAATTATTGAATTAAAATTCGTAACTAAGAAGCTATTTTAAGCCATTTTTATTATAAAATTGTACGAGCTCAGATTTATCACTTCGGAAACTCAACTATACTTTAAAGATACTGAATAATTTCATATAATACTCCCATTTTCACAGTAAAATCAATGAACTGAATTCGGCTGTAATAAAAATATATCAAAACTGATGAACATATGGCATGCTTCTCACTCTTCTCATGAAAATTCTAGCTAATGCAAACTATATTAACTATATTCCACACAGTAATTAATAATTATATTATAAAACTTCGTTTATATTCGCTTGTTTCAGTAATACACAGTACTTGCACTTCAATGTTTAATATTCAACCATTTGTAATAGAATGGACGAGAGCAGCCCGTACAACTCGTTTTATACTATTTCAACACTATAATATTTAGGTGAGGGTAATTTACAATTTCATAACAACTTACAGATGCTATTAGTTATACCTTTTAAAAAGTTCTAATAATTAATAAAAGATTAAACATTACGTTAAAATATCCTATGCTACTAATTCTTAAAACATTTAACAGTAAATACTAAAAAACATTCCATAATTAATTGCGTAGATGGCGCCACTGTTGAAACTTTCGAACTAAAACATTTAAATTTCAATGTAGTTACTATTTAAATTATTATAAATAAATATTACTACCACCACATATCATAAAAAAAATCTATAAGACCGGAATATCCACTGTATTTACTTTAACATAAATAACATTACTGACTTCCCATCACATATTTACGTTGCGTTCGTTTCTGATCAAAACAAGAGGGGTATCGATAAATGTAATAATGATGACAGATTTACGATAAATTAGAATTGTAAATAACAACCGACGTCTGGGTTTTAATGAAGTTATTCGTTACAAAACATACACTAACCAAAAGTAAAATCTTTATCATATTAACCTTTATGAAAATATCAAAATTATTTTATAAGATAAATGTAACAATTATATTCTTTATTTGTACACCCAGTTCAACAATTACAAAAAACACAGAAAGAAAACAAGAAAAAGGTCCAATTTTGGCGGCCTTATCGCTAAAGAGCAATCTCTTCCAGGCAACCAATTAGTTGGAGGAAAAGACATACATGAGACTTAATGTAGTTGACGCTTATCGCGGTCAGCACGAAGTCCAAGAACCTTAAGGGTACGATGGTCAAGGCCCTGAGGAGGCTTCCAACAATTTGTTGGAAGTCGTGTCGGCCTTGGCTGTTCGGACGGAACCGGAAGAGAACAGACGCGTTCGGGCGGACAACGCCCGTCTTCAACGGGAGGTGGAGGCCCTAAGGGCGTAAATGCAGGCGATGAAGAGGGAGGTCGCTAAGATGAGGGCGTCTGCGGCCAACGACGCGGTTCAGATGCCCTCATTGGAGGCGGAATCCCTGGAGGAGCTGAGGAGCTCCATCATAACCTCGGTGGGGGTTATGATGATGAACGCTCGCCTGCGTGGGATAGAAGATCGCCGGAAGTGTCCTGGTGGGCTGGAGCTCAGCCAGGGTGGAACTGCTGGAGGCGCATCCGCTGCGCTGCTACAGGTGTCTGGCACCTGGGCATGTGTGTGCGGCTTGCCCGTTCGCGGTCGACCGCAGCGCCGTCTGTTTCCAGTGCGGTGGTGAGGGTCATACCCGAGTCACTTGCACCGGAATGTTGCGGTGCGCGGCCTGTGTGGATGGAGGTCTCACAGCGGCTCACCTATTGGGGAGCTGAGTGTGCAAGGCTCCGCGAGTTCAAGGGATAGCACCTAGAGCAACTCCCGCGAGCGCGGAGCCCAGCACGGAGCCGGCTGGGGCTATGGTAACATAATCTCATCGAACACCAGCGGGGGAGGTTGGGAAGGAGAAGGGTTCAGCCCGTTCCTTCCCAGCCGTAGGTCTTGGTGAGAGGGGGGGGAGCGACCTCTCTTGCCATTGCACAGGTCTATGACGTTGGGGTACTCTGGTTGCCCGAAGTACCTTCATCAGGGGGGTTCCGCCGAGGCGTCGCGGTGAGTGCTTACGCGATCCCGTGGCGTCTTATTGTAGCGATGAGGACAACCGTTGGTTTTTTTAGTGAGGTGCCTTAAAAATGGCAGCGTCTCCTATGCTGCCGGGTGCCGCACATACCACCCGTCCATCGCCTGGCTGGTGTGACGATGCGGAAACGCATTTTTTCCAACGGAAAACAAAAAAAAAGGTGTTGTTTACACAATAACAAAAGTAGAAACGAAAAGATAGCAATACATATAATACAAACATATATACATACAAACATAGTTACATACATACAAACATAGTTACATACATACATATGCTTATAAATAAACAAAAATATATTGACATAAACAAATAAAAATTCAGACGATAAACACACTATAAGTTTAAAAGAATTTTAAGGCAGCGTTTAAATTATTCACATGACTGTGTACGATTAATAGGAGATCATTCCATAGTTTTATGGTACGCACACCAAAGGAATTGGAGTAAAAAGGAGACGAATGGGGAGGCATTTTAAGAATAAGGTTTTGGTTTCAACGAGCTAAGCATATAAATATGACCATACGGGAGTAAGAAATATGGTAATATTTGCGAAGGCTAAATATAAAACTTCTACAAAGGTTTTGAAGACACTCAAGTTTATCTAACTGATGCTTTCGTAAATCAGGGTAGCAGGCATCAGCATAACATAATCTAAAATAGGAAAGAGTAAGGATTGAGCTAAAACAACTTTGGTAAATATTGGGAGAAAATTAAGTGATCTTCTCTTAGATCCTTTTGAAGCAACATCTTTCTACTCACCTCACCAATCTATGAATTCCAGGATACATTTTGGTAGAAGATAATCCCAAGGTTTTTCTCTTTTAGGCCAAAACATTTACTCCAATCTGAAGCCTTAATTTACTTTCAATATAGTATTTGCAAGGTCATCAAGACTTGACTGGCGGTAAATCTGAAGATCGTCTGCATACAAATGGTAGAGAGAATTGATTTGAATGCAAATAGTGTTTATAAACACTGAGAATAATAAAGGAGACAAGACGCCACCTTGCGGGCACCAGCACTGAACGCCCTCCAATCAGAGTACAAATAATTTAAACGGTGTACGTTTGCCGCTGCCGCCGCCGTTTAACGCTGCCGACACCTACGCAAGTAATATCGAAACCAGCCGATTGCCTATGGAGATATGTTAATAGTACCTAAAATCATGAGTAAAGTATTAAAGTCGTAATTACTGAAGTCAAGAAATGTAAATACTGTAAACTGACGGTTATCCATGCCTGACCTGATATCATGAATTGATTTTTATCAAGGCCGTAGTAGTACTATAACCGGGACGGAAACTGGATTGGAATTTATAAAGGAGGCTATTTTTGGTCAAGAAAGTGCTTAATTGATAATTTACTAGTCGCTCAAGAATTTTTGGCAGAAATGGAAGGATAGATATAGGACGGAAATTTAAGGAACAAGAAGGGTTGTTACCTTTTTTTCGGAAGAGGAACAATATACGCATCTTTCCAGTAGGAAGGAAATTCTCACATTGTAACAGAGTTGTTAAATAAGAAAGTAATGGTATGGAATGTCAAGGATCATTTTACGACTGGTGGCATCAGAACCGTCTGCATCACAGCTCATGGATAGAATGGTCTTCTTAACATCACATGCAGAAAAATTATCTATATAAAATTAGGACTATTTGGAGTGGTAAGAGATGAAAGTCGGCTTAGAGTACAAGACTTAGTCTCATCATCCAAGGAGAAATGTTGGTTAATGTTGTTTAGATCGGAATGGGAAGTGTTTTCAGTATTTTGTTTACTTCGACCAACTCCGACGGATTTAAGAAAGTTCCAGATTTTTATTGAATCCTTCTCTTTGATAAAAGCTCTATAATTATAGTGTCGTTAATTATCTCTACACCTAGTATATTTTTTGTAGACATTTTAAATACTTTAAATATAAAAATCAAGGACTTTGTCATGTTTAAAAAATCATTTTTATGTGAGATAGATAAGACTAAATATGATTTTTTATAATAATGTAAGAGCGCGAAAACCAAATAATATTGTAGAAAATATATTTTACTCTAAAATGTTTTCATTCAAAGATAAGTAATTAAATAAATCTTTTCGAGACGCAGGTCTCCATTGGATTATAAGATTTTTCTGATTTTATAACGATTTTAATAATGTGTTATAGAATGATAGCGGTTTTAGTTCTAATAAATAAAACTATTATATCCTATGTTTGGAAAAATCTTATTTAAATTTCAAGTCAACAAATTAAATTAAAAATTTTAAAAACTCTCCTTACAAAAAGACGTCTAAAAAGGATAAAAATCACATTATTATGTACTTGTTGAAGTGATTGCGTCAGGGGATTGTGGTACTTAAGTTGACGATGGTGTCTAATTCATAAAATAATCGGAATTCTAATGAATGAGGACTTAGACTAAACACAGTATGTTTATATTTTTATATGAAGCTAATTGTAGTCTTCTTTTTTTATAATTATTATTTACCTGTTTATTACTATAAATATTAAATATCCATAAACATATATGTTTTAAATTTAGCTTCTTTAAAAAGAATTTATAAACCGACATTTTATTGAATACTAAGGTAAGGCAAACTTACAATAACAATAAGTTAAGTTTGCTACACCTTTAACACATTTTTTTATATTTTGTCCAGTCATTCCCAAATACAATATAGCTTTGCTGAACTATATATATTTAATGTATATAGTTATTTATAACATATGTAAAGAATATTGTATAGAAGAGACCATAGGTTTATTTAGCATCTTTGGCAATGTTTATTTAAATGACCATGACTACTTTTCATAAGTCCGTAGTCCATAGTCATAGTCCATTTTTTTATGATCTGCTAACGGTGAATCTATGGACTGCAATATAAAAGCACATATTGAAGATATTGTAAAATATTTTTTTAAAATGCGGTTGTCGGGAAGTTAAAAAAAAACATAGATAAGTCTTAATTGATTAACATTACATTTTAAAGTACTCTCAAGTATCTAGTATGCCTATCACATAATATGAATTTCAGTGGCATCAACTTATAAACAACATATTTGGTATTGTAAGAATAGTTTTAATACCGAAATGTTGATAGGGTGTTTGGAAGACAGGCGATTACTCATCAGAAGGTGAAAAATATCTCTACTTGTAAGCTACTGTATAAAATAGAATAAGAAAACATTCGGGTTGGATTTTGTCCTGCGACCTCTGAGAAACCTTTTCGTCGCTCCAACAATTAAGCGACCGAATCGCTACCCGCTTCGATGAATGTAGCATTCCATAAAATTTAATTGTCTTTAGCAGGGCGGAGGGAACACTTCTTAGGCATATTACTACAATTGTTTCTCACTTTAGAATATAGGTTAACATCAAACTGTATAAATAATTTTTATTATATTTTTAACCCCCGAACCCAAAAAGAAGGTGGTTATAAGTTTGACCTGTGTATGTGTATGTCTGTTTGTGGCAAAGTAGCCGTCAAACGCGTGGAGATTTAAATGCGGTTTTTTTAATCAAAAACTTGGTTCGTGTATATGATTCTTAACTATGTTTGGTTGAAATAAAAGCAGTTGTCTCCAAGATATTAAGCTTTTATTGGTGTTGGTGAAAGGTTCTTGTACAAGTTTAAAAAGGATAAAAATAACATTATTATGTACTTATTTTAGTCGTAGAGTCGGGGAACCGAATAAGTGAACAATTCAAAATGAAAGTAAGTTACCAAGACACATAACGAAATAACAATATAGACTCATTTAGTCTAAGTCCTCATTCATTAGAATTCCGAATATTTTGTAAAACAAACACCATCATCAACGTACGTACAACAGTAAAGTAAAGTATGTACTTTAAAAAAATCTGTACAAAATCTAATTAAAAGCTAACCTAAACATAAAATGCTAGCGTGTTTTAATAAACTTTGGAAACTAATATTATATAATATAACCACGCATGCATCTACCTACATTATTAGCAGACGCATTACGCTTAATCCAGTGCCAATAACTTCAAAAATGGTCAAAAGCACAAAAAATAGTAACAGGATGAAAGCGTTTGGGAAAGCAAGAAAATATTAAAAAAATGAAAGGAAAAATATATTAAATGCGATCTGAGTTCTGGAAAGGGGTGGAGTGAGCTTTTAAGGGTAAAAAACGGTTTATGGTGACTTCCGGCAAAACTACGAGTCCTATGAAAAAAAGTGAAATGGCAAAGTTGTAGGTCTTGTAGGCCTTATTATAGTATATCTTATGTGCAGTTTTTTTTACTTTAAACTTGTTTTTTTGCATTTTTTGCCTAAATTTTGATGTTATGTTACCTACAACTTTGCTATTTAACTTTTTTTATAGGACTAGTAGTTTTGCCGGAAATCACAAAAAAACATTTTTTACCCTTAAAAGCTCAACCCCACTTCTTTCCCGAACCCAGATCGCCTTTAATTTATTTTTCCTTTCATTTTTATAATATTTTTTTGCTTTTCCAAAAGGTTTCATCCAATTACTATTTTTATTGGTCTGAGAAATTATTGGCACTAGACTAGCTTGTTGACCATGTCATGTGTGTTATTTCATATTTATGAATGAACCTCGCATTTAGATATGTCAAGTCAAAACCAATAAGGGTTTAATGGTATTAATATAGTAAAAATGTAAGTGAAATGTAATTGTTGTATTTTAAATCTTAAAAAAATATAACAAAAACACATAATGTAAGGACGCAATATTTTTTATTTAATATATACATCATCAACAGAAATATCATCACAAAAATATTTGACACACATAGGAAAACAGTTTTTATACACGTACGCCTACTTGTCAAAAAATGAATAGGTAACGAAATATTGATAATTTATCAAACCAAGATCTGTAACATTAAGTATGAAAGAGCTAAATTATACAACGGCTTGCCTATGGATATAAAAAGGGAGAAACATTTTTAAAAACATGTTAAAATATTTTAATATAAATATTAATTTCGTGATTAAAGTATTAAAATCACTAACTGAACTTAATGTTTGTAATGAAGTTGTTTGTTTAATTAGCATATCATATTTCAAAATATTGTGAGGGTGTTTTGTTACAGATTACTTATCTTATAATTGACAAAGTTTAAATTACTAACATTACCTAATCCATATGAAAACTCGAAACTCATTTATTTATCAACACAGCTATTACGGGGTGTATGAAAATCTGTTTTTAGTAGGTAATAGCATTTTTATCATTATAGAGAAGATCTAAGTCCATAAAAAATGTATAGACAGCTTTGCTATACTAATTAAATTTAAAACCAAGCCAGATCTGATATAAAAAATAAATTGTTTGCGGAAACAAAAATAACCTAGAATAACTTTTTTATAAATCCTCAAATGTTTTCTTTGAATGTTTCGTAAATAAGTACATTGCTATAGTTTATACTTAAGATAAGTATATAAGCACGAGTAAGTATCGTTATCCCATTTTATCAAGATTCCATAATTAGAATAGTATGAATATTGCGAATATTTAAATGACGCAAACATGCTGGGTTAATTACCCCGGATACTTTTGGACATTAATGTGAATAATATTAAACGATTTCAGAGACCCTGAGAAACGAGAATTGATGTACAGTGAATAAAAGCTTTCATCATTACATGATTCGTCACTAGACGACATTGAATAAAAGTTATTACTACTTTATTACTTATTGTAGACCCGTAAATATAAAAATTAAAAATAACAAAATATGAAAAATAAAGAATATAAATAAATAAATACTATATATATATATATAATATAATACTATATATATATATTGAATGTATATTATATATAATATACATTCAATGTATATATTTTTAATTTCTGATATCTATATCTTGAATATTTTTTCTTAATTACTTAAAGCTTGAAATCTTATAAAGTAAACTTTTAACCCTCCAGGTATTTCAAACGTTCGTAGGTATGTGAAAAATTTTTGTACATGATTGTAGGTACGTCAGTTCAAAAATAACTGAATTTAATTTATGACGGCCTTCTAATTCAGCAACCTGTAGGTTTCTGTGTAATTTAGACTGGTCGCATAGGCTAAGAATATTAACTTCATTATTTACCTTGTTGGTACGCATGCGGTATTGCCTGTCGATAGTTCGAATATTACTGATTCCATGGGGATCTAATCCATCTCTTCTGATTGTGAAGGGCACATTTATGAAAAACCGTAATCGGTCATAAACATATTATATTTATATTGCACTTTTCAAAAATATTCCAAAAGTTTGAGAAAACGTAATTGTACATGTAATAATTTTTTCATCCGAAATCCGGTGCTTATTCTAGAAAGGCCAAGGTCTTTGAAAATGTTATAGAGAGATTTTGCCTCTATACCTCTCGCTACCTCTTCTACCGCGTACAAACTAACTATAAATTCATTCCTGGACAGTTCGTTGGTCAGTTCGTAATAATTATTGAACTTTAATGTGTGATCTGTGGAGATGTTTGTTTCCCAGGGAACAGTAAGCTCCACAAGTATTACGCCCCTTAGATGTTTAGAATACGGTCCTTAGATGTTTAGAATAAGGTCCTTAGATGTTTAGAATACGGTTAAGTCCTGTCTGGATGAGGAAACACCAAGATCCCCAGGGATTTTATATTTTTTCATACGTGTCCATCATGAGAGTGCAATCAGGAGCCGCGTCTAAAATTTAATAAGGTTTCGCTTTTAATTTTTGGAGGAGCCTTCTTTTACGAATTCTTCAGATTGTTTGGTGGTTGTTATACCCTTATGCTACTCAAAAACTAACCGCTACCCGTATAATTTCTAATACCTTGTCGTGGCGATGTGAGTATTGATCTCTATCTACAAGTAACCTACACCTTACTAATAAGTGTTTCGCGGTTCCTACTGCCTCCCCGCAGATATTGCAAGAATTTTCGGCGGTTTAGCCCCATCTTTATCTTTAACAACTTTATCTTTTGGGAGAGAAGTTACAGTATCATCTTTAGATTTTCCCATGATATGTTTTTTTGCTAACTTTTAGATGTTTATACAGCTTCGATGGTTTCTTTAATTTTAACCCAAAATTGTTTCGGTCTCTAAACAATTTTGCGGTTAATGTGTGGGCAGGTGTCATTGGAAAAGACCTCGTAGGACCCCGTTACCTCCCAGATACTCTACATGGCGAAAATTACCTAGAATTTTCAATCAATGACTTACCCGAATTAATGAGCAGCCTACCGATTTCTGAAGATGAACGGGCAATCATATTTCAAAATGACGGCTTCCCGGCACACTACCGAAACATTGTATGCGAGTATTTAGATGACTGCTTCCCCAATTCATGGATCGGGAGGCGTGGCTTTATTGAATGGTTCGCAGGTTCCCGAGACCTAACACCGCTCGATTTCTATATCTGGGGACGTGCTAAAGAGTTGATGTAGGAGGTCGAAATAACAACAAAAGAAGAATTGGTGGCAAGAATCAACAAAGCACTTGCTAAAATAAAAGCAGAAATAACTCAAAACACCACCACAAAATAAATACGTCGTAGGTGCCATGCGTGTTTTCATAACAGAGGAGCTGTATTCGAACAGGATTTGAAATAAAAATATTTTTGATAAATTTCTGTTGTTTATATTTTTGTTTATACCTCATTTATTGAACAAGACGATAAGTATTATAGCATTTTTTATGTCGTTGTAATAAGTGATAAATGGAGAACTTTTTAAATGCATACTACCTCCAGGTGCGCTAGTAGTTTTTTTTTTAATCGTAGTGAAAGTTGAACTTAGATCTCAAGCTTAAACTTATTTTTTCACTTTATGAGTTCCACATCAGGTAGGTAGTTCAGATTGTATCTAATTTTGCTTTTCGTGGCTTAAGCATGCATTTGAGACTAAAATTACAAAAATAATCTTTAAAAAAAAAAAATAGATGTCCGGGATTTTTTTTTAGCCAACTTGTTATCTCTATATAGGTACCTGAACACGCTCACTTGGTTTGGCGGGCTCTCTACAAAACACCCTGTATATAATTGGAGAAATACAACAACCCTGAAACAAACAATGTTGTTATTGAGTGGTTTTGAATGGTTTTCATTAAAAATTGTGGAGAATTTTACTTGCGCGAACATCATTAGTTCATGTCGCACCGACCCAAAGGCGTACTCTAAGTCTATTGAACAAACCGTAATCTGTTTCTCGTTAGTTCTTACTTCTTTAAGACTTTCCGATATTAACGTATTATGTTCCAAGAACCCTTTCTGGCGATTAAGCCAAGTATCTCTATTATTAATTTTATTTGTATAAAAGAAAAAAAAAATACTTTGAAAATTGTATCTCTTAGGGCTATCGGTCTAGTATCCTTGAAATTATTAAGATTGTCGTTTTTTCGGAATGAGGACAAAAAGGACTAATGATACAGGTATTTGCTTTCTTGACCAGATTTTACCGAATATATTTAAAAGATGTTTATGCAGCGACGGATATTTTTATAAACTATATAAGGGATCCATCCGAACCTGGTGCTAACTTAGATGGTTTCATTTTAATTATTCTATTGATTTCTTCCAAAGCTGGTGGATTGGCATGTAAGTCTTCAGTAGGAGTCACAGGTTTCTGTTCGTTTAGATCCCCATATAGTTTTCGGTTATCTGGAATTTCGTATGTGCTTTTATAATGATTGAAAATTTGCTCATTGTTTAAGAGAAGTTTACCTTTTCCATCTTTGAAAATGTTTTTGAGTATTTAAAAGGATTTTTATTAAAGTCTACTTCACATTTTACCCGATCAAAGCTATCACGATTTTTTGTTTTTTGATTTGATATGCCTTGGATTAGTTTAAGAATTTATCGTAATGCCCTAAGTAGATTATCGCCTAAAGCTTTGGCTCTACGAAGTATCCTTATAAGAGCTCTTTTTAGGGTTCCGTACCCAAAGGGTAAAAAACGGAACCCTATTACTAAGACTCCGATGTCCGTCCGTCTGTCTGTCACGAGGCTGTATCTCATGAACCGTTATAGCTAGAGAGTTGAAATTTTCACAGATGATGTATTTCTGTTGCCGCTATAACAACAAATACTAAAAACTAGAATAATATAATTATATAAGGGGGCTCCCATACAACAAACGTGATTTTTTTTTGTTTGTCTATATGTCATGAACTTTTATAGCTAGATAGTTGAAATCTTCACAGATGATGTATTTCTGCTGCCGCAATAAAATCTGATACTAAAAACGTAAATAATATAAATATTAAGGGGGGCTCCCATACAACAAACGTTACTTTTTTACCTATTTTTATGTACCTATTTCAGTTGTCGCTATAGCTACAGACACTAAAACAAAATGATAATTATTTTTTTAAATAGATAATAATAGTACGGAACCCTTCGTGCGCGAGTCCGACTCGCACTTGGCCGGTTTTTTTCCTCATTTTCAAATTAAAATCGTTTTCGTTATTATTGTATGATTACATCTGATTTTAATACTCTGCAATTTAAATTTTGTAGATTTTTCCATACATACATTATATTTTCTATGTCATGAGTGATGGAAACGTCAGTATAGCATCTTGGAAAACAGTTTTAAGGGATTAATACAGTTTTAACCACTAAACTTGAACGTTTGGCTATTGTGTTCTTACGAGCGCCCCACGATAATTTTTAAAATAAAGATAAACCTAAAATACGACTTCGTTAAAAGTCCTATTATTGACGTAGAAAATTAAATTTAGGCCCAATTGGGGAACTTTAGGTAACAAAAAATCGAGATTTTTTGTTATTATTATAATCATAAAAACCGTCTGTATGTTTTTTGTCCGCATTTTTAATGTAGTTGCGTGTAGGTAATATTTACATACCTCATCTATACCATCTCTCTCATATCTGTTATGATAATCTTACCAACAGATATTTTTATCAAAATTATTTACGACTTAGTCAACTACTCCCTTATGTACTATTAGTGGGCAAAAATCCTCAACGGAGTAATTTTACATAACATTGCTTGATTTTGAGCACAGTTTGATCACATAACAATCAACTGCCAATATACTGGAACACATTGACAAGATAATGACCTTTCTGCTACTAAAACGAGTTCTAACTGACATGTAAATTACGACTACACTGCAAATGGCCTACCAAGGAAGCAATTTTTTTACTCTATTCATGCTTAAGTTTGTTTTTTAAATTTTATATATATGTAGTAATGTAATGAGTATTTGCTATACTGTATTAATGCTATACGATTTAAATTACCTTTTGTCCAATATTACAAAATATTAGTTAGTGGTTTTCTACGAAAATATGGTGTGACTGCTGAAGACTGTTTTTTACCCTAACTTGATCGATGATTCACTTGGGCGATTTACAGAATTATATTTTATTACTAGCTGTGCCTGCGACTTCGTAGTTTTTTCGTGTCGTTTTTTCGTGCAAGGAGTATTTCTGGTTTATTTTTATATATATTTTTTTTATTTTCATTCACAGATATTTTTTTTAATGAGTAGGTAGACCAATTTTTATTGGAAAGTTTATTATTATTCCCTGACGGGAGGACTGTCAATACGTACTATCAATATGTTGTACCAAAATGTAGTATCAATATGTACTATTAATATATATTATCAATATATACTATCAATGTGTACTATCAATATGTCCTATCAATATATACTATCAATAAGTACTATCAATATATATTATCTATACTATAAAACTACTAAATATGAAAAGAACAGGTTTCTTACCTGAAGTATAAAAAAATAAAATAGTTTTGAAAAAATGTCTTACTGCAATGGTACGAAAATAAGATACTATTAATTTTATTTGTTTGCCGACTTAAATAAAAAAAAAAGCAATATGTAAAGTGAAGCTCATGACAATCTATTCCCGAGAACTTCATCCAAACCAGTTAGTCCGTTTCTGAGATTAGCGTGCATGAATATACAGAAACATTGATTTGGGTTCTCTTGCGTATATAAAGTTAGTAAGTTATACCAAAATAACGCTGTTTAAAGCTTACTGTCAAAACTTCTATACGGAGGCTTTGTGGGTCAACTATACACAAAGAGCAATGGACACACTAAGGGTCCAATACAATAATGGTTTCAGAATGATGTTAGGCTTGCCACGTTTTTGTTCAGTTTGCTTCCGAAAAGACAAACGATTTTTATGCCATAATAAGAAATAATACGTCTTCACTGCGAAAGGAATGCGGTTAAGTTCAAACAGTGTCCTGAGAATGTTAGCCTCCAAAACAGATTCCCATTTGTTAAAGCATTTTATTAGTATATTCGAAATGCTTACACTATTTATATCAATATAATACGAATAATTATATATTAAGATAACTCTTGAATTTATTTTGTGACATTAATTTTATTTTTATTTTTATTGTGATTTATTTTTATTTATAATTTGACATAAATGTAAACAAAATGTGCCTGTGTTGCTCGAAATAAACATTTTTTGAAAATATTTTCTATGTACAGACAGCGAACAGATACAGTTTATTTATATGTATAAAGATACATCTTTTGATAGAGTGAAGAATGTGTAATTAAAGATAAAAACTAAATGTTACTCAAAGTGACGCTCAATTTCTATGTATAAAAGTTATTTACATTAGCCATATATTGCTTTCTTGTCGCGTGCACAACTAAAAGGGAAACAGATAAACAGACAAAAATGTAAAAAAAGTTAAAAATGGATTCTGTTAGCTATCCCTTTACATTCTGGCTATATATTTTTTAATGTACAGAGACAGAATGATTACACGGCTGACATAAATTCACATAACTTTTTTATTTCTTAACCGATTCAAATGAAATAAACACAAAATATTAAGTGAAGTCTATTAAAATATATTCTTAAAAACAGCATTCAAATTGTTTTAGACGTTTCTGAGATTAAACAAACATTCAGACATACAATTATACAGACAAACATACAAAATGAAAAACCATTGTTTTGGGTTCTATTGCTCTTATAAAACCCCCAATCATGTTTTTTTATTATTTTCCATGTACAGAAATCGACTAGTGACAATTTTATTATATGTATACAGGGTTATTTTCAAATGGTTGACCACCTCTTGCAGACAGCTTCTCTACGTCAATGCTAACAACATTTGTTCTACGACTTTTTAAAATTAAAAGTTTTTAAAATTTGAGTTTTCCCATACATTTGTATTTGTTGCCTCTGAACTGACATTAACTCTGAGCGCAGGTCTGGCGCCCGGGCGTTGACCTTTTAAGCACTTCTTAAAAACACAGAGTAATAGTAGTTAAAAGAGGTAGCAATCTTTTTTGTTTCGTGTTTTTTGTATAATTTATCAAGATTTTTAAAAAGTCATAGAACAAATGTTGTTGAAATTTATGCAGAGAAGCTGCCTACAAGAGGTGGTCAACTAATTTTGTATGCAATTGTGTGCTGTGTGCTGAATAAATATATTCTATTCTATTCTAATTACAAATAACTTTATATATTTATGATGATCAATATGTTTATATTGATTGAGTATAGTTATCTTATTTTATATAATTGGCCTTGGAACATAAATGTTCGATTTCTAGGTGTGTTGATTTATTTCCAAGTCTAGAAAAGTTTCAAATATAAATCAGCTATACCGAAGTTTCAAATAAGTTACAAGTGATTACATTTTATTAGCATCTTATTACTTTAAGTTTACTTTAAACATAAACCTTGCCTGATATTAGCAATTTCATTTGAGTAGTATAGGTTAACTCGTAACGTCTTTTGACCGATTTTTTCGGATTTATGTCTTTTTCTTCTTTTACTTGCGTCTATGAAAGACTTGTGAGAACGATCAAGACTGATTCCGGCACTCAACAAGATAGCTAATACTATAATTAAGTATGTGGGAAAAACCAGAATGACACGAATTCTGAGAATAAAAAAAGTAGATATATAAAGACATTGTTTTTACGTACCTGCGTTAGGTATCGGCGAAGAGATAGTGTCGTTAAGCTATTAATTATTGTTTATTTTAAATTGCAATTTATTGCAATTGCAATTATACCAGCATTCAATCAAATGTTGACTCATTCGAGCGAGTCAGAATAGTATATATTTACTGGATTCCGAGTCATAGTCGCAATTCAGAAGTTCCTGTTGACCAAAACAAAGAATAATATAATTTATCTTGAAATTTACTACTAGTACTTAGAATCATTAAAAAATTGATAACAAAAAAGGGAACGGTTGGGGCGGCTATTTTTTTCTTATATATGTAAAACGTTAAGCTTTTATATTTTAAAATATTTTTGAAGCTTAGTACTGCTAAAATATATAACAAAGTCCTTATTGAATATTTCAAAATACACTTATATCATGGTTTGAAAACACTCATGTTGTCAGCCACGTAAATTGGATATGACAATCATTAAAAGTAGTTATTGAGAATAAAGTACATTGAAATTTGTCAGATTGAAATCCATTGCAAACACTATCCGTAAATTATAAATTCACAAAATAATATATATATTTTTCAAAAACAATGTAATTTCAACAAATCGATTAATTACACTATGTGAAGCGATGAGTTGCGGTACCACTTTGTTGGTAATTTTAATTAATAGAGGAACTATCTGACATTTCAAAGAAATTAACTAAACTGATTGGAACCGGTTTAAAAAAAAACTTTTAGGCCAGGTTTTGGAGTCAAGTACCACACTGTAGGACGTGACAACTTTAACGAAAAAGGGTTTTAAGCAAAACCTTAGAAAAGTTTCATCCCGTAGAGCGATATAGGTACAACACTAATATTATTGTATGCATTATCGGTGCAATTGAACCTAGATGTAACGTAAAAAATAATGGGAAATGATTCAAATTATAGTAACTCTCGTTACCAGGACCCCATGGCCCTGAAACTGCTGAATTTCAGATCCCCCAAGTCGTAGTACAAGCAATATAAGCCATATTTAGTTATTTATCTATATATATTTAGAAAAAATCTTTTTATAAATAATGTGATTTTAAACAAATGAGTATTTTATCAAATATTTTTCTTATAGTTCAAACATAACTAGCGCAGTTGTTACGATCGCGGTACTTTTAAACTCAAGTATATGGTTATAATCACACCAATTGCTTTAAATGGGTCTCAATTTATCAACTCATCAGTTAAACACTTTAACGTTAATTTCAATTTTAGTAATGACTTTGCTTATTTGTTTAATCGCACATGGACTTGCTTTTAAGAATTAAATTATATAATTATAAAATGAACTTAGCTAAAAATTATACTAATTCTTAATACTTTTACTTTTATCTTCTAATTGTAGTATATATTCTTTGGTCAATTACAACATTGTTCATTCTCACAGATAATTCGACAATTTTGTCAAGTCTCGAGTCTCGACCTGAAAGTCTTCAGACTCGAAACAACCAATATATACTATTCCGACTATAGTCCCGCGACTTCAGGACACCAGACAACCCGAGACCTAGTAAGGACGATAAACGAATCGCGGCATGAATCACGTGATATACAACAGAGTCTAGAATAGAAACTGTTCTTACGATTTAAATAATTCTATATATAAATAAAATTACTGTAGGTATACACTAGTGTCTACGTTTATTTTATTTGTTATACCTAAAACAACACAAACGTATGATTCAAAATCAAAATCTAACACCCAGTACGTAAATTATTTTCAGCTTTTTTTAATTTTGGATGCTCAAATATTTCTATTGAATACTCCGCCATTAAGAATAAATCATCTCTCAACCCAGATTTTTTGAGTGCAGATAAAACTCTTGATTTTATAGCGACGTTAATAGATGTTAATAATTTTTATACAAGAAATGGAGTATCATGTTAATTTCACATGTAATTTATTATTACGCTGTAGTTTTGTGATATTAATTATAATTTTAAATATTTAATTAAGAAGCTACTAAAAACCGTTTACACAATAACAATGTACCGCGGGGATATTTACACTCATGGATTTCCTATTCAGTTCTGGAACTGAACGGAATTCTAAATAGATTTTATAAATAATAAAGCACTGATCGCACTTTCATAAAACTAAAACCCGGGTGCAAATCCTAGTTTTTCTAACTATGATAAAACCTTCAGAGAATAATTGTAATAACTTGGCTATTAAATTACTTTGGTTCATTTTAATAAATTCTTATCATTTTAAAATAAATTCAACTTTTTTTATAAGAAAAGGTTTTTAAAATGAAATAAATGTTTGTAAAATTTATATCCAGATATAAATTAACTTCGGAAAAGTAATCAAAAAAATTCTACTTCAAAGTTTAGATGTGGCTATTGTTAACACAGAGTTCATAATGTTCAGGTTGGCCGAGCGGTCTAAGGCCCCAGACTCAAGGTTTCCTTGGCTACTCAAGTAGGTGACAGTGCCCAGAAATGCGGGGGTCATTCACCTTCGGGGAGGTGGCTTCCGTCGGCGGGGGCTCCTCCCGGCGCGGATTCATCGGTCGCCTCTCGCGGTGGACATGAGGAAGCAGTCGGCCGCAGTCGTGGTGACTATCTCGGAGTCAGGGCTGTCGACGGCTCCTCTAGTTCAGGAGGAGGCATAGTCGACAGTCGTGAGAAGGAAGAAAGGCTTGGGGAAAAAGAAGAGCCACCCCCAAATACCGGTTTCCAAAAAAGTGGTCAGGAAGGGAGGAGGGTCGTCGACGTCAAAGTCGAAGTCGAGATGGGGAGTTTGGGTTCTCCGAAGATGCAATCTCCTCGTTGTCCTGCAGTTTTAATTAAACTGCAGTCCGAGGTGGGAGGGGCAGATGTTACCTACGCCCATGTCTTGAGGCGTGCCATCGAGATGGTCATTCTCGGTGACATTGGCCTCAAGAATGGGCTTAAGATCCGCAAGTCGGTGGCAGGGGCTAAGCTGAGTTGCCCAAGGACGCCCCGGAGCAAGCCTTGGGTTCGGTTCCAGCCACTGGTCTCGAAACCGACATTTGGGGAGGGCTCTTTTTCCCTTTCCCTTGCCCTTTCGGACAACCGTCGACCACGGCTCATCTTCTGAAAACCGTGGATGCGTAGCAGGCAACCCTTGACGTGCCGACGTCGCGGTACCCGTCTGCAAGACCGGCGTTGAACGACCTTGCAGACGTGCATCCGTGGTCACGGCAGCGGCCGACCCGTTCCGCCTTTTATCCGCCGCTATTGGCGGTCGAAGATTTCTCTCGGGGAGAAGACGATCTTCTATCCCACGCAGGCGAGCATACATCATAGCCCCCATCGAGGTTATGATGGAGCTCTTCAGCTCCTCTAGGGATTCCGCTTCCAATGAGGGCGGAATCTGAACCGCGGCGACCGCGATAATCGCGGCAACATATCGTCCAGCGACGGCCCGGAGTTCCTCCATCCCTAACTCGGACAAATCCGGCACAGGCTGCACCTCCGACGAAAGATCTTACGGCACGCGTCCAGCCGTAATCGTCCTACTGCGTAGGACCCGAACGCTCAAAGAGCGGTCGAAAGCGACCTCCTCCGCCTCCGCTCTCATGGCAGCTAGCACGGCTGTCGCCTTCGCAAGCCCACTACCTCGTCCTTTTGGCGCTACTCTTCTCCTCCGAAAACCCTACGATATCCTCCAAGACTTTATGAGAACCTCCGAGACTCTACGAGAAACTCCGAGACCCTACGAGAACCTCCGAGACCATACGAGACCCCCCGAGACCATACGAAAACCTCCGAGACCATACGAAAACCTCCGAGACCCTACGAGAACCTCTGACACCCTACGAGACCCTATGAGAACCTCCGAAACCCTACGGGAACCTCCGAAACCCTACGAGAACCTACGAGACCCTACGAGGACCTCCAAAACCCGACAAGAACCTCCGAGACCCTACGATAGTAGTATTTTCTTTAATACTTTTAGTAACAGTTTGGAAATGTCACATTTGTACCACAGCTTTTAAAATGTACCTACAACGGATAAGACACAATCAATTATTTTAATTCTGTTAGTGTGCGAAAACAAAAACCGTAGATTAATATTTACTAGAGAATAAAATGGAATAAATCATTTCGAGCCGTTAGTCTTCAGTTGACGATAAACTTCTGTAATTTTATACGTTTTATACGTACGACTTTAATAGTTACAGGAGGTAATAAAATAGATATACAGATAGCTTTAAATAATAATTAATGTGTTGTAAGATAGTAGCGGTTAAATTTAGATAGAAATTGAAAATAAAAATAATTAAATATATTTATTAATTTATTTATTTGTATTATATTCAGTAGCTAACAAACAGTCATAATTAGGTGTGGTTACGAGCTGGCCCTGCTGGTGAGTATTCATATTTTGTTTGTTTGTTGAAATAAAAAAGTTATGTCAATTTATGTCAATCACGTAATAGGTACCATGCAAATTTTATTCTATACATGTAATAAATCTACAGAGGAGTAGTCTTTGTACATTGAAAATATTTTTTTTAAATTACCAGGATGTGAAGTGATAACTAGAAGAACCCATTTTCAGAATTTTTTAAATCTTTGTCTGTTTATTTATCTGTTTGTCTTTTAGTTGTGCACACAACACGAAAAAAAAATATTTTTGAAAATTCATACAGGGGGACCTTTATATAAGCAAGAGAACCCAAAACAAAGTTTTTTCATTTTGTTTGTTCGTCTATATGTCTGTATGTTTGTGAACGCTAATCTCAGAAACGGATTAATCAATTTTGATGCAATCGTCGGGAATATATTGTCATGAGACTCACTTTATATTTTATTTTTTTTATCAAATAATGATGTTAATAATCTCTTATTATCGTACCATTGCTACTTACCAGTTTGAAGGTTTATAGTTTTATCAAAATCTAAATCTACGCGTACGAAATCGCAGGAACAGCTAGTTTTAGATATGTTCGTTGTCCAACTGTTGCCGACTTTACGATTAAACCTTTTTAGACAAGCTGCCGTCAAAAATAATAAATACACTTGAAATCAGACAGTTATCGACATCTGTCTACGAATGAATGATTTATTAGCATCATTCACACATTAATGGTCCTAAAAGCTATTGTTTTCAATGTTTTTATGTTACGTGTTAAGAATAAAATTTTGTCTATACCTATTACCTAATACCAACATCAAATCAACCAGAAAATAATAATTTCATCAAAACCAGATGGTTTAAATATCTTAAAATAGGTATAGCTTTACATATATAAATTCATTTGTTAATATTATTTTAATAATTAGGTAATTAACAATAATAAATATTGAAATACAACTTGTTGTCTTTTAAGATAATGAATAACTCGGCTGCCCGTGTCATTATTTTTTTTAAATAATAATAACTAAAGTATATGAAAATGAACCAAGCATAACATTTTTAGTTACATTTCCGACAATACAACTTTAAAAATTATACAGCAATTACTTACGTATTGTAAGTAATTGCTGTATATTTTTTGTTTAATTACTGTACGAGCCAGCGCGTACAGTGTTATATTTCATCGCATAAGTAAATTTAATTATAAGCATTTTTACATTATTTCATCAGTTCGTGTACGGCTAGCAATCACACCGCGCTCGCGCGCTCATATCATTATATCATTTAGTACATAGTTACTTTTATCAATCAATATATATATCAATATCATATCAAAGACTTTAATTCCACACAATTATCAACTATCACTAAAGGGTTGTACGGACCGTACAATTACAATAGACAGACAAAATAAAAATACTAAAATAATTAGACAATTTATCTTAATTTATTTATGTACCAAATGTTTAAATGTGTTAATATTTATAGAAATCCCAAATTTTTACATCATCAAAAAGGAATAACAGAATTATTATACATCACGTTAGAGAGCTGGTTAAGATTTACTTTAATGCGAAGATATTTGCTATCAATAAAAATGGCCGAGACTTTTTAGGATTAACAATTAGGCCAAATGACTCAGTCCATTCTTTAATTAAATTAAGGTCCTTGGTTATATCATTAAAGGTAACATCGATAACTTTTAATCAGGTATATCTGTAAACTTGTAAATCGTCTGCGTAGAGATGGAAGTGAGATAATATTATTTTGGTCATTTCATTAAATATAATTAAATAAATAAAAATTTCATTAAATAAAAATTTCAAAAAAATTCATTAAAAAAAATTTCATTAAAAAAAATTTCATTAAATAAAACGCCGCCCGAAGGACGCCGGCAGAAAGAACAGCCCAATCAGAGTATAAGTCATCAGAGCATGTTATCTGACGACGACCGTACAGGTGAAACCAGTTAATCACGGGTGAAGATATGTTAGAACTGCAAAGAACACCAAGCAATATGTCGAAATCTACTGAATCAAAAGCATTGCTGAAGTCAAGAAGGACAAGAACGGTTAGTCTATGGTTATCAATAGCAAATCTAACAAGCAATAGTCTTCTGTGACTTTCAATAGAGCTGTTGTGGTACTATGAGCGGTGCGGAAACCCGACTAAAGAGGACTAAGGTTATTATGATTTAGGAAACTTGATAATTGTTTAAATACTTTTTTAAGGACTTTAGATAGGAAGGGTAAGATAGATATTGGACGAAACTGTGAGGGAGAACTAGGATTACTTATTTTAGGTAGTGGCATGACATGTGCATTTTCCATATTGATGGGAAGGTATTGGCTATTAATGAGAAATTAAGGATATGTGTTATAACAGACAATAATATATCGAGAATAGGAACTAACATGTCACGGCTAACATGATCGCTAGCCATTTCTTTAGAACTTATGTTCAAAATTGCTGCCTTAACATCACACTCCGTGATTTTTGTAAAAGAAAAGCTGTCACAGAGAGGTGAGGTGGTCGTATTTAATTTATTTAAAACTGAGGTTTTTAACGAATCTGGGCAGTTAGGTGGTAAAAATGAGAAACACTGATTAAGTGCATTCAAGTCTAATAAATGATTAGAAGTGAGCTGAGACTTGCCTACACCTAGTGACTTGAATAGACTCCACAATTATGGAGGCGTAGAATTATTAGCACAGAAGTAAATAGAGACGCGATTGGCGTCTCTACACATTCTTTTACAACGATTTCGTAACTTTTTATGTAAGGCAAAACGTTCATCAGAAAGGTTCTTCTTAAAACCTGACTTGGCTTTATTACGTTTTGTCATCATTTTTTTTATTTCAGCAGTTAGTCAGAGTGCAGGAAACCGTTTGACTTTATTTTTTTTAAACGTGCGTAAGTGTTATACAATTTAATAATACTAGTGCTAAAAATATCTATCTTTGGCTACATTTAAAGGTAGAAATAATTTAGGCTAATCAATTAGTTCTGCTTCGTGGCGTAAAAGCTCCCAACTGATAGGGGCGTTTAGGGGCAGAAAAAGTGTACTGAAGAAATAAAAGAGGTTTTATTATTCTGGTAACTATTAGTCTTATTAAGAAACCGTATAAATAAATATACAAAATTACAGATTACCCCCAAGTCTTAGAAATGAATGAGATTTATAATTAAAAACAAATGTTACCAAAATCTTAAATCGGATTACATTGTCAGGTTCCGAAGTGGGTCCGGATTCCGGATGTTGTAGTAGACCTTCCTCTCGTACTTTATTTCCAACTGTCGGAACATTGACATATCCTAACTAACTACATTCTCCTTATCCTTAGAATAAACTTTACAAATTTCAGGATTTGTCACGTAGGTATACAAAAATATTGTACCTGCGTAGACATAATAATCTTTTTAACATAAGCGGAACACAAATATACAATTAAATTAGATATGAAGAAGTCTAATAAACGACTAATATTGTAATAACATGTGTAATAGACTCAAAGCTAAGCTTAAAAACCTCAAATCTCTTTTCTATTTCCGCCACTTACATCACATAAGTGACAACGTGTAACTTATTGTAAAAAAAAAAACAAAAAAATAAACTATATATAGGTACCTACCGGTAGTGTACATGTTCCAATAGTTATATTAGAAATATTTGATGTCTACATCACATAGTTATAGTGTGAAAATAAATTCTATCAACGCATAACATCAATTTGATTAAATTCGAATTCTTTTACGCGATAAAAAGATAAAAATAATATTCGAATTATTTGCCCTGCTACCTCTTAATAATCTTTTATTATTCTAAATGGATACGAATTATCTGTACGAATTTGCAATTATTATCTAAATATAGATTTGCATTAGATAAAATTTGAAAATCTCACATAGCACACACACAGAGATGTAATACTGAATTATTAAAAGTATAGGTATAGGGATATTTTTTCCATAGATAGATTGCTAAGGCTTTCGATATACTTAGCTTCTTTATAGTGACATTTTATTAGCACGGTTAACGACACAACACAACTGGCGCCTGTCAGTTGCCTTCCTAGCATACACTGCACACATGCAATGGGTGAAGACGCACACTGCAACTTTAATTTGATCCAATAATTTGTCCATCGCTTAGATGATTCGTGTCTGGTATTTATTTATTGTATATAATATAATACATTGTACCTGTAAATGGCTGACTTGTATAAGTGTACTTGATATTTATTTATGGCACCCCCCCTGGCACATATTAAAAATGAGAACGTCGCCGCACATTGCCAGATGAATAGTTATAATGAATTTATATAAAAATAAGATGAAAAATAAACCGATTTCATGGTTAGCAGGAATTCGAACCCGCGACTTCTGGGAAACCTTTATATAAATTTAAATAACCTTAACATGTCAACAAAGCTTAACATGTATATGTTTAAAAATATTTTCAAACATAGTTACAATGGTTTATTTGGTTAAAAGACCAACAGGTCTTGGTAGCAGAGAGGTGGTGTTCCATGTGATGGTATAATTATTTAATGTTATAATGAATTTTGAGATGTATAGCTTATAAAACATATATTATAAATCTTCTACTTATCATTAAAATTTCCTCTTACCCTCGAAGAGTTTACCCGATTTCGTTTTATGCTGGTTTTAATTGCCACTCCATTCTAAATTATCGTCATTGCATCCCTAATTGACTGCGTTAAGTTACTTAAAAGCCCAATAGAACATGGATACTATGTACTATGAATACTTTGATTTAAAAATTATGTAAATGACAATTGAAAAATCAAAATAATAGGTTTCTAACTTAAAAAATCAATAATCGATGAAAAACAAACTACATCACGACCATTACAATTTTATTTATCTAAAATCCATTGGAGAAATGTTTGTTTATTGCCTTAAATTTAATCAAGTAATTGAAGTACCAGACAATAGCAGAAGGAAAGTTTTTATTCTCATTGATTTTTATAAACTCGATGTTTTCATGTAGTTCATTTTGTGATTTTCTTAGTATAAAAACTATTTCTGAACGAACCGGACGTAATAAAATTAATCATTCCCCAAAATATAATTTAATCGCACATTATTTAAAAAAATATCCAATAACAATAAATATATAAACCAAATTATAAACACCACACATTTCTTGTTGAACATTTTTAAATATTTATTTATAATCCTTGCTCGTTTTCAACTTTTTGTAAAAATATGTATTTTTCTTTCTTGTTAATATACCATAGAAAGTTATAGTTCAATTTATTAAAAAATACAATTGAATGTGGCTCGACGTTTAAAATATATTAACTTTGTTTATTATCTTGATATTTCTGAAAACACATTTATCAAACCATAAATATTTATACTATAGTAAGTTGTTGTATTTCGACTCTTCACCATACCATTCTGTATGAACTTGTTCTTAGAACCTTTTATGATCATTGATTAATAAATAACTAGAAGCATTCTTGTAAAACATTAACCAGTTTAAATTATCTACTGGGTTGAGAACATTTTTATTTTAAAATCATTTGTTTTTACGAGTCAGAATAGTCAAAGGACAGTCTTTAAACAAGATTTATAATAACTAACATTCTTAATACGTTTTTGTATAAAAATATATATATATATATGTATGTAGCTCTAAATTGCCTTTAGCACAATAAAGTAACTGACTAACTACTACCTTTACAAAATTTAAATGTCATTTCTTTCCGAGCAAATCATTCAGCAAATCTTGATTACTCATATTGGCATCACCAAGGAGATTATTTGCGGAATTAATTCTTGAACTTCGTCTGCTTGAAATGGATCGCTTTCTTGCAACGGGAACTTCAGTCAACGCTTGATCAGTTAACATTTTGAAATTATTATTTAATTCTGCGAATGTTTCGTTTGGTATATCACCACTCCCGTTAACAAAGTCATTGAGTTTATCTACGACTTGTAATTGTTCTACTAATTTGTCTCCAGCGACTTTTGATTGAGTGAACTGTTTCATATGCACGTCGATCACCTTGCTGCTTTTCTCTATATCTTGGATGATGTCGTTACAATATTTGTCTATATGTTTTCCAGACATTTTTCTCTCTGTATTACTTATTTCACGTTTTATTTTTACTTTATCCACTTCATCGCCTGTGCTATAGTTGACCCCATCTGAACTATCATAAAATGATACTGTAGAGTTTTTCCGTCCTCTAGATTTAGGGCGTTCTATGGTTTCAACTATTTCTTCTTCAATAGATTCCTCAGTCGATTTTCGTCTTAAAACACTACATTTAATCGATACAGGTTCTTCGTTATTTGTGATTTTATTCATAAGATCTTGTTTCATGGCTTCCATATTCCTCTGTACTTCATCTGGTGTGGGTTCTTTAAATTTATCATCAACTATGGCTAAATCAGCCATTCCGTCTTGTACAGCTTTCGCTAGTTCTATTATTTCATCAGTACCTTTAGAGCCTTTTCTGTTTTGGTTTGGTGTTGCTCGAGTACTCGTAGAAGTACGACTTGAAATATACCGTGAACGAGGTTCGGTCGAAGAGCTAGTGTCCTCTTCATGCGAAAGCGAACTACTAAGGTTTCGCGAATTCTCACAAAGCTTGGCTAGAAGGTTTTGATCCATATGGATTGTCTAGAAATAACAACATTTATATGTATTATTTACAGTGTTTAAACCAAATATTTATTAAAATTGAAGAAAATTTTAACTTACGCTACTCCTTTCATCGTGCCCCTTTCCACTTTCTCTTGAAGTTTTGCTGACAGGTCGGACCATGTTAATTACTGAAGCTATTTTTGTGGGCGACTTTCCGCCTCTACTTGCGACAGTGCTTATCATTTTTTCTTTCATCTAAAAAAATACTTCCACGTCATATAAGAAATGATCAAAGATTAATATTATATCTTTAAGGACCCGTTTACGGTTATGCACTTTTCGATACATAATGCTAGAAAATCAAACTTAAGGTAGTGAAACCAAAAATTGCAAAGCATAGAATGTTTCTTATCCTTTAGTGTCCTTAGAGAAAATACTGTAATATTGTAGTTTTTAATATTGAAAAAACGATTTTCCGTCACGTATTTTACAAAATTGGGAGGATTTTAGGTACAATTTTGTCGTAAATATTATATTTAGCAATAACAATATCTTAGCTAAGAAGACATACTCAATTAAAAATGTGGGAAAAAAACCCTAAATAAGTTACGTAATATATCAGAAAATAAATAAAAATATTTTTAATTTTTATCACGTATCTGTAGTTACTAATGACTCTTAAAGTAATTCAATAAAGTTCATTTCATGTGCTATTTTAGTTGATTCTTTTTAACAAATATTTCTAAAATTCAATTATCGCCTCTGTCGGCGTGAGGCCGTTACCGGGAGTGTATCGCTTGTTAGCAAAAATGTCTATTGGTAAAGATCGTTGTACAGGGTTCCCTGATGAACGGATGCTAGAGGATCTCCTAGACGAATAGAACTGGGTGCACCGAGTATAGGCTTGTTTTATTGCTTTCATTGAGATCTTACCGTCAGACTTAAAAGAGTGATCTAAAGGTACCCTGATGGATGGATGCTTGTGGATCTCATAGACAAATGGAGCTGGGTGCACCGAGTATGGGCTTGTTTTGTTACTTTTGATGAGATCTTACCGTCAGACTTAATGAAGTGATTAGATAATGCTAGGAGCGACGATTATATAATCTTTCTATTCGACTAGAAGATCCAGTAGCATCCATCCATCAGGAACCACCAAGCCTGAAGATAGTATCTCTTTATGATTAACACAACGGGCCTAAACTCGACTAGCCTTGTTTTTTTTATTCTAAAAGATCAAACCACAGCCACCGAAGTATTCAGCTATTTTTAGGTCACAGAATAATTAATACGTATATCATATATGTAATAATAATCTGTAATTTTCACATGTATTATATGTACAAACTTCATCAAAAATATAAAAATAATTTTAAAAAGTAATAAGTAAACGTTAAATATCTGAGAAAAAAAATATCGAAAGTATCAATATTGTTTCATTCACACAATATTCTTGCACTGTACATGCGTAAGTGTGCGTACTTGAGATTTGTCTAAGTGGTAATGCGATTTTCTATCTATCAGTGTTGAGAGCGCGTCCTTAATAGTTACGTTTATACAGGGCTATTTGTAATTAATTAGCCATCTCTTGCAGGCAGCCTTTCTAGTTCAATTTCCACAACATTTGTTGTACGACTTTTCAAAATTAACAGTTTTAAAAATGTACAAAAATACAAAAATTATTTGTTACCATATCCATACAAAAGTTATTTGTTGCCTCTAAACTGGCATTAACTCTGAGCGTAGGTATGGCAGCCGGGCGTTGACCTTTTATATACTTCTCACAAAATACAAATTATTGAGTAACAGAGGGAGCAAAAACTTTTTTATTTCGTTTCTTGTGTTTTTTTTATCAAGATTTAGTTATTGTATAGGGTATAGACCTGAATCTTTCATGCCTTTTCGTGGAGACAAACTACACATTACATAATCTTAATACTCAAAATGTCTGCATAATTCCTCAACATTTTTTTTTCAACAACTAGATATTTGTGTCAACTAGGAGTTGGACCCCCACACCCATCCAGGAATTTATATATTAGACATTACTCTTTTATCCCTACCTCAATAATAGTAGACAATTTGTCAGCGTTACTAATAGCTAGATCTAGATCGTGTCTGGTATCCTTGTGTTTATTTATTTCATTTTGTAATTGATGTTTGAAATTTTTAGCTTCAAGCGTAATACGTCTTTGGAGCAAGCTTATAGTTTCATTTTGTTGTTGTACCCTCGCGGTGAGTTCCGACACTTGAGATTGTAACTTTTCACGTTCCAATAGAGTTCTGAAAACAATTCTTAATATATTGATTTATTTACATAAAAGGATGAACCAGAGGCTCTTCGAAGACTGAAATCTTACCATACACATTAAATTGAATTAATATGCAAAAGGGGTTTTAGTAAGATCTTCAAAGGTCATATATAAATATAGTGTTATACTTGTATTTAGTAAGTTTTATCATATTCATATTGTGACGCCCAGAATCGAATCTGAGACCCCTCAAGTTTTAATACCGGCACTATACGGTCTTAAATATACCTATCCTTGCTCAAGTCCAACAGATGCTGATGTTCGTCCCGCAGCAGTTGCAACTGCATATCTCTCTCTTTCAGTCTCTGAGCCGCCTCCTTGTACTGCGCTTTGAGCTGCTTGCACTTACTTTGCTGGATGCGCACCTCTTCGCTATGAGAGTTTAGAACTTGTGGCAGTTCCGCGTTTGAATTTTCGTATCTAAAAATATGTGATAGGGCCGCTAAAATCCATTTTCTCTATTCTTCTAAAATTTTATTAGATATATCTTACTTTGTACAAAAAAAATCCATAATTCGAACTCACAGAAAATATATCTAAACTATGTTCATCTTAAATAAATAGCCCAACTCTTAAGAAATAACAACCATCTTGCCCCGTTGGTCGAGTGGTTAGCACAGACGCCTAACGTGTCACGGCGCAATGGGGTTCGGGTTCGATTCCCGGCGGAGATAGGCATTTATGTGATGAGCATAGATGTCTGTTTCTGGGTTTGGTCGTTTATTAAATATATTTTCAGTATTTATATGTGTATTTCTATGTATTTGTATCGTTGTCTAACACCCTTAACACAAGCAAATAATTTGCTTACTTAGGGGTTAGATCAATGTGTGTAATTTGTCCTGATATTATTATTATTATTATTATTATTATTATCTTTTATACCTTTGTAATGCGATTTCTTGTTTCTTCTGTAAAGCACGGAGCACTCGGTTCTCGTTGCTAAGCTCCTAAAATTAATGATATCAATTTTAGAGAAATATTAAGAACACACTAAAAGCATGGCTCAGATAATTAATATTAAAATATAGTAGACCAACAGGTACAGGTATTTTTTTGTGAATTGACAAATCCAAGTTCGTGTCGATGAATTTTATATATATTTATATATTATGTGTTATTATGTATTTATTTAAAATCTTTGAAAGATGTTGTAAAAAAGAATACATGGTCTTTTCCTGCGGTTATCCAATTCTGTTTATCATTATGAATAACGTTTGCCTTGCAGTTTTAAAATAATTATGGTAAAAAAATATTATAGGTATTTTGTTTACATTGAGTTCACCCTAGACTAGCTCGTTAATAAGTGTATAAAGCAAATTATTTGGTAAATAAACTAATGTTTATTATCTCCGACGTCCTCAAGAGGATAAAAAATAATTACTACGGGTAATCCGGTATGGTACAAAATTAATAAGACTTGTGCTTCCCTAAAAGGTTGTTATCTTACACAACCAATCTGTAGATATGTTCAGAGAAATATGGACATATAAAACTGCGGCCAGACAACTACAGTAACTATTTGGAATTATTATCAATGTACGTAGTTGTTTAATGGATATTTCATATTTTCGAGTGCCACTTGTTTTGACTTTAGTTTGACTTATGATTTAAATATTTTAGAATTTACAAAATTTTAGTGTAGAATTTACAAAATTTTAAGTAATTTTAGTTTTATAAAAAATGTCCTTAATGTAGATAGGATGTTTTTGAAAAAAGATAAGATAAAATAAATAATGCATCCTATCCGAAGCATATATAACCATACGTCTTGTTACAGATATAACTAAACTTTATCTAAGCATACCAAGTAATTAATTATTTATTACTTGGTATGGTTAAATAAAGTACCATAATGAACATAATGATCCCTCGGGGCAAAATGTAAAGTGTCATAGCAGAAAGAGTATTTGAAAAAAAATTGCAAGTAAAAATTCAAATTCACTGCGTAAAATCTTATGTAAGTCCGTTTCCAATATTATGTAGGTACCTTTTTACGAAATCTATATTTTGTGGCAAATTTTTTTGTGCCAGTATTTAGTGCTATCCTTAAAAAAAAATCTGCCAATTGTATGACGTTACTTGCAAACGTTAGGTTATATTTGAACAATCTTGCTAGAAATGTGTTTTGGGACAAAATTATTATTCTATATGAAGGTCAATATGATCCCGGGGATCATTTTACCTCCTTCCTTGTTCAAATATTACTTAACCGTCACCGTCAACTACATATAATAGGCAAAATATTTATTTATTTCAAATTTTGCTTTATTAGGTATACTGCCAACGAGCTATGCAAGAAAGTGTCACGGCGGAACTGGAATGACAATTCCATGGAGAATGCTTTAAAAGGTATGCTATACATGACCGCTAGCAGATATTTTTCAGTGTTTGTTATGGTTCTCAAAAGACGAGCAAAGGGAAAAAGTTTTCGTCCTAAGGTTAATGTAAAAGTCAAAAAAAAAATATGAAACATTTGTCGAGGAGCAAGAACAAGAACTTCTTCAGCATATTTTTAATAATGAAGAAACTATGTATGGATTTACCGTTAATGACATACTTAAGTTTGCGTAAAAGTTAAGTAATGACATACTTAAGTTTGCGTCAGTCTGAAACAAACAGTATAAAATATGTTTTTATTCTACAAAGTGCAAGGCTGGTAAAGATTGGCTTAGAAGATTTTAGCAAAGGCATCCTAGCCCTACTTTACGATCCCCAGAATCAACTTCAGCTGCTAGAGCTCGAGCATTTAATTTAATAAGTGATTGAACCTTTGATTTTATTGACACTGTTTTCGTAATATAACTAAATAAATAACAATTGTCTTTTTATTCTCCTATATATAACCATTTTTATTTGAAGGGGTAAAATGATGCTTGGGGATCATTTTGCCCTCTCTCTAGGGATCATTTTGGACACCATCATTGTACAAAATGATCCTTTACTAAACCTTTACAAAATACGAAATAGAAAAATATTATCAATATTTTACTTAGTTCTAGGTTCAGTAATTGGTAGGAATATAAACCAGCTCATTTATATATATCAAAAGTTTACGCAATGTTTGATATTTTCATTGTCACAAGTTTTTTCCCTTAGGGGGATCATTATGTACCACGTTCTCTATATGAAAACATAACATACTTGCAAATGGTAATGCGCGTCAGCCAGTTGGTTTTGTAACTGCTTGACACGATGCGTCTTAGCAGAGAGAACTCTCTGCGTCACATATCTATCGCCTTTAGAGGTCGTTGACATGTCTGGAGTGAAGCGTTTCCGTTTGTTTAACAGGTTTAGCCTGGAGTTACTGCTGTATACACTTTCCAAGGAAGACCTGGAAGATTATGATGAAAACAATGTTCAATTGTCCTTATTTGCATTGCTTGTTAGAAACAAATCAAATAATATAAGACAAGTGACCTGGGAAGGTTTAAATTTGATAAACCATAAACTTGAGACTTAACTTTAAATCAATTTGTTATATATGTCAAAAACAAACAATATGTTTAACAAGCCAATCTGTAGATCGAATATCAACTAGATTAGGTACTTATGGAAAAGTTCAAAGAGAAATAGCTAATCACAACAGGTACATAGTGTAAATAACCTTTGATCTTTCCGTTTTTCTTCTGGCACGAGACTCAACACTGACATCCTATTAATTTTACTAAATTAACTCCATGTTCTAAATGGAACAAAAATAAACTAAAAACTTCAATACGTGACAAATGTTTATTTGTTGTAATATTGTTGCTCTGGCAACGACGATCGATATGTAACGTATTCAAATATTTTATTAATACTGGCCACTTAAAGTTTATATCTGATATCACGAGTTATAACCCATAAACATTTTAAGATCATGATCTTAAAAGAGATTCAGAAAGCAGAAAAGTAATTAAATTTAAAGTAATTAAAAACTAATATTCTAATAAATGAATAAAAGTTAAAATTAATAAATGTAGTAAAGTAAATAATATTGAAATAAAAGTAGATAGTTACCAATATCTATACGAGAAGAAAAGAAACGAATATCATTTAATCTCTTAGTAGTGAAATTAATTTATGAGACCCGTCTAATTTATGAGGGTCTTCGGTTTGGTCGTCTTAAAGAGACATCTAATCACTTTAGGGCGCTACGTCCGCAATTCAAGCAGTGGATAGATCGGTGGCACGAGACCCTGACGTTCCGCTTTGGGCAGTAGCTCTCGAGGCACGGATGCTTCGGGAAATAGATAACCCGCCCCTGCTGTTACCACTGTGACGAGTTCGTTGACACAGCTCGTTACACCTTGGCGGAGTGTGCAGGCTGGGATCGTCAGCGTACTGAGTTGACGGCTGTGGTGCACAGGGACCTCTCGTTGTCGAGCATTGTCCTCGCGATGGTCGGTAGCGAGAGGTGCTGGGTCGCAGTGACCTTCTTCTGCGAGCAAATCATTGCCGCATAGAAGACCTTGAAGCGGGACAGAGAGACAGCCTCCTCTGAACTGCTTCGCCAGGGAAAGCTTCGAAGGTGGCGGGATTACACCTGCAGTCTCGTTCCCCAGCTGTGGTGCCTTGGTGGGAAGGGAGGGTGACCCCTCTCGCGAACAATTTCCCTACGCCTTTTGGGTGCTTTAAGTTGCTCAGAGCAACCCCATATGGGGTGTTCCGCCGGGGCGTCACGGTATGTAAAAGACGATAAGTAAACACGGTATGTAAAGACACGGTATGTAAGTACCCTTAAAAATGGTAGCATCATCTATCCTGCTGCCATTTTTCCCACATAACCGCCGGTCATCACCTTTTATTTGCCGGATTTATCCAACAAAAAAAAGGTATTAGGTATATACAATACCAAATCCGCAGCCGGTAATGTATATAAAAGACGATCGCAAGAAAGGAGGGGTCATGGGGGCGGGCAGGCAGGCCATAATCAACGACAACTACTAACTTTATCAACTAGACATAAAGCAAGGCATTTTAAACATTCTATTCAAAACAGCAGTTTACTGTTATCAAGAATTACCTTAAAAAGAAGCGTCCCTATCTAGTAACTACACTCCGTAGTTCTGCAATACATTTATCATTTTTAGCTTACGTAAATATTTTTTTTTTATTAGACGGTAGTTCTACCTTATATTTTTACAGAATTGTTTTATTTTTTAAGTTTTTATTTTTATTTACTTATTTATTTATTATTATTAACTTATTTATTTATTATTATTTACTTATTTAATTATTATTAATTTCTAATTTAAATATAAATATAATATAAATTAAAATAAGCTTAACATTATACATGTTTATAGATATTTTCAAATGTTATTCACTTATTTATTTATTATTATTTATTTATTATTATTTATTTATTAATTTAATCTTATTTACTTATTACTTTATTATTATTTACTTATTAGTTTATTATTATTTACTTATTGGTTTATTATTATTTACTTATTTATATATTATTATTTATACAGGGTTATTTTAAATTAGTTGACCACCTTTTGCAGGCAGCCTCTCTACATCAATCGGAACAATATTTGTTCTACGACTTTTTACAAATCTTGATAAACAACGCAAAAAAAAGAAACAAAAAAATTTTGCTCCCTCTTTTACTTCCTTAAAACGTCAACGCTCGGGCGTCATACCTACCCCCCCCCCCCCCCCACCCCCATTATGAATTTTTGAAAATATTCCATGTACAGACAGCGATCAGTTACGGTTTTTTACATTATATAGGTATAGTTAAATTTCTTGAACACTTAACACAAATCTCTATCTATGGTAGAGTGAAAAGTGTGCAATGAAAATGAAAAAATAAATGTTATTCAGAGTGACGCTAAATTTTTATGTAAAAGACAAACAGATGAACAGACTTTTTTTTATATTAGAAATGGATTCTGTTAGTTATCTCTTCTTATCCTGGCTATTTATTTCGTAATATTTGCAATGTATAGAGACTACTCCTCTACAGATTTATTACATGTATAAAAGTTTTGCTTGGTACCTATTACGTGATTCATATAACTTGACATAACTTGTTTATTTCTTACCCGATTTAAATAAAATAAACACTTAATGTTAAGTGAATACTGTTACAATATTATATTCCTGAAAACTGCATCCAAATCGGTTCAGCCGTTTCTGAGATTATAGTACACAAACATATAGAAAAAATGAAAAGCCATTGTATAACGTTGCTCTTATAATCATGTTTTTTTTTTTATATTTTCCATGTACAGAAATCGATCAGTGACAATTTTATTGTATGTATAGAATAGATTATTTACTTATTTATATATTGATATCTACTTATGCGCTGGATTGACCAGGTGAAGGCTGCACTTGATGGTTCACTCCACGAGTGTTTATTTATTATTATTTATTTATTTATTATTATTTATTTATTATTATTTATTTATTTATTATTATTTATTTATTTATTATTATTTATTTATTTATTATTATTTATTTATTTATTATTATTTATTTATTTATTATTATTTATTTATTATTATTTATTTATTTATTATTATTTATTTATTATTATTTATTTATTTATTATTATTTATTTATTTGTTATTATTTATTTATTATTATTTATTTATTAATATTTATTTATTTATTTATTATTATTTATTTATTTATTATTATTTATTTATTATTATTTATTTATTTATTATTATTTATTTATTTATTATTATTTATTTATTTATTATTATTTATTTATTTGTTATTATTTATTTATTATTATTTATTTATTTATTATTATTTATTTATTATTATTTATTTGTTAAGTACCTGAATACTTGTGAGCAAATTACATCATATTACTTATAGCCAGAAGAAGTTTCGTTTCACGCTAATTTTATTGTGATTTTAATGTTCATAAAGATATTTTTAGGGAACCTTAAACTTAACTTAACCTAACCTTCTATATACGACTATAATATCATATTATAGGAAAAGTATGTTATAGACAATAATATTTATAGTATACCATGCATATCTTGGACGCCCCAGGTATTTTATAGATTGTCTAGTTGTAAAATATCTAAATTATACGGATTACCGGAACATATAAATTTATGACTTTTTTATTTTAACCCAAATACAGGTTTAAAAGAGAAATATTTACTCAACAGGATTAATCCCCTTACTAGTGAAATAATGATAAAGTAGTGATTACTTTATCGGCGATATGGATTGCTACTACCATCGGCACCAATGTTAATTTAATATCAAGTGATAAGGGATGTAATAAAACACATTTAAAACAAAATAATATACTTAACAGTATCTGTACAGTTCACAAACAAGTATGTACACGCTTTACAATGTTGAGTTCTACATTCAGAGTCAGATTTAACAACTTGTCACATAATATAATATAAAAATACTTACACTTTGTATATTGAAAAGACACTGTTTTTTTTAATCAATATTGCCATCTCTATAATATTTAAAATAAAGCTTCCTATGTCATTTACTGAATTCAATCTGCCGTTTAGAAAATGCAAATTTAACCGATCAGGAAACGTTATTTTAATATGAACACTAAATTAATATGTTAAATAAATCATATTTTTATGAAGTTTTAAAAAAATATATTAAATACAAATTTGTAAAAATAGTGGGCAATCTCTGTAAAAAAAATATAAGTTGGCATTTCTGCATTTTTTTTAAATTATGTTTAAAATATTTGTAAAATAAAAAAAAAAAGTTATCTTTTTGCCTACAGAAAACATATTATAGAAAAAAAAATACAGACTGATACTATAATATTTGGTTTACAGGCTTCTTAAGCAAATATGCTACAAATAAAATACGAATTAGAAGATACAAATTGAATGACTAAATATTTCAAACAATGATGACACCTGCCTTTCCTTTAATCTGTTGTATATTTCAATAATTTGGATAATACATCCGAGCTATGGCATCGGATCTGGTTATAACAAAGTATATAACAAATATAAATTTCAATAACGATCAAAAACTTAATCCGAGACCCGATAAAACGATCACATCACCAACATTATCCAGATCCATCATTGGATCGAAGAATGGGTAAAGAAGTGGCCCAACTTTGTACCAATATTGGGCCAGCAACGTAAGAGAAACATCGAGGCCTCTGTCAGGCTGCAGGCCCGGCGCCCGCGTTCTGTTTCTCCCACAGGCGGTGGTACAGCTCGCCGCTGCGCGCTAGTAGTTGTTGGTGCGAGCCCCGCGCGGTGACGGAGCCTCGCTCCAGCACGAGGATCTCGTCCGCGTCGGCCACCGTGGACAGGCGGTGCGCGATGCAGATGGACGTGCGACCCACCGTGGCCGCTTTCAGGGCTTGCAGGATCGCCTGGAAAATTGAGATTTATTAATTTTTATCATATATATAATCATAAGCATAGTACATTTATTCGACTTTGAAATCACAAAATTATAGTTTTTGAGCAATCGTCCCAATTTTATATTAATAGTTCTTCTTTCTAATAATAGAAAATTTTAAATGTGGGGTGACATAGACAAAAACAGTCAAATTAATAATAAATGCCATCATAAGAACTTTAAAAACAAGGTTAACGTCCATAGTTTAGTTGTGAGTGCACGCACGTGTTCCGTGAGCGAGTCGAGGCTGGAGGTGGCCTCGTCGAACACCACGATGGGTCCGTTCTTGAGGATGGCTCGTGCGATGGCCACGCGCTGCTTCTCGCCGCCCGACAGCTTCAGACCGCGCTCGCCTACTTGCGTCGAGTAACCCTGAGTAAACGATTATTTGTCATTGAGCCTACAATATTTATTTTATATTTTATTTATTACAATATTTGAGCCTACAATATTTAGTCTATAGTACTTTTTAAATCATTGCACCGTAGTATTTACAGTTTATTTATTTAATATTTATTACCTTTGGCCACGTTTTAACGGATTCATGTAATTCTGCCATTTGACTGGCTTTATAGACGTCTTCTACACTCTTCGATAAGTCGCCGTAATGCAAATTATGGAGTATCGTGTCATGGAACAACACGCAATCCTGGAAAAAACATCGTTAAATAAAAACACCATTTATAGATTATAATAGCAATGTGAAATATTTAAACAGTTTAATTAAATCATTTATATATATTTTTAAGACGTAATACGGATTTCATTTTCCTTAAACATTTTAAATGTTGTGTTTTTTTGTGTCACATATTTGCTGGTGCCGCAAAGTCTCATATTGCGGTTCTGGACTCAATTGAGAGGCGAGCGACGAGGCTTATAGGCGATTCCGAATTAGTCGAAGCCGACCTCCACAGCCTTAAACAAGCGTAGAATTGCTAGCCTCTCAGTATTCAATAGGATACATTTTGGAGTGTGTGTGCAGGAATTACACGACCTAATTCCCCCGCCCCCCTTCCATCACCGGGCGTTCCGACGCACAGTAGGCATCCGTCCTTTTGTTGTGGACACTCCACTTGTCCGAACGAAGCGCTTTGCTTCGTCTTTTTTACTTCGTACAGGGAAGGATTGGAACAGCTTGCCTGTGCCTACAATGTGGGTGTCTTCAAGAGAAGAGTAAAAAGTTTGCTAGGGTAATGCCTTACCACCTAAGACTACATTCTACTTACCATCAAGTGGAATGTAGTCAAGCATAGCCCTAGATTACATAAAAAAAATATATATACCTGAGGCACAATAGCGATAGCTTTTCGTAAGCTAGTCAGGTCTAAATCCTTAATGTTTTGTCCAGCTACTAAAATTTGACCCGACTGAGGTTCAAAGAATCTGTACAGCAGTCGTACTATCGTGGATTTACTGAAAATTAAAATGTTTAAATAATTAAGTAATAACACTATTATAGTATAGGTGAAAGTGTCAGACAATTTCTTTGACATTTGTATAATATATAATACTTCTCACCCACTTCCAGAACCACCGACGATCCCAATCTTCTTCCCGGCCGGTATAGTGAACGACAGATTGTTAAGTATCGGCTTGCCGTTAACATATTTAAAGCTGACATCCTTGAACTCGATAGTTGCAGTTTTCGGATTCACAATCAAATTCGGAGCTTCGATTTTTTCCTACAAATAATATTAATTACTTTATACACGATACAGGTCTAGTGTCAAGGACTCATCACATATTACATAATTGTGTGTAGGTGTGGAAAAACGGGCGGTGAGGCCCCGGTCAGTGCGTGTATATGTATGTGTGTTTTTGTTTTTTGTGTTAGTGAGCCAACCTTGACCCTAGTCTGCACGGTCATGAGCGTGAACATGGTGGTCATGTCGAGCAGCGCCTGGCGCAGTTCCCGGTACACGGAGCCGAGGAAGCCGAGCGGCACCGACAGTTGGAACACCAGCGCGTTCATCATCACCAGGTCACCCACAGACATGCGACCTGGGCGGAGAAGAACAGGGCTTGTGGCAAAGGTATAAAAAACTAAATGAAAATACTTTAACACTGGGTACGATTATTGTAAAATATATGACGCGGATAAAAGAACGAACTATTATTTAATAAAAAAAATCAGAATCGTGTATCAACATTTTAAATTTCCTAAAAATTAATTAACAAGGGCCCGACCTTTAGCGATCTCTTGTGCCGCCATAATCATGATTACAGAGAGTCCGGCGCTGAATATAGCGTGTTGTCCGAAATTTAAAAGCGCGAGGCTAGACGACGTCTTCAGAGACGCCTCCTCGTATTTCTGCAGCGAGGAGTCGTACTTCTGCAGCTCATACTGCTCGTTATTAAAGTACTGCAAAGAAAAGGATATTTCTACTCTAATCCTTACAAAAGAAATAAGTTAATTGTTGAAATAAATAATATTTCTTCAAGAAAGAATATCTTCCGAAAAACATTTAACACTTTTAAAAATGCGATGGTTATCGTTACCATATTCACTGCCTGCATTATGATGAAGAGAACCCTTGTGCAATGAACAAACAATTCACCTATCGCTATCCCCAGCAACTTCCCTAAAATCTCACATAAATGTTGCGGTAATATGTGGTCGAGGAAGACCAAAGAAGAGATGGATAGATTGTGTGTAGGATTACATGAGTAAAAGAGGACTGACTCTTGACCGACTCCACCTTTTCCCCAACCCATAAATAATAAATACTATAATGAACCTTGACGGTCTCGTAGTTGATGAGCGAGTCCACGGCTCTGTTCCCGGCCTCGTTCTCTGCGCGGTTCATGTGTACTCTAAACTGCGTCCTCCACTGCGTCACCGCCAGCGTGTATACCGAGTACACAAACACGCAGCCGCACGACACGCCTGGGATTTGCACAAATATTATAAAAGAATCAATGAACAACTCGCGCTTGACCAAATTATTTATGACAGCTAAGATCTTCGTTAACTGCCATATATTTTTTTCACGGCATTGTAAAAGCTATGGAGGGTGGAAGCAAGAAGAATCATCTCTGTGTATGTAAGTGTTTAACGAAAAGTGAAAAAAAAAAAACATTTCCACTTGTTTCGTTTTGTTGACTTTATAAACAGTATTTATATAATCTGTAAACACTTAAATAATATTTAATTAATGTCTTTTCGTTTACATATTTTTTATTATTTCAGACTAAATAAATAATTGAGATTTCTGTATTTCTACAAGATTTTTGCTTATATTTGAACTCCATATATTTTTACGTACTTTCAGGTAGTTAGAGTGTCATAATTAGAGTTCACGCCGAGTCCGTCGTGCTTCTAGCTTATGAATAGGAACCCCAACTGATTTGAAACTAATAAATCAAAATTCCAGTTATGTAGGTTAACATAGCGGGGTAAATATATATTTAATAATCATTATGGTTCACCAAGGTTTAATTACAAAAATTATATTTTTATTTTGAGTTTGCAATTAGACATCTTTTTAACTTATCTATATTAGACGGTTCTCCTTCCTCTACTATCCATAAAAAAATGGAAAGCCATTTTATTCTTAATATAAATAAGTCATATTCTATATTGTAATTAGCATTTTTTTAAATATTAACCTGCAAATGCCAATCCTCCTTTAAAGCCTAAAATAGTAGACACCAAAGCTAATTCAAAAACTGTTGGTACAATGTTGAACACCATTGCCGATAAAACAAAGTTGATAGCGCGGGATCCTCTGTCTATTGTCTGAAAAAAAAAACATTAATTTAGTCATACTTAATAATTTGAAGATAAAGAATAATTAATTAAAAAAACTAGGATTTTCCATCGCTACTTCTTTATCAGTACCTACAGACTGATCTAATAATATTATCCATCACACGAAAATAAAATGATTAGATTAGCTTCGATTTTTTTAATATATTTACGCTGGGTCTAGCACTAAACCTTGTAAATTAGAATAATAATAATAGTAACATTTCATTAACCAATTTCTATCACATTACTAGATCGGAAGAAATAACTAAAATAATAATAAAGAAATATGAAAATAACACACTCGTTACCGAGAATAGATAGATCAGAAGAATAGGTGCTATGAAAATAACGCGCTCGGTAACGAGCATGGATGGATAATCACAATAAGTGTAATGAAAATAGCGTGCTCACTACGGAACATGGATAGATTCTTAGAATAGGTGTAATGAAAATAACGCGTTCGGTACCAAGCATTAATGAATCCTTATTTTAGGTGTAATAAGAACACCGCGCTCGGCACCGACCATGGATGGATAATCACAATAAGTGTAATGAAAATAGCGTGCTCACTACGGAACATGGATAGATTCTTAGAATAGGTGTAATGAAAATAACGCGTTCGGTACCAAGCATTAATGAATCCTTATTTTAGGTGTAATAAGAACACCGCGCTCGGCACCGACCATGGATGGATAATCACAATAAGTGTAATGAAAATAGCGTGCTCACTACGGAACATGGATAGATTCTTAGAATAGGTGTAATGAAAATAACGCGTTCGGTACCAAGCATTAATGAATCCTTATTTTAGGTGTAATAAGAACACCGCGCTCGGCACCGACCATGGATGGATAATCACAATAAGTGTAATGAAAATAGCCTGCTCACTACGGAACATGGATAGATTCTTAGAATAGGTGTAATGAAAATAACGCGTTCGGTACCAAGCATTAATGAATCCTTATTTTAGGTGTAATAAGAACACCGCGCTCGGCACCGACCATGGATGGATAATCACAATAAGTGTAATGAAAATAGCGTGCTCACTACGGAACATGGATAGATTCTTAGAATAGGTGTAATGAAAATAACGCGTTCGGTACCAAGCATTAATGAATCCTTATTTTAGGTGTAATAAGAACACCGCGCTCGGCACCGACCATGGATGGATAATCACAATAAGTGTAATGAAAATAGCGTGCTCACTACGGAACATGGATAGATTCTTAGAATAAGTGCAATGAAAATAACGTGCTCGGATTTAGCAACTAGTTATGTTACATACTAATGTGATTTCGTAATTAAATACAGGACAGGTGGATGAATGCTAGTTATTCAAAAACGCAAACCATTTTTTTTTAAACTCCCTGTCAAAAAGTTTTACATCATAAAAATTGTTAAAGTTCTCAGAACATTGAGCAATTTTAGTGGTCGAGAGTCCTAATTGAAGAGATAAGGTTAGGTTAGATTACCCCGCATTTATTTGTATATTCCACAGATTATTGATTCGGGTCTGGGTGTAGTTAATATCGATACAAGCAGTGTGTAATGATGTCCGTACCTTGGAGAGCGCCCCGGTTTGCCGGCCGAGGTGAAAGCCGAGGTCTAGGCGGTGCAGGTGAACGAACACGTTGCAAGCCAGGCGCCGGATGGAGTGCTGCGCCACGCGCGCGAACACCGCGTTGCGCAGCTCGTTAAACCCCGCCGCCGACGCACGAGCCATGCCGTCTGCGGACACACTCATACATCATACGATCATTCATTCGCTCATTCATGTGTCAAATTACGATATGGGTCTTCAAAAGAGATACTACTGTGGTGTTATTGCTGTGACATGTAGGGTAATTTATTGATGATGCATGTGTCCGGCTTTAAAGGTATGCTGATTTATTCTAGGAAATCAACAGTTATTTTTGGGAAATTTATATTTATATAGTATGTAGTTTTAAGATCATAACCTTAAAAAATGATTACTTACAGCCCATCAATAGACAAAACGCCGAAGTACCTAGTGCCTGGGGCACAGTCGCCATTCCCAGCAGGGCATCACCGACAGGTGTTGTCGTGAGATTGTTGACTTCGTCTACTGCGTACTTGAAGAAGAAAGGGACTGCAACATTCATTACCTTCGCACCAAACAGAAGGGAGAGGGACAGCATTACACGGTTTTTTATTGCTGTGTTGTCCTGCAATTAAATATGGCAAAACTTAAAATCAAAGTTTTCAGACTATGAATATTTTTAATGGATCAAAACTACAGATCAGAAACTTGTTTAAACTAATAATATAAAATAATCTCTTGAAATTTTATATATGTAATTATGATATATGGTATTTGCATAAAAAAATACTTATTACTGATAATAATCTCGAACTGATGACACTTTATACACCAAATTACCTTTTTTTATAATCTTTGCAATAGTAACATATCCTTCAAAACAATATTACGATGGTCTTACCTTGGGCCATACATATTCCATCATGCCCCTCACCATATCCATGCCAGTGACCGGTTTGGCGTCCCCCAGGTTGATATCTTCTCGGGATAGAACAGATGCGCCTGGATGAAAGCAGTCCCGCTTTTGGATCCCTAGCGATGGGACACCATATCAAGGAAAAGGAATACAACAAGGAAGGAAATATATACTTATATGTGTGGACAAAGATAGTGCGGGGACTGCGTCAACCAGGCATTAAACACAAATAAATGTACAATACACAATGAGAACAAACATGCATTTTTCATAATTTACATTACATTTTTTTTTTACTGCTCTGAATATTTTTTTTTTTAGAATTATCAATAACTACAAGAGCTAAGAGCTGCAACTCATACTATATCATATATTATATTTTAGTCAATTGTACTATATATTTATTATAGAAAAACAATATAGTATAATCAATACTCTATTTTAACAGCTAGTCTTTCCAATTCTTTATTTTACTTATGACACACATATGAAGTTTCGTAATTGTTTAATTCACAACTGCAATGCTTTATGGACACTTTGTTTATTTTTAAAGAGTGCTGGATTTTATTTTGTATCCTGCTCAAAGCAGCATTCTGTTATAAACATTTGTTTCTTTGTCTGACCAATGTCTCCTTGTTTGTCATATTCGCCGTGTGAAAGGCCATAGGCCCCTCTCCTTGTTCTTTGAAAAATCTGTTCATCAGAGTCAGAACGCTATTCCTCTTCAGTCTTGTGTACTCAATACTTCCAGATCCAAACAATTGTGGCATCAGATAGTTTATGTTGATAGTTTTGGCTATAGCAGGCATTTCCTGTTTAACGGTTTTTGGTTGCAGGTCTTGCAATCTGTGCTTATTATTAATGCAATTTAGTATATTGGACATTGATCTGGTTGCTTGGGTTTGAAATCTCTTCCAGATTTCAATGTTACTAGTGATTGCTGTACCCCAGTGCTCTATTTCATATGTTAGAATTGGCTTGAGTATTGGCTTATAAATTGGCATTTTGCTATCATTTGTTAACCGAGATTTCCCACCAATCAGCCAATACATGCCTCTGAGCTTTTCTCTTCTGAGCTGAGTATTTCTTTTTGCTCCAAATATGTTTTTGCCGTGTCAATCTCCTATCAATATGGTTGTCTAATTACTTTGCATTATCACTGTGAGGAATTGTTTCTCCATTTATTGTGATTGGAGGTCAATCGCTTCTTCTTAACGTAAAAGTAACTTGGGTGAATTTGCTCTGATTTACTTTAGTTTGCCATGTTTTCATTTTCTGCATTTGCATTTAACAATAAAATAGCCTTATCGCCAGCATATTATGTGCTTATGATAGTACTACTATCTGTAGCGATGTCAGCAGTAAAGATGAGGTATAGCACTAGTCCCAGGATGCTCCCCTGTGGCAAACCCGATCTTATTTCAGACAAGTCTGATGTTACATTGTTGATTTTAACTTCAAAGCATCTTCTATGGAAGTAGCTTTTCAGCAGAAGTAAAAAAGAATGAGGCAGATATCTCTTTATTTTAACAAGAAGTCCATCATGCCAGAAACTGTCAAAAGCCTTCCTGGCTAATATCCAGGAAGACTGCCAACAGTATTTCTTATTTTCTTTCAAATGGTTTGTGTAATGGGTAAAATAGTGAAGTGACCTAATAATTATCACCAATATTTATTGAGTATGTCAGATAAAACCAAAATTGACAAATCGTCAATTACCACCATATAGCAGTTACTTTGTTGGTTATGGATATTGTCTATACCTCAGGAAGGTATTATTGATAAATAATCTTTTTTTTTTAGTTTTACAGACATGTTTTTATTATGTAAAGCAATAAATGTTACATATTCTACTTTCAATAAAAAAACTTTCAATTTTGAACACAAGTTAGTTACACAATAAAACAATGCAAAACATTGAGTAAAAATGAATATTAATATGACAAACTTCTATATAAATAATATCAATTGTGTTTAGAAATTGATTCAGAAATGCAATTTGAACATTACTACTTTAGCTGTCAAAAGTAAATTAAATGGTTGAAAGGACTAATTCCACTGCCCTGTTTTAGTATTGACTGATTGGAATGATTCTGCAGTGCTGCATAGTGGATTAGAGCATCCATTACAATTATAAAATACAATTATTAGAAGTGTTAAAATTTGTAGAAATATTTTATAAATAATAGAGTTGTGATTGATGATTGTGGTTTACTTGAATTAAAATAACACTATTACTATTTTTCCAGTTTAAAAAATCTATATTTCTTTAACAATAAATTTATATGGTGGCAACCATAGCTACAATGCAAGCACATTAAAATATACACAGTGGTACAAAAATAATAATAACTAGTGTTTTAAATTGGAATTTGGGACTATTTGTTCTTATAGATAGAAACACATGGCTTTATAATAACAATACTAGGTATACAGTCACAGACTTTCTTTAAAAAATATACTGTAGATAAAAAATGAAACGAATTCAAATTTTTTGATAACTTGGTAATTTACTACAAGGTCAAATTTAAATTACGCAACTCTTTTAAATAGTCCCAAAATATCAATTTTCTAGCAATAATTGATTGAACTCTTAATTAGTGAATATTTAAAGGCTTCTTTTGCTTACCTACAGGAATTTTTCCCGTCTTTGGTTTATTAGCCAAAACCGCAGCCAAAACATTTTTTGCTGTATCTGATCCACCAGTATTGTTTGGTAGAGTTGAAGAATAATACTAAAATAGACATGTTAAAATTAATTGATATTAAATCCTTATTTACTAAATTAATATAAAATAAAAATATTTTCATTAAATAATATATTTACTCTGTAGTAGCTTGTGACCGCACATTGTTTGAAAATAATATGAAAATGTGGCTTATTTAAAATTATCGATGAATTTGTAACTGTTTTCGCGAATTTCACATATTTTTTTGTTATTTTATCAAATCTTCTATTAGACAAGAGCGCAGCCGCCATGGTAGAAGGTATACTGACAAATGACAGTGACAGTTTGACGAATGACATCCTTTCTATAGACTATAACAAACATTGGCCGTGTTCCGAAATACAAACCAGCATACTGGCCAGGGCTAATGACGTCATAACACTGACGCCATATTGCACTGGTGTCGGCCATATTGTACTGGTGAGGTAACTTTATCATAGAATTAATATACATTGAAATATGAGATTAGCATTTCAGTAAAAATGACAATTGGTCAGTCAATTTACGATTACGAATTACGCACGATAAACTAAGCACGATATGACGACGATGAAGCACGATACGACACCGACGAAGTACGATACGACGCCGACGAAGCACGATACGACGCCGACGAAGCACGAAATTTCGTAAAAAATAGAGACGGATAGGGTTTTTCGATTCACCTATCTCTTTTAAGTTCGATGGCCACATTTTAGGCTGGCTTCCCCACTCTATGTATAATATCTCTATGAACTTTATAGTAATCTGTGGCATTAAAGGCAAATGCAGAATAATATTCAAACAGTAATTAGAGTTGGCACTTTTAAAAAATACATTAAAGATAAAGGACAACTTAATTTTCGTCATTCTAATATTTGAAAAATATATATACACTAGCAGACCTGGCCACGCTTTGCTGTGGTTGCGAAGGTTTTCGATATATAAATTACATTATAGTAAACTATTTAAGAAGTCACGGTATTAGAAAAAATTAAATAAAAATTTAAAAAACCTCCGACCGCTAAGTAAAGTAAAATTCAAAATTAAAGTAAATTTATCAAGGCCAATAACGAAATAACAATATTTTTGATATTATCGTATAGTCAAACACTTCATTCATTAGCTCCGAAAATTTTGTAAAATAGACACTCATCACCTTACGTACAAAGGACGTAACGACTTCAATAAGTACATAATAATATTATTATCCTTTTTAGACGTCATTTAGTATCGGGGCTTATAAATTATTTATTTTTCTGTTTTTTTAAATTATTTCACTTTTTTCTATGTTGTACTAAGTGAACCTACGAATACACTAATTTCCCCTGTTTAGGTTTTTACTATCAATATTGTATAAAAACCTTTCGCCAGCACCAATAAAATTTTGGGGACGACTGCTTCTATTACGACCAAACATAGCTAAGAACCATCTCGACAAACCAAGCTTTCGATTAAAAAAACGGCACTCAAATCCGTTTACGTATTTGGCCGCTACGTATCCACAGACATTTTTTTACATAGATGCAATTTGTAAAGAACATGGCGACCTCTATGACTTATTTTCTGCTACCATTACCTAACCCTTGATACAGTAATATAATAATTATTAGTGATGCGCCGAATATTTGGTAACTACTCGGTATTCGGTGTATTTGCCATCTTTTTCGCAATTTATATTCGGCTGAACTATTCGTTATTGATGCGCAATATATTCGGTTCGAGTATTTCTATTTTTTGGGCTACACCACGCTATATTATACGACACTATACCGCTATCCAACAAACAGAGTGGTTGCAACAATTAAATTACTATTTACCAAAGAAGACGAAAACGTTAAAGCCGGTCTAAAAATTAACCGGATTGGGATTTGAAAGAGGTCTTTGAACACGATTGATCAAAATTATCGTACAGTTGAGGTATTTAATTTTAAATTTTATTATTTTATTTAAGATTGTAACAAATGAGTACAGTACAAATTTATAAATAAGGTATGTAGGGCAGATAGTTTTAAATTTATAGAAATAATATTTGTTATTTTAAATTATTAATAATTTAATTTGGCAATAATCGGTGCACAATATTTTTGGTTGACGCGTCTCACATAAATAGATTCAAAGAAGAAGCAGGTATAATTTGACTGTATTATGTTCATTATAATATGAGTTTATATATACTTCTGTCTAAGAAATACGTGATGGGCTATATTAACACTAAAAATTAACTCATAATTTACAGATATTTGTAAAAAAATAATTTGCAATAAAATAATATTGCGACTAAAAATTAAGATGTAAGTTATCCTATGTTTCAAGTTGGATCAAACTGCACACGGTGTGTAAATTTGATTAAAATCGGTTAAGTAGTTTAGGAGTCCATCGCGGACAAACAACGTGACACGTAATTTATATATATTAAGAAGATTATATTTGTAAGTTTTATAAATTATTATCACAGTTACAATAACATAAATGCACAGTATCTATGCAGTAAATTTATTTTACGGTAAATAGATGATTCTTTTTTCATTTTCGTTCTCATTTATTTATGTCTGCAATTTTTGTAGTATACAATGGTCTTATTAAGTAATATAACAATTATTTAGATCTAACAAGAACCCTGCAATGGCACATGCTATTATGTTTAAAGATATTTTATTTCTTGCGGCTCACCATTTACTATTAATTAATTATAATCATAGTCTTACTAAATAATTTTTGTAAGTACTTGTTTAGAATTAAATATCTGATTAACAACTCTTTTTGTTGTAATTGCTTTGTAACTCCATTCTCTTGGAACTTTATTATTTTATGTAATAAAATGTATAACTATCTAAAATAGACACATTAAAAATAAATATTTAGTCACAGATTAAAAAGAATTTGTACTACTCTGTCCGTAGTGTCAATTTATGCTGTCAAAGTATTCAGTGCCGGCCATCATATTTCGGAACGATTCACCGGCGTCGATTTTTGACGTCATCAGCACTGGCCAGTATACTGGTTTGTATTTCGGAACACGGCCAATATCAAAATTGATAATTTGGAGTATTCAAATAAATCAGAAAGTTCATTACATTTTAGAAACGCAATTCTGTTATAAATTTAAAAAGGGAATAACAAAGAAGACACGGTAATGACCCATCTTCTTAAATTTATTATTTCAGTTTTTTTCACAAAATCTAAATATTGTTGTTTAAAAAGAATATGAAACAGGTCACTTTTAGTGCCATAAAATTATACTCAAACAGATGTTATGGTTTTCATTATTTAAGACAAATATTTTCAGTATTTTTATAATGAGTGGCTTCCACATTTGTTTAAATACTAATTAGTTAGGTTTCTTGCTAGAAGCATGTACGAGGGTAGCCTTTATAAGGAAAATAAACAGTTACCCTTCAGATAACTGTCTTAGGCTACCCTAAGTATAAAAATATTTTTTGGTAATTGAATGAAACATTATGAAGTATTGACATTTCTATACAACATTCTTAAATCCGTACCAAAAGTAATCGTTACAATTTTGTAATAAAAACAAAATTGTCAAAAAAATATTAATTTAATTGAGTGGCAATTCAACTAATAATTAATCAAATATTTAAAAAGAAAACAAAATATTTAGATTTGTCTAACATTTAATAAATTTCTTTAAAATTTTAACATATTGCTTCATGAGATCTGTACAGTTATCTAAAATAATATTTCTATTAAAATTACTTAATTTTTTTAAAGCATTCTCTATATCTCTAAGTCTACCTTTAACCATTGGCAAAATAAATTCAATTATAATTCTATCATTCGAACATATAGCTGCAGTATAAATTAATTTACTAATATCTATATTCTTATCATAAAAATACTTTACAACCATCAATAAGCCATAGAAATTAAAACTAAGGCCTCTGCTATCAATGTATAATTCTTTATTTAGGCCATGATTAGTAATAAATGTAACCTGGTCATTTGATAATTTAATAGAACATGATTTTAAAAATGATTTTACATTTTCATACTGAAATGATACAAAATCAATGTCATTAGAAGGCAAATAGAATCCATATTCTGTTATTAATTTCAAATTGTGGCTATCTCCATAACATATAAAAATTTGTGTATATGCTTCAAAATTATTTTTTGTGTAAATAGAAAAATGTACATCTGAAAATATATTCTCATTAAGCTTTGTGATTTCTATGTTTTCAATCTCCTTACCAATCACTAACTTTGTTTCATTTCTTGTATTCGGACTGTGGTTTATCATATCTAAATATGGACACAGAGATATTTTAGTATTATCATTAATTAGGGACAAAATAGAATTATTTATATCTTGCAAGTTAATTATTTTTGTAAGATCCATATACACACATCTTGTATTAACAGTGAAATATGCCCATTCATAATTACATAATGAGATATAAGATACCAAGTTTTGTACTTCAATATTATTACTATTACTATTCTGTAAAATTTGGTAAAAAATATTAAATGATGTCTCAATGATATTTTTTTGTTTGTTAATCACATAAAGTATTTCAACATCAATATGGTTTTTAACCTCATTTGATAGAAAGTATGGAACTGTATATATTTTTGGTAAACTTTGTAAATATATGTGCCACTTGGAATTGTTGCCTTGTGCCTTCAAATACATAATATAAAATGCCATCAAGGACTGGAATGATATTTTCTGCTTATATTTATCTAAACAACTAATCTTATTCTCTGAAAAAATACTACAAAATACAACATCCATTATTAAAGTAGTGACATTTATGGTTAAATTAAGTGGTAAGTTGAGTAACTCCTCTCCTGCTGTTATATTTTTTTTGGTGAGTACTCCTCGCCCCGTATCGTCGAAAACAGTCAAAACTAATTTCTTGCTGTATTGCACTCCATGTTTTTTTAACCAAGAATTCAATAAGATTAAGTCCTTTTCATTATTGCACGTGTAAAACTTGGTTAATTTACTTTGTTTTCGTTTACGCTGAGTTCTACCCATGTCTTAAATTTATTTATCTTTAACTCAAATTATTCATTATTAATGAATTCGCAGTGGGTTTCGATATGTAAATACTTAAATACATATAACAGCACGCAGTTCGTATTTTACCAATTACTTTTAATCTTAAGCTTCTTGTTAGTTACTTAAAACGTTATTTCTATACTTTTGTAATCTATTAAGCACATTTCAAGATGCCCCTTACTTTTCCGTCAAAAACGAAAAACTAAATAAGCAATATCAAGAATAAAGTATCAACATACATCATGAATTTTGACAACCGCATAACTGACGTCTCACGTCTGACTCTTCAGTAGGCTTGACCAAAAATAATCGATATATCTAAATTTCGATATTTTTTCATAAAATAATCGATAAAATGTTGATATTTTGAATCTCAATAAATTTGATGGTTAATATTAATTTTGGAGTATCGAATTGAATACACGTACTCCAGTGATTTTATGATCAGTTTCTGCAGCTCCAGAAAATGCCGAGCTCTCTATTTCATTTAGATATGAAAAATTATTGTATCCAATAGGCTTAAGAAGTATCTTCACTATCTATTACTTGAAAGAAATTCAGATCCTGTAAAGTTTAAGTCAATTGTCAACAATTTACACCAGTTCTCTCGTATATCTCTCTTAAATATTCGATATGCCAAACTTTTTCATTATCCAAAACAGTGGCTTCAGCTGTTAATTTACTGTAAATTTCTTTATTGTATTAAATTATAATGAATTATATTATAACTTATATATTTAATGTTTTTTAGTTACTTTCAAGTTTCATACACGCCCTAAAGTCAAAACACAGATATTTTTCACTCGATTATAATCGATACAGTCTAAAAATATCGATTTAATATTTATCGATACATTTTATCCATTTGCTCATCCCTATATTTAACATCCAATAAAACGTTACAATTAGAGGTGTGCGAATACCATTTAAACTGAATCGAAACAAAAAGAACTATTCAATTTGAAATTCAAACTTCCCAATTAATCGCAGTTTTACGAACAATTCGATCAATTCGAAACAATTCGATCCATTATGATCAAATTTAATTATGAGCAAATAATTCGAATAATCCACTAGTTACCGACAAATAGATATTATTTCACCTCGAGCTGATAATATTAAAATATTTTATGAAAAAAAAATATTTTACAAATTGTTAACAAAGTGGTCGAACGAATAACAGACGACGACAAAGAATTGTACCCCAATGTATTGAAATTTAACCTGATAATCTAACTCATAAGAAAAAATCATATTTAATGTTTTATTTGGGTATTTGTATATTGTGGTTTAAGTAAAATGTTATTATTCGTATTTTTTATATCAAATTTAACAAAGGCTACATTTAAAGAGCTTAGAATACTTTGGTAATTTTGAATTATTTGAAAAGTTTCGAATAGTTAAATCATTTTTATTATTTGGTCCTAGTTTCGAATCGAACAATGATATTCGATTCACAACGAACAATTCATAAGTTCGAATTATTTGCACACCCCTAGTTACAATGTAACAAGAATAAAGTAATGAGCATTTCAAAAAGCATAGATTCAGAGAAATCACAGCGATCTTCATCAATCGTACGAAAAATGTTGTTTAATATTTTAACTTTAAGACAGTCCATTTAAATAAAACTACCATTTTTACCATTTTTTAACAGTGTTTAAGGAAATTAAATAAATTAGTTACAACTTAATCCGTAAATTTAAAATCATTATATGAAACATTAATTTCTATAATAGAGTTTTAATGTCCTACATTTATGTAGAACTGGTCTAAACATGCAGTCTATTATCTATGCATACAAATGTCAAATGATTGTCATCAGTTTAAAATTAACGGAATTGTTTTGTCGTTATTGATAAATTTGTAGTTATAACTTATATATTAATAATTTTTTTGCCGTATTGGTTTTTTTCTTCTTGCGAGCGTTTTATTTAAAATAATTTTATGAAAGTGTCTTCTTATAAAAGTGTGAATTAGTACATAATGTCGCAACAACAAACAAAAAACTGCATTACCCTTAAAGGCTCTGCACAAATTATCTGTGAATATTTGAGTATGTAACATTATAAATCTACATTTTATTATCCTATATATGAAGTTTAATTAATTAATCCTGAAGTTATTTCTTTAGTCAATTTGAAAACTGAACATAAAATATTTTGAATTTCAACAAGTTATTGACTGAACAAAGTTCTATTTAATTTCTATTAAAATATTTTTTACAGAGTTCGCCATCAATTCAGTGTTATTTCAAAGAGGCTTATACCCTCCAGAAACATTTAAAGCTGAACAGCAATACGGAATCACTCTTCTTATATCTGAAGATGCCCAAATCAAAAGTTTTTTGACTAATTTACTGACTCAAAGTGAAGGTAATTGATTTCTTAATAAGTATATATATATAGTTTTAGTTATAGTTTCATTCTATAAATATGTATATATGTATATATAAATATATTTATAGAATGAAAAATAAACCGATATGGGAAGGGATTTGATCTATTACCGCGACTACTGGGACTACGTTTTGGTTTATTTTTCATTCTACATTTATATAAATTTAAGAAAGCTTAACATGGCTATACATGTTTATAAATATCTTCAAACAAGTATAAAGGTACATTATAAATAAAACCAATTTCATATATTGTTAAATACTTTCAGAATGGATAGTCAATAAAAAAGTTAGCAAACTTTCCCTAATAATTCTCAATGTTGCCAATAAAGAAATATTGGAATGCTGGGATTTCAATGTACAATATGAAGATGGTGATGCAGTGTTATCTAAAGAAAAAAACGAGAAAGTAGGAAGTAAAGATTTGAAGAAAATTCAACAGGAAATTCGTGATGTAATGCTACAAGTGGCTGCTACAATATCATATTTACCATTCTTAGATTGTAGGTGTTCCTTTGATGTTCTAGTTCATGCTAAAACAGATTGCGATATTCCTGAGAAGTGGGCGGAAGCTGAACCGATAGCCATATCAAATGCACAGAATGTACAACTCAAAACATTTTCCACGAGCTTACATAAAATGGAAACAGTTGTTAGTTACAAACTTGTAGACTGATGTTGATAAACCTTAATTTTTTAAGCAAACACAATTTTTTACTTTAACAATTAGGATTACATAACTGATTAATAAGTTTTCATGGATTTAAACCTATATGTATAAGCATACTGTTTTATTAATTTGTGTAAGTTAATCTATTTTTAACATATAAATAAGTTTTAAAAATAGTCCTTCTAAGTTCTGATTATTAGGTAATTTTACATGAAACTAACAAAGGTAATTAAAAATAAAATGTTTCATTAAAATTATTGAAAAACCTAACAAAGTGCTTAAATCAATTGCAACTAAGATTTTAGCATTTACATCTTAACTGTGATAGTATTGTAAGATTAATGTTTTCTTAATTCAAGTATTTATTTCTCATTTTTAATTGCATGGAAATAAAATACCTTTAAGTAGACTTCTTATTTTCTTTTAACCCCAACTTAAAAAAAGAGGGGTGTTGTAAGTTTGACCTATTGATCTGTCTATCTGTGTGTCCGTCTGTGGCAATGTAGCGGTCAAACGCATGGACGGATTTAAATGCGGTTTTTTTAATCAAAAGCTATGTCCGTCGAGATGGTTCTTAGTTTTGGTTGATCGAAATAGAAACAGTCTTCTCCCAAGATATTGACGTTTTATTGGGAAAAGGTTCTTATGCAATAATTAGCTGTTCCCAGCGGCTTCGCCCGCGCTATATAGGAAAAAAACCCTTGTTATGTAGGGTTTTTACACTTATTTACTCAGGTATAGTACTTTATTAGGGTCAGCTGTTGCCCGTGACTGCGTCCATGTAGACTGAACAATATATTTATATGGCTTTTGATCTTAGTCATAAAGAACCACGGGCAACATCTAGTGATAACATAAATCCATTCATCATAGGTCTGTTAGTGATTGTAAATAATTTTAACTCTAAAAAAAAACATAACTGTATATGATAAAGTCTTGAATCATGTTATCCGCGGATCCTTATTTTTTCTCGTATTAAATAAAACATATGTTCATCAGAAGGATAATGAAGGATTCTAAAGGTAAAATATTTTATTAAATCGGTCCAGTAGTTTCGGAGTCTATTCAATTCAAACAAACAAACAAATCTTTCCTCTTTATAATATTAGGATAGATTAAATGCTGTCCCGTAATAATAATAATAATAATAATAAAGCCCTTTTATTCCGAATTACATTTACAATTTTTTTTTTTTTTTTTTTTTTTTTTTGCATTTTAGTTTTCTTATTTTCTGAAATTAAATTATATCTCGCACTTCGGTGTGCCTCTTGGCATAGGCCTCCTCCAGCTCTCTCCAATGAGCTCGGTCTTCTGCAGCTCTTGTCCAGTATGGTCCTAGGGTTAAGCGGATATCATCACTCCATCTTGTTTTTGGTCGCCCCTGTCTTCTGATGTCTCCTCTTGGATACCATAAGGTTACTTGCTTGCTCCATTTAAACAATTTGCAACGCAACATATGCCCGGTCCAGCTCCATTTTAAATGTTCTATACGGGCTATTATGTCTGTTACTTTTGTCTTTTTCCTTATTTCCGCCCTTTGGATTTTGTCACTAAGCCTGATTCCCAACATGCTTCTTTCCATTGCTCTTTCGGTTTTGGCTAGTATTTCTCTGTGTTTGTCTGTCAGTGTCCATGTCTCACAACCGTATGTCATACAGGGGAGAATACACGTGTTGAAAGTCTTTCTCTTGATGTGTATGCCTAGATCATTGTTTTTCATAATTTCTTTCAACGACCAGTATTTCTTCCAACCACAAGCTATTCTTTTGCTTATTTCCTTAGACATGGGGTCTATCGGGGATATAATTTGTCCTAGGTAGACATAATCTTTCACATACTCAAGTTTATTTCCATAGGCCTCTATGTCGACTTCTGTTGAGTTGGTCATTAGTTTTGTTTTTTCCGTGTTTATGTCTAGACCTACTTCTTTACTTTTTTCTGCTATGTCTCTTATCATCTGTTCTAATTTGTTAGGGTCTTCTTCTAGTATGACAATGTCATCGGCAAACCTCAAGTGGTTGAGTCGGCTACCATTGATAAGAATCCCATAGTTTTCCCAGTCCAACTGTTTGAATGTGTGTTCTAGCACAGCGTTGAACAGCTTGGGAGATAATGGGTCTCCCTGTCTCACGCCTCTATTTATTGGGAAGGGATCTCCAGTTGACTCTAGTTTAATGCGGCCTTTACTTTCTTTGTAGATGGATTTAATTAGTTCTATGTAAACCTCTTCCACACCTTGCTCTTTTAGACTCAGCCAGATGAATTTATGTTTTAGGCTATCAAATGCTTTGGAATAGTCTATAAAGCAGGTATACAATGTCTTTTGGTATTCATTGTACTTTTCAAAAACTTGTTTGATTGTGTGGATGTGGTCTATAGTATTGTAATTTTTTCTGAATCCTGCCTGTTCAATCGGTTGGTTTTCGTCTAAGACTCTTGTTATTCTTTCCAAAATTACTTTTGCGAAGACTTTGTAAATGTTTGAAATCAGGCTAATTGGTCTATAGTTGCCAATGTCATCTTTATCCCCTTATGAAGTAGTATGATATGTGATTCGTTCCATTGTTTCGGGATTTTACCGGTTGTTACAATATCATTAAACAGCTTGGTCAGGACTGGGGTTATTTCCTCTATGGTGCCTTTGATTAGCTCATTGGTTATGTTGTCAGGTCCTGGAGCTTTTTCTAGTTTTTGTGATGTTATGGCTTTCTGTACTTCTTGCAAGAGTATTGATGGGACTTTTATACAGTTTGTGTTTGAATTTTTATGGGTGGTCTTTTCTCTTTCGGCATCGTTGTTTGAGTAAAGTGTTCGGTAGTAGTCCGTGGCGACATATTGGATTCTTCTACGGTTTGTTTCTTGTTTAGCTCTGTTACTTTTTAGTTTTGGTATCCATTCCTTGCCACTTTCTCTTAGTTCCTTGAAAGCTTTTCTTGTTCCCCCTGTTCTCTGAATTTCCGCTTCAAGTTTTTTCGTTCTGTTTAATTTCCTTTCCCTTCTTATCATTTCTCGAATTTGTTTGCTCAGTTCTGATATTTTGTTACGTATTTCTTTAGTTTTTGATTTTTCTATTATTAATGCTTTTCTTTCTTTTAGCTGCTCCATTATCTTCTCACTAAACTTCACTTCTTTAATAGTATTTCCTTTTCTCATTTTTGACAGTTGCTTATCCATTAGGTCATATTTCTCTATGACACTTTTATCCGAGTTTACTATTTCTTTTAAGTTATTGATAAGTGACGAATCTATCTTTTCTCTGTGTTGTTCCACTGTTAATTTCTTGTTTTTAATTTTATCTCTGCTTTTTTTTGTTGGATATTTCTTCAAGCGGCAGCGTACCATACGGTGGTTCGTATTAAAGTTAAAATTTTGAATAATGTGTGTGTCATTGAAAAATGTTGGTTTGTTAGTTATGATAAAATCGATTTCATTTTTATATTTGCCATCGGGTGATAGCCAGGTCCACTTAGTTTTGGGGTCTTTTTTGAAGACGGAGTTCAATAAAGTTAAGTTGTTTTGTAGAAGAAGTTCTATTAGTCTGTGTCCATTGGCACTCCTCTTTCCATAGCCATATTTGCCCATTATCAGCTCTTCACCCGGTTCTCTACAGCCTACCTGTGCATTAAAATCACCCATAACCATGATGGAGTTGTTATGGTATTTTTTTATAGCATCTGACAGGGTGCAGTAAAAGGCATCACTTTCACTTTCTGGTGCTAGTTCTGTAGGTGCATATGCTTGAATTATTGTCCATGCTTTCTTGTATGTTGGTATATTAATGTTTAGTATTGCTATTCTGTCCGAGACTCCTATCAGATCTTGTATATAGTTTTTCATTGATTTCTTAATTAAGAATCCTACTCCTCTTTGGCCCGGTGTTTCACCTATGTGGTAAAGTATGTACTCATTTAATTCTATTATTTTCTCTCCTAATCTTCTCATTTCACTTATGCCCAGTATATCACATTTTACATCTTCTAACGCTTTGTCTAGTTCGAGTAAGCTTTCTTGTGTTCTTAGAGTTCTTGTGTGAAGTGCTGCAATGTTAAAACATTCGCTTCTTTTTGCTGGAGGGTATTGGTCTAGTGCTCCCGCGGGGACCAGCCGTTGTGGGAGACATATTATTTGTTGTTTTTGTTTTATTGTATCAGTTGTAGCCTTTTTTGTTTGTTTCCGGTTTCCTAGGGCTTTATTTAGTTTTTTGAGGTATCAGTGTAGGTGTCCGAGCTTGTTTTTTCAACGTAACTAAGTATGCTTGGTCTTATAATTTCCTTTTTCTGAGTATGAGAATTTGGTGTTTTGTTCTTGCTAGCTTTTTTCTGTGTTTTTAGGTTGGGAGAGTCTGAGGGTTCTCTTCTTCTTTTTTCTCTGTTATTGTCCTTTGGTTTTTTCACTACAAGTTTATCATATTTTATGAAAGCAATATTTCCCTTCTTTTTTTCTTCTTCCACCAAGCATTGTAGCTGTTTCCTTTTTTCCAAAGTTTCCTTGGAGAAATCCTCTTTGGCGTTCAAATTTGATGGCAGATTCGACTTGTTCTTAAGAATCAAGTGTTTCTTCCATTGGGTTGTAAGAGAGATTACGACTGGTCGATTTTTGTTTTCCGTTTTTCTTCCAATTCTATACACATTACTAATCTCTTGGCTATTTAATTGTACTCCTGACTCTTCTATGGCATCTTTTATGTAGTCTACTAATTCTCGCTCCGATTTTCCTATTTCTTCTACTCCATATAAGACAAGGTTATTTTTTCTTTTATCTTTTTCCAAGATTTTAAGTTTCAGCTCCATTTCTTGCACTTTATTTTTGAGGATTTTGTTTTCTTCAATTATTCCATTTAACTTCTCGTTTATTGCTTCCGCGACGTTCTTGGTTACCGCCAGTGTTATCTGTTCGGCTTGTTTATCCAATTTCTCATCTAGTTTTAGTAAAAGTAATTCCATATTCTTGTCCATAATTAGTTATTCTGGTTAATTTCGCTTTTTGTTGTGGCAACCCTGTGATGTGGGAACTTTTGATATTTTTAGCTGGCACCACCAAGTTCGACTGTCACTTGTCAAAATGAAAGTGAAAGAAAAGAAAAGTCGTGAGGTTGGCACTTCAATGATAAGTCTATTGTCTTTTCGCTTACGACTTTTAGGTTATAACGACGGTCTATGATTTCGTTTATTGCCGAAATTTTTAACTCCCGCACTGTAATTATAGTATGTTAACGTCTTTTAGGTACTGCTTTATTAGAATGTCACTTGCACAAGGTAGTTTTCACTGTTTTGCACTATTTATGAATTATTTCGCACGGAGCTCTTTGATGTACGTGTTGACGCATAAGTCACCGGAAACGGATGCTGGCCCGTACTATGCACTATTTAGTTACCATAGCCCTTTATGGATACAATTTCGAATTGAGCAATGGATTTTACCAAAATACAACAAACGTGATTTTCTATTATAGATGATAGTACGGAACCCTTCGTGTGAGAGTCCGACTCACACTTGGCCGGTTTTTCTGTACACATTATAAATTTGAATGGTACCTATATATAATCCTAGTATCTTTATTTAATTTATTTAATACTTTATTGCACACAAAACATTAAAAAAAAAGAAAAAGAAACAAAAATGAAGAAAAGGTGAGCTTATCTCTAGGTACAGAGATTTCTTCCAGCCAAAAAAATATGATTCCTGATAGAATATTGGAAGGCATCAAGCATAATAAATAATTATAAGAAAAAAGAAAACAATAAAAAAGAAAAGATATAGAAAAAATATGTATGTATATATATAAAAATAATACATATATATCTAATAACAAAAAAACAAAAATAGCATAAATATATATATATATCAATATCCACTACAAACTACTAAATACTATAAAAACTAATAAACTACAACTTACAAACCCGAAGTCATATAATAATATTATGTGAATGATAAGTAATGCTCCTTCAACCGTTTTTTAAAAACAGGAAGAGAAGTACTATTGCGTACCATAAGTGGAAGAAAATTCCACAATTTCACGGAAACGTAATAAACCTAGACTCTAAGAGTAACAATGGGTGTGAGATACCGGGACACAAAGTACACACTTACGATCAAGCCGACAAGGAGATTTACTAATATTCAAAAAAAAAAAAACGCTCATGTATATATATAAGAGCGAAAGAATTATACAGGCTGTTATAAAGGAGGGATAAAATGTGAGTATTTTTGCGAAGACAGATAGGGAGCCACTTGAGCTGTGCTCTGAAATTGGAAACATGGTCATACTTACGGAGACCAAAAATAAATCGAATACAGGAATTTTGGAGCTTCTCAAGTTTATTTAAAAGAGCTTCAGCAACTTCACGAAAACATGAATTAGCATAATAAAGAATAGGAAGGATGAGAGACAAGCGAGACAAGACAAGCGAGATTTTGGTATTTATACGGAGGAAATTTTTAAAAGAGTGTAATGAATGAAAAGTGAAGTAAATTTCCTTACTAACGTAATTTATGTGATTTTCCCAGGAAAGGTCCGAGCTATAAATACCGCATAAATTGGTAACACTTGAAGACAAGGCAATCTGAGTGCCGTCATAAACTATTGGGGGACAACCTGTGTAATCTATGGACTTAAGCATGTGTCTATTTCCTAGAATAATCGCCTTAGATGTAAGTAGATTCACGAGACCAAAAGAAGGGCAACTTCTTTTGGTCTCTTAGTTAAAGAACAAATTGCACTAAGGTCGTCATTAAGTAAATTCAAGGCTTGTGACACGTCCGCAGCACTAAAATATCGGTAAATTTGCAGGTCATCGGCGTACAATTGAAAATGAGATGATATCACCGATGTGACTGTGTTAATAAACAAAGAGAAAATTAAGGGGGATAAGACACATCCCTGCGGAACGCCCGCTACAATATTGCACCACTCAGACTCGACTTTATTCATAAAAACAAATTGAGAGCGTCCACGCAGGTAAGAGTCGAACCAATTTAAAGTTGAAGGTGAAGAATTAAGGGCACTAAGAACACCAATCTCCCAATCAAAAATTTACCGAATTAAATGCGCAACTGAAAGTCCAGCAAAACAAGTACAGTAAGGAGTTTAGAATCGATTGCAAAACGAATATCATCGGAGACTTTAACTAACATCGTCACTGTACTATGCCCCTGCCGGAAACCAGATTGAAATGGGCTAAGTAGCTCATTGTAACGCAGAAAACGAGCCAATTGTTCATTGACTATATGTTCCAAGACCTTAGATTTGAAGTATAGGATTGGATTTTTTAGGAAGCGCAATGACTTTCGTATTTTCCACGACGAGGGAAAAGTCTGAGATGATAAGGAAAAATTTAAAATAAAGGTTAGTACGGGAAGGATATGAGGGAGAATAGTAACTAATATCTTGGAGCATAAACCATCACAACCGACAGCAGTAGAGGATACATTTAATGTGTTTTTCAACTTCTAACTCAGTATATATACATATAATAAAATCGTCACTTAGCCATTCCTGTACATGGAATAAAAAAAAAAATCATATATAAGAGCTTTATAAGAGCAAGAGATCCCAAAACAATGGTTTTTCAGTTTGTCTGTTTGTCTGTATGTCTGTATGTCTGTATGTCTGTATGTACAGACATACAGACATGTCTGTGCACGCTAATCGAAACGACTTGACCAATTTGAATGCGGTTTTCGGGAATATATTATTACAGTCTTCACTTAACATTTAGTGTTTATTTCATCTAAATCGGTTAAGAAATGAAAAAGTTATGACTATTTATGTCAATGACGTAATAGGTACCATGAAAATCTTATTCTTATCTATACATGTAATAAATCTGTAGAGGAGTAGTCTTTGTACATTAAAAATATTTAAAAAATATACCAGGATAAAAAGTAATAACTAACAGAATCCATTTTTAGCATTTTTAAAATCTTTGTCTGTTTATCTGTTTGTCTTTTTGTTTGCGCTTACAATGCAAACGCTGATTGAACTCCACGAGATAGATCAAAATAATGTACTAAGTATTGTATACCTTAAAAAGTTCTACAAGAACAAAAAGTTCTACAGGTTCTTCGCGTTTACCGGCGCACTCTGGTATGGAACCGTGCAGACCGTCTCAAAAATGGCTTTTGTGAATGTTCAGTATTGAAAATTTTGTTAATGCATATAGCTAATTGAATGTTTGTCATTTAAAATAGATTTAAAAAAAAAAAACTAGACCTGCAAGTTGATGATGAAAATAACGTCGATTGTGTAGCTCAGAATTTTTCCAGTTTACATGGTAATATTTTGATTATGTTCAATGAAAATCTGTAAGTGTGATATATGGTTAGAATGGTTATTAAGTACTCTGTTTAATTTTGATTGTTTCACTTATAATAAGTCATATAGAAGCCAATATAAAAAAAGGGAAGTAGGAATTCTTTTACTACGAATTTAAGGCGTGCGAAGCCGCGGGCAAAAGCTAGTTTGAAATAAAAGAGAAAGAACAGGAGGAACGAGAAATTAAAGAAAGATTATTGAGGGTAACCGATTTTGTAACACTAACCACGCATAACGGGGGTATGGAAAAATGTAAATTAAGAAAATATTGGCCAACGGAATTATGAACAGGAGCAGACTCCTTCTCAGATTTTAAGAAACGCCACATTCCTTGTGAGCTGGAATTCGAAATTTTGTCATGGATATAGCGGCGTCTAGCAATACGACAAAGCTTGTTGCAATTGTTACGAAGGACCTTATACTGAGCAAGATTGTCATCCGACGGATACTTTTTAAATCGCCTATTCGCTCTGTTTCGCGCAGCCATAGCGTCTCTAATGTCTTCAGACACCCAGGGGGAAGGATTATGCTTCTTCCTAATTTTTTTAATTGGTGCGTGACGATCATAAAGATTTAAAATAGCAGAATTAAAAAAAGAAATTGCTGAGTCGACGTCACAAGCCTCAAACACCGGGAACCAGTCAATAGCACCTGTGTCACAGTCTAACTCCTCCGCATTAATATTCTTAAAAAAACGGCGATAAAGGAACTCAGTCCTATTTTTGGAAGAGCGAACCAAATAAGATAAATAAAAGATCATGGTACGAGAAATACGAAGCAAGCTGCCCATCCACTACTACTTTACTAGGCTGAGACGCAATGATTAAGTCCAAAAAAAATTGGTTACAATTTGGAGATTTATGCGTTGCAGACAAAGGAAGAATGGATAAGTTAAAAGAAGATACTAATACGAATTACGAATAATTACGATGCTTGATCACAGTGTAATGTCGCAGTATTTTATTAAGGTAACCTGGCTCGTCAACACACACACACTACACAGCATCAACCGACACGTACGTCACGCTCGCCGGTCGGTGTCATCTGTCAACTCACTCACTATATCGCGGCGTGTGCGCTCGAGACTAGGTTCATACACTACATCCCTTTCTTGTTTTATTTTAAATGTATGGTTTATCCATGTAAAACATGTAAGTTAAATAAAAACAAACATACTCATATTTATTCAGGAATCATAATCCAATATGTGTTTTCTTCTTGATTTACAGATACATACTTACAAAATCCTTAATTTATTTATTTTGTTACTGAAATTTCTGAATTACTTTCACTATTTAATTTATCTCCTTCTTCCTCATCTGTTGGCAAAACTTTCCATTCTCCTTCAACTTTCTTTAAATGTACTATATTTCTTCTAAGTTTCTGCCCTGTTTCATCGTTCCGGATCTCGATATCTCCAGCCGAGCTTTTCTCGATAGTATGTGTAGTCTCATCAAAATTCAATCTCAGTTTGTTGTCCCTAGTCATATTCTTCACATATACTTTGTCTCCTGGTTCCAAGCTGTGTTCTTTTGCTTTCCTCTTTTTATCTGCATATCTCTTTCCTTTTTCTTTCATTTCCTGGTCTCTGTCTCTTACATCAGTAACTTGATCCCTCTGTTGCTCAACGTCCACTATCTTTGGGATTTTGTCCCTAAATTTCCTGTTGAAAAATAACTCTGATGGCGTCTTGCCTGTAACGCTATGTGGTGTACTATTATACATAATCATGTATTCCTGTAGACTTTCTCGCCAATTCTTTTTTTCAGCTTGAGAGATCTTTAGTCGCTTTAGGATATCACGATTTTGACGTTCAACTTCTCCGTTTTGTTGCGGCCAGTATGGAACAGTGTTAAATAAGGTAATGTTTCTTTCGACACAGAATGATTTAAACAATTCACTACAAAATTGCTTCCCATTATCCGCAGTTATTGATGCTGGATAAAGTGGACCCATCAAATCTATAGCTATATCAACCCACGGTTCTGTGGCAAATCTCTACGCTTCAAAGGATTAGGTGGGTTCGGAGCCGAGACTAAAGTGCAACCTTTACAAGATTTCACTAATTTTTCAGCGTCTCTGTCATATTTCGGCCACCACACCTTTGTTCTTAGTCTGCCTTTCATCGCCACAATTCCCGGGTGACCCTCATGTGCCGCATTTAATACACGAGACCTGAGCTTTGTAGGAATAACAATTCTTGTACCTCTTAATAATATTTCCTCGTAGAAACAAAGCTCACTCTGAAAAATTTTGTACAAATTAACATCTTCATGCCATTTGTTATGGTATAAGCCTTCTTTTACTTTTTGTATTTCAGTGTCTTCTAGTGAACTCTCAGTGATTTCTTTTAACGATACTGCGACTGGCCGAGTATACTCCACAATATTATGTATATAGTCATCTTTAACTGAAGGAAGATCTTTGGGAATTTTGCATAACCTTGATAATGGATCTGCTATATTATTTTTTCCAGGTTGGTAAAGGACTTTATATTTATATGATTGTAAGCGCAAGATCCATCTTTCAATACGTGCACACGGTTTAGATTTTGGTCCAAAGATTACTTCAAGTGGCTTATGGTCGGTTACAAGCTCGAATTCCTTGCCATACAAGAATACGTGGAAGTGCTCTACTGCAAAACAAGAGCTAGTGCCTCCTTTTCTGTCTGGCAGTATCTACGCTCACAACTTGTTAAAGTTTTGTGTCCATATGCAATAACTCTTGGACCTTTATCATTTATCTGGATAAGAACACCTCCTAGACCTACTGAACTTGCGTCAGCGATCACAACAGTCCTATCCTTTATGTCATAATAGCCTAAAGTTGTAATATTTGTCAGACTTTCTTTCAAAGAGTCAAAGGCTGTTTGTTGTTTCGAGCCCCACAGACTACTAATATTAGAACCCTCGCCTTTGTGACTCCGTATTATTTCTCTGAGAGGGTCAGTCTGTGTTGCAAGGTCTGGAATCCATTTGCTCAAAAAATTTACTAATCCCAAAAAACTTTGAAGCTCTCCCAATGTCGTTGGAGGTCTAAACTGTTGTATAGTTGAAACATATTTTGGCAGTGGCCTTACGCCATGCTCCGAAAGTACATGTCCTAGAAAATTAATCGTCTTGGTTCTGAAAATGCACTTCTCTTCTTTCAAAACTACGTCATATTTCTTTAATACGTTTATTACTTTGTCAAGGCGTAAGTTGTGGTGTTCTAGGTCTTTTCCGTATATTAAAATGTCATCAATGTAGTTAATTACTCCTTCGCAACCTAACAACATCCGTTCCAACGTCTTCTGAAAGATTTCAGGCGCGCACGAAATTCCGAACATTAGTCTTTTGAATCGGAATAACCCCCTGTGCGTAATAAAGGTAGTAATATGTCTAGAACTTGGGTGTATTTCAATCTGATGAAATGCGTCTTTAATATCGAGCTTTGTAAAATATTTAGCATCACGAACCTTGGGTAATAACTTATCCATAGTAGGCAATGGATGATTTTCACGTACTATAGCCTTGTTTGCACGTCGCATATCTACACAAAGTCGCATCTCTCCATTGTCCTTAATAGCAGGGACCATAGGCGATACCCATCTTGAAGAACCTTTGACCTCCTCAATTATGTCTCTTTTGAGTAACTCTTCGATTTTAGTCTTAATTTTCTCTTCCAGGGGTGTAGGAATTCTCCTAAAAGTAACAAAACGCTTAATTTGTCAGGATAGTTATTTATTGAATACAAACAGATCATAACTCTAAAGCAAAAATATTAGATAAAGATGAATGTACAAGAATGTCTAATATCATCGTTAACTCGCAATGTTTGTCTGTAATAAATTATGTTTAATAATTTGTAAGTACTCATACATAATTTAGATAGAAGATATATAGGAATGTGATCATCGTATAATAATTAATTAATACCTGTAAGGCTGTGATACCGGTGGAACAGAATCATCAATAGGCAAATCAATCATGATGTTTTTAAATTTGGGGAACTCGCCTGAGTTAATGTGCTTTATTTGCAAATTTAGTCCTATTTTAAGAATCCCCAGTGCCATAGCAGACACTTTTCCTAGCAAGTTTCTTGTACCATTCGTTATTACAAAGAAAGTTGTGTCTTCGGACTTGTCTCCTACTTGTAAACGTGCTTAAAAAGAGCCTTTCACCTTTAGAGGAGTATTACTTCCATAACCCATAAAGTTCACGTTAGGATTTGCAATTTGATTAAAAACTTTCACTTTTTTGGTTTTCATCCTCTCCCACGCCTCTTCAGTGATCAGGTTCTTTTTACACCCTGAATCGACTAAAACCTTTGTTTTCACTCCCCCGATAGTGCAGTCAAATTCTACATCTTCATCGATATGAAAAACGTAATGAGTATCTTCGTCTTTGTTCGGCTCTTCTACATCTTCAATTTGATTGATAGTCTCATTTCTAGCCTTCTTTACGTTGGTCACTACATTGAAATTCTTCTGCTCAGATTTCCTTTTGAATTTTTGCTTTGTTCTACAAAATTGTCGAAAATGTCCCTTAAGTCCACATTTCAGACACTCTTTGTCTCTGGCAGAACAGGCTAGGTCATTTGACTTGTGTCTCCGATTGCCTCATCTGCTGCATGCTAACTCGAAAACCCTTGGTTCCCTATATTTCATTCTAATTTTTGACTCAATTTTATTAATTGTTTCTTCCTTATTTTCAGTGTCGAATTGATTCAGTTGGTTATTTATCACCTCTAAAGTATTCGCTTCAAATATTATTTGATCCAAAGTGATGCTGTCTCCGATTTTTAGGATTTTTTTCCTTAGTTCAGTGCATTTGCCTTTTTCGGCAATCTGGTCGATTATATGTTCGTCTTTGTCAGTGAATTTACATTTATCGGCCTGGTTGCGTAACCTTACTAAAAATTTATCGAATTTCTCGTCGGGTTCTTGTTTAAGAAGCCGAAAGATATGCCGCTCATATACTTTGCTCTGTTTTGGTGCAAAGTATTCGTCCAGTTTTGCTATAGCCACAGTGAACACATCAATTTCATTAGATGGGATCACGTTAGCTCCTGGAATATTATAAAAGATCTCTTGCAATTCCAATCCGCCAAAATGTAACAAACTTGCTCTTCTCTTAACATCCTTATCGATGTTGGAAGCTTCCAGATATATTAGCAAAGCCCTTTTCCACCGTTCCCAGCGCACACCCACTGAGGTGGGGTCACCTTGGCAATCAAATTTGTCCAACGTCAAAAACGTTGAAGAAGACATACTTAAATATTTTTTTCCTTGTTTTGTTTATTTTTCGTCCTGTAAGATACAATTTAATGAATCAGATTGAACATAACAATCTGCTTATCAATTTAATGATCAGATTTTTCTGCCATGAAATTATCAAAACAATTTAATGATTCAGATTAAACATAATAATCTGCTTATCAGTTTAATAATCACATTTTTCTGCAAAAATAAATAACTAAAACAATTTAATGATTCAGATTGAAAATAATAATCTGCTTATCAATTTAATGATCAGACTTTTCTGCAGTGAAATAACCAAAACAATTTAATGAATCAGATTAAACATAATAATCTGCTTATCAATTTAATTATCAGATTTTTCTGCTAGTCAATATTAAAAAGTAATTCAATTGGTAACTCAGGTTGATCACACTTATGTGCGTACTCGTATTAATGTAATGATCAAGTATTAATTTAATGATCAGCATAACTGCTGAACATCATTATATATTTTATTAACTTAACTAAAAATGTTCTACCTTCTCATTTTATGTTTATATCTAAACAAAACAAAAAAACACCTAACGAATGGTCATAGAGTTACGTGTTATAATTTATTTTAACTCAAGAATGACAATCAGTTTCGTTGTATAATAATGAATATTATGTTTAAGTTTTGTATCCTTGTAACAGCTGGTAAACAATAAGTTTTCTGTCTACCTACAAAGTTATTTGTTTTATTTTGTATATTTCTTATTTTTCCCAACTGAATAAAAAAATGTACTTACTTTAACCTTCGTCGCCACATGTAATGTCGCAGTATTTTATTAAGGTAACCTGGCTCGTCAACACACACACACACACTACACAGCATCAACCGACACGTACATCACGCTCGCCGGTCGGTGTCATCTGTCAACTCACTCACTATATCGCGGCGTGTGCGCTCGAGACTAGGTTCATACACTACACACAGGACTATCACCTTTAACAGACAAGTGTTAAAATCACCCAGTAGTAAAATATCGGGATAAATAGTGCAGAGTACGTGCAAAACATTATCTAAAGCAGGGAAGTAATCAATATGGAGTGAGGGACTGTATAACACTGCCAAAAGAATTTTGGAGTAATTAAGCATAATTTCCAAGAATAGATATCCCGCTGCTTCATTATAAAAACTTGGAGAGCAGGACAGGATTCTGTAAGGAATATTGGAACGCAAATATATAAAATATATGGCAACCCCACCGCCACCCTTACCAGTACGATCATTACGAATTAGGACAAAACCAGGAAGTGAGAATTGGAAGGATGAAAGTGATGACTTGAGAAAGGACTCTGATACTAAGATGGCGTCAATATTTGTATTACAAAAGGAAGCATGAAGGTCGGCATAATGAGTAGGAATGCTCTGAGCATTAATATGCACTACATTAAGGTTCCGAGGATATTGAGACAAAATACTGGAGCAAGATAAACACAATCATCATAACAATCAAAAGGAAGCATAGAACGTTATTAGATGCTATGATTCACCTGAATTATTTATATTGGTAGAAAAATTTTCCTTGATCCTTTAACATAAGAGTTCATTTTTAGCCAGTCTGCAAACGATTTATTGGAGTGTTTACGGAATCTGCTGTCTTCTTTCGTGCTAATTCCATAAAAAACACGTCATTCAACTTCGGTGATGACTTATAAGGAAATGGGGTATTTATGTCTTCCCCTCAAAAATATATTTTGACCTGAAATTTTTAGCTTATGAAGCCAGCCAGAGTAGGGCATGGGCACCTCCTTGGGCTACCGTGGCTACGAAGATGAATTAGTCTTATACATTTTCTCCTTGAATCTCAAAATGAACTAAAATAGTGAAATAAAAAACTTAGTTTTTAATATTTTAATAAAACAAAGCACTTAAAAATATCTATTTAAGAGTACAATAAATAATATCTAATCAGCAAATAATACTGTACAAAATTGTTATTTCAACTTATAAAGTTAAACTGTTACTTGGGATGGTGACGGTGGATAATTTCATGACCTTAATGTTAATTACCATTACCATAAACATATCTTTAAGTGTTATATTTATTGTATCATGATAATTGAGGTGGGGACATTAAAAAAAATACATTAAATATCTTAATTGAAAAAAGCAACGTAGCGTTAGAAAAGATTTAACACAATTATTATAAGTATATTATTAACGCATATAAATTTGTAATGAAAGCGCAAGAGCATTTAAATTAACATCATTTTATTATTTTACAAACCAATTATGTAAAAAAATAAAACTGTACATGTTGTTCTAAAAATAATATATAAATGAATTATTGTCTTTTTTCATTATTAATATTGATTTAATTTAAGTTATCGAGAAACTGCAAATGTCTTATTTATTGTTGAAAATACTTTTGTTAAATGGTTAATTTAATTTTCAAGTTACTTTTTATTAAATGGTTGGTAATACGTATGATTTAAAAAAAACAAACAAAAAAAAAATGTCTTTCTCGATAGTAAAATGTTATCTAAAATATTGATAAAGCTTTATATTATATGTTGATATTATTCATTAAACCTGCTTTTTATAACAGTTGCTTAAAAACAAAAAATAAAATTATTAACTTATCAGTCTTTGCAAGCATGATGGCAATCGTAGCAAATAAATGGTCACAAAAATATGAATTACGTTACAGAATGGATGCATTGTACAGACAGACGTAAAAATGGTATAAAAGTATACATAATAAAACTATTAATCATCATTCTACAGCTTACATTACTATTATGTAAAAAGCGGGAATGCTTCATAATTTCATTTATAGGAATATGCATTATAGAGTCAAGTTCATTCTGTTGTTGTTCACCACAATCTTTCTCCCAAATCTGAAAAAGAAATACTTTTTTATAAAAATATATTTTATAAAAATAAATAAAATAGCTTCTTTTTTTAAATTTTACATTCTGTCTAATGTATCTGAAGTGAATGACATCAAAATCAAGTGCTATAATTAATAAGTCTAGCTTTGTGTATTTTAGCCTAAAATCTAGATAAACAATACAATCTCTACATATAATATATAAATTGTAGACGTCCATAAAAAATATTAATATTAGTAACTTTGCATGCAGGATTATTAATTGTTCGTTATCTCACAACAAATATTAAGTATAAATGAAATCTAGTGATATTTTTATTAGTCCCATTGCATGCTTCCATTATTAGTTATGGTGAAAGCATTAGTAAAATGAAAAAATGTAACCAAAAAATTTATTATATCTTGAAATATCATTCATTGTAAAATAATTGTTACATTTTCCCATTCAGTGAAATGAGTGCGGATAGCGAAGATTTATTAAACGACAAAAATAAATTTTGAATAATAATACATACCGTCTTCCGTTTATTCCACCGTATTTCAAATTTTTGTAGGATTAAGGAGAGTGCAAATAAAAAAACAAATAAATGATCGTCTCTCTGTTAATTCCAACACTCATTCTTTTATTGTGATTTAGGTATCTTTATTTCATAACATAATACAATATTTTGCATCTTAGTATTTGTTGTGAGACTAAAAACTAATACAGTGAAATGACGTCACGGGAGGGGATCAAATATTAAAACAGATATGTGGTTTTTGTCTGTCTCATGTGAAAACAAAATAATAATTGGTGGGTAGATTGAGTGAACAACATCTAAAAATTTTGTGCTGTGTAATAATTTATATTTTGACTGTTTCTTTAGATATTTAAAGTTTATGTGTCCTTATAAATAAGTCTGTTATTGCCTACATTACCTGGCAATTTCTTACTTTCACTCAATACACCTTAAGCTGTCACAAATTACTACAATGGACCTGCATACTCAAGTAAGCAAAAATATGGAGGATATTATTAAAATGTTTGAGTCACGGATGAACAATTTTGATATAGCACTGGCTAACACTCAAACAACATCCAAGTCGCCATTGAAGACTAATTCCCAAGATCTTGGTGCTCTGGCCAAAGACTTTGCTTCTTTCAAGGATTACATCTGGAAAACATTATATATGCTACAACAGCAGCTTCAGTTACTCACAGAGGGCTTTGATAAGCATGAGATGTTTTCAAGAAGCAATGTTTTATTGTTCCATGGTGTACCCGAAAACAGCAATGAGCAGTTAGAGTGTACTATAAATTCTATTATGTGTGATAAAATGAAGCTGGCTGACACTAATTCTTCTCATTTTGATTCTTGTCATCGGTTAGGAATAAACAAGGATAAACCTAGACCGGTGCTGGTTCGTTTCAGTGGCTTAAAGTATCGTAATAAGGTCTGGAGCTCAAAAACCTCTTTAAAAGGCTCAGGCATAATAGTTTCTGAGTTTCTTACTAAGCCAAGGCAAGAGGTGTTTAACACCGCAAGAAAACATTTTGGCCTTAAGAATGCCTGGTCATCGGATGGTAATATTTTTATTGTTCTGCCTGATAAATGCCGCAAGAAAGTAACAACTATGTTGGAACTTCAGTCCCTGATAAAAAAATTCCCACTGCCTCCAACAGAAAGTGCACAAGATCCTAGATCCTTGAGACCGCGTCGCAACAATAAAAACGCTGCCAAATAAGTATACCATAACCTTAAAGGTACATCCTACGGCAAGTAATCATGTTTATAGTTTTATACTACTCATTTAAATATATTGTATTTTGATTACTTCGTTTATATACCATTTGTACAAAACTTTACTTCAATTGTTTAGACTTAAGTAGGTAGATAAAAACTTAATATAATTAACATGTTTTAAATAAGTGTTATGATTAGACTTGTGACAACTGACAATTGACGTATACTGTTTATATTAAAATGAAGTTTGGGGTTGTCACTTGTCAGATAAATATTAAATTTCGTTCAGAATCTGATTTCTGAATACTACTTAGTATTGTATTACATTTTTCTTTTTCTACATTTTATGGATTTTTTACTTTTTGAATTAAATTTATTTTGGTGTCAGGTTTACTTTGTTAAACAAGTCTAACTTGTAGCTTATAAGTATTCTTTTATATATATATAAGGTGTTACTCATTTTTATTTTCAATCTGCCAGTGTGTAAGGCACTGAAATATTTGTTAATTAAAAAATATATATATATTTTTTTTTATATTATTTAAATATTCAATATAAGTTTTTATTTTTTATATTTATTATATTTATAGTGTATATATATTATATATCTATATTAGTATTTTTTAATAATGTCTTCTTTTTGTAATAATATTATAAATGATGAATATTTTTCTTGCTCGTCATCTGAGGATTTTCTTAGTGCTGCTAGTTCGAATTCATCGGACGAAAACTTTACTCCACTTAATATAAAACTTAATTCTATTTTTACATCCAAAAATGGCTGCTATCTTAACATAATACATATAAATGCGCAGAGTATTCCGGCTCACTATTCTGATTTTTTATCATCTTTTGGCAACGTCTCTGTCGATTGTATTCTCGTGTCTGAGTCTTGGTTGAAACCCTCTCTTACTTCTTCAATTTACTCCTTACCGGGTTATAATCTGATCCGAAATGATCGAGATGGCAGACGGGGAGGTGGGGTATGTATCTACCTTCGTAATAATATTTCTTTTACTGTAATTGCTCAATCTCCTCCTAACACTTACAATTTAGAATACCTTTTTCTCGAAATTCGTGCCCACTATTCAAACTTGCTTCTCGGTGTGGTATATAGCCCATCGCAATACATAGATTATTTTTCTTCTCTAGACCAAATTTTAGACTCGTTTTCCTCTAGTTATAGTCACAAAATAATTATGGGCGATCTAAATACGTGTCTCACTAAAGGTGATGGCAGATCCCACAGACTTAGATCATTAATTGATTCCTACAATATGACTACTCTTCCTCTTTTAGAAACTCACTACTCACCTAATGCTATTCCTTCTCTTCTTGATCTTATTTTCGTTGATAACCCTGCAAAAGTTATAACGCACGGTCAACTGATTGCACCTTTTTCATATCATGACCTATTGTACCTTCAGTACAATTTTGCCCTGCCCAAGCGTAAATCTAAGGTTGTTATGCGTAGAAATCTCAGACGTATAAACTGGGATAATTTAAAAACTGACGTCTCGAGAATAGATTGGTCCTGTGTTTATCTGGCGGGAACAATTGATGAAAAGGTGGCTGCATTTATGAATGTTATTACTAAATTATATGACTTCCATGCCCCACTTAGATCGGTACGTGTTAAGCACTGTCCTGCCCCTTGGCTTACCTCAGAAATTAAAGAGTTCATGGTAAACCGTGATAAGGCTAAGCGGCGGTACAGGAAAAATGGCACCCAGGAAAATTTACAATCCTACAAGCAATTGCGTAATCTCTGCAACAGGATGTGTAGGGATGCAAAGCGTCGCTACATATATTCCTCAATTAATAATTCAACTCCGTCCCAAATGTGGAAATTTTTTAAATCCTTAGGTGTGGGGAAGGCCTCTGAAAAACTTCATCAGTTCAACGATATAAATCTTCTTAATAATTTTTTCTCCACTCCCTCCGTCAATATGTCCGATACAGACAGATTAGCTACCATTCATAAATTAAATATGGCTCCCCGACTACCCTGTAATCCATTTCTGTTTCGTGAAATCACGGAGTGTGATGTTAAGAAGTGCCTTTCATCCTTTAGATCTAACGCTGTTGGAAGCGATGACATCAGCCGTGAGATGCTTTTTCCCATCCTGGAGTATGTATTGAAAGTTATCACACATATTATGAACTTTTCATTAACTTCCAATACTTTTCCTACAGTCTGGAAAAAAGCCTATGTTATTCCCATACCCAAATGTAACAATCCTTCTTCTCCATTGCACTTTCGTCCTATATCTATATTACCAATACTATCTAAAGTCCTTGAACATGCAGTACTCCAACAGCTCACGCATTTCCTAAACACTCATAACCTTATTAGTCCTTTCCAATCCGGTTTCCGCAATTTCCATAGTACATCCACAGCATTACTCAAAGTCACTGAGGATATTCGTTTAGCTATGGATAATAAGAAGCTTACTATTTTAATCCTGCTAGATTTTAGTAATGCTTTTAACTGTGTTGATTTTAGTATTTTGCTCGCTATCCTACACTCTCTTAACATATCTCCACCCGTGATTGATTGGTTTCAGTCGTATCTTCACGGTCGTCAGCAGATGATACGCTGTAACGAAAGTTTTTCGGAATGGGCTGATCTCTCTGCTGGCGTTCCACAAGGCGGCGTTCTATCTCCTTTGCTTTTCTCCATATTTATCAATGAAATCCCTAAAGTCATATCTTCTCCCTACCATCTATACGCAGACGATTTGCAAATATACCGACATGCTAACTTAAGCGAACTTGATAGAGAAATAGAGGTCATAAATCAGGATCTAAACAGCATAAAGGAATGGGCAAAGGGCTTTGGTCTTTTGCTTAATCCTAATAAGTCTCAAGCGCTAATAATTGGAAGTAGACAACTGCGTAACAAAATAAATTTCAATATAACACCAGACATCATATACGATTCTACTACAATACCGTTATCAGAAACAGCAATAAACTTAGGCTTAACAATTGACTCCAATTTGTCTTGGTCAGCACATGTTAATGAGGTGAGTAAACGCCTTCATTACTCCCTTCATTCCTTGAGACGCCTCAAAAACTTTTTACCCCTACAGACGAAAATACTCTTGGCCCAAACTCTATTACTTCCTATACTCGACTATGCCGACGTATGTTACTTAGATGCTACAGAAGAGCTACTAGACAAGTTGGATCGACTTCAGAATGTATGTATTCGTTTCATATACGGACTGCGTAAATTCGATCATATATCTGAATTCCGACGTCAACTAAAGTGGCTCCCTATTAGACCCCGCCGGAATACTCACGTCCTAACTACTCTTTTTAACGTATTGTCTAAATCTTCCCCTCCCTATTTACGACAATCTTTTCAACTGTCCGTACCTAATAACAGACCATCCCGTTCGTGTGTCATTTTTAAACCCCTTGATGTACCTCGTTATAAGACCACATTTTTAGCAGAATCTTTCACAATAAAAGCAGCACAATTGTGGAACTCACTTCCTCCTGAAATTTATAATTGTTCCACAATTAGTTCTTTTAAACATAAATTGAAGCAGCACTATCTCTCACTATCAATATAACTACTGTTATTAATATTATTATTACCTTATTTATGAATTTATATATATATATATGTATATATGTATGTGTGTATGTATGTGTATTTGTATATATTGACTTGTCATATATATCTAAGGATTTTAATTATATATTATTAATTGTATATGTTACGCAATTATGTACCCTCCAATGATTTATTTTGTTAAGAAACTCTTTTCGCACATCAATTTTTTGGGTGGCTGGAAGAGATCTCTTTGTAGAGATAAGTTATCCTGTGTACGTAATGTTTATATTTTAAGTTAAGATTTAAGTTTGGTACATAAATAAATAAATAAATAAATAAAATAATATCCAATTTCAAGGGCAGGTTCTACTTATCGTATTTCAAACCTATGACGTCATTTTACCTATGTAATGCCCTAAAATCCTCAATCTGTATTAAAATAAATAGCCCCTTTTCTAATTAAATTACATATAAATAATGAACTTACTAAAGAACTTTATACAAAATGAAAAAATAAACTACAACAAAAACCGTGTATTGAATAAATAGTTTCGGTCCCATATAGCGAGTTAATAAGTACACAGAACGACTATAGTACAGAAAGTTAAAAGATATGTCGCTATATCCACAACCATCCATCCAATTATCGTCACTATTAATATATTTTATTTATCTATTTTATGAATTAAAACTGAAATATGACTAGGTGGAGTATAACGGGTTTCAAGGAAATTGGAAAATCTATTAACTCATCTTGCTCAGCCGGTCTCTATCAACGATTGCTCTTATTATTTGTGCTTAGATCGAATTAATGATAATTGATTGTAATATCTGTAAACACTAAATAATAAAATGTGTACTCATAAATGCTTGACTGAATGAAGATCTATAGCAGAAACCGGCGCAATGACTATCAATATAATCTAACACACTGAACACGGCCTTTTGATTAGATGTATTTTTTATATGTATATCCGGTAAAAGTAATCAGTTAATATTAAAAGTGTATAAAATCTTATCCTAATAGATATGTACATAACTTGCAAGTCTCTTTATCAGAATAATATTAACCTATAATGTGTTATCAAAACTTAGTAAATAACAATTATAAATTGAAAAATTACAAATATGTGTAAAATATTTACAACTTTGAAATAGATATTGAAATTCTTTTACTTCATAATTTATGTTTTCTTCCGGAAACCACTACTTTATTGAATTTGGGTGGTCTCAATTTTTTATGTGCTAGATACATCTTAACTTAAAAGTATAATCTCACTGGGCCAGCTATTTATATAAAACATTTAATATTCATAATAATTTAAGCTTTTGCAAAAAAACTTTTAAAAAATAATGATCGTTATTCAATTTAAAACACGAATGAAGCTGCATGTATTCTCGTTTAAATGTCGAGATACACGAGATTCTAACCAAACACAAACATAAAAAATGGGCATCCAAACAGCTGGCCCTAATAACAAAAACGTCAAAAATAACATTCAAGCTTTTCTGTTTTAGCTACCAAATTTTAGCGGACCAAGATTTTTTTTTAATAATTACTTTAAAGGAATTAAAAACGGATTGTAATTATAGCAACGAAAAGGAATATCTCCCAAGTACGAAAGCGCAGATAATCAGAGCGGTACTATAATTTATAATTGGAACGAGGTGGGTGTAGCCGGCTACGCTGGCTAACAGTAGTAGGACGTCGAGAGGCCCAGTTTGCATTTGTAGGAATGATACATACTGCTCCTATTCGATACGTCCTTGTTTTCGCAGCGTTGCCCATTGAAGCCTTCGGGGCACCTGAAAGATTTTTTTTTAATTAATATAAATTCGATTTCAAAATAGATATTGACTTTTATACAAAAGGAATTTGTTATGCCAAACTCTGGTATAATATTAGTAACAATTTTCAGACGTATGGCCTTCGGGTAATAGTATTAATTGGTCCAGGGTAAGACAAGATAAGAATGTTAAGAGTATCCTTATTTCAATTATTGTTTACTCACTTGCAAGCTTGCTCTTGAACAAGCTCGAAGAATAAACAGGTGCCTCCATTGAGACAATAGGAGGACGGGTCTGGCATCGGACATGGCGCACCGACGATTGCTGGAATTATTACCATAACAATTTCAAGGTTATGTGCCCATATTTTGATCCTTTCAGATAATTTATGTATGTGTATATCTGTGTTTATGAAGTTATGGCAAAAGTATCATATGATAATTGTAATTTTCTTTACTTCATAACGGGGCTATATGTAGACTAGCGTTAATGCTAAAAACTTGATTATTACCGATGGGTAAGTAATTCTAAAAGTCTTGATCTTCTATTACATTGTTTATTATCATTCGCAGAATTTACCGACAGCTTTTCTCATGTAAACTAAACCGGTATACAATCAGTAAACAATCGGTAAACAATAGCCAAGATATGTTTGGATCCAGTTATGTCAATAAATTTTTTAAGGGAAATATGTAATACTCAAAGGTATAACTGATCTGATGCAAAATATAACAGGCTTTTCAAAATGGAGCTTATGTCAGCCACAACCTAAAACTATTACCACTTTTTTTAGAGTTATGGAAAAAAATACTTTACAAATTATGAATTGAATATATGTATATGTCCAAAGACTAGAATAAGTCTCGCAATTTCGAAAACAAATGAGTCTCCGATAAGTTAAATCTCTAATATACTCACAAGTGTCAGGTGAGTTGACGACGGGCGGCACCACGCTGACATTAGCACTGGTGACAGCGGGCGGACCCACCGCACCCTGCGCGCGACACTCGTAGGTCGCAGAGTCCTCCCGACGAGCGTGCCTTATCACTAACACCGAGCGCCTTCTGGAATTATGTGGTTCAGAACTTAGAACTATTTTTTAATCAAGCTTTTAGTAGAATATAGTCTTTGGCTAAGGAACATTCTAAAGATGAGTTAAAACATTAAGGTGAGTTTGTTTGCCTCTTTCAAAGGTGGCTCATTCATTCATTGATTAATTGAAGTAATTTAGAAGGTTTAGAAATTATTCTTTGAAGCACTGAGAATAAATATAACATAATCTTAAATCAAGAAGTAAATTCAGATGATAATCTAGAAAAACAAGGTCCTTATTAATGTATAAATAAAAAAGATAGAATGAAAGCTGGTTAATCTATAAATAAAAAATATAGCGTGAAAAATTATCTACAAGGGCTAGACTTTAACCTTAAATAGTGGTTGCCTGAGTTCCTATAAAAACAATTATATATTATATAGAATGCAAGATTCATCTGAGTTGGTTGCTCGGTTACTCAATTAGCCGAATGGCGGGATGGTTTCCCAGAGCTCGCAGGTTCGGATCTTGGCCTTAATGATTTCATTTTTCTTTCTATATTTGTTAAGCTTAACATGGCTAAAATAATTATAGCCATTTTCAAATAATAATAATAAATTTAACCACAGTATAAAACATCGACATATTTGAACCGTTGCATCAGAGCTGATCAGAAATGGCGGTAAGAGTATATATAAAAAACGATCCGTGAAATTGATGTTCGTATCACTTAATTATAATTATCTTCAATTAGCCAAACAACTGTTCCTTTGAGCATTCCAGAACGATCTATATCACCTCAGGTCAATGGCAGTCTGTGTCTCTATTACTATCTGCTGTAATTGACCGTTGCACTAATGTAAGCACCATATGTATGTTGTTTCATTGTTAGTATTGCACGACAGTATTCTGGATCAAGATCGGCTTATTATAGACAAGAAGTGGGTCATAATGGATACGATGTGTATGATGGATGTTTAGAAAAATATATGAATCATCCAAGAAAATGAAAAAATATATTTGATACTCAAACACGGTTATTAATTAATATCTTTGTATATAATATTTAAGATCGCATTCTAATTTGTGAAAAAAATAAAAAGAACTTAAAATTTCAAAGATAAAAAGGCTACAGAACTTAAAAAGAAATGAACAAAAACAATTTAATTAAATTATTTTTTTATGTATTTAAACAGAAATCTAGCTGTTTTTATTAGACATTCTAGCACTGATTAAACCATTTTCATTACATACTTAAGGTTCAGTATTATGTATTAGTGATTTTATCCGAGACTTAAAGTATCTTTTGAATGGACATATCCTCTTGCTCAACTCTTTAGTGTGATAATTACCTACACAAAATTTCAAACAATAATTATAGTTTGTTACCTATAAGTTTGCACCCGAAACCGTCTAAGAGCGATGTCTGCGACGGGCCGGCCGTCCTTGTACCAGGATATCCGGGGCGGAGGCCGGGCACTCGCACGGCACTCTAACTTCACCCGGCTCCCTCGGGATGTGCGGACAGACTGCATTGGTTCTATCCGAGCTGGGCTACCTGAGAAGAAAAAAATAATCGTTTTAGAATTCATATGTTCTTATAATAAAAAAAATGGGATTCCTCATAACTGTATATGCTATGATTTCAAGAAATATAAAACATTTTCAAGTAAATACAATTCTAAAAAAAAGTTTATTTAGCAATTGTTTACCTTCCCTTGCCAAAATCGAAATACCGACATTAAATCTAAAGAATAATATACTATTACAAACGTAGTACGCGTGAAAATTTCCACTTTCGTTTCTCACCTCAGAAGCACTTAAAAACGAGTCGCCTTCAAAAGTCCCTACTAAAAATAAGTTCCTGTCATTAGGCCAATGGCCTTATTATTTCGGCTGACGGGTAACATATGTAAGAACCAAAATAACCTGTATTATCTAAACAGGAGTCATTGGACACCCATCCAGGGCGACAAAAAATTGGCCACGTTTCAGCGTAAAAAAAAATACGATTAATAAGAGAGTCTTTATGTTTCATTATGAAACAAAAATGATAAATGTTTTGGGTTTAATGATTCCCTTATTTAAAAAAATATATTTAAAAATGCCTACTACAAAAATTACTGATATTAAATATAAAATATGAAATGTAACCACTTTATAAGCTATGAATAGATAAAACTTTATTATATCTAGACAAGACAATTTTTTTTATTAAAAATAGTAAATTGTATTGGGTTATATAACTAATAGTAATCTGTCAACGTTCTCTTGCCCAAGCTTTCTTTGACATAGAAATATCAGAAAAGCAGCAATAACTTTTGGCTAAATGGATATGGTCATAATGGTTAAATCTAGTGAAACGGCCAATACTGACGTCAAATCATTGAGGCTGTACGCCTACTTTCATTCATAACTCGCTCTAAAACGGAATTCCTCTCCTTGCCAATGGGCTCGCCTACTTAGTGACGTGGTTTAATATGAATGAACAATCCCAGTATTCTTTCTTATACATTTTCCAAACGAAATGCGCAGTGGAGATGAGAGTATGCTAAGCTATTATTTACTAAGTCTAGAAAATTATAAGTTTTTGCGAACAAAAAAAGGAACTCGAACTACTCTACTAAGATTACAAAGATTAAACATCCAACCAAAAGTCCTCAAGCAAATCAAGATTGCAAAAGTAATAAATTTTACAAGTTACCTCCAATTTTTCTTAAATTGCATCATTTATGTAGTATTTATATCTACTGTGTAAAATTATACAGCAGGTACACGTAAAATTTCATCATGCTGAGAAAAATTTACTCATTTTCGTGAGGCCAATTAGCTCTCATGGTTGTCACCACTCGTTATAAATAGCCACACATCCTGTTCGGAAACTGAATTGGACCACAGGTAATCTGGATGGACGCCAACCCACGATTAAGGACTGACGGCTGTCATTGAGAGATTTGATATTTCTTCGAAGTTTCAGATTATTTTATTGTTCTCGTAACCAACTGTCGTATTTTTATTGCTGTGAAAAAGATCAAGAACTACAAGACATTTTCACATACATAATTTTAATTGGAATAGTAATGATAATAGTGAACACAATTGCTTAATTTTTTTTAATTTAGTCATGACATTGTATACTTATTGAAATTGTATAAGTCTATAAAATGTATTACAAAATATTTTAATTAAAACAAAAACTTGCGACTTTAATACAGATCATGGTAGAGGTGGTAGAGTGTTAAAACACATAGTTCTGAATCTAAAACAGAGATGGCGTCAGCGGGGCACAATTATAAATATCCTAGTGGCAATTAAAGACAGGCGGAGAAACTATTCAAAATAAACTTCGCTTCAGAGTTGTTACTTGCATTTGACAAGATTTGTTTTTACAATCACTTTAATTGCTTACACTCTTAAATGTACATGAACAAAAGTATATGAATTGGAATTTGAATGTTCTCAATAGAATCTTGATAATAATGAAACATATTGAAAATATGTATAATAGTTATTACGCAACACTAAACTTATACATTTACACCGCGTCATAATCTTCGTGTGAGTTCCTTACGTTAATAAAATGTTTTTATAACGTTATTCTCAGATCATTAACTAACATATTATTAAAGTTTCGATTAAGTTTAAATAGACTCGATATCCTTTGTAAGTCGGTAGTGGTAATAAAATCAACTATATATACCAAATATGGTATATACAGTTCATTTTATTGCGAGATATGTTTATATTAAAGACGCATTAATAAGAGAATGTAATTAAAATATTGATAGATAGTCGATCATAATAAATATATTTAACTTGAGATCATTGGTATGTAACTTTTTTTTGGCATTGGCTGATTATAATGTTTAATAGTTAAACGAATAAATAAATAAATAAAGAAAACAAGATTCATTTTTTGTAAACTATCACGTAGATAAATTAAACTGTTACAGTAAACTGTTTTATTGAGGTTCATGATTTCCATTAAAAAAAACTGTTGTTCCTAGGTATTTTTTAATCCAGTCATACTTCCCATCTATCAGTACAAATCACACAGAATAATGATAACCTAAAAAACTATAAAACATATTTTTCATTGTTGTTTCTGTTTTCAGATAAATTATTTTATTAAATAATCGAATAAAGTATTTTACATCTAAATCAACTACTGACATTATATCGCTATTTATTAACATTTCGGGTTTCTAAAATGAAACATATCTAAATAAACCTTTGATTTCGCTTTTCTCAGACAAACTCTTAACAATGGAATATTTTTAACAATTTACAGATATTCTAAAGAAAAAGTGTTCAAACATCAAATTTATTCCTCTGATAAATTTTGATTTTTAAATTGTCTTCAAAGAAAGAACAATTACGAAATCAAACAAAAAGATAGCCGAATCGAAAACATAATCGCAATCGCAATCTCCTCTACCAGTTTGTTTACGTAGTAGCGGGGGAAGGGAATTCTACTACTACGTCTGATGGCTCAGTTTTTTTACAACATTCGGGTTTCCTTTTGATACGTTCTGTTTTTTTCTTTAACGCTCAGTTTGGTGCTGGCGACTCCGTAAACAGTTATACTTGAGAGGCAACCCCGCTGAATTGTTTTTAAATGACTGCGGTGCGTGCGCAGACGCGTATAATACGTTCGCAGAACTCTGATGCACGGTTTACTTAATCCGATCTTTGATTTTAAATTATATACCTATTTACTTATATGATTTGTTATTTACTATTAATTAGCTTGTTTAAAAACATAAGATTCTCTTTTAAATCTTAAGCTATAATTTGCCATCGTTTTATATACAGGATGGAAGTGTTTGTATTTAGAAATAACAGTGAGATTTTTAACAAATATAAGTATTTTTTTATATAAAATACGGTGCACTCAAATCATCTGCTTGATAGTCGGCAGAATCAATACGATCTTTTGTTCATCCGCACAAGGCTCGCTTACGATAAGCGCATCCCATTCCGTCTAAAGACAGTAAAAGTATACATTTATTTGCTTTTTCTCTTTTCTGTTATGTCTAAATTCAGGCCTGACTTATTCCACGTAGTGTTGCTGGTGCAAAAACTTTTCATTTGTAAGCATGGGGGGTGGCTTAGCTGGTTCGTATTTGGGACATCTGATATTATATAATAATAATATAGTTTATGTCTTTTCAAGATTCTTTGCTATTGAAAATATGTATTGTGTCACAATATCAGTTTAATTTTCTTTTCATGGTTTTAATTATTCAGAAAGCATAAAACAGTTCAAATGCAGACAATATTTTTATTTGTTTTTTTTTGTAACTTATAATTTGCAATTAAAAAATATCAAAAACTTAAAGACCTTTTGAAACCTATAAAACAAATAAAAAAATTATATAAAATTATTTCTTCAAAGCACTTTATAAGAAGGATCATTACAATATACACATGCTTAATAATTCGATACCTCGTCGGTGGATGATAATTTTATTACCTTGTTAAAAAAATTACTTAATTAAAATGTAAGTAATTTACGACTATAATAAATGGTTTACAGTGAAATTCCTAGCATTTATAATCAACACAGATATTCGTTTCATGACAATTAAACAGGAATCATAATATCACTGACAACCGCTCGGCAGTTTCTTTTTTATTTTGCCCAACATAGATTAATTATTCCCATTGAATTATGATTGAACTACTTTTACATGTAAATATAAATTCCTCGCATGATCCCGAAAATTTAAAGGGACAATTATGACCTATCAGAATTAGTATGAAATATTCGATGTTAACTACATGGCTGCAGGCTCTGCTTTAATGTATAGGGCATGCGTGGTAGCACTGTTTAAGATAATTGCACTAGGAGATAAAATAAATCTTCGCAAACCGACAAATATCTAAAATACTTTAAATAATTTAATTTGGAAATGTATACTTTATCTAAAATATATGTATTTTTTATAATTTATATTATCAGACTGCTCAGAATCTACATGCCAGGAGTCGTTCCCGAATCTTTTTTTGATTATGCATCAAAATTGGATTCCAGTGATTTTGCAAAAGTTTGCGTGACACTTGGGGCGTTAACCGATTTAGGAAATATTTTTAAAGTTCGATGACTTATGCTTAGAGGTCGTTTTGTTGCTAGGCCTTAACAGAATGAACGGTTTAAGAAATATATAAAAAAAGGAAAATTTATACGACGAATTGATCTAATTATATGAAGATTTGATACTTTTTTCTGTAATATAATAATATCTAGTAAATGTGTAACATATACCATATTATAATGTACATTAATATTTATGATTCAGTTAACAGATACCCGTAAAAACAAATAAAACGCTATTCAAATAATGTCATCCGAATTTAAGCGTCGATATCAAAGGCTCCGAAGCATTCCAAAAGCAAACATCACCAATTGTTACTATATGACAATTTTATACACTATTTACGTATATTTGCATAGGGATTGATCACAAAACTGTATATACAATGTTTACAATCTGATACAAAAATGGATTGGGCATATTATAAAGAAAGGGACAAAAATATAGCTGTAGTGTGTGGTGAAACAGGATGGAAAGCAAAAACAGTTGAGACCACAGCGGTCTGTGATGAAAGAACGAGTAGAATACCAATGACGGTACAATGCTTAGGAATCCATGTAACAAGTGGGGTAAAGGGTGACAACTATCACTATAATTAGAGGAACGACTTCGCTAATGTCGATTGTATTATGCGTTGAGGAAATAGAATACATGATGGAATTCGTATAATACATTGTACTGTTACAACAACCATTGTGATTTAACTAGGAGTCAACTGCAACTGCTTGCCAAAATTATGTCATCTCTAAGAGTTATTGCTTTAGAACGTTTTATATTTATAAACATATTAAATTTAACAATAAACTTGCTTTAAAGTTATTACATAAAATAAATACATTTCGTAAGTGCCATAACACCAAAAATATTTAAAAAATGGTCTTCCAAAGTGGCATGTACTAAAACCGATACAATAGTAACTTTAATTGTAGTCCGATTAACGTCGATTAAAAACGATTATGGAGCTCAACGCAAAAACAAAAACTGTAATTAGACCTCCGTCTGTTACCATTCGGACGAAAAATGTTAAATACTAAGTCACTGAGCAAGAAACGCTTGGCGATTCTAATACAGAACGTAGCAAATTGATCTGTACCAAATTGGGTCTTATTATCATTAAAATAAAGACTCTACCTAAAAACTACACCGCGTCAGATTCCAGTATAATTGATGAATACGGACGACCTAATGTAGTGCAAGTTTGAATATAGAAAAGAGAATTCCATTTGCAAATATAGCTACTACCCTTTAAGGAAGAAAGAATCTTTTTATTCAAAATAACTCGATAAAATTTTGTCAAGTTTAATTTCTTTGGAGACATTGTTGAGCATTATATATTTCTTACTTTGTTGACATATAAGCCGCTTCAGGCAAAGTTGATAAATACTACATATTACTTAAAATATATTAAATATTTTGTATACCAATATACAATTAAATAAAACCATATTTTTCTACAAACTGTGTTCAAAGGAATTTACCCGCAACACCACAGCGGCACATGATGAATACAAAACTGTTTGATGAAAAGGAAAGCATCAACGAATGGCATATAAATGCTACACTGTATCTGATTGATGCACCTGGGAATAAATTTAGACTGACTTTCAGAATTATACATGCAACTAAACTAAACATTATATAATGATACTAGCTGTGCTTGCGACTTCATACGCGTAGATATCGATTTTGATAAAACGTACCCTTTGTACTTACCAATGTATGTAAAAACTTCAAACCTTCAAACTGGTAAGCAGCAATGGTACGACAATAAGAGATTATTAACTTCTTTATTTGTTAAACGATTATTAAAATAAAAACAAAATATAAAGTGAATGCCATGACAATGCATTCCCGAAAACTGAATCCAAATCGAGTAATCCGTTTCTGAGATTAGCGTGCACAAACATACAGACTTACAGACATACAAACAAACAGACAAAAGGAAAAAACATTGTTTTGGGTTCTCTTGCCAAGGTCCATCTCCATGGATTTTTGAAAATATTTTTTTCGTGTTGTGTGCAGAACTATAAGACAAACAGATAAAATAACCAACATTTAAAAAATGCTGAAAATGGATTCTGTTAGTTATCACTAAACATCCTGGTATATATTTTTTTATGTTTCCAATTTAGGAAGACTACTCCTCTACAGATTTATTATATGTATAGAATAAGATTTGCATGGTATCTATTTCTTGATTGACATAAATTGATATAACTTTTTTATTCCTAAACCGATTTAGATGACATAAACACTTAATGTTAAATGAAGATTGTGATAATATATTTCCGTGTACCGTATTCAAATTGGTTAAGCCGTTTACAGACATACAGACAAACTGACAAACTGACAAACTGAAAAACCTTTGTTTTGGGTTCTCTTATAAACGATGTTTTTTTTTAATATTTTCCATGTCTAGAAATGGATCAGTGACAATTTTATTATATGTATAGATGACAATTTTATTATATACATACATATAACCTAGTTACTTATTTGGTACTTATAACAATTTAGCAAATAACTTTTTATAATTTTACTTATCTTTTGTTTACTATATTTTTCTGAATAATATCACATTGTATTCAATGTATATAATTTTTATTTTAAATGAAAAAATACTCCCACATTAGAGACTATATTACTCCTGTGTCAGTAAAGTTTATCCAGTCTTGTATAAACAAAAATATTGGGATCATAAAAAAAAAATACCATGTGAGAATTGAACCCACCTCTGGTTCAGCAGTCAGGGCAACTAATAACTATGCCATTATAAATTTAAATTCCTTTTCCTTGTGATTACATAACAAAAGCTCTACAATTATAACGTTCTACAAAATCTGGGTGCTTTGGTTGCTTATTAAAAAGTATATAGTATCGAACGAGGTCAATTGTAATATTTTTATATAACCCGGTTAAATCACTATTGTGGACAGCCTTGAAATTTAGAAGATAGAAGTTTCTTTTTTTTTGTTTGTTTTATTATTTGAATAGCTTTGAACCTTACAGGTAGTACTTTAGTAATTTAGGTATAACTAGTATAACATTCGCACTATCTTTTTTCTTAACTGACAAATGTTAATAGTCACACTCTCATTTCCAAATTTTAATATTGATATACTATGTAATATCAAATATACATATTATATCTTGACATATTATAGATGTGTGTATGTACTATGTAGTAAATGATATATATTTTATTATTAATTTTATTCTGTTCAATGTGTCTAGTTTTAAAATCTCCAACCAAACTTCGTATATTAACAATTACTAGTACCGTTCCAACTTTTACTGTACTAGCAGGTACTGCCGTCATATTTTATTAATACAATTTCGTTTAAACCCTAAAATACCTACAGGTACTTTAGAAACAAATATTGATAGCTGTTTCTCTAAATACTATTTCAGAAATCGACGAAATAAATAAAGGAGATCGATATAATTATCACTTGATACAAATAAAGCAACTCAGATACGTTATCTTAAAGGGTCCTTATCGCCGAACTCTTAAATCAAAGATTAGGATCTCTTGAGAGCAGACAAAACAAAACATGCAAAAGCTTTGGACAATAAAATTAAGATACTGTTAGTATAAAAAGATAGCTAGCCGTTAGTCCAAAAAATAGGAATGTTGAAAATTCCTCATTCCTAGCGTTCATCAAAATAGTTTAGAAATTATTTACCGTGCTAATGGGATTCTTTTAATATTTTTTAAAGTTTTTTGATTCGTTAGCGCAAATTTAAATAAGCACCATAAAATATTTTTTAAATCCTATAAAGTCGTAAGATTATTTTTTATACAACCATATCGATATAACTCTCTAAAACAATTCAGTTGTTACATGTAAAAATAACATTCTGAAATGAAAAGGAAAAAAATAATGTCACATAATTTCCACCGTAAAAGGTGTAAAGTTTAACATAAAAATAATAAGGTCGTCGGTCGCATGCAAAAGCCGGAGTTGAAAAATTAAACTTTCGCCGGCTTTTTTCGACATCTCATTGTTTTTGGCTTGCATTTTCGGAATTCTACCATTTACATAAATACCGTGGGGCTTTGTGCAGCCGCGCAGGCGCCGACGAGATGGAACTGCATTCGCACGGTGTCTTGTAAATGGAAATCACGTTTGCTTTTAGGGTTCTCTCTGTATTTTATCTTCTGAATCGTAAACATTTCTCAGCTACAGTTTAGAGCAGACATTGATATTTGCGGTGTTATTTAGTAACATTTTAAAATATCATTATTATTAAACTGATCACTAATAATGCCAACAATTTAGTGTTTCCTGAAATAGTTTATAAAATAAAAAGTATGTTATTTATTATTGCTTAACATTTGTTGTGAACATCGTCTTTTAATAATAATTTTTATTTCATCATATTTTATAATGACAGTGAGGTTTATTTAAAAAAAAAAACTATATTAAAAACACAATAGATCGTTTGATCATTTTCAGTGGCATTGTTTAAAGAGTGGATTAGTTTATTCCGTAATTAAAATAAGTCATAACATTCAAAGTGTATATAAAAACGTGTTATGCAAATTGTTTAAGAAATTGCCATATTGAAAGCATCATTAATCTGATTGGTTGTTACTAAAATCGATAGTGATCTCCAAAATGGACCGCGCATCGGTCATTAATCTTCTCAGTGGCGCCGTTTTGAATACTATAATATAAAGATCACCTAACTTGGCCTGTATAATTCTATGTTATTGCAGTATTTCCTAGTAATTAAAAGCTTAGAGAGAATCAGATACTCTATTTTTTAAACTTTAGTCTATTTAATCAAATCGAATAGCCTTTTATATAATTACCTAGATTTTTAACCAGAAAACTTAGTAGAAGAAATATAAGTACTATTATTCTGTTTTTAAAAATTAATAACGCAGGGAAAGCCAATAATGTAACAAAAGTTTAGACATAAAAACGTAAATGCCTTCAGAAACTGATGCTACTATAAAGAATGAACCACAAAAACCGATGCAATGATTGAGACAATTTGGGATGATCTAAACTGGACTTTGGACCCTCGTAATAAAGGTTATAGGGCGGGAAAATATGCTTTCAAAATTGTAATTATATTCTGACAGTTGGAAATCTGCAAAGGGGCCGACTGTCAAAAAATCGGCGCCAGTACCTACGCGTCGTAAATAAAACATAACCAAATAGTAATAAAAATGAAATATTCGGATTTGGCACAACTTGGCTTATTCTCTTTCTCGAGCTTCAAAAACGACTTTGATGATTGAAATTTTTATAGCTTGTGCGTTTGCGTTATAATGAAGTAATGGAAAGGATAACAAAACTCTGGATTAGTTGAAGAGTAAGGTGTATCTGTGTTTTTGTATTACAAGACTGATTAAGTATACGAATTAATAAAATGTTACGTGAACGAGATTTGAAGGTGAGAATAGGTATATTATTATAAATAGCGTTAGCAGCAATTTTTTTTCATGAACATGGTTTTCCGTGAGATCAATCGTTAAACTTCTGTCTATTGATATTTTTTTAAGAAGTCTGATGTTTTATAATAGACTTATATAGCATTAGATATAAAAAGTTAAAATCAAAAAGAATTATAGAATTTTTTATTAAAGAAATGTTTTTTTTAACTGTTTGTTAATACTAATTCGAAACAGTTATACCTACAGATTTTGTAAAAATCTTTTTCCCAAGACACAAACATGTCTATTTTCGTTTAGAGATTTAAACATTCTATTGCGTCTAGACGGCTGTAAATTTTCTAGTTTATTACGACTAGGTACTACAGATCATTTCATACAAATATAAGTGTTTAAAAAATATATTTCAGAACGTATTAATAATATTGGACAAGAACCAATATTAATTAATTACATTTTATTACATTATTATTCTTTAATTTTACTCAGTATCGCCTTCAAATTGAGAATCTGCTATTAAAAATATTAAAAAAAAAGATGTTCATTCATTCATTCATTTCATTTCACACAAAAAAAAAAACATATTTGAATTTAAAAAATATACTATAAAAAGTTCATATAAAAAAACTATAATTGATATTTTTTTATATTTATTATCCTGTGTTTATATATCTGTTGCAGTAAACACATCAAAATGTTTAAAATATTATTGTTTTATTTATTTGATCTTGTGCATTCACCTTAAAAATTGGCAGTGAAGCAAAAATATGTTGCACTACATGTGTGTAAATTTGAGGTCATTAGAATATTACATAAATTATGATTCATCTCAACGTAACATTTATATCATGTTAGTTATCATATATATATATATATATATATATATATATATATATATATATATATATATATATATATATATATATATATATATTATAGTTAGCAGTAATTATTTAATTCTTCTCTCTAAATCTCTATCATCAATCTCTATCATAAATATAGACTAAATCGAGTTTCCCAGAGAGAGAGAGAGAGAGAGTTATATGTGGATTATAATTATCCACTTCATTCATTCAAAAGAACAAGCTTCTTAGAGGTTGATTTATAGAAATACCTTGAAAGACCATTTACTCTAATCAAAATATCAGTATAGTTTCATATTATTTAATTAAAAAAAAAAAAAAAACTTTTTTATCTAATCCCTATCCGATGGAAAGCAAAATATTTCATTTCCTTTAACCAACAAGCAAAACTCTATGTCGAATTTCTTCTCTCTAGAACCAAGGGTTTGAGCTGAATGTTCTTAAGTAAGTGAGTCAGGAGTGATTCGATCACCAATATATATAATATAGGAATGGTTGGCATCGGATTACCTGTGCAATAATATAAATAATAATAAAACATGTTGATAGTATGTATCTGAAGTAATGTCTGTTAAGTATTTTTGCAGCTGTTTCTTTAGCCTTACGTGTATCTTTTTCTTAATTGTTTAATTGAATGACTTTCGTTGCTGCAAGGACAAATGAGTATTAGCATGGATTACATGTAAGCCAAGCTTGAAATACTGCGAAAATATTTATTATAAATGTTAAATATAAATCAGGATTAAATTGTTTATGTGGATTAGTACTCGTTCAACATTTAAAATAACATTAGTGAAGCACATATTAATTTATATAAATTATTAACGATATCTTTTGACTTTACCTCAAAAAAGCAAAGTGAGTACTGGAGAAAATATAATAAAGAATAAAGCTTCTGTGTCTGGCGAGATGACAAATGTTGGCAAATTTAATACAAACTTAGTTTAAAAGTAGCTGATTCTTATCTGTACTTAATATATTTATGTTTATTTGAATATTAATTTATAAAAATAATTGATCTAAAATCTTACTTCATAACAATAACTTATAACTTGTATTTGTTATTGGTGGCCAATAATTTGGGTAAACATTGTTTTGACCCTTTTTATTTATATAAATGATAATTGATGAATAAAACATTAAATTCAGTAGTGACATCTTTTCAATGTTTATTTATACTGCAAAGTTAGAAACGTTGGTTAGGATTTTCGAAAGAAGCCTAATAGATGTCACCACCGTCCCGATTAAGCGGTCACATATAGAATGCTTAATTCACCGAGACGAACAGCGATACGGTATCTCAATTGGTAGAGCGACGGGACGGTTACCCATAGGTCGCAGGTTCGAATCCATGCCCGTATCGGTTTATTTTTCATTCTATATTTATATAAATTTAAATAAGCTTAGATAAATCTGTCTTTTATATATTTATATATTTAGATTATCTTAAAATAATATTATTTTAGAATATACTAAAAGTATCTAAACATACAGTATATTCCTTGATACTTACAAGCTTTTTAATTGATCGCTTTCTAGGATTTTAGTATTGTTTTTAGTTTTATAACATATATTTTGATACTTACACTTTTAGATAAATACATATAAGCACATTTTGAGTTTTAAGTTGTTGTAACACAAACATAGGAGAGAGGATGCAGAGAATGGACACTTCGTCTTTAAAAGGTATTCGAAAATACCTTTGCAGACGTAAAAAACATCAAAAAATCCGACGGCTATGACCGATGCGGCATTCGTATGACTGAGAATAGTATACGAATGAGTTATGTAACTTAGTTTATTAAAATCATGTACATTTTTAACCGAAAGTAAATAATGTTATTTTAAACTAACACATATTGTCTCTAAAACCTAGATTTAATATCATATCTATTTAGTTTAAATAGAACTAAATAAAAACAATACTTACTTAATAACATCTTTGTGGACTGTTAAATCAATCAATTGGTGAAGTGTCACAGCAGTTTTATTACATCTATATAATTTATTATAGTCTTTATTTCTTGGTTATGTAAAAATATGAATGTTGTAAGTGATAAAAAGCTTCGAAAGAATAAGTCTTTAATTTTTGTAAAACATTTCTAACGTTAATACAAAATTAAAATATATTGAAGATATAAAAAAATTGCTGTATATTGCAGTCACTGTCACTGATTCAGGTAAAGTCGAATAAGTAATGTAACAACAGTCCTCGTAATACTTTATTCTTGTAAAGAGGCTGATTTTAGCGCAATTCGAGAAATTGTAAAAAATATGTCGAGAACAGTTTTAAATGATTATAATTTATCAAGTAGCTGAGTGACATATATAGCTCTTACTCGGCTCGTGACCCGACATTTATACGATTCGACGAAATTTCTCTAAAAAAAGAGAAAATTCGTGAAAATACATAACGAGGACGAGAATTGTGACTTAAAAATATGGCGTAAGATTTAAAGTGATGTAATATTGGTTTATGAAGTAGATTTTGAGAAAATCCTTTTACTTAATTGTCAGTTATTATATTATAGTTAAATTTTTTTATGAATGTTTATTTGTTTATTGAGTATTTACTAACTAACGAACCAAAGAAAATTAGGTAGTGATATTGTAACTATTCCTGTTTTTATACACGGTCAAAAAGATACGAATCAAATACGGAGAGTTCTATTAAACTGTTATTTATTTCAAAGTCAAAGAATTGATTTCCAAACTGTCACTTAGAAATAAAATAAATGTTAATATTATTTGTTACAATAAATATAGATTTAGTGATCTTATGAAATGTCAGAATTATGCTGCACGGTTCCAATGACAATAACCGGCAAAAAAAGTTACGACTACAGTTTGTAATCAGTCATAAAGTTGTCTCTAAAACACTAGCAATAAAAATAATAGAAAATAAAATTTAAAAGATAAAGAGAGTGATACTTAGAATCTAATCAGGAAATGAGTTATATTTTATACCGCTCTTAATTTAAATTAGCGATGATATATTTTAGTTTCGTCACAAAAATATGTCATCACTGTTCTATCATTGTTATATAATCGTAAATCTTTGTTATTCCGTTGCTATTCCATTTAGATTTAGAATAACATCGTTATTTGTTTGCGGTCAATGGATGTTCCAAATCAAAAGCCAGCTCAGAATCGTTAATGTTACGAAACTTTTCACCGTCTTTGATACGTGCTGTTGAAAGATATATTATTAAGATAAAAATATGTATCCTTTACACATATTTAGCAGATAAAATGTGTTAATGTTATAAATTATGTTGGAATTTATATAAAAAATCTTAAACAAAATTTAAATTATATTTTTATTATAATTATTTCTGACGATAATATTCGAGTAATTTGCTTTTTGTCAATCAACATCACAACCTTTATATGTGAAACATTATTTGTTAAGTTATTTAAGTCTCATATTTATACAGACAACACAATTAAGTGTCTATACACGAAGTCCCTAAACTTTCCCTAGTGCTACATTACGCGCCGTCTCGCCCATCTATTTCTAGACGCCCGCCCAACCAAGTTTATTGACTCTGGACCAACTATACCCGGATTTGCTTTTGTACTATTTTATATCGATACATTGAAAGTGCATCGGTAAGTAATACGTCACTTGTCAAGTATTATTACTTATTGTTATGACAAATTGAGTTAATCCTCATTCGTTAATTTCGTGTACAGATATTTGTTTTATACAAGAAATAACAAACCGATATTAATAAATTGTTTTGTATTTATGTATTTTATTCTAAATTTATTTTTGTTTAAAATATGATTCACTTTAGGTTTTGCAAAAATGCAGCATACATATTTTTTTTCTTGCTTTATTAGCAAACATACGAACATGTATATACTAAAACAAATTTTATTATCTTTACAATACAAAAATCATTGAGAAATAGGTTTATTATTTATTGTGACGCAACTTTCAATCAAAGAGGTTTTTTTGAAGGATATTAGTGTATTAATCTTTAGATTATGTAATAATTAAAGCTGTTAATTTATCCTGTAAATATTTTAGACACGGATAGGTATAACATCCAGCATGTATATCCAGCATAAATGTTATTTTACATTTAAGTTGAAATAAAAATAAAATATATCTGTACATATACTAAAATTGTCACTGATACATTTCTGTACATTAAAAAAAAAAATCTTAGGGGGCTTTATAAGAACAAGAGAACCCAAAAAATAGCTTTTCAGTTTGTCTGTATGTCTGTATGTTTGTCCACGCTAATCTCGGCCAACAAAAAACGAAACGGCCAAACAAATTTCGATGCGACTTTCAAGAAAATATTGTAACAGTCTTAACTTAACATTAAGTGTTTATTTCATATAAATCGGTTAAGAAATAAAAAAGTTATGTCAATTTATGTCAATCACGTAATTTATGTCAATCACGTAATAAATTCCAAACAGCATCCGCAAATATATTCATGAAGTTATAATTTTTGTTAATTTTCAAAAAAACTTATTTTTTAAGGAAATAGAGAATTGTATAACATTTAATTTAAAAACGTGTAGTAAATAAATAATATTCTCTCAACAAATAAACAACAAGATCTTGACCTGGAATTGTTCAAAACAAATAAGGAAAATAGTGTGGCGAAAAGTTAAAATATCTTAATATATTTCTACTAGAACTTATTAATAATCGTAAATAAAACTAGATGAGAGTAGAAACTGAGAAACACCGCTGCGCACGCGCGGCAGATGCTCGCGCCATCTGCCTGCGGATCCGTTTTTACCTTTAATTCGTTTGCCTTCGTTTATTTTGCCCTTGGAACTAATCGTGTACAGACAACGCTTTCACAAAAATGACTTTTAATTCTAAATAAAATTTTCAATATCATTATGATCGGAGGTATGTAAAATAAAGATTTGTATAAAAAGTAACATTGAGAACATTTTGAAGCAATGACTTCACTTACCACTAAATGTTTAATTAAATGTCTAGGAAAGATTTTTTAACAAATTTAACACTTAAAGCCGTATTTCCCGACCGTACACGATGCAAGGTGGTAGTCTGCGGCCGTGTCTAACAATGATAGAAATTAATAAAGATAGATTAACGTGGGTGAGAATTATCATTGTATGTTTTAAGCTATATTAACACGACAGAGGTATACTAGAGACAGAAAGTTATTTATAGAATATTTATAAAATAACGTTTTGTTTATTAGTCTAATTTTGCTTTATAATTAATTCGATGGAAATAATATTAATCATATTTTAAACAAAAACAAATAAATAAATATATGTATATGTATATATATATTCATTACAGTATATATATATATATATCATATACACGCCAAGCAGGTGTATTGAGCAAACGCATCAACAGGTACATTTAAAATGAGTCAATGTTTATAAGTTTTCAATGTATAGATATAGTTAGTATATAAAGTTATTATATATATAATAACTAAATTAACACACAAGTTATAATTTACATTATAACTTTTTTGTAATTTGACACAACTTAATTAATTTATTGTATTTTATTAAGTAGTTAATAAAAAATAAGTGCTCTATGATTTAATATTTAATGTGTTTTGTAGAGTCCACTCCATTCAATTAAGTTGATTGAACCTTTATTAGAAAAATAATTATAATAAAACTACGAAAAAGTAAACTGTGATACATTTAAAAATTTTTTGTTACTCATTTATGTCTTATTTTTCTTTTATTAGAAGTGCGTATTTTTTTGCAATAAACAGTACCTGTATCTCATACATAAGCTCACTATTTGTAAAAATTTGTGTAAATATTTGCAAGAAAAGTATTACAATAAAATAAATATATTGAATTCTGAAACATAGCTCAATAATTATCTATTTAATAAGATATAACCTATGTTTTCATTTATTTATATATATCTCTGATTTTGTTCAGAGAATCCTTAAACCTCTGTTTAAAGTTCTAGAAAAAAAACAATTATTGCTTTTAATTAACATTAACGCACTTAAATATCATCAAACGACGTATGCTATACTTGTATTAATAATCTTAAAAGTGCAGTTAATGTTAATAGTTGTGTGTTCATGACTCCGTGCTTCAGTAGAGTATATATTACACTAGCAGACTCGGCCACGCGTTGCTGTGGTTGCTAAGGTTTTGGATATACCTATTACATTGTAGTAAACTATCTAAGAAGTCACGGTATTAGAAAAAATAAAATTTAAATTAAAAAAACCCGCGACCGCTAAGTAAAGGAAAAAATATAAAATGCAAGTAAATTTATCAAGGCCAATAACGAAATAACAATATTTTGATATAAAATAATATTGTGACTTAAAATTAAGATGTAAGTTATCCTATGTTTCAAGTTGGATCAAACTACACTCGGTGTGCAAATTTGATTGAAATCGGTTAAGTAGTTTAGGAGTCCATCGCGGACAAACAACGTGACACGTAATTTATATATATTAAGATAAGCGGGAGAGCGCGGAAGCGGTTTGATTTAATAGTGATTGATCAGAATATATATAACAATATTTTTCTTTGTTATCAATGTATAGTATAGTATATGGTAAATTTCTAATAATAATTTAATATTAACTATTTGCTGCAATCAATATTTTTCATGAATCTACTTCCATAAATTAGGCAAGCCTTGCATAAATTATTATTTTTAATAACGGTACTCTCTTCTTTGCGTGTTACTTCTTAAAGTATTTGGCTTGCTCTGTTCAAAACACTTACTATCTATCTTATCTAGTTGGGCTTATTTAATCATCTCTGATGGTCCTGCCGAGACTCGGTGGCTCTCATCACGTACGGCTTGTACTAAGTAAGTTAATTAGTACTAACAACCGGTGCAAGCAGTTTTTGTCGACCATTGTTCCACTGTCTTGGTCGGTTCCCACGTCCCGCGCGACGTAACACATAAAATATTTTTTATGTTAATCTTTTTTGTTCCTTTTATCACGTTTGAGAAGGCCGCGAAATATTAATGCTTAGTTAATAGTCAGTTTTATTCCTACTCATATGAAGGCGCTACATTATTTGGACGAAACCTGGCGGACAGCGATACGGTAGCTCAGTTGGTAGAGCGACAGGACGGTTTCCCAGTAGTCGTGGGTTCGACTGAATAGTTATAAACATTGCTTAGGATTTTCGAAAGATACCTAATAGATGTCACCACCATCCCAATAAAAACGATCACATATAGAATGCTTAACCCACAGAGGCGGACAACGATACGGTAGCTCAGTTGGTAGAGCGACGGGACGGTTTCCTAATAGTCGCGGGTTCGAATCTCTGCCCGTATCGGTTTATTTTTCATCTTATATTTATATAAATTTAAATAAGCTTAACATGGTTGTACATGCTTACAGATATTTTTAAACAGTAAACCTATAGGATATTTTGGGTTACATTTGATGGAGTTTGATTATATCTCTTCAATTTCAACATTTTGCACTTCTTAGCTACCTAGTATTGTTAATTTAACTAAGTTATGTCAATAAACAGTGAATTCTTAGAAATTTAGGTTTTCTAGTTCGCGTATTTCGGTGGATGCCAATACAGAGATAGGTCAAGGGCGCGCCGGTGTGATGTTGCCAACAAAATGTTACTTGCTTGGTTTTTAAACTCCTGTATATTGTGTTGTAACATGTTTACAATATTTTAGTAGGTTATTTAATAAAGTCTTGTTTTTATCTTATAATAATCGTCACAAAGCCTTAATTTCAAAGGTTGTAATAATTTGTACTGGAATTGGAGTGTCACGTGCTATTTGAGCAATACGATAGACATTTAAAGAATTATTTTGTTTTAAAATCCAAACCAAATGAGCTCTACATTCGTATTTACCAGTGCCTTAAAACGTGATTTAAAAATTAAATCCGCAGTGTTGATTACACTTTATCACCGAGTTCCGGAGATCGCGCTTAGCAGACACTAATTACATTAATTGTATTATACAACGCAATATGATACACGTCTGAGCGATGTCTGTTGTATATCTAAGTACATATGGAGAACAGAAAGTTTGAAACCCGTACATGTATTAAAAAGAGAGCAGTAAAAAATAACATTTGATTATTTTAATAAATTAAATAGGTTTATATTTCGTAGTTTTCGGAAGTCATAACAATAAATACTATATATAATATTTACTGACAAACCAGATGACTTGAATTTAGAAGTCTAGAGTTTGAAGGGACTACTTATCCTATATATACTTTATTTTAAGTGATTATCTTCAAAATGTGATATGGAATAGAGCATAATCCTATAGATTTTTCATTAAAGTTCAGCGAACTCTCTCGTGCGTTTAATGTCTGTCGTAAAACTTCCTTGGCGCGAATGATTAAAGATGCAAGCGTTAACGGCCGGAGTGACGATATATTTGGTTTGTTTTGCCTCACTTGCGTAAATTTCGACATAACTCTCCCTGTAACGGGACGAACCCCTGAAATAAAGCTGTAATGGATTTGGATATATCGATTCTGCTCGTTAGTGTGACGCCACTCTGGATTCATTATGAAAGTTATCACTCTTATAAAAAATATTAAAAATAAATACATTTTTTATAATAGAACATTTAAACATTATTACCCGGCTGCATTCCCGTAAATTAATTGGAATATCAAAACGTAACTATAATAATTTATTTTCTTCAGTTCTAAAAAGTACGTTATTTTCTACATCGCAAGGGTATTATTTAATATAAAAAGCTTAGTATTATAAATGTCTTGTTTAATAGAGCAATATGCAATAACTTGGCGGTATTCAACTTTACTATTAAGATTCTAAATTAAGACGTCTCATTTTCAATGGGAGTTTAAGGGTGGTTTGATAGATCGTAATAATTTTATTATATAATCAAAGTAATGTTTTAATAGGTATTCATTAAAGTGTTGATTTATGGCTAATATGATGGCGGGCTATGAATAGAAAAGACAGTTGGTACTAACTTTCCTTTGAGAAGTTATGGTTTACGAGATTTCGAAATAATATATGGAAAACTAAGTGTTGATCGCTACAAAGTCAGGAAAATAGTGAAAGCCACCTTTCGCGTTACATATTTTGTAACATTCGTTCGAAACTTTGTTCACTGTCAGAACTTGAGAACTCAAATAGTACACAGAATTCAATATGGTTTAGATGTTTAACTGTGAAAACATAACAGACAAACAAAGCCACTTTAGCGTTTGCTAAGCATTATGTTTATGCACAATATTCATCAAAGACGAACCAGGGAATTACAATAAAAATTAAAATTAAAAAAAATATGAATTTTAAATTCAATGTAATGGTACTTATGTAAAAAATGTATAGTGAAGATTTCAGACTAAAAAACCCCCACACCATACAGAACTAATTTAATATGATTCATGTAGTGATGTGAGCATAAACACTTTATAATTTCAAGTGCCTTCGCTCAATATAATTGATGACAGACACCAGTCTACATTCAAGTGCTTTTAATCAAATGAAACACAAATCAAAGCCGTGTAGTGGCTGATATAGTAGAATTTGCCCTAAGTCACCCCAAGTCACAGTTATCCGCCCACGCAGTTTCAAAAATACTAAAAGAAAAGGCTTTGAATTTATTTAAAAAAACTGCATGAAATAAAGTTTTTAAAAACACTTATGGAATAAAAAAGTACGGTACTTCTCTAGGTAAATTAAAAACTTACATTTTTTAATTTTGTATGTACGCCCCTTATGTGCGTAAGCCACAGAGCGTTAGACAAATGTTCCAGAACAGAGTGGATAAGCTTGCAAAATGTGAGGAAAATAATATACTTTATTAAAACAACAAAAATGAAACAATAATAATGGTTAAAGATTTTAACTTCATTGTATTTGTCGAACGAGAACGAAGGAAAAAGGATTGCTTCTTCTTCTTTTCTTAATCGTGCTTGTTTCCACAAGAAGCAGAGATAAGTATAATTCGGTTTTGTTATTTTTTATGAACTTATGAACGTGAAGATAAGGAATTCGAGAGTTTACTGGTTTATAATTGCTAGAACCAACCATCTCCTCTTAATTATGGGAATAGCGGAAACATGGAGAAAAAGGAAAAGGATTTATGTAAAAAGTATAGAAAATGATAAAAAAAAATCTTAGATAAGCTCAAAAGCTGACATAAAGATGTTTTAGTATAAACGCTGTGTTTAAAACAACTTTCCAAGCTTGTAATGCATATATGCACTGAATGGTAGGATACTCTAGTAACAGAAGTAGAACAGCCAAAAATAGAGGTATAGATGGACCGGTTAGTCGCTAAAATAACTGTTTAACATCTAATTCATGTCATAACTCTTTAAATAATAATAAAATTAAAAGTTTTCTTGATATCGACTATTGTTCTCATTAAGCTAACTGGATTCAATCATAATGATAGCAGGAGACCCGAAGGCCTATCAGTGATCACTTGGGTGAAAGGTGAAGGACTTGTTTAATGTGGAACGTAATATGCGTTGATTTATTGGATCATCGTTACCTTACCTCCATATATGTTTGAATATGGAGTAGAGGTCACTAATTATAGATACTTCTATTCCTTCGCCTGCCTCCTTGTTTCTCTTCTCTGCCTACCTCAATAGGAGAAAGACGTGACGGTATGACGTATGACGATGATCAATCTTGTTTACATCCAAAACTGTAAAAAAACAAAGCAATAACTGTGCAAAGGACTCACTAACACAGTTTTTAAGATACCTGTTACTAACAGACTCCTTTTTGAGCATGTTATCTCAAATTTCAATGATTATTCTGACAAATGCAGATTAAATGTGAAAAATGCACGTGGGCGACGTGTGTTTGTGAATATAAGTAAAAAAAAAATCTAACAATGTTATTTATTTAATTTCTAAAATTATTTCCATTATCATTTCCATGAACTTCGTTCTAAAAATTTGACAGAAATATATATATAATATAATTTATGTTGCATGTATTAATCGTTTTAAAATTAATGAGCACAAATTTGGTTTTCCGAAGTCCTTTATAAATTTTAATGTCTTTTTTTTAGCGTCCATTAACACTATAATACGTAATCTATTAATTTCGTTAAATCGTACCTATTAACCAGGTCACGAACCTTATAATTAAACATATCTAAAAATATATTTATTATCTTATTGTAAGCGAATGTTTCATTTATGAACAATAATAAAATATATTAAGTAGGTAAACTTCCCTGTATATACAATACTTCTTACTTTAATAAACATTATAAACAGGTGCTAGACTTAATGTCCATTTAATTAAAAATAACGAATAAATGTTAACATAATCAATAAAGGTAATCGATTTATCGATAAAATTTTGACATTACTAGCAGGTGTCACGTTACTCTTGTGACTGTGTGTTTTAATGTTTTTTTATCATGCAGCCGGAAACTAGGAAAGCCACTCTGCCGTCACTAATGACCAAGGCGCTAGATCTTTAACGCCTCTTGTTATTGTATAGTTTAAAATAAATTTTACCTTATTATATTATGATTATTTTAATTTAATTTTTTTTCTGAAAACGGAATAAAAATATTACAAAGCATATTAAAATTAGTATCAGAAATTAAATCAAAATGTTCCTTTCTAAGCGATATTGTTTTGTTGGAATTTGACTGTAATAATAATATTATGGCAATCTAATGCCAAATAAATAAACAAATAATAAAATTAATAAAAATATTACGCAATCAGAAAATTGCGGGAATTATTGGCAGTTGTAACAATATAGTTTGTCACATTTCGGTACTTGTGCATCAGTTTGTGATCCTAATAACGAATATAAAAAATAACTATAAGTAAGAACATCGAAATCGATAGTCTATTCAGTAGACCGTGGCGCATCACTTTTTGTTCTTTTAGCTGCGACGGAGCGAAAGATGTGAATGATATGGATTAATTTACTTCAAAAGGATAGTTTAATTTCTCTTCTCTATGTTAGTTCTACTGTAAAAAAGGGAGAACTATAATGTTTAGATGGATTGTGTAGAAGATGGCATGACAAGAAATACATCGCTACGTAACCATAGTCATTCTTTTATAGTCTTCAGATGCAAAAAGACACAAACCTTTCTGAGAAGTTCCAGAAAATTTCATTCAAATACATGAATTAAAGTGTTAAATTGAGGAAAATTATCGGTTTAATTAAAATAATCATTGCAATGTTCGTTAATTCATTATAAAAGTTATTAGGAATGTAACACCACAAAGCGATTTATTTATTATAACTAGTGTAGAGTATACTGAAATAGTAGTACAAATGGATGTGGAGGTATTTATGGAAAAGAATATACGATAAAATTACAATAACCTTCCCACAATTCTGCGAGCCTTTTCAAAATATCCACCAGCTTCAACGAGGCAAAGCCCTGAGCGGTGATGAGTTACGCCTGTCTATAAATACTCTATCGCCTCTATAATTACCACTCACTCATACGTGAGTAAGTTGGCTATTGTTAACCGACTTGTCAAGTGGCCATACACTTTGTTTTCTACTTCGTTAAATCTATGAGTTACTAATTCTTATGCTTGTAAAATGTGGGTGTCTCGATTGAGCGTTTAAAGCACGAAACCGATAAACGTAGTTTTGTTTATTCAGTGGTTTTTAAAAGATTGAAAGTTTCTACGTCTAGATCAGAATATCATTTTATGAAGTTATGTATGGACACATTATATTGAAAACATTTAACGTTTATTTTACTAGTGTAGAATATTTTGGAATTCGCTATTAGTTATTTCAATGAACTCTTAATTAATTAATTCAAAACAAATAATCACAAATGGTCTGCCAAGTTTTTTACATTATATGATAGTAAAGCCAGTTTCTATTTACGTGCCTTACCATCTAAAACTTTAATTCATGTCATAACTGCTTAAATAGTCAGTGATAATGATAGCAAGAGATCCGATGCCAGAAAAAGATCATCAGTCATCACTTCGGTGAATAGTTTTGAATCTGGAGTAGAGGTGAATAATTACAGATATAGACAACACAAGTATAAACTTTTTAATAAGGTTTATATTTCCAAGACACACAAATTCTACAATTTGCAACAATAGTTTCTTATATACCAAGGAGTTATATTGGAAAACACACTACTTTTTATATTTTACCGATAAAAGAAAAAATGCTATTCAAAGTGGAAATTCGACCAGAATCTGTCCACGTAAACATTACATATACGAAAATGAACGGTAGTTAATTTACTACTTACTATTCAGTTGAAAATAATTTATTATTATTTATTGTATAAAATTGTTACTAATTCTTACTATCCTTACTAATCATGTAACAATATTGTAAGAAATAACCGTAAAGTGTTGATTGCGTTCAAGTTAACAAGATAATAGGGTAATTTGAAATTGATTTATATAAACAGTTCAAGGTTTTGCCAGAGGTCACGCAATTTAGAGAGTGGTATACCGGCGCTATTAGAATACCTATTTATTACAAATTGTATGATTATGTATTTTCATATAATATAAGTGTTCACAACGAATAAAGTTCTGATTTCATTAAAACAGTTAACGAAAGTCATAATATGATACTAGAAGATAACAGAATAAAACGTCGGTATTGTTATTATTCTATATGATTAGTATCAAATATTTGTGTTAGAATGCTAGTAAAAAAAACAACATAAGATAGTATATTTTATGACAACATATACAAAAATTGTTAGTTTTAGAACGAACATAATTTCTATATTATTCGTCTTTTTAGAACTAATGTTAAATAGTAACATACTACAACATACACATCAAAACATATAAAAATAATAAAATAATTAAACAAAATTTTGTATACAGATTCATAAATTAGTCGCGACTTATTACAAATAACATGCTATACTAATTCAATGGGACAAAAGACAAATAAAACATCTAAGTCATACAATATCGGGTATGAATAAATGATACGTTTGTACAAGTGATTGCTGATAGCCATTTGAGAACTACAAGTTCGAAATGTATGAATCTGTCTCTAGCACATATGAAGTGTGTGAGAACTAAGCATTAGAATGGAAACTAAGCATTAGAATGGAAACTAAGCATCAGAATGGGAACTAAGCATTAGAATCATATTGTTAATATGAAATAACTTTTTATTTAATTCAGAAGAATTTATTTGTAAGTTCGTATTAGCAGCCTCTGGCTGTGAGATCTTTTATTTTTGTTAGATAGCTGATTTTATTAATATTTATTTTAATAATTGAACAATATTCTTAAAAAAAAATTAGATCACATGAGGTTTATTAATTTTTCTTTTTGATAAATGAGTGCAATATATACATAGATATCGAATTGTATATTTTATCCTGTATATTTCAGTATGGGCACTTAGGGAATAAAATTAGCACAGGTAAAGTTCAGTGTATATGATAAATGTTTTCTTCCCAGAAAATAGCTCACGGCGTACCGGCGCCACCGTTCTGTAGAACAGCCAAATAAACACATGAATACATGCTCTCGATCTACTGTATTTAAGACTAATACTACGCATTTCCATAAAATAATATTATATACGAAAAAGTAGAGCTTTTCAAAAGGCGGACGGTGGTAACTGTCATAAATAAGGAAAAAAATCATACCACACAATCTATCTCTCTTAATCTATCTTATCTTCTGAAATATATTTCGTAAATGCTCTACACGACAACCAAATCTTACGAGCTTCTATTGACTACCAAATATTTTGTCAGTATTCGGTCTGTTTATTGTGTAATTAATAATTACACAACATTTCAGTTAACATTGAAATATACCATAAGTTGAAATAAAAGTTAATACTTGTTGAAATATAATAGCACAGCTTCATGATTATATGTATCTATTACATCTGTGACCGTTACAACTTATATAACTGTAAAGTGAATTATTCCATAAGTTTTTAAATTAACAAATTGATTTTATCGTGTATATCTTATTTGAGGAATTCGGGAACTCCTACGTAATACATTACCTTGATCTCCAATGACTTGTGAAAATATTTCAGTTGATTTACGTTAGATTCTCGGAAAGCTTTACAATACATTGACCTATTTGTTTACATTATATACAGTTTTTATAAAAAATCGTTTTGAATAGATTTTAGACTCTATGTCTAGTCATTGCTTTTGTATCTTTTTAATTCTATATCATTAACCTTTTTTTGGTCTAGCAGCTTTATTTATATGACTATAAAAGTATAGGGTTAAAAAATATATACTTGTGTACTAACACATGCAATTAATTTATGAACTATTAATAAATCTATAATTAACTAAATCTGACTTAAAGTTTCACTAGATATATATCAAAATGTAAACCATATCAAAAACAAAACTATTCTTATAGCGTTTAATATTAACTTCTGATAGTTTATAGTATATACACAACATGGGAACAGAAATGAAAGATAAGACTTTGAGGCTGATTCTCCGTATGGAAGTATGAGATTGTTTAGCAGACTTTGTTTAGTCTATCCTTTGAAATGTGGACAGGAAACCGTGGAATATATCTGTTGTCACGTTTAGGTCATTATCATTCCGTTGATTTGATTGTGCTTCTTATATCTTCCTTCGCGTTATCTTTAAAATACATAGGTGGTAGATGCTAGCTGTTATCAACTATATGCAGCTCGTATGGGCTTATCCCTTCACTAATGATCTAAAATATATATCTATATGATAATGTAACATTTATAGCTGAGTTTCGTAGGATGAAGCAGACCTAAATATTTACCATTTACTCCCTTTATCCCTATCCATTTATTAAGGGCGTTAACTGTGTTGCATTAATCTTTGAAAAAATTGGTTCCGAAAATATTATAAGTCTGATTTTGCTTTTACTTAAGTTTTTATAAATAATAACAGTAGTCCAGTTTTAGTCTACTTTTCCCTTTAGTTTTGGAAATAATAGAATGTAATAAAGATATGTTTGCATTCTGAACTTTATTCCTGATAATAAGGCAACATATTAAGCAGATGACAAACTGTCATGCTATGAGACGTTAATATTCAAAAGCTGAATCAATTGTAAGGATACTTATTTTTTTTATAAGAATCCAAATTAATAACCTAACGGATTAATTCTACTTTTTGATTAAGTGTTTATAAATAAAAAAAATACAACTGCTTCTGTAAGGTGTATTTGTTGAAAAAAAAGTTGAAAAAAAATTCGCATTAAACATTGTTTAAGGCGAATAACTTTATATTGTGGAAACTCAAACCAAGTTTCGCTGAAAAAAGTATCAGGCCGTCTAATAAGACTAAGTAAAGTTGCAGCTCCAGTTTTATACTACTGTTACATAAAAAGTGCTACATATTTATGAAGTAATGAGAAACACAAGTTCTTAGAGGTGTCAGTATGGTTGATCTACTGTTTTATTTACTCTGTGGCTCCGAGGTCATGTGGACGTATTAGGCTAGGTTAGGTTATGTGATGCGCGTGCTCAATGCACGCAACTAGGCTAAGGTACCTACCTACTATGTATGCCGTGGCTAAAGGAAGTAAATTAGAAATAATATGTTAAATATTTTACACATATTTATTTTTAATATTAAATTTTTGTTACCTGTACCTTATATGTTTTATAAAAAAATAATAATCTAATATGGTTATTTAAAAAATATTATTCGATATATATTCGTATCTTTTAAATAAATAATATTTAATTATTGTTTTCTAATCATTATAATATCAATATAACTTTTCTTAAGAAATTGTTATCTACACCATTCATTATATTTTTAACCACTTTTTCATACTAAGAATTATTTTCAAAAAAGGCAAATCAGGTAACGTCAGTATTTACCATAATAGTACAACATAGTAATGGAATAACATATTATTGACTTCGAAGGATAACTCAGTTCCGGACATATTTTATTTATTGATAATATTTGCATATAAAGTATGAAAAACCCTTAAATGTAGAGCTATGAGGATAAATAAAGTTAAGGAATTGTCTAAAATGTAAGTGAATGTATACTAGAGTGAATGAAAACGGTTAAAAATAATTTATGAAAAGGAACTATCATCTCTAACTATTAAAATATATATGTCTCACTTTGACCTATAGCTTATGCTATTTCTTAATTTAATTTTCACTGTCAAGTTTAGTACCTTATACATCACACAAAGGATTTACTATCATGCCGATCAACTCCTATTATGTTGTCGGAATGTTTTTACTCATTACTCATATTTTTCTACAATTTTCACACAGTACGTAATATGTGATATAAAATTCCTAACTATAAATGATATATAAACAGCAGGAGTCCGTCGGTGTATCACCTTTTATAGCACGTACTAAAAACTGGGACGGCTTCTTAAACAATAATTTGTACAATATCTACTAGTAAATATACTTGATAGAAGGTAGTGTTTAGTTACTGCTGATAGTTATTTGTAACCACAAGAGAAAACTGTTAACGGAGGCACAATCTCAATCTAGAGTTAGATTAAGCTATGTTTAGAGAATAAATAACTATTTTAACTATAATATAGTCATATTTAAATTATTATTATTCTATTGTCTAATTAGAACACAAGCTAACTAACAAAATTAAACTAAAAAAAACAGTTTTTAATTTAAAAACACTTTATTAAAATGTAACATTAAGAGCAGAAGCTTAACTCATCATAATATAAATAAACCGATTAATTTAGGTTGACATAAAATTTAAGGAATTAAGTCTTAAATAATCCTGAGAATAAGATTCGGAAATAATTTTATTTGTGGATTAAGAGGTTTTTTTAAACGTTACAGAACTTTTGTAAAAGTAACAAAACTTCTTGATTAAATACAATTCAAGTGATCAATTGATGACAATAAAATTACCCATCAGCATCAATTGATCTAATTGCATTACGATCCTTCATTAAACTACTGACCAGTTAAAGATTTAAACATGAATTAATTAGTTATTGAGGTTAATGGTATTAGCAAATATGAAAATAAGGCTTGAGTTGTACGATTAATTTTATGTTAATTTATTTTTTTATTCGCAGGTATTTAGTTCAATTTATTATTTTTATAATACTTTCGTCTATCCCTTTAATTATTTGTTTACTTAATGTAAAATAAATATTAATATATATATATACACTATTCTTAGTAATCTACAAATATTTTTGGGTGTATCTTAAACACAATGGGTATTTCATAAATGATGTAAATGAAAGTTGAAACAACGTTGTACCTACTATATGTTTTGTACTATATGTTATCTAATATAATGTGTTTATTTTTTTTTTATAATCAGTATACACAAACTAACAGTAACATCTGAAGGTCAATTTGACCTTAAGCTCTAAGCAGACCAGTCGGCATTTCTACTTAATAATCGTTGTCAACTAAAATGGAAACTTCATCTTTTTATACACTCTGCTCTGTCACACATTCGATTCTAGCCCGTTACAGAGTAACCAACTCTACATTACGTTATGGCAAAGGATTTGAATCCTTGTGGGTATAAAAATAGGGCTTTTATATTTGAATTTACTAAGTTTTCATACAAACAGTTTGTTTTTAGGTTGTGAAGCAAAAGATTGATAGTCTGTAAGTGTATTTATATAAATACATTAACCTAGGAAATTATTTACTTTTGATAAAACGTTCAAGTTTTGTGGTTTGTTTATTAACAATTGTTAAAAAATAAACTATTGTTTATTTTTGTTCCGATTGGATTTCTTTCATTTATTAACTGGGTATGGGAACATTTCAGTCAGTTCAGAAATCATCAACATAAATTTTAATTTAAAAACTCTACCTGAACTTAGTTTAAGTAATTCAATCTTTTGTGCTTTGTAATAATAAACTAACCAGTAAAGGCATAATTTGACGTTAATTTACAATTCGTGTTTTGGGTCAATGTCCGGAGAACCATCTCTATATTTTCTGAAATCTTCCTTAAAAATTAACATTGCTGGTTTCCCAATAGAAATTAGATTGACAGAATTATGACATATTTATGTAAATATATTTAATACACTATAAAGGTAGACTTGAATAGATATAGATAATATTCCGTATGTGTAGGTAGAATGTCAGCATTTGCTCTAGTTACTAGCGACGGAACGGCGGAACTGTTTATTGATAATAATTTTGTTATTCTGACGTGTTGTATCATAAAAGTAATTTTAATGTAAAATAAGTATATGATTTGATACAATCATATGATTTCATTTAAAATCATTCTATTGACTCTACATTATAAATATTTAATGAAATGTGAAAGGACTTTTAAGTACCTATTTATTTAATATTATTTTATAGATATAATAGAACGCAATTCAAATAGATTTTCATATATAGTTAATAGATAGTTTATTTATTCAATAAAACATTTGAACCTTACAAAGGTGCATTGAAATTATTTGATATTACACATTAGAGTTTACACGTTACAGAACTTTTTTTAAAATGTCCAAAGAGGAGCATCTCGTCGAGTGATATGTGACACGTGGCGAGTCTCGCTACAACGACATATAACCACATACACATACATCGCAAAATAAACTCTAACACCATGTAACAAGGTCGACTTATCGCAGGCTACAACACCGGTCTCTGAACTCTGAAAATAATATTTCAGTTTGGACCACTTGCGTTACGTAACCGATGTTATAATTATAAAGATAGGACGGGGTTTTGAAGATTCGAAACATTTACAAATACTACTTTTACTACTACAGTTTTTAGTGTTTAATTATAATATGAGTGACAAACAAATGAAAAACATATTTTACTATTATCAAAAATATTTAAATAAGAGTTATTAAAAATTCAGCTTATTAAATAGCCGATATCAAATGATTTAATATTGTAGGCAATGTGTGAGTTCATAAAAAAAAAATACAATAATAACCATCGATTTCCAATCAAAATATGCTAAAAGCCTGGCTGTGGCTTTCAAAAGCCAAAAAAACATATCTAGTGGATTGCTAGCGCCAGTTCATATAAGTTAGTCGTAATGACATTAATTTAAGAATCTATAGAAAAACTATGCCTCTTATGGTGACGGCGCCATTGACTTGATCGCTGCCGATACAGACTACGTGCGGGGATTACTATATGGATTATACATATGTATGAATTGTATACCATTTATTGTACATTGCTTCTGTCATTACGCAACCCTCAAATTACTCTACAGTAAACTCTCTACATCCAGTCAGTTTCGGTTTTAATGTTAAGTTTATTTAATTTTATGAAAATAAATATTTTTCCATGTTGGTTTTATTAACCCCCGACTAAAAAGAGGGGTGTTATAAGTTTGACCTATCGATCTGTGTATCTGTGTATCAGACAGATGTCTGTGGCAAATTTGCGGCCAAGCGCGTGGACGGATTTGAATGCGGTTTTTTTTAGTAGAAAGCTATGCTCATCGAGATGGTTCTTATCCATGTTTGGTCGAAATAGAAATAATCGTCTCCAAGATATTGACGTTTTATACGTGCGGAGGAGAGGTTAATATGCAATGATTAGCTGTTCCTAGCGGCTTCGCCCGCGCTTTATAGGAAAAAAATACCTTATTATGAAGACCAAAAGGTTTTTACATTTACTTACTCAGGTAAAGTACTTTATTAGGGATAGCTGTTGCCCGTGACTGCGTCCACATAGACTGTAAAAATATATTTAAATGGCTTATGATCGTAGTCATAAAGAATCACGGGCAACAGCTAGTGATAATATAAATCATTTCATCATAGTTTTATTAGTGATTGTAAATAATTTTAACCTTAAATGTTTATATTTATTAATATTCGTATATATGAAACCTACCTATCTATCTAACCTACGCGTATGAAAGTCTTCAATCATGTTATTGAATACATTTATAATTTATTACATTGTTGAAACTTTCACGCGGATCCTTATTTCATTAAATATAAAATGTATATATTTCTCGTAATAAAAATATAACCTTTGTACATCAGAGGGATAATGTAGCATTCTAAAGGTAAAATATTTTATTAAATCGGTCCCGTAGTTTCGGAGCCTATTCAATTCAAACAAACAATAAAATCTTTCCTCTTTATAATATTAGTGATGATGATGATGATTATAAAATATAGCTAAAAGATTTTTTTTAAATCGGTCCTGTAGTTTCAGAACCTATTCAATTCAAACAAACAAAGAAATCTGTTCTCTTTATCACATTAGGATAGATTAATAGAAATACTTAAACAATTGAAAATTTTGTGTGTCTGTAGGTTCATTTAGTACAATTCAGGAACCAGTAATGTAACTTTAAAAAGCAGAAAAAAAATAAAGATAAAAATTTTAAAAACCTCCGATACGAAAAGACCTCTAAAAAAAATAAAAGTAATATTATTATGCACTTATAAAATTCGTTGCGTTGGGGGACCGTTTAATAAAGGAAGAAGTTAAAAAGCAAGTAAGTTAACAAGGAAAATAAAGAAATTACGATATCGAATCGTATAGTCTAAGTCCTCAATGATTAACTTCGTAAAATAGACACCATCGTCAACGTACGTACAACGGTTCCCCGACGCAACTACTTCAATAAATACATAATAATATTATTTTTATTCTTTTTAGAGGTTTTTTAGTATCGGGGGTTTTTAATTTTTTTAATTTTTATTATATTAATTCGATTTTTTTCCCCGTAAACCTTGTTTCTTTATATATTAATTGTAATCAGTTAATTAGCGAAGGCGACCTAGCCCCGATGTATATTCCGATACGCGGTACTTAATTTAATGACATATATTATATTCTGTAAGTATTTTCACTTATTCGACCGCACCCACCAATTAATTCGAAATGTCATAGGAATTGGGGTTTTTAAGTTGCCACAATTATAAGAAATGGGGCGATAAAATACTTAAGGAACCAAGATTATAGCCGCACTGAATCTGAGAGTTCTTTTTAGTACTTTGACAATAAATTAGATTTTTTTTTGTTTTTTTCCGAATTCTTTGTTTTGTGTCCGATTTTTTTGTGAATTTATGTATATATACAAATATTTACATAAATCTACAGGTCAGGTCAGGTCAGGTCAGCTAAGGTCAGCTACAGAATTTATTTTAGTTGGGAGTTCTTTGATTGATCTAATCTAACCTTGTTCGTTCACCGCTTATCGGTCTTTTGCCATCAGTGTTGCCAAAATTCTTGTTTTTATTTATATTGATTTAAAACCAAAGAAGCAAGTCATAATATAACGCTAGGTAAGAATAGATAAGTTAAATTTAAATCAATCTGGCATTTATTGTATACGTTAAAATCTGACGTTACAATTGAATCCGCTATCTCTTATAACTTGTGGGATTGCCCTCGACATTTGCAAGAGGTTTTGCCGAAACTCGTCCATCGGTCAACAGTTACACAATGTTGCTATAGGTTATCATTTACGTTCATTAAGTCCGTGACAGTGAAATTAGAGTGATAAGGTTACAACCTTATGTTAAGCTTCGAGAAAATGTGTAATATTTATATGTTTTATTTATTTATTATATTTATTGTATATTAATTAGCTGTCTTGCTAAAGTAACACATACATCCTTAAAAAAAATAAACATGTGAAAAATAAAAAAATAAAAATAATAAACTTGCACATGTACAAAAAAATTTTTTGTTCGAAAAAAATATTTACATGTAATAACAAGATCAGTACAGATTATATATATAAATATGTGGCTATAAAATAAACATCCTGTAAATATTTCAAATAGCAAAGTACCGTTTGATTTTCATAATGCGAACCCGCCGTGAGACTCCTTGAAGCCTCATTACGTATGGGTGGTCGCTAATGTCCCTCAATAGCCCTACCGCATACACGACGGGTATTATTATTAATTTATTGACATTTAGCACTGTGATTATTAAAATTGTTTGAACATTTGACATATTTCGAGCTACATTATCATTTCTGATTTATCAATTATGTTTTGATAATGTCTAAAATTTGTTAATAAGTTTTATTAAATTGTATTTTTATTCCTATTTGGTATTATAATTATAAGGAAAAGAGCGTTTTCGAGTTACAGATTTCGTATGTAGATGTATCTAAATTGTATTTTTAGAATTGTTGTAGTAATAGTCTTCTAAGTTGAATTATTGTAGTAATAGTAGACATTTTATTCTATATTACTTCAGAGTTGGCATCGCAACTAGAGATTTTTAAAAACGTCCAACTGCAGTTTGGTGAGACGTAACTTACTTACGTGACTCAAGCGACTTATAAATAGTGCTAGACTGAAGGAAGTCGTCTATGAATATCACAAATTTAAAAAGTAATACAATATACACAAAAATACAGAAACAAATTTCGTAATAGAGTATTTTATAAATACACAATTCACTGTTTAACAGATGATTATTAAAAACAGAGGCAATAGCTAATATTGTAAATTATAAATCATTAAAGTTGTACAGTGATATCGTAATACGAAATATAAACTAAATTCACGTTAAAATATAAAACGTTATAAATATGTTAAATATAGAGGAGGTAAAATACATTATAAGTGTTACATAAAATGTGACATATATATTTCGTTTATATTATTATATTTCTTAGAGCAGCCAGACGCGCCCGCGCTACACAAAAATACCGATCTGACGTTATCGTCGACGGAGAATTCTACCGCGAATATAGTAGGTATTTAAATAATGACATATATAAATAAAGTTGATGCTATATACGAATATTTTTTAATGTCAAATAATATTTGTAATGCTATATCTATTGTATTTTCATACCTGATACTATATATATATATATAGTATCAGGTGGATGAAAATACAATAGATATAGCATCAGGTTATATATATATATATATATATATATATATATCGGAGAAACAGACCCTGTGAAATATCATATGTCATATAATAATATGACTTCTTTGAATAAAAAAAACGTTCTAAAAAATCTTTTATAATCAATGTTGTTAATTTCTTTATTGATGAGCCTCCTATCAATAATTTTTATTTTAATTAATTTAAGGGCTCTTCTTTATTTATTATATTTAAAAAATATATTTGTGACATAGTAGTTGTATTTGTTAGAGCATACGCTCTATATTTATCTGAAGTGTAACAAAATACCACCAAATTACATTAATATATGTAACTAGCTGTTGCTAATATTTAGTTTGACTTATGTACTCAGCCATATAAATATTATTTTTACACTTTACTTAGACGATGTTACGAGCAATAGATAGTAAATAATAAATCATGGAATAAAACTAGCCTAAGTTTCTCCTTATTACATCAGCTATCTATGTGCCAGTCAAAGTGCCGTCAAAATCGATTCAACCGTTTCAGAGATTAGCGTATACAAACAGACAGATCGACATTTTTTTAAAATGTTATTTTGGTATATGTACCGTGTATACATCCATATTCAGTTACTAAAAAGAAAAAATCATAGATTAATAAAAAAAAATCAATGTATTAATCTCAGGGTTTGATTTTCATGTTTTAATGCTTCGACACAGTTGTTATAGCAGTCATAATTTGTGATAACTACTAATCGATCGATCATCGAATCGATCGAAACAGTTCATTAGGAGAATAAGTCATCTAGTCTCTTACAAATTCGTAAAATTCGATATTTGATTGTAAAACATGATTAACTAGAGGCAATGAATCGAAACTATAATGTCGTGCGGATGCACGCGTTAATCGCAAGGACGAACCAATACTGAGTTAGAACCATTGTTCAAATCCAGTGATCGATATCAAGCTTCCCATATCTATTTGTATCGGTTTTTAGAAACCTTAAATTTTAACATTTTCATCAAAGTCGGGCAAAATTTATTTTTAACCTAAGTAAGGCCTTTTCAAATAACTATTATTATTTTAGTTTGCCAAATGTTATAAAATCTGTTCAAAATATTCGTTCCCGTGTGTAGATCCCATGTGTCAGATCAGAGTTGACCGAATGGAAAGACACCGATTCTAAGCATCAATTTTAATACAGCAACTGCATATATATAATATAACGCAAGTTAATATTTTTAATAGGACAGTAAACTCGGCAGAGCGCATCGAGTATAATGGTGAGTCGGCAACCCGTAACGTAAATAAAAGCATTTAATAAGACGCCGTGTGACTTCACGGATGGAGGTCGCCCGCACCTACGAAGCACTGTCACAATTAATACACAAATTAACCAAGAAATTCAAAAAGATATAACAAACATATGATTCATATTGTTCGATTTGAGTATCTGTGTTAACGTTATTGAATTTGTAGTCTTTTAAACAGTTAAAAAAACAAACGGTCATCCACATACAGGCCGATTTAAAATGAGAGATTCTTTGAATATTTCTTGTCTAATTAGAGTGCAAAGACGATCAGATTTAAAGTAGAAGTTTTTTTTCAGATAATATATTATAAAGTCTGTCTGATGACTAATCCGTGAATTACTAGTACCAGAGTTTGTTGACTCTTATTAAATGCCACTTGACGAATTGCCGAGCCATTCTTATTATCAATAGACAATAACGCAGAGTGTTCAAACATCATTAACACACACATAAAAGGTTTATAATGTCGCAAAAAACACAAACACCAAAGAAAACGAAAGGAATCGGCGTAGAGCATTCGAGGTATAGTTTTGACAAATCCTACGATTGACATTGATTGTAAACTAAACTGAGATAGACTTAAAAGCCAATAATGAGTGGAGGAACATTAACAAAGGAAAAAAACGATGGATAACATCCAGATAGGTAAACAATTTCAGCAGCCAAATGCTAAACGTAAACATCGCAGCTAGCGCCACTCTCCTACCGAAAACAGTTTGATTTTAAGCAATTAAACTTAAAAGAGCTTTACAGGTTAGAAAAATAAACCTATTTACGGCTTTTAAACAAATTAAAGTAGCAGAATATTGTGAAATACAAACGGAACTAGTTTAGTTAATTGTATCATATTTTATAAAAATAATGCAATTGTTAAAAAAATAATGGGTAGGAAAATAATTTGACGTGTGAACATTTTTGTATTAATTGTTACTTAAGAGAATTTAACGATAAACATCTACCAGACAAAATTACAATTAATTATTGAAACAAGTCCGTGATTGTAGTAATCTCATCGGATTCGCGGATCGTGACTTGTTTGGATCAGATCAGTAGCCGGTGACGTCACGACACGGTCCAGTTCAGACCTGTCGGTGCCCGTCTATCAAATGTAGCGTGACGTTCGCTTACGTGAACCCTGCTTTCAGTTTTTTAACACTTGTTCCGATATTTCCGGAGCGTAGATTCTTTCTACAATTTGATATTTGTCATTAAGTTGTTTGCTCTGTTGATGATTCCATATTTATTTTATTTTTTTAACTATTATTAGATTATTAGAATAGCTTTAATAAATGACACTAACAATGTAGTATTAAATTTGTTCGAATTTATAATTTAAATATAAGCTAAATAAGTTTTAAGTTTGTAACTAAATAATCATTGTAAGATATTTATATTACTAATAAATCGCACATTGATAAATAATTAAAAGTGTAAGATACTACTCCTCATTTTCTACTACATAATTTACAGCTGACAATAACATATCTTTAATAAAGCTAATTAATTTTACCTGTTAAAATAAAATATTGAAAACATGAAACGGTGAGCCTGAAATTTTTAAATCCTTATTTGGTAGAGTTTATACGTGACAGTAATTTACGTTTTTTATTTATATTTCGCAAAACTTTTGAAACATTGGGACAATAAAAAAAAAATATTAAAACGAAATGTACGTTTCCTCCTGCATTTGACCGTTTATGAAGGGTGCATAAATGAGATCGAGCAAGTAGTATGCATTTAGTGGCTATGTTTTGCTACAACAGCCACACTCGACTATTTACACTGCACCTAAAATGGATTCCTAATGGCTACTTGTTCGTACGATACACCTGCCATAGCATATTTGTTAACAGTACAATTTATTAGTATCTTTAAGCAAAACGACGATTTACGCATTGTGCTCGAGTCTTAGTTTAATGCATGCGCATGGTCATTTTTGTGCCGTCAAATGGATATTAGATTATAATCCTTTTTGACATAGTTAATAAATTATTATATATATACATATATATATATATATATATATTATATATATATTATGCAAATGTGGGATGTCGGTATTATCAAAACGGCTCTAGCGAAACGATACCTTCACGTGTTCGAGAAGACCTCAACAGTCATGCACTTAGAAAACACAAAACACTCACTGTAGCCAGGCTTGTAGACCGCGCGGATCCTCCTAATCAACTTGCCAGTCCTTCTCAAGGGAGGACCGAGCGCCACCGCGGCGTGACCTCTCCTTTCCGCGAACACGATATAGTTCTTGTGATTTTGTAAAGGCACTTCGAAACGTCCTGAGCACTGGAGCGAATCCTGGGGCAGTTTGAGTCGGATGATAGCGTCTTCTCGCGGCCAGCGTCCCTGGCGGCGGAGGACCCTTCGCACCTGGACAGTGGCGGCGTCCTTTGCAAGGGACTGCACGCGCGCCTCGAAGGCTGCGGGGGCACGGTAGGCGCGCCAGGCGACGTCCGCCCGCTCGCAGTAGAGGCGGCGCGGCGCCGCCAGGCTGCCAGCGAGGCACAGCAGGGCCCAGCAAAACGCCGCGCGCCCGCACGTCTTCATCGCGCCATCGCAGCGCTCGCGTGCGACCCTCTCTCGTCGGCGGCCGGCGCGCGACTGGCCCCATCTCGTCGCTCGAGCTGATTCACGCCCCGCCTACAGAAATAGTCTATACGGGCACGCGCCGATTTATCTTGTACGATGATTAATTTGCGATTGTAATTAGCGGGTTAGCGCCTGATCGGATGTTGCCTTTATTCGTTGGAGTAAGGATTACTGATTTAGTGACTTAATAAGCACTGCTGAGGGCTGTAAGTTATCCTAAATTTGTTACTCATCTATGGTATTATTAAGGTTAATTAAAACATTTAAATGATGATTAGTATTTATATAAGAATATTTCGAGGACAGTGAATGATTTGTTACAATATTAATCATTTGTTAAGAGTTTATTAAGTAATGACTCTACTTTTGGAGATAAAATCATATAACTCATATGACTTTTCATTTATTTAGGTTTTTAATTTTAAATTGTATTGGAAGTGACTATTCTGAGAATTGTTTTTTCATCAAATCACAAAATCTAGGAATAAAATTAGTGTGTCGTTTGACGTAAATACGAACTAAAATTTCTTGGAAGTAATAAGTTTAAGGCGAACTATCTTCATTCTATGATGAATATTTCTGACACTTATAGTTAAATATAATAATGTGGTAGTTCTATCATTTAAATCCATTAATCAAGGACGACGTTATTCTTTCACATAACTTTTACATTTGTGGATACGTACGTTATGTATTAACTTCTGATCCTAAATGATAATAACTTACATCTTTACTTTCATATTTTCTAGCTGTAATTTTTGTTTAATTAAAATATATCTTTCTTTCAAAACAGCTCACTATTTAATTTATAAAATTATTAAAAGCTGTTAAATAGCAACTAGTATTGCTAGAAAATACAGTTTTCGTAGCAAAGGTTTTCATTTAACTACTTTCGACCGTAGCCATGTCTACGATGTGTAGCGCGTAGACCAATCGTAGCCTTCGCTTAAACTATGTGGTATCGTGTAAAGGCAAATTATATACAAGAGTAACCATTTGCTTAAACTTAATAATAATAGTCAAATGATGTTTAGGTATATTTGACATTGTTAAGAATTTACGAATATTATTGTGCTAGGTTAAATAAGGCAGTTCTATTAATATAAAAGGTATAGGAAAGGATAATATAAGACATAATTCAATAACTGGCCAATTTATTTATTTATTTACTTTATGAATAAGTTTATTATATGTAATGTAATGTAATTTATGAATAGGTTTATAAGAAATTTACCACGAATGTAGATAGACGGAATATTTCCCACAGTTGCAGTATCCAATACCGAAAGCCTATTTACTAAGTGGTTCCGTACATATTTGATTAAATGAATTATATTTTTTGTAATAGACGTTACGTTGTGTTACGGTAATTTTATATAACATTTTGTAAATAACCTTGTATAATTAATTACACGGAAAATGATTTAATGCCTTATAAGGCAGGTACCAAGTACATATATATATATATATATATATATATATATATATATATATATATATATATATATATATATATTATACCTTATTATATAAACAATATTTACACCTTTTGTTTAAAAAAAACGTAACTCTGTTTATAAATCTCATTATTGTCAATAAATTAATCGAAATGTTTTCAATCTGAATATCTAAGACTCCATATTGAAGGAACTCTAATTAGTAACCTAACGGTCAAAGGCAATTTGCCGCACATCCGGACAAATAGACAAAAAATATACAAAAACGTAAACGGAAACGGTTTCTTATCGCAGGTAGCCTCCATTCATACACTACTATGAATGGTTTTTTAAAATAGTTCCTATCTACTCTTAAAAAAGCGAAAGGATTTTAGACCTTGTACAATGATTATAAGGGATATAATTTCTTGCGGATCAAGGAATATTAGGACAACGTTGACAGGTGTAACCTGGTAAAGCTTAGGAAACACCGCATACTAATACGATTTGAATGAATGTTTTTTTCTTAGTGTGAATCATTCATAAAATGCGTTAATCTTTTCTAAACAAGATATTAGTGAACATTTTGTATTTTTTGAGATCTTGGAATAATTTGTGTTTTTTTTAATCATAAACATAATAAATGTTTCTCGTTAATCTACGGGCTGCAAAAAGACGGTTGTAATGACAGACAGAGCGTTGCATTCAAGTGATATTCGTTATGTGTAATAACATGCTCGGAGCAGAAACGATACTGACATTGCAAAAGGCTCACCGCTTATCACATGATAGAACGAGATAACATAGTTGTATACAGCGGACCTCCAACTTCGTGAGAAAAAGCGAGAATTCAGATTTTTTCTAATAGAAAATAGTTACCATTGAGTAGTAATAAAACCTTTCTTAAAATAAGCTACCCACGCGGTCTTTTAAGTAATGATGGAACCAAGCTTACACAAATATATTGTTTCAATTTACAAACACGACCCCATTTGTTTGTCTCAGAAGGTGAATGAATACAAAACTTACCTGTTAAAAATTGTTTGCAAATTACAAATCCAACAATAGCTTTACAGCTTAACTGATCCTTTGTTAGCAACACGTGGAAGCAATTACTCCGAGGTGTGAGAATCTTTTAAAATTACTGTATTCTTTATTAAATTTACTTATCATAAGAACAGATGGCAGTAAATATTTTGGTGTAAAGTGAAACCAGGTGTTTTGGATTAGACCTGCAGTGGTTTATCTTTTAAAATTTAATCTTATTTCTTGGTAAAGTTAGTTAGGTGTAACGAAAAAAAAATAAAAATAATGTTATATTCAAATTATTATGTTATATTATGGTTATTGATAATAAAACACCTGCATTTAAACGAACACGACGTCGCTGTAAAATTACAATAATATACTAATTACATTATTAACTTTTTATAAAAATCCAAACGAATCTCCATTGTTCCGTTTACTAAAATAGAAATACTTTGTATAATATTAAAAACGAATATATTCGTTTTTAATTATATGACTTTTAACTTTAAACCAACATAAAACAAAAAAACAAGCGGTTTGTTAGACTTCATAATGTCTTCATCGCTTGCCATGTAATTATGTGATGCAAAATGACTAAATATTATGTAAAGTGCGTCCGACGAGGCAGGGCGCTGACTGGACCGTGCTCTACATGTCTTACATATAATACCTTAAACCCTGACATCCTACTATTTTTCATACTAATACTGTAACGAATAATCCAATAATATTACCAGAATTATAGTTATTACCAGAAGCAGTTTTCTAGAATCAGTCAAATAATGATATAAATATTGACGAATATAAAAAAAATTGCAATATCTCTAAAGTATTTGAATTATCCATTCAATAAATATTTTCGTAACATAGTTGTAAATATATAATAGACAGGCGTTACTAAAAAAATAGAATGTATAAAAATAATAAGTATTTTCTACTCTTATATCACTCTGGAATATCATTAATTTTTAATATTATGCCTAAAATAGTAATAGTAATAACGTTAAGTTATTACAATAAAAATCATGTAGAGAATCTTGTATTCGTGGGCCACCCTGGTTGTGCGATTCTCGTTAAGCGTGTAATTGTCAAAATTGTCATAATCCCTCGACATCAATCGCTTGATGATGATTGTTATCGACTTATGATAATATTTTGGTTACATTTAGATTTTTTATATGTTCATATTGTATACATATTTGTTTTTTCTTGCATGGACTCCATAGGCAACTTTTGGTCAAACGTCTTTATGAAAATAAATGATTCCTATTATCGAATAGAAAAGGTATCGTTAGAATGGTGAAATTGCGGAGTCATAAAAAAATTAATGTTCTATTTTGGATGGACGGTCCTAAGAATACGTTTCTTTGTTTCTTATGTATGTCCTAATTTTTTTTTAGAATAATAAAGAAAATCAAGAAGTTCTTCATTTCTCAATAGACATTGCAGTATCCTAAGCTATTTATGAAATCAAAAAATCTTTTAGTGAACTTTATGAAAGTACGGTAGGAAAATCTTAGATATTCAGATCCGAAAGAAATGTTGATATGAACGTATATACCATACACCTACGTGACTTTGGTTATTCTCTCTCACGCCTGCTAGTAAATATAACTCGGTTCGGCCTCTACTATTAAATTGCGTTTCTAAAGTCAACGATATTTATCCACAATAATGTTTTTTGCCTTAAGGAAATGGGTACAAATTATTATATATATATTTTTTGAATATTATTGCTTTTAAATTGCATAGTACGTACTACTTAGTAAATACATAATACATTAAAATAAAAATAGAAATTGTATTGACTCTTAAATGAAAACCCAAATTTAAAGAATACTTAAAGAAAAAGGATATAAAAAATACAGAAATTAGGTCAAAGAAATAAAAAGGTAACATTATTCAAACAGCAAAAAAATAAAACAAGGAAGAAAGGTATATTTCATTTTATTTATACTACATAATTGTAATGACTACAATGGTAAGGCCACCACATTAAAGCACACCTTTGAATCCCGTGACACTGACGCATCGCAACGCAACGTTTTCTAGTAAATCATATACCGAAATATCAATTATACATAACGCTTAAACTGACTCAGCCTAAACAAGGTTAAATATTCATTGTATTTTATGACTGAAAATAAGATAAAGCTAGAAAAGTCTCTGTTTTATACGTGTTTCAAAACAGTTTGGAATATAAAAAATATACCACTTATGATTTAAATTACGATCGAGTTCACCTCAAGCGTCCGCGCTGCACAGCGTCTGCACTCGTTTACTATAAATTTGATTAAGAGTAAATATTAGCATAAAATCTTTGTAAGCTAAAAATATTATGCGGTTTTACCTGTGTTTAAATATTTGACATTATTTCTTTTGGAAATATTATTATTAATAATAGAAGTATTAAAGTATTGGAACTTTTTCAAATTTAATTATTTTTAAATTTGTTCCAAATTTTTTCGTGGAATACTATTAAAATACAAATCGTATATCTAAATACAAGTATACTATGCGGCGAACTTATATGTCGAAGACATTCACAATCTGATTAATTTATTACTTATAAACATATTATCTATTAAATCACAGAGACATTAGTTTTTAAAAGAAAACCTTTACATTATAAATAACATAAAGTACGTAGGTATTAACGGTGGGAGTCACCGTTACTTTATTAAATTGCCTCCGATTTATTTTACCATAAGTTCCAGAGTTAATTCTGAGTTTGCGAATCGAATGCCACCTGTAAATGACTGACTCGCGACAAAATATAAAATACTTTTATACTTGGTTATTTTCATAAATTCGGCGGGTGGCCATCGCCTCAGGCGGCTGCGACCGCGCACACTGACAGCTATCGAGATAGAGTTTGATGAAAATTACTAAAGATCATTATCCTTATAATTAATAACAAGTAATTGACGTTTGATGATGAGACATAATAGAAATAAAATGAAGCTATTTCTTTGTTTAATGAAAATAACAAAAATATATATTGTTTTTATTGCACCAGAATTCTAAAATTAATGTTGATATTGTTGAAAAAAATACAACAAGCCATTTACTTGAAATTATATTGTTACTTCCAAACTTAAATTGGGTGGAGAAATCATCACATAGTATTGAGTGCGCACGCGCATTATACCGAGGCCAGGGCGGTCAATCAGTATTTTAGAGCGATTTTAATCAACATTTCACCGGCCGATAAAGATCGACGTTTAAATTTTTATACCGACTTTAAAATTAACATGTAGTAATATAGTTATTTTAGTGCAATATGTAAAAAAAGTATTTTTAATGACAAATCATTTTACCACCACCACTCAAATTAACAAATCCAAAACATCATGAAGTAATTTTAGTTTTTCTTAACTATATAGTATAACCTAATTTGGGCTAAAATTAAAAACTGATGTTAAGATTTCTATTGTTTAATAAAAATATAAATGGGATTTTATTTTATCTTAATGAAAGCCCTAGACGGCACTAAACATGCTAATGATTTAAGAAATATTTTAGATATTTCAACATAAACCCTATTATCTGTTGATCGGCATCCTATCTTAGGTTTAGGCCACCACGAAACTAAATAAAAGGTGTTCAGAAGGGATATAAATTGTGGATAATTTATTAGAATGCAACAAAGAAATATTTTAATTAACAGGCGGAGTTGGCGAATCCTTTTTATATCTAAATGCAAATAATATTAAGGTATATTTTTTCTATTGTTTGTTACACATATAAATAAAATTATTATTATTATATTTATAATGATAATTGCCGTTAAAAGTAAAGTAAACTTCATAAAAATATCCATTACAATATCATTATGTATTAAGTCTAAGCCTGGAAAGTTTAGTTTTAGCAAATTTGATTGAATTGTGATTTTGTATTTGTATAAAAAATAATTAATATCAATATTTTTATTAATTAATTTTGCCGTTTAGTTTTGAATGCCTGTATCATAAACCTAATTAACCTGGACCTATGGATGATTTGACGGCGGGGTAAAATCAGCTCCTTTATTGGAAACTAGCAGTGCCTGCGACTTCGTTCGCGTTGATTTCGATTTCGATAAAACGTACCCTTTGCATATATCAATGTAAAACAATGTATAAATTGTAATGAAAATTTCATCAAACTCCGTTAAGCAATTTTCGCGTGTAGTACCTATACTTTATATATTTCTAGTATATTATATATTTATGTTTAATCACACATATTTTTTTACAGAGTAGATAGTCCAATTTCGTCATGTTTTCATTGGAAAGGGTTTTATTATACCCTGAGCACCAAGATTTCAATATTGTAAAAATGTCTAACTGCAATAGTATTAAAATAAGAATTGTTAATGTCTTTATTTTTTAACCGATTTTTAATTTAAAAAAACACTAAATGGAATAGTTAAGTGAGAAATACATAGATAGTACAAAACAAATCTTATGCATACACAGTATAAAGTAGGAAATTTAAATATAAAACAATGCTATCACATTAATTTTAATAACACCCGTAAGTGTGACGGACTGGTCGCTAAAAAAGGTATGAAATATTTGTTCCATAAGTCACCAAGTCAGCTAGATATAGGCACAGTGAAAGTAAGGTTCTAATCATAGTTTCTTTTAAATATATTCGAAAACAAGGAACCAATTATGAAAAAAAATATATTAATAAAAATAATAATACTAATAAAGTTTAGCTAGTTTGTTATTGTTATTTACATTTTGATTTAGGTTGATGATAGATACGTATTTTAAAAATTATGATATTTAGTTGTCCAATACTTCCAAAGTCTGTACTTTGTGCTTTCTTTTTTGTCATAATTAATGTCACGTCATAGGTTAGCTCTGAATGCTTTCTTATAAGTGTTCTCAGTATAAGAAGTTTTCTGACACAGAGAACATCCCATGTCTTGTACAAATTTATGGTAGGATATCGGAATGGAAGACAAGCTGCGGTATTGAGAATCGCTCTTTTGAGCTATATCAGCTTCGATTCAGATTGACTTCGCGATACTACCCCAGGCCGTGATACAATAAGTCAAGATCGACTTAATCAGCAATGTCTGGGAGATTTGAAGACATAAATTTGTTAAGTCACCAAATAATCAAAGTGTGTTTGAAGTTTAGACAAGAATCTACAAGTACTCCGAGATATTTGAAGCTTCCAGCTCACTCTAGTATTTGACAGGAACATCTACTACTATACAAGTGTGATGCATCACAATAGTGGGTTCGGATTGTTTGATCTGTGAGTAGACCTTGTTTAGAAGAAGCAAAGACTACGACTTTGGTTTTGAAGACATTCAGTGTGAGTATGTTCTTTTTTGTAATTGATGGTTGGACTTTTGGTATAATAATGGTCTCCTTTAAAAGGGGTTGGTCTCCTCTTTCTTTTAATGGCATTCCCAGCCCGAGCAAACGCGTATTTTTTTTATATTTTTTTTTGTGTGAAAGTACCTTACGGTGTTTGGTGAAAACACGGTAAATTATATGTAAACAAGGTAAGCGGTAGTTAAGATGTAAAGTTATACACAATGTGTAAATAACACTTCACATCTATGCAATATATTTATCAATTATGTGTGTAACATAAACTAGAAAAACACAATTCGTAACAACTTTGTTGGTTTAGATTCCCGAATACCAAATGGCGGCAACTTCACATATGATGTTTGTGATTTGAAATTTTTATCAAATAAATAATAATGAATACATAAATAAATACTTATATCAGAGGAAGTTTGAAAGTTGCGCCACTGACAGACAAAATGAAGAGCAAAAGGCTTGCATGGTATGGACATGTTATGAGAAGGGACGAATGCCATGTAACGAGAAGAATGCTAGATTTGGATGTGGAAGGACATGTGGGTCGAGGTAGACCAAAGAAAAGATGGATGGATTGTGTGAAAGATGACATGAGTAAAAGAGGAGTGACTGTTGAGACGACGGCTGATAGGCAAGAATGGAAGAGGAGAACATGTTGTGCCGACCCCATATAAAGTGGGAAAAGGGCAGGGAGATGATGAAATAATAATGAATATATATATATATATATATATATATATATATATATATATATATATATATATATATATATATATATATATATATTTATTACTTTTTTTGTCAAAACCGAATCTGTCGACTCCGACTCCACGTAGTCTTATTTGTCTTACCCCTAGTGTATTTTTGTAAAACGAGAGGTGCGAAAGGAGGACAACCCCCACCGGCCGCAATATTGTGTTGAAACTAAATCGAGCCTTGGCTACTAAGCCCCAGTGGCCAAGGCGAGCTTCGGTTTCAGTACAGTTTTACGCAAGGGTAAAGGGGCTGGCCATGTTGAAGCGCCGGAGACGTCACAGAAGTCTTAATTATTTAAAAAGCTAAACATTTTCTTGGTGTCAGGGGACTATATGGGTTCGACCCCCCTTTCCTGCCCTCCCCTCACCCTTCTACTCCAACGAAACGAATGGAAACTCTTACCGATTTACGATCTGTAGTATAATAATATACCTAAAAATGTTAAGTGAAACTCACGAAAATATATTTCCTAAAACTGCACTCAACAGATCGTAGACAGCTTAACCGAGATCGTAGATATGGGAAAGATATACAATAATCAATCTCAAATCGATTTTACTATTATAAATTTAGATAATTTGTCAGATTAATATTGAAAAAATAACCGTGTTGGAAAACTTTAAGCTATAAATACTGTTATTGAAAAGCTTAACTATTTTGAGGATATGTAAGTAAGTACTCTATGGAGTAAAGTGTTGTGTTCACTTGAATTAGGTTTCTGTTTAATTTGGGGGGCGTCATCGCCGGGAACCTCCTCGTGTGCCCGTCTGTTTCCCTTGTTGCTCGGATTCGTCCGGTGGCATCGGAAGCGGTACGGGCCGGTGCTCCCTGGGCAACAACGGTTAATGTGATCCTTCGGGTTTGCATTAGCCGTTGGCTAATGCAAACCCGAGCCGATGCTGACTCGGCGCGGTGGAGGTCGGCCATGGGGGTTTGTGCCCGGTTCATGGCTGGCTGGCGGGCAGGCTGCCTTTCGGGGTGGTCTGACTGCGGGGGGGCTCGGGCCTCTTTCCATCGTTTGATCACGTTGGAAAGTTGGCCTAGGCGTTGAGGGTGGGAGGGCACAGGCCCTCTTTGCCGGGGTCGGCTGCGGAATTACTCCTGGTACTTCTCTGATAGCAGAGTGGACTGTGGAGTGGTTCCGCGGCTGTGTGGGCGGGTCCGCGATTAGGGTCTGGACCTCTTTCCACCAAGCACTTTAGAGAGGGTGCTTGGTGGGGAGACGGTCCGAGACGTTGCCTGGATTAATCGTTGCCGAGCGCGACGCCACGGTTGCGCTTGGTGATGGTTGGTCTGGGCGTGGTGGGTTCCCGACTTATGCCTTTTTCTTGCTGGTCTCGGCTGATCACCGTGGCCGGCGGTAAAGGCCTGTCGGGTTCGACGTTGGGCCCCCTACGTGAGCGGACTCACGTTCGACTCCAGTGTGTTGCAGTGAGGCTGTCTGCGCATCACTGGGTCTTATGGGAGTGTGCTCTTCCAGGGGGTCTGACCGGTGGTCTCCTCTCGGGGAGATAACCGGCGGCGGAGCTGGACACGGTCAATGGTCGAGTCGGTCTGTCCAACTGGCTCGATTCTGAGACTGAGTCCAGCTAGAAGGGGGTCTCGGCCCCCTTCAGAGGCAGCAGGCTTGGGTGGGGGGAAGGGGATCTCTCCACGATCTATCAAGCCTGCGAAAAAGGGATGGGTGCTCCTCGTTGCGGGGTGCCCTCTCCGTGGATCACGTCGGGGCATCGCGGTGAGTGCGAAAGCGATCCCGTGGTGTCCCATTATGACGGCGGCGGCAACCGTCAGGTTTAGTGAGTAGGAGTCTCACATAACCACCTCCATCATCCCCTTGATGGAGGTGTGTATCCATGAGGATTCCTGACGTTAAAAAAAAAAAAAAAAAAAAAAGAAGGTTTCTGTTTAATTTAGTGGTTTGCTGTGTCTGGATACAGCTGAATTATATCTCAGAAATTATACATACATTTAGTACATTTAATTATGTATTGTCATCTTTTTTTTAGTTTGGCATCTTTTTTAAGGAACTTAAGACTCTTGAAATCAACTTCAACAATTTTAAGTGCCAAAAAACTATTTCAACTATTTTTATAGCTTGATAGACCTTGAAGGTGATGTAAATATAAATAACTTATATAACTATATTTATTAAAAGAGTCAGCCGTAGGTCGCAGACAGCTCACGGTCCGCAGACGAACTAATTACATGATAACATCCGAGTCACCGCGCCGGAACGACTAGCCTGCGTGAAAGTAACATTACGGATTATATAAATATATATTTCATTTTAATATATATTTAGGTATTATTGCTGTACACTTTTAAGTTTGGTACTTGCGAAATGATATGATATGATATGATATATTATTTATTGTACAAATACATAAAAAAACATGAACAAAAAGATAAACACAAATAAAAACAAAAAGCAAAAGTACCTAAAAGTACATACGAAATCCGGACATTCATAATAAAAGTTGGTACTTTTATTATGAATGCTCGGATTTCGCAAAATTAGCCGCTATCATTTTATATGCTAGAGCTTTCATTTGAAAACTTTTACACGTAATACATATTTTGTAATTGTGTTTGTGTAACGAGTTACGTAGCGTTCTATTTATTTTTAAAAATAGTAACATTTCAGAATATGTTGCTTAAGTTTACGTTTTTTTATTATTATTTTTTAATGTACTATCTGTAGTACATTTTTAAAATATAATTTTGTAAGTAAACCTCTATAACATTTAATTTATCATATTTAGGTGCTTAAAGTCTTAGAGATCTTCATAAAAAATATTAGTACGATTTCGTCACACTTAGTAATTTAGTAGTAGGTATGGTAATGACCTCATTACCATACCTACTACTAGATTACCATCTACCTACTACTAGACCTACCAATCCTACCATCATTTAAGTTTTACTACTGCTACATGATCCGTGAAGTAAATTTTAATAAATTAATATATGAATTGTACTTTTAGGAAAAAGTAATAAAATAAAAAGCATGCATAAAACAAACACGTATTTAGGTTTAAGGGATTTATTAAGAACAGGTTTGAGTTAAATAGTAGTACTAATAAGAAGATTAAATTCGGTATTATAATAAGAATTCTTTTAAATACAATTGTTTTCTAAAGGGTGTCTGTTGTCAGAGAAAGTCCACCTTGGTCTTATCAGTTTGCAGATCTACCCCAGTCCTTCGAGCGTGTCGTCTGCAAAACTTTCCCATAAGTTTAGATATTGTAGATATAATACTAATTTAAGAATTGTCCTTGAATTGAGATTATTGGTGTTATATTATGTGTATAGTTGAATTAAGTAGTATTGCAATATATTTTACCTATCTAAATAATTATACAGATATGACGTTAATATTGAACAAAGGATAAAAAAAAAAAAAAAAAAACCCCGATACTAAAAAACCTCTAAAAAGAATAAAAATAATATTATTAAGTACTTTTTGAATTCGTTGCGACAATAAGTGCATAATAACATTATTTTTATTCTTTTTAGAGGTCTTTTTGTATCCGGGGGTTTTTTAGATTTTTATTTTTTTTTCCACTTTTTAAAGTTATTTTACTGGTTCCTGAATTGTTCTTAATGAACCTACAAACACACAAAATTTTCAATTGTTTAAGTATTTCTATTAATCTATCCTAATATTATAAAGAAAAAAGACTACGATATGACTACGATCATAAGCCATATAAATATATTTTTACAGTTTATGTGGACGCAGTCACGGGCAACAGCTATCCCTAATAAAGTACTTTACCTGAGTAAGTAAGTGTAAAAACTTTTTGGCCTTCATAACTTTTTTCCTATATAGCGCGGGTGAAGCCGCTGGGAACAACTAATTATTGCATAAGAACTTCTCTCTAATATCTTGGAGATGACCATGTTTTATTTCGACCAAACATGAATAAGAACCACTCGACGAGCATAGCTTTCGATTGAAAAAAAAAAATTTCCACAGACATATACACAGATACAGAGATACAGAGATACACAGATACAGAGATACACAGATCGACAGGTCAAACTTATAACACCCCTCTTTTTAGTCAGGGGTTAAAAATGTTATAAAACAGACAATTGTCTAGGAGTGATCAGTCTTGGCGCCGTGTCGGCGACCTGTCTCCGAGACACCGATGAACTTTTACTGGATAGTATAATAAAAGTTTTATTTTATTTTTTTTTGTCGTAATTAAATTAGTTTGCACCAAATAAAATCATTTATAATTGAACTTTTATTTATCATTTAGGTCTTTACGTTTGTCATTTCTGGCAAACTGAAACCCTAAAAAAAACCGCTCATTCTTAATAGTAACCAATTAGCTCTGGAACCGTTAATTTATTAAAAAAAGATGCTTTTTTTCATATTAAAAAAATATGTATTTCTATTTTAGATGCAGATAGTTTAAAAATAAATGTTAAGTTACAAATAAACTATTTAAAAAAAAATAAGCATTGGTGCAAAAGAATCTTTCAATAACTTTTTTATTCAAAATTTTAATTGGAGAAACAATTTTTTTTCTTTCTATCAATGCTGTTAGCCCTGTCGGCTATTACAGCGTCACCGGGGTAACTAGAATAATAATGAAAGAGTCAGCTTGTTGTGCCAAGACTATTGTTCGAATTTTCGTGGTTGTTTTTTACATTAAATGGATTAATGTAAATGTGAATACAATATATATATATATATATATATATATATATATATATATATATATATATATATATATATATATATATATATATATATATATATATATATATATATATATATATATATATATATATATATACTAGCTGTTACCCGCGGCTGTTGTATTCTAGTATATAACTTATTTTAAGTGATACAATCAAAATTACTACATCGGCAGACATCGCTCACTGTCAAAAGTATATTTAAAGTTTTTAATAAGGATACAATATTAGGTACTGTAATTATTTTTATACCTCTCTTGTTTTTACTAAATTTCTTTATTTTTAAACAGATTACTAAATTTCTAACCATATATCACACTTACAGATTTTCATTGAACATAATCAAAATATACCATGTAAACTTGAGGTATTCTGAGCTACACAATCAACGTTATTTACACCATCAAATTTCAGGTCTAGTTTTATTAAAAAAATATATCTATTTAAATGATAAACATTCAGTTTATCATTTAAAAAATATATATCAAACGTGCAGAAACACACAGACATTCAGACGAACAGACAAAATTAAAAAAAAAATTTTTCAATGCACAAAGACTACTCCTCTACAGATTTATTACATGTATAGAATAAGATTTGCATGGTACCTATTACGTCATTGACATAAATTGTCATAACTTTTTTATTTCTTAATTGATTTAGATGACATAAACATTAAATGTTAAGTGAAGACTGTGATAATATATTCCTGAAAACCGCATTCAAATTGGTTAAGCCGTTTCCGAGCTTAGCGTGCACAAACATACAGACATACAGACAAACAGACAAACTGAAAAACTATTGTTTTGGGTTTTCTTGCCCCCCTATGATGTTTTTTTTTTAATTCCATGTACGGGAATGGTTCAGTGACAATTTTATTATATGTATAGATTGTATGAAACAATAAATGGCTTTGAGAATCGAATTTGTCATACAAAAAATCGCTTGAACATGAACATGAACACACCGTCAACGACGTCTGCCCTCGCGTGTCTGCCCGGTCGGGTGGGAGCACTCAGTGATGACGGCTCCCGCCTGCTCGCTCCGCGCGTCGCGCCTTTTAGGCGTTTTAGACATTCCGTTTAAGTCAATCTTATCGTGATAACTTTTAAACTATTCCTCCAAATTACTTAGTGTAAAACACAAAATTTATTTACATTCAATACTTAAAGTGACAGATGTATCAATTTTCTGAGAGTTTGATAAATATTCTAAAATGTGCATTGTTAAAAAATATCCAATTAAATTGTATGTTTGGTTCACTATTTTGGTCATAGTGACTCACATATAAAAGATAGATATATGCTGTCGCGGACTTTTATTTTGAACTATTTAAGATAAATAATCTTACAGTAATTATTTTTGTGTAACTCAAACAATAAGAGCAGCGCACGCCAATATAGCTCTCAGGGGGCTGATTTTTTCCGACTTACTTGACAGTTATCGTTATTTTATCACCCAATTATATAAATCCCTATAAATTTTAACTTATTATATTATTCTGATATCAAAGCTATATTACTGCAAAGTTTCATGAAAATCCGTTCAGTAGTTTTTGCGTGAAAGAGTAACAAACATACACACATCCTTACAAAGTTTCGCATTTATAATATTAGTAGGAAATATATGTCTATATAATGATTTGTTTATTTTAATTATTTTTTTTATAAAATCTGAGCGACCCTTTATATCTGTGAAAACCTTAATGTTACATATTTCGTAAGCTCTCGATGTTGAATCCATTACGGAGGGTTTCTCACCTATAAAGTACTCTGCGAAATTAAAACGGTCAATGACCTGGGACTTGATAAAATCTTCAAATTATTCACAAAGTTTATATTAAGGCCTTTATGCAACACTTTAATTAATAGAATCCTAATAGAGATTTAAAAAATAAAGGGGTTTAAGTAAAGAGTTTCAAGTTACGGAGAAAACATTAAACCGACTGGGTATTACTACACTATAGTAGTTTAGGATGACGATGAAGTTGATGAATTAAAAATTAAATGTCAAGTGTAAAAATTACCTGATTACTTGTGATTCCCATGAGTGGTCGTTAAGTCGTCAATTTGGGAAACGCTAAAATGACCGTCTCGCGACCACCCAGCGGCATTGTGTTGCTCGCTCGAGTTATTTATTTACACTTGTGTGCGTTTGGAACTATCAAGTACTCGCGGTAGCAAACATGTGAAGTAAAACTAGCTTTATTATTATGATATCAAACTAGACATTCAACATTTAAATTTAGACAACACTTTCATTCTTATGTAATAATAAGAGCGATTTAAAATCTAAGAAGTTAGAATATGTTTACAATATAATAAATATGTCAGCAATCAGAATATTATTGTTCAGAATGTTTTCTGAATATTAATACTTGACGAAAAAGTATGTTTTAATAATTATTTTCAATAATGCACATATTCTTAAAAGTTCAAATAAAACCATTTTATAGTTAGCACCGCCGCTCAACGGAGCTGTACCTTGCTCCCGCGCACCGTGGGAACCGAGATTCTGCGAGCTTAATCCATCGGCCAACGCTTCCCTTTTGCATAGTTTATTTGTCGCAAGGCGCTTTATTATAGTAGCGTAAACATTACTTTGTTTTTACGCTGTAAATGGATACATGAATAGCTCTGGTGTATTTAGTATAGATTTGAATATCTCAATTTAAGTGTATTTTTATAATTGATTGTTTATATTGAATGCTTGGAATGGAACATCAATTTTTTTCTAGGGTTTGTACATCTGTAAAATATATAACTCTGACTTCAGTTGTTTCACATGAATGTCATGTAAAATTATTGATAGAATCTTAAACCTTTAGGGAATTCAAAACACACTTTGGTATCGTGATTATAATAAAAACGTACCTATCCAGTATTTTAGTTTAAATTTTAGTTAACTGTAATGTGGTTCATACATTTAGAAGATATATATTGTCTTTAGCTTGTAAATATTAGCAGTGTATTGCAGCAAGCAAACATTGTAGTGTGCAAATTAGCTTTCAGAGAGAATCTGTCATGTAAATAAATACAAACGATGGTAGGCAAATTAAAAAAATATATTGCGATCATGCATTTTAATAAATTATTAGTTTATTTTCTAACAATCGTTTTGATTAATTCTTATAAGTAATTAAAATGATTTTGCTATTAATTAACACTGATATTTTGTATTGAATCAATAATGGCAAAATTTTTGTAGCAATTTCATTGCCATAAAATTTCAAACATCCATACAAAGAATTTGCATTCGATCGCATAATCCTTCATTGCTACCATGGCTCTGTAAGGTCCACTCTTACACCACACAAACGAATATTGCGTTCCGAGCATTCCTTGTATAATGGCTTAATTCAGAGACTTAAAATCTACAAATAGAAAAGTTTTGGAATCACTACAATTATTAAAAAGAAGAGATGGTAGCAATTTATTCTAGAAATTATTTAAATGTGTAAATATTAGTTCGTCTCTGGCCTCTCGTTTAAGCTATATAGTTATTGAAAGGTCATTAAATGTCTAGGTATAGTCTACAGAGGTTATGCATAACCTGTAACATCTCCTTGTTAAAAACATACTTTAACACATTTTAAGGTAGAGATAAAACTAGATCCTTATATATAACAAATTGAGTTTTATATCTAACAAATATAGTAATGCTATATTATTGTAATTTTTATATGACCAATATAATATAAAACAATGTAACTGTTCCTCTCGTATCTTAGCTCGGATACTCGATGAGAGAATTTGCATCGAATGGATGGAACGAGCAAAACCTATTGGGAATATACTATTACCGCTTATGTTTTCTTGGACTTGATATTACGTTGAATATAAAACTTTGTTAAGATGTATTTGCTAAACGTTACAGTTTAAGTTATTTTATTAATAACGTTACAGTTTGAGTAATAATTATTAATTACAAGATAAAGACACTGGGGTAGACAAACATCTTATATTGAATTGAATATCCAAATGTAAATTAATCACTGAAATAAAAAAAAACCACCAGATTAAATTGAATAAATATAAAACTATTCTCAAGAACGATAAGACCCTTATAGAAAAACAATTATAAATTATATTGTTTATTATTTACAAGACGTGATCTGTTCGACTTGCGGCAGATTAGGCAATTGTAGACCAAATAAAATAGCACTCCATAGTCCCTTTGTACAATAAAGGTAACCGATTCTGTAAATGACACGTTTGGACGTACTGAGGTGTCATTGATGTTTTTTGGATGTTGCGACGTTTGTCGGAAGTCACGAATTGATTCTGTATGGGAATCGGCAAAACTGACTGTAGAATTTTTTTGTAGGTAGAGTCAAATTCGTTTCATAATTAGTCCAATAATATTTCCAAAAGATTTTTAATAAAAATTATACTTAATTAAACGCTAACTATTATTGTACTCTTTTACCACAATGTCCTTCAAAAATAAATCATGTAGAAAAAAATATCTTTAGCTAAAAATACAATATTAAGTGATATTTATAAAAATAATCTATACATCACACAAATAATTTATGAAATACATTGGGTATAGACCAATGTCTTAAATAAGTGTCCCATAGAAGTTATTGGAGTAGTGCAAATTGATCGTCCTTGTTAGGTGGTGGACCACCGGTGCGCGCGGCGACGCTCTGTAATCTGGGAGCGCGGCTTGGAGCTTTTGTTACTGTTCTAACAAATAATATATTACTCTATTCACTTTTCAACATACCAAGTTTGTTACTAATATGTCTTATTTAAACTTTAGAAACCTATTCGCCAAGTAAAATGGATCATATGTGAGTTCTCTATATAGTAAATTAATATTTTTGGTTATTTCTTCACACCAATTAACCCGTATGGGTCGTAAAGCTTACTTTTTATTAAACTAACTTTTATAATCATTACTAATAATTTAGATAATGCCTTTTACTCTTTTATTTTCTACTTTAATGCTACTACTACTACCTCTACTTTTATACTGTAATACAGTTGACATCGATATTTTGTAATTTGTTTAAAATCGTAATTTCGTGATTAAGTTCGAACGTCATCCACCTCCCTATATTGCTATTATTTTTGCGTTGGCAAAGGATGCTAATTTCTTCTATGCTCCTTCACGTTTGCTTTATGAGAGCCTCCCTTAATTTTTTTTTGTTGTTATAGCGGCTACAATTATACAGCATTTGTAAAAAAATCAACTGTCTAGCTACCACATTTCATGAGATACAACCTGAAGACACAGATGGACAGACGGATAGCGACTTCGCTAATACTTATTAGTAGTAGAGAATCGTAAAAACCGATGATAATTCTGAATCTGTTAGAAAATAGCTATAAACATGTATAGCCATCTTAAGCTTATTTAAATTTATATAAATATAGAATGAAAAATAAACCGACACGGGCAGGGATTAGAACCCGCGACCTATGGGAAACCGTCCCGTCGCTCTATTAATTGAGCTACAGTATCGGTACCCGTCTCGATGAACTAAGCATTCTATATGTGATCATCTTTATCGGGGCGATATGGCAGTTCAATTAGTAGAGCGGTTTCCCATAGGTCGCAAATTCGAATCCCTGCCCGTATGGGTCTATTTTCTATGTTTATACTAATTCTTCACATGATATTTTTACCTAGTAGAACTGACTACTATTAAAAATTCGTAATGAAGTTTTTGTTTAACCACTAAATGGTCCAATCGTCAGCAGCATAATACATATATATATATTAAAACTGTCAGCAATAAAGACTCTCAAATATTTTTTTACCTTATTTCAACTGCGCTGTGCCTCCAAAATTGAGTTGTACGGCTTTCGCGTATTTTTACCACTTTTTGCAATTCGCCGGCGGTCCGTAATCAGTTGCATGTTTATTTATTAACCGACATTGCATAAAGCAGGCTTGTGTTTGTCATAACAATACATGTTTAAATATAAACACGTAGAATATCGATGCTTCGTCTTTGTACGATTTTGAAGTCATGTTTTATAGATATGACTTTGAATTCATAATCTTATTGTCGATTAATGTAAAATCTTTTAAAATTGACTTTCTACAAACAAAATAAAGTATAGGTTGTAGTTAGTGTATAATAACGATTTATATAATGACATTTTCCCTAAACACCGTATTATAACTGTTCGTATCGTTATCTGCGAAGGCGCACGTCGCCGGTGGTTTCCATCTCTGAAGCAATAAATCAACTGCGACTTAATTATTTTTATTAAGGGACCTGCATTACCAATTCTGGGACACATTCTTTTAATTTGCACTTTTATTCACCGACGATAAAATAACTTTTTATATAATATATAATTACGCAAGGTATAAACAAAATCCAATCTTAGACATGTTTAACTAGGATATTTTTATTCCATTGTTAGTTGTTATAATAGTTCAGCTTAAAGGACTTGAAATTTTATCGTATCCTGTATACAAAATTTTATTGTATCCTGTATACAAAAATGCAAGGTAAATGAAAAATACCTTTTTATATTCCAACATTTCGACCAAATTTCATCTGTGGGCGCCAAAAGATTACTAATGTCAGATTAACGCCGTCTTCAAATCTCAGGAAGTATGTTCCGGGTAAAAATATGACGAAGGGTGTGGCCTGGCCTTCTGAACTATTAAAGTATTCCACACCATTTTAAGCACGGTTACTATTATCTCGAGACTGTTCAACCGGTCTGGCTGTATCGCAACTGCGCACCACAAAATACTTATCACACCATGGTTATAAACTTTCACATCACTTTTTACTTCACGTCACGGTAACTGTGTTCGTAGATGATATCTGATACCATCACTTTGGAAATGTTGTAGGTAGGAACCTGCAAACACTTCGGTTATGTCTAGACATGCTCTATCGTTTCCGAGTTTAAGAGTTTTTCTTCAGGTCTTGTAGTGGTAAAGCCTCTGATTTACCACTACCATTGTATTGTCATTTTGTCTCTAGCAATCATCTGAGGGACATGATATACTATCATAAGTCTGCTAAAAGCCAATGGAGGCTTTAACATGCACCATACCTATTGGATTGGACCATATGCCACAGACTGTGTGGGGATTTCACCGTATTTGACTTTACTACGGTGATTTTTTTATCCTAATTGATAAGACCTTGGTCGTCTCCCGAACAGCCGATAGGGACGTTCCAAAAGGGGTTATCTGATTATTGTTTGCTACGGAAAGTAATATCCATAAAATGACCATTTCATTCAACATTTGAACACCGACTGTCTGGTACTACAAGTTAACAGGTTAAACTTTTTTATATTATACAAATGAGAGCAGGTTTTTTTTATCTTGTGCAGATCATAGGAGCTGCTACAAGCATCACAGGCGTTATTCCTGGGCTTAGGCACTAATAATAAAGGACCCAAAAACAATGAGTTTTATAGAGAAAATACATGCCTCCAGTTTTGTAAAAACCAAAAATCGGTAGAGTAAAGTCCAAGCATGTCGTTTAAATTGAAGAACAGCGGGTAAGCTTTCAAATCAAAATAAATCAAAAATCTTTATTGAAAATAAGTTTCATACAAAATATATTTTCATCATCAAAGCTACCACCAGCTCAGAAAAATATTTCCAACAGACCTGAGAAGATCTGCCGACAGAAACTCAGCGGAATTGTCATGTTTATTTTTTTTAAGTAGTACTTAAATTCTAAATTACATAAATACGAAGTATGAAGTAGCCTGGCAGTATCGCTTCATACTCACGGTGCATTATCCTCTAAGTATTCAGATACTACTACAATGTATGTAATGCAATCCTTTTGCACACAAACATTCCTTAGTTATACTTATACTTGAACGTTTGCTGGGACTTTGTTGTAAAACTGTGTACATTTCCTCATGTAAGATTTACTCACTTTTTTAAGTCGAGTAACAGGTAGCGCAAGCTTGTGTTTGTTCCTCGTATTCATAGTGTGTATATCACTGTGCTTAATAAAATTGTCAGTATTATTATGTACATATTTAAGACTTTTAAAAAATATACTGACTGGCGACCCTAAGTATTTTAATTTGTTTAAACTTATCTCGTAAAGAATCTCTTTCCAGGCACATAAAAGTTCTGGGTAAACTTAAAAGCTGCTCTTGGCAACTTTTTCCATTTTTCATCACTTTTTTGTTAGCATTAATTAATGAATTGTGCTGTAATACAATTTTGGAATAAAAGTAACGTTAATAGTGGTGTTGATAAAACTATTGGCTGGTGCAACTCAACCTAGTAGATGAGTTTTTATACTAAAAGGTGCGAAACTATTGCAGACTTAATAATGTGTCATAGAGCGGTAAATTATAGGAGAATGATCTGCCTATTACATGCTTGTCTACGTTATTTACTACAAAACTGTTTCGAATACAATTACATCCTCCATCGTTGACAACATTACCTCGAGATTAATAAAGTGACAATGTAACACCGGTGATGAAAAATCTTTGGATGAAATACTTTGAAGAGTCCTTAGAACTGTAGGCTTAAGTTGTACGTCATTATATGTCTGTATACCTACTATGTACTGTACGAAAATAAACAGTAATTAGAACAATTTATAAGCATGAACGTGAATTCTATTCCTCCTGGCATAAGTTTTACATGCGAGATAGAGTTGGACAGATCACTAGCTTTCATTAGATGTAAAATTTATTATACTATAATGAGAAAACTGACAAGCACGGACGGGAATCTTAACACTTATTTACACCACCATACACGAGGATAGCAGAAGTCAGAAGTCAGAAGTCTTCTATAGAGCTTATGACTTATGTGACCCTAAATAAAATTATGCCCAAATAGCCCAGATTTAAGAGTGATAGTCCAATTAATATTTTTTAATTATTTACTACATTTTGTTAAAAAACTGTGTTAAAAACTATAAATAAAAGTTCCTGGTAATATGTTTAATTTAAATAAAGTAAATATATGCATGTAGTGTCGTATGTATATTACTTTCTATAATAGATTCATTCACATGTTATTTTAAAACGCGCCCACTTCGACACATAAGTAGGTCGAGGAAGGGACACTATGGTAAAAATAGTTTATAGCTAAGAATTTAAAATGTCGTAGGATATTTCTAATAAAAGGACATTAAAATAAAGGCCACAATTAGGTAAATACAAACCAAATATTTAAAACATCTTTACAGCCAACATTACTCCGACATATCCATGACCGATATATTACAAACGCTAGATATAAAGAGAGGAGCATGTATTGTATGCGCTTTTAGTTTCGGAGGAAGAGGAGATGATTTTTTTAAGGTACTTAAAATTTGACGTAAAAACTTTGCCGATGTAAGTTTATTCAAGAGTATCGTATTGCATGGAAAAAATATTGAGTACCGACATATGGATGAACATCTAGATGGTGAATGTCATACCAAAGTGACAGTAGGTACGTGTGGCCAAGTCAAACAGGTCTTTATAAAACTTCCTTCACTCCTCCATAACTCAGGGACTTGCGCCTTATAAAGCGCCTGTATATGGTTCAGCACGAAGTACTCTAGCATGGCTCTATTGATTAAATCCAGTTTGTTGGTTGACCAAGTTGGCTTTGGTTTCCAGATAAATGCAAAACGTTAAATCCCTGTATTATGATATTGGAATATACAAATATCATAATACAGGGGCTACCTACAGAGAAAAGAGCTGAGAACGCTTCTCGAAGCGCTGTGACACGATGAATGAGCAGTTGTTTGGGTTGTTAAACTGAGCAAAGATATTTAATTACGAAATTACTTTTATATTGATGGATTCACAATTTATTTTATTTGATTAATGTACGAAGTAACTACTACCTGGCCGTTTCAATAGGACTGTGGTGTATGTAGAACACGGGGGCTATTTCTAAACGAATGAATTATGATCAGAGGTGTTCAGGAAGTGTATTAATGAAACAAGTTTTTTTAGTTGTATAGTTATTGATTGTACTTTTTATTGCAATATAAAACTAATATTTTTTGTAGTACATTTGATAGATAAAAAAAATATATTAATAATCATTAATATTATTTATACTCCTGGTATTAAAATTGTAGGTTTTCAAGTACCCATTATAATGTCATATTTTATTTATTTCGCTGAATAAGACAGATATGGTATGTAAAATATTAATTATTCTATGACATATAACCTGCTCCGAAAATATAGAGTTCAATTTTTTTTCATATACACGTGGTAAGTATGTACAAGTAGGTACTTACTTACATAGATATGCACGATCCAACAACAAAACAAACTCCTCGGCTTCTTAATTATTATTGATAGGTTACAACTTACAACTTACAACCTACCATAGGTTAGAATAAAATCTATTATCGTTTCTACAAAAAAAAAAAAATATATTTTATTATATGAATAAGTCAAACACGTAGTAAATTACTAAACATTTCATGGACATACTTAGCTAATGCACATAGATTGCTACCAAGAACTACGAATGTGGCAGAATGAAGGGATGAGTTACGTTCAAATGGGAAGCGATTCTATGACGTCCCAAAAAAACGATTAATAATCTCTTTGCTGAAGTATTCAGCGGGTCTCTACCGCAAATTCCACATACTAGTCTCCTTTCCTAACCTAACTTTCCCCTGTGTGGCCACTTCCAAGAATTATCTAAGGCAGAAATAAAGGAATCAACATATGTAAAACCAAGACAAAAGACCGGGACTTATTTTAGCAACAAATTCTTATACGAATTCCGGTAAAAATATGATAATGAATCAGTAAACTTATGTACAAAAATGAGTATCTACATTATTGCAATATTTGATTAAAGTGACATCTAGTGCTTCTTCGAGAAACAATCATGTTTGATAATGTCATAGCAAGCTCTACCAATAGTTCTCCAGCACTTCAAAAGATGGCAGCAATCGAGTTCAAATATCTATCATAGATTGAGCCACTGCACGTAAACTTAAACATGGATATAAATGAAGATGTAAAAAAAGGCAAATAATAATTCTTAATTCTTATTAAGTATACTTATATCTACTTAAATCTATTATCCCAGTTCGCTTGAACTGGATATTTTTCAGATCAAAGTAGTATCATTTCATCTTTGTATTTGTAATAGTACCTACCCTGAAGCTCATCCTTATTAGAGAGGGTTACAAATAGTTCTTGTTAATAGTAATAAAAAAATACCTAAATTTATAAATGCCTATGTAGAGTCATTTATAAATGCCTATGTAGTTTTTGATAAAAAAAAAGATAAAATGTGACCCTTAAAGTTAACCTTTGGAACGTTTTTAACTCGCTCTTGCTTTAAAAAATTTACAATTCGAGAGATTTACAATTCAATTCCTAAAAGGGACTATCAAATACAAAACGTAATGTACTGGCAACGAATTTAACTATTAATTAAATGAATTCATCTATATTATTAATCAGAGTTTGTTTAGCTCCACCCGCTTACGTTCTGACGGCCCTAGTATAGTACTGCATTCTCTGGGCTTCGCGCTCGATTTATTCGTTTATGTGTATTTCTGTTACAATGCTAGAAATACAATTTATTTAAAAATACATTTCTATTCCACAACTTAATATAAAAGTCAATACAGCATCTTTAAGTGTTAAAATGACAATTATATTATTACGCATACTAATAAAGTCCAAAACTCTATTTAATTTACCTGCCAAAAGAGTTCTGCAAGCTCAGATTAAACTAGCCTAGTCTTGCTAAAATTGGGGAGTCTTGAACTTGAGAAAAAGAAAGTGCAAATTAAAAATTATTATAAACAGGGGAGGTTTAAAAATGCGACACAGACCCTTTGCACAAAATATATTTTAATTTTTAACAAGTTATTTTTCTTATATATTCTGAAATAAAAACCATTGAAATTGTGATAGCTTCTGATCAATTCTTACCAAGCGCTTTCACTTTTAATTGTATAAGTGAACAAAATGTTCTTGGAAACTAATATACCTATTCAAAATATTATAATCCTTAAAATAATATATTATTACACTGCAAAATCACATGCCAAGTATGCCAAGAATATTTTGTGATATTTATATTTATATATATTTTAAACTAATTGCTAAATGTTAGCTTATCAAGTCCTGCCTATGATCATGAGTTTATATACTTGAATTTTTATTTCTTCCATTATTAAACGGTCCCCCGACGCAACGATTTCAATAAGTACCAATAATATTATTTTTATTCTTTATAGAGGTCGTTTGGTATCGGCGGTTTTTTAAAATATTATAATATTTTGTCTGCTTTTTAAATTTATTTTACTGGTTTCATTATGGTACTAAATGAACTTACGGACACACAATTTTTCATTTGTTTAAGTATTTCTATTAATATTGCATAAGAACCTTTCACCCGCACTAATAAAACCTCAATATCTTGGAGACGACTGTTTCTATTTCGATCAAACATAGCTAAGAACCATCTCGACGAACTAGGCTTTTGATTTAAAAAAACCGCAAACAGAACCGTCTATGCGTTTGGCTGCTACATTGCCACAGACAGACACACAGATACACAGATCGATAGGTTAAACTTATAACACTCCTCTTTTTGAGTCAGAGATTAAAAAGAGGATTTCAACTTGCAAAATCGGAATGGAAATCGTTCAATTCATTTTTATAACTATATTATTACTTTAAAATTTATCAGGCAACAGTTAGCAAGATATTAAAATAATAACGAGGATAAATCTTTAAGAAAATTATTATAATATGTTACGTCATTACGTCGTTACGTTTTATAAACAGTTTTTAAAATAATTTCTTTGAGAATTTAGCAAAAAATATTGGAACTACACCTAAATATCAAAACCTGTTTGATGATATTTGGTTCGTGGTGATATCTTAATATCAACACATATAATATATACAATACATTTTAGAACACTACATTAAAATAATATAATACATACATATAATACATAATATAATAGTAAAACATATTTTACCACAATGACATTTTAATATAATAAAATTGAAAAAATATAAAAATTTGTTTAAACTTTAATAAAAACTAAAATTTCAAAGAATTTTTTAATATTTTTGAATTGGAAAAACTGTGCTATACGCACAGATATTTCTATATTTAATAAAAAGTGTTTAAGCTACGTACGTACGTAACGTATTCTTATTATAAAGTAAATAAAGCAATAGTGCATTAGATTGATAAAATTTAAGCAAAGCAAACATCTCGCGATCGCTTTATGAGCGGCCCAATCAAGCGGCGACGCGTCGGCTAACTGCCGCTCCCTGGAGAGAGAGCAAGGCGTACTGTATAACTAACTGTGGTTTTGAACTTCATTTTAAATTGTGTTTAAGATATGTATTAAGGTTTATGTTTTTTATTTTTAATTATTCTGGGTTAAAGAATTTCGTTTATAATTTTTATCGAATTTTAAATATACAGGTTTTCATTTTATGACAGATTGATCAGTCACGGAAAGGCAATATCAAAAAGAACGTTATTTGTTTAGTTATTTGATTTATTATAATAGTAACCAGCAGGAATTATATAATTATTATTATTCTGTAACCAATAAATTGTAAATATTAGGTTTTAACAATATATTAGAGGATGCGGTAATGGACAAATAGATTGTAATTATGATGATTTATTTGAAGTTAAGTGAGTAATCAAAAGTATGTATTATTTATTTAGCAAATTGTGATTGTAAGTAATACACTCAGATTTTATATGTTTAACTGTGTAAGGCATGCCTTTTAACGCAGAATACTTAGTTCAAACAGTATAAATATGAAAACTTAATCATAGTTTAAATTATTAGTTTCGCCAGCCCTCGGTATACTAGAATCTCAATATTGGTTAATAAAGCAATAATCATCAAAACTTGGCGGCGACGATGCCATAGTGTTCATTTTCCAAATTTCGTACATAGAACTGCAAACTGTCTAAAAGTTAAAAATGTTGAGAGAGAAACGAACACAGTGTCGACAACTGATGGTAGTTGGAAAACAAATTTAGTAAGCCAATAAAAACATGAGCGCGTTGCCTTAATTTTGTTTTGGCGTTGAGATAATTTTGAGTTTACTGAGAAGCATTTAACTGACTTATTGTATCGTTTTATTAACTAGTTTTGCTTTTGTTTATTTGTTTTGTTAATTTTTGAGAGTTGGGAAAGTCGTTTTAGTATTTTATAAAATATAAAATATTAATTTTTTATTGGTTTATTGTTTTAGTGTCAACACTTGTAGGTGGTCTACATAAATAAAAAAAATGTTTTCAATATATGAATAATAAATTTTATATTTAATTTAGTCTTACTTACACAGTCTTAACTTTGGAGCTTTTAAACAGGTTACGACTTAAGCCTTTGTCTTAGTACCTATCCTAGTTTTATTTCTTTTAATTTTTGATTTTATTATTTTTATTTTTATAGTTTGTATAGTAAGTAAGTATAATACTATATATCATAGATGCCAGTGTCTTAAATTACTCGTACTCAAAAGAAGGATGTATAAAAGCCCTAGCAAAGCACTACAACTCTGTAAAGCTTTTATACTACCTGCCTTTTTTGAAACTACTGAGACACGATATTAGACAAATAATTTATCATCTATTCTAAAACTAGTTTATAAAAACGTAAATATTTTAGATAATATATATTAGTACAGGTCTTAAGCTACTTTATGTTGTATGATTTAGACAAACAACCAAGAGAATATTTTCTAAGAATACATGTTAAAATAATAAGCTATTACTATAAATGATATCCTTGTTTGTTGATATCATCCATATATTGGGTATGCCTTGAATACTATTGTCGCATGATATAGTGCCTGTTTTCATGCGTTGCCCATAATTCATGAGATGTTTTCGTATAAAGCACAGCTTGCTTAGCATTTATTTTATAACACTTGCGATCTTATTGAGTTGTTTGCCCTTAGAAAATCTGTCTATATTCTTTAGTCTAAGACTATTTCGTCAGTCTATTTTTTGATCGTTCTTAGCTTTGTATGTTGTTTGAAACTACAATGTTTTTTTTATTATTTCTCTCTTCCAGTAATGCGAAACAAAATTTCATGTTTACCTCACTACTTATTATTTTCAATATTATTTGACCCAGTTTTTAGTTTTTCTTTCCTGTTTTATACTCGATGAATATTTAAAGATCTTTTAATTATTCCTTTCCTAGCAAAAAGTTTATTTTATAGTGTAATATATTTTATCGAATTTATTAATTTTATCACATTTAAATATATTTAGTTAAATAAACTAACAAACAGTAGTTAAATAAAAAAGCAAGTCAGCCCCACAGCCAACACCATAAATTGTCATCAATCAAAATGAAATCATTCTTAGTCTCACCCATTGGCGAGTAGTGACTATAGATTTTATCCGTCAATGGAAAAAACACCATATCTCCTGATTGACCATATAAAAAACGGTGATTTGTCATTTTTATTGCGAGAAAAACATGTTTATGAGCATCTTAAGAGGGGAAACAACGCTCAGGGGGTCTATTATTTATTGACATGGTGTTCGGTATTGTATCACATACAATTTAAAATTGATTTGAGAATTAACTAAAAACTCAAATTGTTTTATTTAATCGTAAGTTAGTAATGAATGGAAAATAAACTATTGGCATAGATAATTACGATATTCATTGTTACCACATGTGAAAACTGTAGATGGCTGTAGATTTTTCTTTATAATGTTTTAACCCAAAATGTAACGTCATAGCTAGTTAGTTGTCAAGGTAATAGCCTAATTAACTCTGACAGTTACATTTACGTCCATTAGAACCCTGTATTATATATTTTTTGCACATATCTTCGACATCGGTGCTTTCATCGAACGTCGTTGTATTATCCTACAATATTTTGTTTCATCAGTGTCGCATACTTTGATAATAGGTGCACGGGCACAAAATAATCATTGGCCACTTATAACGTCCTCGGGGGATTCGTAACTATAAACGAGATACTCGATACCACCCTACAATAGACGAGAATCGTTTTTTGTTTATTACATGTTCTTTCTTGACTTTACTTTTAATAGCTTTCGCGGGTCAATGTTTATTTATCAGGACCCAAAATTTGAATTGATATTTTATCCTTAATTAACTTAGTTTTATTTTTATAGAATAAAATATTCACTTTGAGTGGTTCACGTATGTTTGTACGTATTTAAAATATTTTTTTACCTGTTTTGTTTATTTAAGTCATCGGCTTTGAATGAATGAAGGAAGAACTTTCTTACATCTTACAAAAATAATTGGGCTAGTTTTTATATAATAATTGTTTTTATATAGTATTTATATAATAATTGGGCTAGTTTTTATATATATAATAATTGTTTTTATGTAGTATTTATATAATAATTGGGCTAGTTCTTAACCATTTTAGTAAGTAAAGTATTTTTTTAAGATATGTTAGCACATTTATTAATGAAGCAATGAGCTCGGTAGTTTCTAATTAATATATAGAACGATAAGGCTAAATGTCGGGAATATGCAAGCCTCGCTGTCTACGTGATTTTGATACGAGGTTAGGGTTGCCATGGGCAACTTAGTGTCTAATGTGATATAGTTTTATTTATGATAATTGTTTGTTTTTTTGTAAGAAGTGATAAGAAAGTTAAGTATATTTGTCAACTTTTGATTTTTAGAGAGTATTTTTTTTTTGGTGTTTTAAAAATAATAACAATCATTTTAATGAAATTATATTTTTATTAGATGTGACAACCCTAGGGAGTTCCGCGAATCTTGCTCCAATAAAATATGAAGTGCTCTTAAACATCTATGCGCGGGAGTAACGACTGAGAACACCTTCTGAATACAAGAACGATATAAATGAAGATAAACGAATAACTCTCTGATAAGGCTCTAGAGCTACAACCACGCGTTCGGGGAAATAAAATGAAATACTTAAATGTTATTATAATTTTAAGGGTTGTCGTTCTTCAGTTTTATTGCTAGTATCAAGATTGAATTTAATTAGCATTGGGTAAGCTAATTATTTATTTTTCTTTCATTACTTCAATTATATTATTTAGAAACGTAGGATATGTTATCCTTTATTTTATGTTTTACAATAACCTACTAATTTAAAAAATACATACATACTTTTAAAAAAGTCGTATTAGGTAGGGTTTGATCAATACAATTTGCAAATAAAAACTGAGTTTTTAATAATGTATTTCAGCGGCATTGCTCTTTTACATTAATAATGATGCTATAAATAGATGTACAATAATATAAAATTAAAATGAGAACAACGTTCCAATATGAGTTAATATTTCTGTAAAAAGAATGTAATATATGAAGTCTAGTATAAAAAAAAACTAATAAAAAATAAATGCTCATTTGCATCTAAATAGAGAGCGATAATTCCAATGATCGATATCAACCCTTCCACAAACAGCCACAAAAATAAAACACAAAAACCTTATAGCAAATGACATCACAATTTATATCATCTATAAATCTCGAATATCGCTAACGGAATCAGATTCGTTGCGTCGCCTCCTATCTGCTAAAGTTTCACAATAAATACGAGGAATCTGCATAACTCCCGAATCTACGTCGAGTTATGTTCTCTGCTGTATGTACCGCGGAAATAACATGGAATTACGAATAGGTACCTTAGACAGGATTTGTTTTTTATTTTTATTTTTTATTTATTTTTTTATGTTGTCTGACTTTTTGATATATAATAATGTATTTTTTAATGATAAATTAACCTATTATAAGATTACGATGATTAACTTTTCGATATTTGTAGATCCAATTATCTACTCGTTTCAAATCTAAAAAAAAAAAAAATCTATCTTATATATTCAAAAAATATTCTGCTAAATAATTTTTGTACGTGTAAGAAAAAATCATGTTTAAAATATAAAAAAAATTATGTACCCAACTTTTAAAAGTGCGTATCTCTTAATGATTACTAAAAACGTTCAATTTATTTACTACACTGTCCCACTATAGTTAAATACAATTAAAAATATGGAAATTAGATCCCGTATCCATTTTAACTTCATCCCCACATTAAATCTAGATGGTTGAACATAAGAGAGCTAGTACGGGACCCTCTTCCGGTGTTACTCTTGCTAGAACAACTGTTTGTTTGTCTATACACGCATTTCTATGTAACTGGATGGAATTAACTTGTAAAGCATCTAAAAAACTTTTTTTATTCTCACAAAATAGTTACTTTTATAAGAATACAATTTACAAAACTTATTAATATACATATATGGTTTTTGCTATATAAGTTTTATTATACACTATTTATTGTTAGATAACATGAAAGAAAACTTACGATGAGGCAACGGGTTCATAAATTGCATTTTTTTTGAATTGGTTATAAATTGAAGCATGGTAATTTTTATAATTTTAAGCCCTTTTACCTTATCGCATTTAAAAGGTATAATCATTGTATCTTATCATACATCGGTTGGTGCTATTTTTTAATTTTCTGTTTATTAAAAGCACCTTCTTTCTATACAGTTTCACTCTTTAAATTATTTATTTTTTGAACGCGGTTTCACTGTTTTATTAAAAGTTATTTATTTTTTCCCTTTAAGTGGTTCTTTTAAGTATGCAGGGAAAGGTTATGTGCAAAAATAGTACAAACAATGTATATCCAAACCATTGCCGCAATCGTGCGATATTTGCTGTATATTTTTGAAGAGTTCCGTTGTCTGTCTCTGAATGTAATAACTAACCATTTATGATCTTGATTAAATTAAAATGATACCAGTCCGGATGCTTACAAACTCAAATACAAAAAGAATAATTAAAATTGTTTCTTTTGACAATGAAATTATCAGCGAACACACATTAGAAAGTTGTAGATATATACAGTCACATTTAGAAACTTCCTTCTTTCATGAAGTGGTAAAATAGGTAACTGCTGTAAATTCTTTAGGAAGTTTTTCGACGGTCCTCATTCTCCACCATTAGACCTAAGTAGTAACATTTGTAAGTCATTAAGGAGTTCCCTCGGCTGTCTTTTGGCTCCATCATAAGGTGAATTTCAGACCTTCATGTAATTGTAGTGCTTTAAAATACTTAATGAAAAAAATGTTTGTTTAAGATATCTACATCATAACCTGGTGTGCTTATCATTGAGTCCACCATGTCAAAACCACCGTGAAAAGTCATCTATAAATATTATGAAGTATTTAGCACCACCAAGGGAAGTGGTCTCCATCGGCCCACATATATCTGAATGCACCGTTTCAAGTAATGGTGTTGCTCTTGATTGACTTGTCTTAAATAGCAGGCGTGTTTGTTTCCTTTCTAAACAAGTCACACAGGTCAGATTGTCTTCTTTATTTGATAATTGCACACCATCTGTATTTTCTTCAATTTTCTTTAAGTCACGAAAATTGAGATGCCCCATTCGCTGATGCCAGAAATAAATATCTTGTTTATCAGATATGTATGCTTGAACATTGGACAGATTTAGCCGGTACATATTGTTGATTAAGATGGCTGTTGCAAGTTTTTTCTTATTACTGTTTAATATTATGCAGCCTCCATTATTAAATTTCACTTTACCACCGTGATTTACAATCTGACTGACTGATAGTAAATTTGTTGCCAACTCAGGCACATATAAAACATTTTGGAATAAAACTTTGTTACTCCGACCTTTGTCGTCACAGGTATCCAAGCTCAGCTGACCAGAGCTTTTTACAGGTAAGGATTTGTCATTTGTAACTTTAATTTAACTTTCCGACCATCGCTCAGTACTTCAAGCGGCTTTCCCAAAAGTACTTTGAACGTGCTGAGCGACACCCGAACCCACTGGTGGCTGACGCCGCAGAGTATAGACCACGTAAGACTACTTTAGTCAGAAAAAGAAGACCCAAGTCGGTACTCGTTGATCCCGACGACGCGTTCACAGTAGGTAATAATGTGTACGCGTAGGCATAAGTGACACCACACAACATACAGACACACACTGTCTATACCGGTATAGACGAGGTCCCAACTGAGTAAGTGTACCGTTGCTCCGGCGTTCTGCCGTCGGAGGACGCTAGTGTCCAAATTTCCTTAGCTTCCCTCCTGACTAACGACGCCCCGAGCCGAGGTCCGTGTCTCAATCTGAGACTCCCCCGGTGACTCTGTAATAGCCAACAGGGCTAACAGCATAGACAGATAAAAAAAAAACAAAAAGAAACTAAAAAAAAATGTAACTTTAATAGTTTTCACTAGAGGCACCGTATCATTTGGCAATATTTGTTTATGTCTGGTCGTGTGCATAGAGGCACCGGAGTCTATATACCAGGCATCGCTGTTACTGGCAGAAGCTATGAATGCAGCGGCATAGCTGGAACTTTCATGTTCCTCTTTCTGCTTAGACTTGCACTCTGTGCTTATATGGCCATATCTGTTGCATTTAAAACAACGGGGCCCTTTTTGAAATTGCTTTTTAAATACCTTTTCTTCGAATTAGTTGCAAATACATTTGTATCACTATTACTCATTTTCACATCCTGTAATATTTTAGCTTTAACTGAATCGGCACTTATTTTCATACCAGAACTTACGATGGCTATAATCAATGGTTTGTATGCTTCAGGTAGACCGGAAAGCAGTAAGGTGCCTAGCCACTCATCGTCCACTTTAAATTCGATATTGCGCAGCTTATAAGCTGTGGTGACTATTTAGTAACATATTCTTCTACATTTTGACACTCTGCGAGGGTTGTGGTACATAACTCACGAAGTAAACCTACTCGGCGTGTAAGCCCTGAGTCGTCGAAAGCATTTGCCTGATTGTCCCAAACTTTCTTTGCTGAACTCGCTTCTTGTATGTGAACATAATTAACGGAGTCCACTAGCAAGATTATTTTTGATTTGTCTTTTAGATCACGTTTCTGATTTCCCGCGTCATCTTTTGGACTTTCGATACAGTCCCGTAGCTCTACGTGCTCAAGGTAGGTCTTAACGGCAAATGTCCATGTGGAATAATTATCGCGGTCAGTTAGTTTTTCTATTAAAGTTAGCGGGTTATTGGAAGACATTTTCGACACTTGCAAAACTTTTTGCCGGTTTCACATGCGTTATTTTTAGGTTAAGTTATATACTTTTTGTGCACTGTGTAACTACTGTTCGATTAACAAATACTACTGCAAATAACATGTAAATTAACTTGTAGTGTCACGGAATAGACTAGACTAAAATTATAGAGTGGACAGAGATAACTACTAGAGCTACTGGAGTCACATTAGAAGGCGTGAAATTTAAATTAACATTTCAATAAGCACACATAAAAAAAGCGTATATACGGTCAAATTAAGAAGCCTCCTCTTTTTTTGAAGTCGGTTGAAAAGGAGTTACGCAACCTATCTCAAATGTGACGTCCAAATTGGCAGTATGTCAAAAAAACAATTGACAAGCACAATTATTACATGAGGTGTGAACTGAAGATAATTGCTCATGAACGAAGAATAAATTCTAAAACATTCACAAGGCTTTGGTTGAAAATCTAAAAACTTTTTAAGTTCAAATTTTGTAGATGATGGCACCTATTTAACACTTGAGATTTTCGAGAAAAAAATATTATGTCACGTCTGTGAGTAGGCAAATAGGTAGATGGCAAATTAATTGACTAAATGACAAACACTTGCCTTGAAAAATTTTGTCTTGACGTCAACACTTATCAACACGTTATCAAATACACGCAATTAAAATGAAAATACTATTACTTACAATAAGAAGAATATTATCTTATAACTGAATGCAATATAATCTAATTGAATATGGTTTTCCGATTATTTTTCATATAAAATCCTGCGAATGTCCAAGAGTATGGGTCTTCAATATGGCGACGGAGGCGCTACCCAATATGGGTATTACATATTTTATCTACCGCTCATATTTCCATCTCGCGTGTTATTGCTACACGAATGTACGACTATGGAAGTGTCATATACCTACCAAAGTTTTTTAAAGTACTTTTTCTTAAACGTACATTCTCGGTGACTTATACGACTATGGAAGTGTCATATACCTACCAAAGTTTTTTAAAGTACTTTTTCTTAAACGTACATTCTCGGATGAAACTCTGTTTAAGCTACAACATATATAAATCAAATAAACATTTCAAAATGCGTAAGAAAAGCAAGATTGGCACATGGACGAATGATTGTAACAACAACCAAAAGATTTACTCAGTCAAGAATAGTTGGATTATCTTCTTTTTTTTGATTTCGTGATGTAAGCCCATAAACACTTAGTTAAAAAGAATGCAAATTTAACCACCAAAAAACCACTATCAAATAAATTAAAACTTAAAATTAGTTTCTGAATCGTGTAATCCATATTTCTACATCCGTGTATGTTTACCTAGCCTTCGGCGGCGAGGTAATAGGTAGGCGGGCACGGGGCGTTAGGCTGTACTACCGACATCTCATTTGTACCCGGAATATGATAATAGCATATTTCTAAGCGTATTTTACAGCGTTGTGTGCCGTCGTACGAAACAAGACAAATGATCTCTATATAATAAAAAAATCAATTAGTTTAAATTTGTAACAGTTATAATTAAAAATAAGTTGAGGATATATAAAATAATATTTTAAGTTTATTAAAATAATCGATACTTAAACATTTTTCATTGCACAAGAAACCCAAAATCTTCTATAGGCATCTGTAACTGTTGGTAAAGCTGTTTTCGACAGCTAATATTTGTGAAGTCCAAAACCCGAAACCTATTTAAAAATTTACATTTATATCTCATTTTATTAGTTCAAAGGAGTTATTTAAACGGAAACATTTTATAAATTTAATTCATTTTATACTATAAAGAGGGGCACCATTCGAAACGCTAGCTAGCTATTTCATATACAGTCTTTCTTTTCGTGTTAACATGGATAAACCATTACGGATATTATTCAGAAACTCATCACTTAAAGGCATATTCGAGTCTAATATTTATTCCGGACCATATTGGCCATTACGCATATTGTTTCAAATTTATATCTGGATACAAATTAGAAAATATATATTAGATTGTTGTTGTTCTATTAATAAAATTAATCATAGTTGTCTCATTAATTAAATTCCTAAGAAAGTATTTTAATTAACAGTAAGTAAAGCGAAACATAATATGTATTATAATCTTAATTGAGTAGCAAATTAATATCACTTTCAGTAGCCACAAATATTAAATGAAAAAAAAAACCTAGAAATAGTATTATTGTTTTCTATTTATAATAAGTACTGATTTAGCAGCCCTAGGATAGACTATAATTTATGAGCATACGTGAGCTAATAGCTGCTATGGTTATAGTATATATATTTGGTTAATATTTTAAAGTGTCCTGTCATGTATTATCTGTTTCTCTGCGGACATATTTCATCTACCCGTCGCCGCTTGTGGGCAGACTTATTCAGACATTTTGTGTTGTATTTATTAAGTATAACATCAGTTGTAAGGTTACCGAATGCGATTATGAAGTTGACGGGTTTTTATACTTTGAATTGATCTTAATGGACTTTCATATTTTGATTGGATTGATTTTTTTTTATTAACATGTAAATTGATTAATAATCTATATTACGTGCGCACTGTTTTCGTTGCAACAATAAACAGACAAAAAAAACTTATTTATTTAAATCTACAAATAAATTTTAAATATACGCAAATAAATTAATATTTAAAGCAATGTCTATATTCAAATCTTCTTTTTAACAGACATTTATTTTAGAAGTTAATATCTAAATCGTAGCAATGTCGTTGTAATCTCGCGAGTAGTTACATAATAATCGTTCGTCCGGCCGTTAGCATCATTTTGATTGAGATTTACAGCTATATTGTACAGAGGGCGCTGTAACAACGTTACAGTATGCCACTTTGATAATTGAGTGTCTTTGTTGTATTAACAGAATATCCATTCACTAATATTTTACAGATTCTTTACGTAATACACCTTACCTGCTACTGAAATTATCTGTTTGATAGTTGTCCAATAATTACTAGCATCGTTTATTATATTTAGTTAAATTCATTCTATCGAATTAAAATTTATAAAGAGTACACAACTCAAGATATAATGTTTGCAATATCCCGATGTCTAAGTTATAAACGCTATCCCGATCTTTGAAAGTTATCAATGATTAATTTTCGACAAAGAATCTCCGAATGATATTGTGTAAAAATATTACAAACATAAGCCTTATTCAACTAATGACCGTTATATTTTTGTAAATTTAATTAATTAATAGCTAAATGATTTATGGTTGCAACTTGAAAAGTGTTGATTTATGTATCTATATATATTTTTTTAATATTACAAAATGCTAAAATTTCAGCTAATTTAATTGGACAATGGAGAAGGGAGCTGTCACTGCGAGCATTGAAGCCATGGAGCTAGAAAACATGGGAATTTTATTTTTAAAATACATATATATTTTTAGTGAGTAGTAATTCTAAAGTTTTCTGATGGATATAAAGAATGGATTCAAGTGTTTGCGTTAGAATTAATTCATATGTTTGAGAGTGAGGCACTAGGTGGGCGAGCCTTGTGAATTTCTTATCAGTTTCACGTCGTATCACTTGTCTGTTTTATTATTAAAAACAATTAACTAACAATAATATAAACTGCCAGGGATGAATTATGGTATGACATGACTATTTTTTTCAAAAGCTGTTTAAAAATAATAGGTAATTGTAGATTATTGTTACTATTTTATGTCGAGCATGGTACAAAGGAACACATCCTCAGTGAATTCGTAGTTTCTCAAGCCATTTAGTAGATTACCCGTCAGGATGTCACATATGCCGTCGGAGTCCGGCAACGCTGACAATATGACCTGATATATCTTATATGATTTACTTGACCTGTCATAAAAATATCTTGATATTTCCCTTAAATTTTGAAGTAGTTTATACTTTTAAAGTTTGTTGGAAATATATATTCCATAAACTAAGTTAGAAATGTCACAGATTTTTAGACTTGTACTGTATGTAATTTACTGCAGCCATTTTTTTGCTATCATCTACACTCACATGAAGACTTAACTTATACTTAGCATACGCTTAGTTCATTTATTAATTTACGTTTTACCCTCTTATTCATTTATTTATTCTTTATATATGTTACACAAAGAATTCATATAACGGCAACACAGAATACGCTATAAAAATGTTCTTTGCTTTGATTATACTTAACGGACCTAAGTTTAATTAGTTTTTATTAATTTGTTACATAGAATATCATAAGTGAGCACAATCTGGTGAGTGGTGATAATGAATTGGCAGGAAATGATTGATGCGGTTTACCGTCATTCACTAATGGTTAGGGCGGGTTACGCACTGTATACCACTATTGCGGCGATTACTTTCTGAGATAGGAACAATAAAGGACGATTTCATATTTAAAAACTTACTCATAATGGAACATTTTTGCCAATGATAAGACTTGAACTGAATATTGCAAAAAAAAATAGATTAAATAAGAAAAAGACTTTACTCGCTAAAAACTTATGGTTATATATTGGTCTGGTTATAGAAGATGTTTTAAAAGTTACTATTCCCTGTGATTAAGATAACATATATTAATTATCTCTTCCTTACGTCCAACCACCAATCGAATGGTATGTGGGTCAAGGTAGACCACAGAAAAAATGGATTGATTGTGTAAAAGATGACATGAGTAAAAGAGGAGTGACAGTTGAGATGACAGCTGATAGACAAGAATAGAAGAGGAAAAGACATGGAGATGATGATAATGACGTCCAACCAGCAATCAACTCTAATTGATTTTTATCACTAAGTACTAACATATTATTACCATAAATTTGCTAAATAGTTTTAAAATTGCTTAGTGATCAATAAAATAAGACAGTGATTCATCGGACAGTGCGTAAACGAAATATAAAGATATTTTTCATTACATAATGATATATTATTCACTACTGAGACGGAAAACACATTCAGGTCAGTCATTTCAACATGCACCGTTTGATACAATAACCGATCCTAAAATGTTTTTGTTTTGGGATGTGAATTCAATAGTTATCTACATTTTAAAGAACGTTTTTATTTTCGTTTTATAAATAAGTATTAAAAGGTTGACGATTTTCTATTTATTTCCGTTTCCTTGTGATATTAAGGCTTTTAATAGAATCAACAAGTAAGAATGCGTTTTTTTTTTGTTATAAAGCTGATTTAATCGATATGTTCCTATAATGATTATGTATTAAATTCGTTCTTAATACTATATTAGGGTTTGTAAATAAGTAACCACAAAAACCTATTAGTATTATGTAGGTATACAATATTATATTATTACCCAAATAATAACATTCTCAGCAATATTCACCGCCAGGTTCTAAACAGCCTGAGGTCCAGTGAGATTGGAAAATGCAAATACGGTCCTTAACTTCGACAACTACTATCAGTATCTAATATCTATGTAAAAGATTCTAAGTATGGTGTTCTAAGTTATGTTTTGCTATAATATGGTAAGTTGTTAAAGGTGATTGATAAAAATATCAGAACCAAATGACGTTTGCATGACATTTGTAAAAGTATTAGAACGATTTTACGGAGTATTCATGCCGCTATGTTTCCGTACTCGAAATGAATTTCTATTAAAAACTATGATTTACCTTCTAGGTATTCTAACCTAGAAAGTAAGTCATAATTTTTATTATAAATAATCCAGATCATTTATATAATATTTATATATATTTTTAAACGTACATTTTTAAAACAATCAAAATAAACCAATTGAAATGTAATAATTTACAAGTGATACATATTTACATGCAAAAACCAACAAGTTCATTTATTTCTCTACCGCTGTACGGAACCTGTTTAATATTTATGAGTTCGCAAAACGCATCAGAGCGCGGTTTGTTTAATAACATTGTTTTTAAACGACAATTTGTTGGGGAACGAACCCTTTAGGCTATTACTGGGGGTGTTAGGGTTGGTAGAATAATCTTTTTCTTGCTGGGCTTACTTATGTAGTAGGTAATTGCTACTATCGATAATAATTTGATATAAATTGTTTTCGGTTATATAATTTGGGAGATTCATATTTTATAGTTATGTAAACTATTTATTTATACATTCACAAACATATAAAGTACAATTATACGTAAAATTAAACTAAAATATAAGATAACACTTCAATAAAAGTATGACAACTAATTACGATTAAGAACACAATTTTTTCTTGTACAAAGTTCCAATATATTTAAATACGCGATACAATTTTTGCTTTCGTATATCATCATCAGGCGACTACCTGAAAATAGTAAGGTGGCATATTAACTTGTAAGTGGCAACCCTGCCAAGGATGGGTGCTAAACAGTAGCGTACCGCACAAACCCTGTTACATTGTCATCTAGCCGCAATCTTCACTAACTGATTTACACTTAACTTGTGTATACTTTGGTATTCAGCTGTATTGTATATGGTTATCATTATTATATACTTAGCCTGGCCATAAATACTGTTACAATTAAAAATAAAAAAATATTACATTTGAATTTGGTATCTGTCATTTTATTTTATATTTTATTGTCTTATCAAAATAGAGTGGGGTGACAAAGAGAACAGAATCGCTGGGATTGCATTACACAAAGCAGGTATGGAGCTAAATGCAATTTTTTAAATCCTCCATATACTTGGTATTATGGTATGGGTACAATGAGACTTCTTCTGTTTGCGACAAAGAAAGATCCTAGAAGTGTTCGTACTAAAAGGTGGACAAAGCAGTAAGGGAAAGACTTCGAAGAAGTTCTGTCCGAAAGCAAAAGATTTTATCTCGGGAAATGAAGATAGCACCTAGAACCATGTCACGTATTTTAAGAGATGACTTAGGACTTGCAGCTTATAAGAGTCGCACTGGTCATTTCTTAACTGATAAATTAAGGATGAACAGGGTTTTAAAATCAATACATCTACTGAAGCGGTACGCAAAGGGAGATCACAGAAAAAAATTGTTTACGCATGGGATTTTTTTTACAATTGAGCAACATTTTAACAAAAAAAATGACCGTATTTACGCTAAAAGCTCTAAGATAATGCCCAATTAGTCGACAGAGTGCAACGTGGACGTTATTATACCTCAGATGTGGTTTGGTGGGGTGTTATCTATGAAGGAGTGGCTGAGCCACATCTTTGTGAAAAAGATATCAAAACATCAGCACAAGTGTATCAAGATAATATTCTTGAGACAGTAGTTAAGCCCGTTAATAACACCATGTTCAATAACCAAGTATGATCCTTCCAGCAAGACTCGCCGCCGGGTCATAAAGCTCGGTCCACGCAGTTTCGGTTGGAAGCGAACGTTTCGGACTTCATCAGAGCTGAAGACTGGCCGTCGTCTAGTCCCGATCTGAATTCGATGGATTATGATTTATGGTCAGTTTTAATGAGTACAGCTTGCTCTAAACGCCATAATAATTTGGAGTCTCTAAAATTATCCATACATTTTTCAGTGAAGAATTGCCCCATAGAAAGAGAGCTTACTTCTATTGATAACTGGCCTCACCATTAAAGGGACTGTATTGCTGCCAATGGACACCACTTCGAATAAGCTTTTTTATATTTTTAATTGTTTCATATTTTTTTTATTAAACTAACACACTGTAAAAGTAATAAATGTAATTTGCAAAAAATATGTTTTTTTATTTATAGCAAGACATGTACCTAACATGCTACTCCAACAGATTGTTTTTTTAATGTTGATGGTAATAATGAATATGACAGCGGTTCCTCATAATTATTAGCTGTTACCTGCAATCAAATGGCATATCGTTCATGAACTGATGCGTTAGTTACCCAGGTCCAAACTGAAAACAGTTGCTTTTAAACAGGTATTTAAACGGAATATACGGTGTGCGTGCGGAATGGATAGTATAAAGAAGAAATAATATTGATAAATTGTAGTAGAAAAAGAAAGAAAAGAAATAAATCATCGAAATGATTATTTTGCACTTAGTGCATTAAAACAAAAAAGTACCACGTAACAGGAAGTAACAAAAATTAGGCAAAAAAGCTAATAATATATATAAGCTTTGTTGCCTAATTTTTGTAAACTAAATAAAGATAATATTACGGCTCTACACAATTAAGATTAACAGTTAAATATAATTATCCTCAGGCAGTTTTTTAAAGGTTTTAAAAGTAAGCAGAAAATTATAATTATACTAACTAGATTTTATATTAAGAAGAAAAAGCATACTAATAATTAAGTATAAAATGTGTACATAGTTGCGTCAAAAAAATGAGCTCTCTGTTTTATTGAAGTATAGAATTAATAGTTTCATAAAACCAGTTATATTTGAATCTTTAATCTCCTTCTTGACCAAAAATATTATAATAATAGATGTTTTAAATTATATGTTGACAATATTTTTAATAGTGTGGCTGATATTATAAAATTACTTTCTAATTTATTTGCACCTATTTATGAAAACATATCTATTATTAACTATATTTTGTTGGTAACATTTATTTGTAGATAGATCTTGTTACTCTGGTAAGGGTTTGATTTGATTAAGGGCTGAATTCTGATAGGTTTATGTGATTTGATTAAGGGCTGAATTTTGATAAGTCATTCATAATAGCTATCGCGTTTGAAACCAATACCGCTATTTATAAATCTGTGTTGAGATAATACATTTTATTTTTAAATCATATATAAATGTGCAGTAAAGGCAACATGTTACATACACTTCCATGCCATTAGATTCGGAATAACATTTGAGGTATCAGTATTACGCGTGGACGATTTCAGTCTCCGCTGCCAATACACGTCATTAGGAGATATTAAGGAGATGGTCTTGTGACTATATTTTTTCTCATGGAAACCAGTATGTCCATTTTCTGTATTGTCAATAGTAACTACCTACTGGATGTCTAGATGATACTCGTATAAGATCATTTCTTAGAAAAACAAAACCAGGATTTTTTTAAGCACATATCAATACAAAGATTCAATTATTTTATTAATGATATGATAAGTTTATTTTTACCAAAATTTAGACTATATCCAATAATCAAAAATAATGATGCACATTTATAGCATTTATAATCTAGTTGAAGTTTTTTCTATGAGAATATTACCGGGTGTAATTGTTAAAAAAGAATAGAAAAATAAGTCTTCTCTTATCTTCGTTGGTCCTTCTCAGGTTGAATCAATTAATTTTCCAAACCGGTGATAGCAATATTAATAAAAAAAAACTGTTAATAATAGGTTTTGATTTGGAATGATGAAGTTATTTTAAAATACATTTTAAGTATAATTCAATGTAATAAAATTAAAAGGTTTTACTTATTTACAAGCAGCTAATGGTACCTTAACAACTCTTTTTAGGTTCTGAATTCAAAACACAGAGAGAAAGTTGGTTTCAAACAAGCCGTAACTCTCGTGTCCACTGATCCGACGACGAGATATCGTAATGTTTTTGAACGGGTTCAAATAGCTGATCAAATAAATGTTTTGTTTAAAGTATGTTGTTTCATACTTGCATTACTTTTCATTAATAAGCATGCTACATGATAAAATTTATTTATTTATTATTTCTAAACAGAAGCTAACTTATTTTACTTCATAGTTCGTTTCTTATTTACTAATATCTGGAACTGCTATATAGTAGAAAGACTGAATACTATACCTTGACTCCCAAAGGTGCACATTGTATATAGTTGTTAAATAACTAATTGAATCTATATTTTTAATAAGATACTCATAATAAGACAATTATCATAAGTATATCTTTTTTTTCTTTTTATAATGGTATATTGATGAGTAATAAGTAATATTTTAGATCAGAATAAATGCTTACGATGGCTCTATCATTAAAATTGCCATAAGTCATTAACCCAGAGCATAATTAGTTGACGCGATGGAAAAGTTCAGTGCTTTATGTTTTATCTAAGCAGTGGAGTGCAAAAGTTATTGAGTAAACTCTACAGTTGAAAACGTATTAACCGATGGAGAGTTTTTACTCGACTGTGCTTGGAGTTATGTTTCATCTGATTTCATGATTTGTGGGTCTATAAAAAGTACTTACAAGGTTATTGTGGAAATTATATTTAATTGTTTATTTTGAATAGGAATATCTATTCAATATAAGTTATTCTTTTTTTTTTTAAACTTGTGAAACTAATTTTTCTTTGGTGTATGTAATGAAGAAAATATTTCAAATTGAAATGAAATAAACTAAGTTCGGAATTTCAGAAACCGTTGGAAGTTGATAACTAATTAACTGACCTACTGACAGACACATCTCGTTTACCCGTAAACACGACACGACACTTTTACTGTAAAGTATTGGCACCGCAAACTTAAAATTTTATTATACGCGAGTTTAGATCGTATTTTGTTTTCATTTTAATGTGTACTCCTTAAAATCTAAGAAAATACTAGACACTTCAAAGTAAAAAGTGTTTCATAAGAAATATAAAACTACTACACGATAAACAGCTATATAACACCCTCAGATGTATTTAATCATTTATTTTAAACAAAATATCGCCTAGCGCTTTACGAGAATACTGTAATACTTAGAACATTAAATATAAGAGTACAATTTCTTGTCTCTGGTTAAAAATGTGCGGCTATCAACGTTGTTATTTTTAAAAAAGAAGTTAAAATGTAAGTTATTACCTACCTCAAGTTGTAAATATAGAGACGAGTCCGTGAGTCTGGTGAATCCCGTGTTTATTCATTTGTATCGCGACTATATGAGTCGATCGAGCTAGTAAAATTGATTTAGAAGGTGGTCCGGAAAACGTTGATCGGTGTTAGGGGTCGGTTCTAATTTCAATAGAAGCGGCCTGAATTTTGTTTTACTGATAACTTCCACTAAAGTAGTGCTTCAGTAGTAGCTTCATTTTAATAATTATTTCAAAATTTACAATCCTTTTACAGTAATGAAGTTATTTTAATTCATAATTAGTTATTAATGTTGGTTTACAAGTTGTAAAAGTAGCAATTATTTTATATGTTTATTGTTTATAATTGTAAAATTATGTACTAAAATAAAATTTATAAAAAAAAGTGCACATTGTAAAACTTTTTAAGAGATATGATATGAAGAGTTCGAAACACTAACCTAAAAATCACCTAGTACCAAAAATATGGGCAAAAACTTAATAATAATATTACTACCCACAAGTGCTAGCCTCTTACATATTAATTTCCATGCCAATAGCCGGTAATAGAACCTGCTATACTCTTTGCCACCGCCACTGTGCCGAGCGGCGCGCTAATATCCGCAGTCGAGACCCTCGCGGACATCGCTCGCCATTGTTCTGGGAATATTACTGAAGGCAGAGGTGCTATACATTTTCTTAAAAAATGAAGTTTGAATTAATTGAAAAAAACGTAAAATTGTTTATATATGAGGTTCCTATAGCTTGCCAACTTTTGTATAATCGAAAGACTTGAAAAAATGTTTTATATTAATTATTTTAGACTTTTAATTCATGTTAAAAAAAAAGTGCTTAATTCAATAAACATAAAGTCATCTTACAATAATAATAAAATTGTCTTAATTTGACTGAAATATGTCTAATAAATATGTACATTTCTTAAGATTTATAATAATAAAATCTTTCTTTTAGTGTCGTTGGATTTCCATCGGACCAACACACCGAAATAACGAAGGCGAGCTTCGGTTTCAATACAGTGTTACGCAGAGATGAAGAAGCCATCCTGAACCGCAGGAGACGTGAGATAAGTCTTAATTACTTACATTTTAAGTTAGTTTTTGTGAAAATTCAAATCGGTATATTTCTCAAACTAAAACTTTGCTCACAATATCTGTGATGTCAGAGGGTAGGGTATCGACAGCCCCTCCACCCCCCTCTCCCCCTCCATTCCACTCTAACGACACTTAAGTAAATATTGCCCAATCCTTAAGCTTTAGGATAAACAATACTTTAGGATTTGTAAAAGAAATAATTATAGTGAATTAACCTGAAAATAAATCCCTAAAGTTTATAACCTCTGGTTTCCAGTCGCGGTCATTAATTCAGGGCATCGAGTATTGTTTCCTGTATACAGCGATCGTTCTCAAAATCCGCTTTAAAATATCCATCTCTTTCCAACACACAGTGAGCAAGCGAGGAGGAAGGTAGGCTTCCTGCGAAACCTGAAAAAAGCTTTCGCTATTGTGTCCGTGATTAATGATTTGTTTGTTTGTTATTGCTCATTTGACAACATGTGTATTTTATGTTTTATGCAGATTTTATTACATTGTAGGTATATAAAAATATATATAACATATAAAAAATATGCATCGAAAATATTATCGACAAAGTGTTTGTGAATGGTGTGTATTTTATGTTCATGAAAGTTTCTTTTATTTTAAGTATTTAAGTTAGAGTAATGTGAATGTAAAAAGTAGTTTGGTAAAAAAAAACTACAGTAATTGTTGTTTCACGTTTAATACGATCATATAATTCTATATAAAAAAAAGTAAGTGTAGTTAAAATATTTGACGGGAAAATTGCAATTGCCGTCTTAAGTTTTAAGCTAAAAAAGTTTAAGCTTATAATGTAATATGGTGTAGAAAAATATATTTTGAACCAACATTTATATCAAGTTTGACTGAAATTCAACATTGTAATGTCATAATAAAGCTACATTGTTTTAAAACCTCACCAGTTTCCGTATGCCATAATTTTTACATTTCGCATGTTTTCGAGCGAATACGAAATATTGTGACTTTATTAAACACATAAAACCACTGGAGCACACCGACAGATATAATATATTCGTGATATAATACAGAGATACGATGCAAAATATGCGAACGATATCAAAATGATTCAAACGTTAAAATGTTGAAATAGTATGCAAAATAAATTACGTACTTGAAATTTGCTTTGCCTGCTCTCTATGAATAAATACCTATTTTATTATTTATTATATTTAAAAAATATTATTACACAATACTCATGGAACATTATTTTATCACGTAGCTGGCAATTTTTCTCAATCCTAATATCTTAAAATATTTCCCGTCCATTACATTAATCCTTATGAAATTCGAGTGGTAAATCTCGTAAACTTATTACAGAAGGAAGCTCTTTGTCAAATAACAATCAACTTGAGCTGCTAGTCACTTATAAATCACATATCAGACACTTCGACATTGGCTAATCATATTTTTAGTTAAGGGAGAGACGATTCGTTTTTTTGTTGTTAGTCATGTTTGAATTTTCGTTGCACATTTTTTTTATAATGACTAGAATATCAATGTTTTATTTTAAAAAACTTTACAAATAATTGCATTTATATTGACGTAACAGAACCATTAAAACAATCATTTAGAAGCTGTGCGTTATATTATGAGCGTCTTCAAGTGTTTTAAGTAGATATATTTTAGTTCACAATATCGAAACATTAGTAAGGTTTAGTAAGGTAAGTTATCAAATTGTATAATTTAATATAAGCACTACACCCCTTAAGAATCCATAATCTTTTACCGCGGCGTGGGCCATGTATCAAATTAACGTCTTTTTAGATTTATTGCATTTCGTCGCATAGGTATTTCATTGATAAGTGATTTGTGATCGACATGTAACTCGAAAATATTTTTGAGGGCGTTAAATTTATTATACCATTTATTAAAAAACGGAAAACGTATACGTATTTTACAAGATCTTAGGTTTCCATTATCAGGGATTTCATTATAAGAGATTGGTAGATATAAAAAAATACTAAGTAAAGCAACAAAAATAAACATTTCATCTTATGCATTCTAAATACCCACAGATTTATGATTCCTAACAATTGAAATGATCTGTATATGTATGTATGATTGTTTCCACAAAGCTCCAAGGGTTCCAAATATTGAACAAGGAATGTCTTGTACCCCGGAAGTGGAAGTAGAGGCCCAGCAAACCTTTGTTAGAAACTAAATAACTATATACCTTGAAAGATATCCTGAATAACTTATAAATATTCATACTTTTGTTTATATCTAGATGATATAAGTTAAAAATTAATACAATACTATCTAATATCTAAGGTATATCATTTAATAATTATACATTTACAAATGAAATGAGCACTTATGTACAAATGCATTTAAAACGAATAGGTAGAGGAAAATAAAAAAAATATGAACTACTTATAACGTAGTTGATATAACAAGAGCATTTTCTTAGTTTGTCTACGATTGCTTATATTTACACCAAATTACCAGACGCTTTAAATATAATTGTGGAGAGCTTGATTTTAAACACTTTTTACATATTCAATTTAATAATAAATTATAATGGAGGCTATTCTTATATTTGCCTTGATAATATTTTTAGTCCCTAATGAAATAAATCATTTCTATCAGACTTCAAATCTGATATGAATATTAACCTGACGTTTTGAATTCTTAGATATATTAGAGAAAAGAGAATCTTTGAATTTAATTTCACAGGTCCGATCACCAGCAGTAAAAAATTATTTACAATATTTAGGATTAAATGTTTAAAAAGATTAGGGTGGAAAAACCGTAAGCAAAATAATAGAGTTGGACTCTTTTACACGTTAATTAATTTATTTTTTGGAAGTTATGATTGACGTTTCAATGGTTTTATAATATCTTATAAAAATGAAAACTGAAATTTATGTATTTAAACTTTCGTGAACCGTAATGATTATTAATTATATATATATTTGACCGGCTATAATCATGTTCTGTTCACGCCGCCAGTCCGCCATGCTTCGAGCTCATGAATGGGTTCCAAACTAGTCAGGAAAATTTCTACTACATGATTATAGCCGGGTAAATATGTATATATATAACTGAGATATTTATAAAGGTACTTAAAATCTGTTTAAGATGCAAAGTACGCTCAGCAGAGATTTGAATTTGATTCACATGCTAAATATATACAGTGAAATATGGTTCAAATTAATATGGATGTATGCGACGCGATGGGGAGGTATTAAGTGATATCGTCTATTTAGCACCAAATTTACTAATTCTATGAAATATGTTTATATGTAAGGAAATTAAAAGTTTATTTTAATTAATTAATAAATTAATAGTTCATAGATTTATAGATTTTTTTAGTGTTTGAGTAATAAACTTGGAAACGGTTAACTCATGGTGATGGGTGCTGTCGACTATGGATGGACAAAATGGAGAGATGTAAATAATAGCTCGGGGAAAAAGTCGTTTCGCTTAGAATATGTATAACCTTGTAATAAAAAATCTTTGGCCGTACTATTTGTATCTAGCTGGTTTTACTGACATTAAAGCGTTAACATTTTGAAAAAGGAAACAATTTAGTAATATGTTGTTTGCCGCCATTTTTCATTTGTTTTTCTTTCTGCTAAAACTAGTGAATCTAACAAAGAATTTCGATATATTTTAAAGTTTTATTACAAAAAAATTCGACCAAGGCGCGAAAAAAATTATAACTTTTATAGACCTCATGACTCTAAGCTCAGCATAAAGCTGGTTTAAGCGTTTTCAATCCAGGAATTTTAATGTCAAAGATGCTCCTCACTCGAGTCGCCCTGTTACAAATAAAATGGATTTGTTTGTAAGAATTTTTGACAAAGTGGACCAAGATCGGCATGTCTGTAGCTACGCCGTAGCTGAAGAACTGGAGATTGACCACTAAATAGTATTGACCCATTTGAAAACAAGCTGGGTACACAAAAACATCTATATTTGGTTGACACACGAGCTCACTGAAAGGAACCTTATAAACGGTGTACTCATTTGTTATTCTTTACTGAGACGTAATGAAACCGACCCGTTTTTGAAGAGATTGATAACTGACTATGAAAAGTGGATCACATACGTTACGAACGTGGGAAAAAGATGTGGTCAAAGGTCGGTCAGCCTTCACAAACTGGAAAAACCTGGGTTAAATGAAAATAAGTTGATGTTATAGGTGGTAGGACTGGAAGAGCATTGTTCATTATGAGCTTTTAAGCGTCAGATAGAATCAATGATTTGGATCTTTACTGCCAACAAAATATGATGTGATAGGATTAAAGCAGAAACTTGAAAGAAAACGAATGGAAGTGATCAATAGAAAGGGTGTGGTCTTTCATCACGATACCACACACATTTTTAGCCAGTCAGCAAAAATTAAGAGAGTTTGGCTGGGAGGTATTAATGCTTCGGTATCCACCTGTTTCGGTCTCTCAAGAAGATGGTAAAAATCTATCGGAAAAATGGTACATGGATGAATAATATAAATAAATGAAAATAAACTTTGAAAAAACGGCTTCACTTTTCATATGAATTGCGAAGAAACTCTTTCTTCCACCTATTATGTTGCCACGCTTAAGATATGGAGGACGAGAGGATAGAAGATTGAGATACGAGAAGAAAGGGCGTGAGTATTCAGTTCTCGCAGTTAGGCTTTAATTTGTTGCTAATTCTATTGGGCTCTTTTATATGGGAAAAAATGGCACTACCTTGTGTGGTTACATACTAATGACGTAATTTCTACGTGAAGATGATTAAGAGTTTAAATTAATTATTCTATATCCGGTTCGTTACAAATAATTTATTAAGGCATCTACTGAAGAAGACATTTGGGTTATCGGGCCCTAAAAGGGAATAAAATCATGAAATTTGAATCTTATTGGAGTACAGTACAAATACTCTTGTCAAATTAAAACAAACTATAATCGTTCTTGGTTGTCTAGTAGTAATCGATATTAAAGTGATGATATAATTAAAATAAAATTTGTTTCCTGTAACACAGAAAAGTTGAAATACCTGATAATTTACCCTTGATAATAATTATAAATCCAACTAATGAGTGCCAAGTAGAATGCAGCTTTTTTGGAAGAGAATAGTAACCAGGTCACAGAGCAATACTCTTTGAATACATTAATGTGTTTTACTTTAATATTTTCTTTAATCAATGATTGTTGAGAAAACGGCTTCTTTGTAATAAGAAAATATCTTAATATCAATAAATATAATTATTTATTCTAATCAGGGAAAGAACAAATTCAAACAATCAACAGTCATACACAATCAATGAAAAGCTAAATATTTTCCACTCAAATAGCTGAAACGAAAATAATAAATAATGTATTTCTGAACGCATTTACAAGATTACAATATTAGTACGTCCTAAAGTCATTACAGATGATAAATAGTCGGCACACTTCGATAATCAAATTCAAATTTGGAATCTGTTCGTTCCTTGGGGTTGTATTTTGTATTGTGAAAAGATTGTAGCGTTATTAAGCGTGAAGGAAGGTCTTTGAGAGATTGGTCGCGGGAGACACGTGACCCGGATCTATTAGGGTTCTGATTTGTATGTATTTGTATGTAAATGTATCTGGGGTGATAGATAACCAGGCGTGGTTATTGATAGCGATCGATGTGATTGAATTAAGTGTGTCGGCGTTTAGTGTTTATCTATTTTCGGATGAGTGCGCTGTAAAGGGATTTTTGGGAATATTAGTTTTAGTTATTCTCTTTGTTCTTTTATTTAATCAATTGTTTACTATGTTATAAGTATTATTGCAAGTTTTTTGTGTTTGTATGTGGCAAACCGCTAGATGGAAAAGGTAACCATGATGATGACGAGATGTAACATGATGTTAAGAGTTAACCGCCATCTATGAAGATATCAATGAAGATATATCGAGAATTATCATTATTAAGAACAAGGACGGGATCTTAAAAGTAATCAAGGATAATCAGTTTTATATCTTACGTACTAGGTTTTTCAACTGCGTTTCGTACCTACGCTAATTAGCGCCGATTTTCTGTAAGAATATAGTACAACCTCGATCGAGCCGTTCCATACATACGACTTGCTCTATGCTCTAACATGAGAAAAATATAAGAATTTTCGCATAGCAAATTAATAATGAACTCTTAGAAGACACTCTTATTAACAAAAACTAAAATAAATGCAGTCTGCATTTATTTAATGCAAAAGCGGAGATTCACATATTTAATGCAAATCATTTCCTTAACACTTCAACCGTAAAGTCTTTATTTAGCAGAATTCCTTATGAATGTTGTAATTTAGAATATTCCTAAGACATAAGGCTGAATAACAAACAACAATAGATGGCATTAATCAGCTGTTCCCGGCAGGCAGCAGACAATGCTTGCGGAAGCATTGGTAACGCTGCCCGGTTAGCATTTATGGTGATTTAATTTTTTGCTTACAATTATAAATAAAATGATGTATATTTCTTTATTAAAATTATCAAGATGTTTTAAGAAAAAGAGAAAAAGATTTAGTTTCTTGTACCAGTTTAAGTATTATTTACTTTCATCTAAGTATTACATTTCAGTATTACCATATTGCTCTACCTCGCTCTACCTATTTTAATTTTATTGATAAAACACGTAAAACAATTTATTACAATAATAATATAAATGGTTTACACTTACGTGCAGACCTTTTATTAAACTAGTAAAGCCTTGATATATTTTTAAACAATACACACTTTTCAATCCCGATTTTCCCGTATAACTATAGATGCCTTCCGTTTCCACCTAATCCTTTTACTGAAATTTACAATCTAATGCTTTATACACTAAATGTTTTTTAAATTTGATCTCAAAATGTTTTCCAAACTTAATTCTCATTCATTTCTTTTAATATTGCCACCTTAAAAGAAAACGAAATGAAATGCTTCACTTACATTAGTTATTTCTGAGCTGACTCCAGCAGTTCTAAGCGCTGGCCAGTGAACAATATTCAAATGTGTCTCGGTCTGCATTACGGGTCACATCCGTCATAAGAACTGGCGTCTGAGAACATGCTGTTTGTATGTACAGGATGATGTTTATATTCGTTATTTGAACTGTATATTAGTGTTATAGACTTTGTGAATTTATTTTAATATTTCGTATAACGTAAAAATATTAACATTAATGGTATAGTATATTTTTATTTCTTACATTCTTCGTTTGCTTTGACTGTTTCATCGTTCAGAAATACCGATTTATCAAATTTTCATCTTAAGTCTCAGAATAATGTTATGAAATCATTTATTTTAAAACTAAATTACTTTATTAAATCAATTTAAGAACAAAACTATTTTTATAGCCTCGCACCCTGTATCTTACAAAACAGTAGGGGCGCACTGTCCCCAATATGAATATTTTCTATTGAATTACTCACGGTTCGTCGGACCAGCAAAAATATTGTTCTCCTCGCACTTATCGGAACATCCTGTAGGTTTTATATTCGCAAATATAGCGACAAGTGTAACGTATTGTAATACTAAAATCCGAAAGAGATTTCGTTATTTGTAATCGTGTTATTGTGTGAGAAAGCAATGTAACTACTCATTATGAATAAAACTGTTTATAAAAAAAAACGATACTTCCAGTCTTTCCGAGAAAATTATTTTACAAAGAAAAGCTTTAAGATCATCTTTGGTAGTATTTTTAATACAAGAACTCATAAATTACAAACTTTTTGACAACCGTATTCAACAAAAGTTATCTTCAAAACAAAGGTATAAAGGCAAATTCATCTTCTATTGACTGCCTCTAAATTAAATGTATCATGTACAAATAAAGTTACAATGTTCAGGCCTTCCCTCCACAATCTGTATCACATTTCCCATACTCATTCACCACGGCCATCACATCACTGGAGCAAGTCCACCCACTATCATGGGAAAAGAGTCGTTCGCAAGGTTTTAGTCACGCTTCCTTCGATACGCTACGAATTATGACATTAATAGATTTAGGGGAATTTAGTACTTAGCTTTATAAGAATAGAGATGTATGATAATTATTAAAAATTATCAGAGAAATAAAATGGTTTGTCACTGTCAATTAGACAAGAGCCGTTTAGTGTGTCTGATATATTTGACCTATAGCAGGCTGAGGTTTAATTAGATATCAGTGATCAAAAATCAATACCGGAAAACCATAAAATGTTATTGCAAAAGATAAGTAATCCCGTTTTCATAAGTGCTAGCTTTTTAGTTTGTTATTTTTGCTTTAAGTAAAATATTAATATTATAATAGTATAAATATTAATATTTTTGTTTTCTAAAGATAAAATCGAACAATAAAGATTTTTGATTTTTTTCTTTTATATTCCAAAATTATTAATTAATTATTTCCCTTATTTTAAAGGAAATTTAATATCGGAATTATGATTTTTGAAACATTTAATTCTATGTCTAATAAATAGATTATCTCAGAATTTTGTTTCAATTACCTTAAAACAGTAACAAAGCATAACATGATAACTTTATCAGTACCTAGTTTATCACCCTTGTGAAATTAATTTCGATACGCTACGTCTCTTCAGTTGATTTATGAGAAGGGCAGAATTAATTATATTGAGAAACGTTAGAATTTTTTAAATCAAAATATTTAAGTTACATATTGAAAAATATTTGTTCAATCAAATTCTAATTAAAAATCTGTTTTGTATTTCGTACGTTATTTCATAATATTTTTAATCTAACAGTCAGATGAAGAAGGAGAAATAAAAGGTAACAATTCTTAATTTCAATTTGTTTAATGATGATTTGCTACTAATGCTATTGGTATATTTACAAAATAAATACTTATAACTAATATTGCACAAAAGTATTATTAAATAACAATAACAAGATATTTAAAGGATTTTAACAGGCATACAACCAAGGTGAATAATTTTTAGTTTTACTACGATGTGATAATAAAGTATTTTCAAATGTTAAAAGTTAATCTATAGTTCATTTGTGAAGAAGAGAACCTCCCGAGTGAGGGTAAAATTGTTTGCCCTTCTTACTAAAATTCTGAGCAGGAGATATTTCATCCAAATCTCCTTCTTTATCCTGATGAGCCGTCATGTGTCGCGTGAGATGGTGGCGTTCCCTGAAACTTTCGTTACATACAGGACACTTTAACTTTTCTTCTCTTTTCCTTCTACTTGGATCGGCTGTTGACTCGCTCTTATGATGAGTTCTCATGTGATATACTAAATCTGATGTCATTCTAAAGCTTATACTGCACTTGGCACAAACATTTTGAGCGGGCAAAGAAAACGCTGCTATAGTCGATGGTAAAAGAGTACTTAATATAGCAGCAGCAGGATTTGCAATCAAAGGATTGACCTGTTCTCGCGGGGGTCCTGAGAATTTCATAAAATCTGGATTTGGTTGCTGAAAATTTTGAACACCAAATGGATATGATGGCCCAGCTTGAAGGTAAGGTAGTTCGGGTCTAAATGGGAGAAAGTTCATTTTATTGGGTAGCATTTGATTCGTTTTTGAGTCTTGTTTATTTTGATACTCAATTGTCCTAAAAGATCCACTTGAACGTTGCAATGTAGTGGATTCAGAATAATTTTGTGAATTAGTTGTAGCATTCTGTCCTTTAAAGAAATTATGATTATTCAATAGATGAGCCGGAGTAAGAATATTACTGAAGCCAGCTTTGTTGTATGAACTTGAAGAAGGGCTGGAAGCTGATAATGGTGGACTTATAGAGTTTTGGTAGAGTAAATTATCGGGACTGACTGATGGATTCGGAGAACGAATTGTAAAATTTGACACCTTTGTAAAAGCACTTTTTGGAGACATTTCGTTTGCTTTATCTCCAAAACGATTTTCAAATCTTGCTCTGGTTTGGATGCTTATTAGGGTAGGGTCATCGAATATTTTGTTTTTATATTCCGGTAAAAATTTTGGATGTCTTCCAGCACTCTCGTTCGAATTAGGGCGACTTCTTGAACGCTCTGAAGTATCAGAATCACTGCAATACATAGACTTGCTCGGATACTCATCAGTACCAACATCGATATTTATGTCGGAACTAAAGCTGGGAGATATGTTGTTGTTCAAACGTATTCGATCTTCATCTTGGTCTTTGGAGTCTAATGTATTTTCGTTTGAATAATCATGCTTATATAAGTTTGTCACTTTTTTAGCTGGCTGTTCCCACTCTTCAGTATTAAATAATTGTTTTGAAACTCGCAATTGTCTCTCTGGTTGTATTGATTGGCGAATTTTTTCATCTGGCATCATCAAAAAAGCAACATCAAATGAACGCTTTGATGCTTTACCTTGATTAAGTATTGTCGGTTGCATGTCTGTCTTCAAGTTCTGCAAAGTTTTTGCACTTTCGATTGTTAAATTTGTTTCTTTTGAGTCAGGGGACTGTTCCTTATAAGTTTGATAATTATTTTGAATGTCCATTGTCATTGTTTAATCATGAAAGCGAACGCACTCAAACTAAAACTTTTCACACTTTTATCGCTACCGTTACAGCTAAGACGCGTGCGTACTGCCCGTTGGTAACTTTGCGAATGTGAATACAACGTGAGGGTGAAAAATATATAAGTGGGGTTTGAAACTACCCTTGGCAGAGGCTTTAGTGTTGGGAGGCGTGGTTAAGCGACCAATGAGCAGCCACCGAGAGGCGTGATTGAAAACATCGGGCCAATGAGAACAGCTTTAGTCGAAAGCGAGCAGGAGAGCTCAATCACCGGGTCAAGATAATAATAACTGCTGCGAATTGAGAGCGCATTGAGTTGTGGTAGGGTCAGCACGACAAAGACAGTATGATATTGGATATCGTGAGCTGACTTTTAGCTTGTATGATCTGAAAAATAAGTTCACGTCCTTTTATAATATCAATTTTTACTTTTTCTTTTAACTTTTGAACTTTACACTATGTTTTGTCTTTTGAAAAAAACTTGCATAAATTCAATGATATCATTGTATGTATCATCTATTATTAGAAAATATTTTATGTTTATTAAACCTTAATTAATTTTTATATATGTAAAAATAGTCGTTAAATAATATTTACAAAATTATTGATTATTACTAAAAAACGTTGCTAAGTAAAATATACTAGTATCTAACAATAACTAAGAAGTACAAAGACAACACACGAACCAAAAAAAAGTCATTGCCCTCTGTTTATCTCACCAAACATAGCAATAGAAAAACTACGACGATTATCATTGCAATAAATATGTTTTATATGTGGCATAAAAAGTGATACTTCGCTATAGGCGGCATAACCCTCGAGTGTATGGATGAGATTGCGAATAATGCTATTAACACAGACGCTTCTTCTCAAATTGATATCCTACATACCAGAAATACATAGAAATTTGAACTTTCGCTGTAAAAACATAAGGCTGAAAATTAACTGCATATTCTACAAGAGATTGAGATTCACTGCATAAGATTCCTACAGGAAAAATAGATCTTGTGCACTTATCAATGAGTTCAAAATTGATTAAAAACCACCCAATACAAAAGTGATAAGACTCAAATGAGGTCTGTTCGGTAGTGGGTAATGATAATAAGATGGGCGCAGACGTTAAAGGAAAGCCATTTGTCAGGTTTTAGCCATTTTTTTACCATTCGTTTCTGTTCTATGAAAATCTGTTTTATTTATTTTGGGTGATCTTAATGAAATTATTTTGATAGAACGTATGTTGTATCCAACTTAGGATATAATAAAATATTTCTGAAAATAAAAAAAAATAATAAAACTGATATTCAACGGCAATAATGGTGGGGGAAAAATATTCAGAAAGTTAGAACAATAACAGGTATGAAATCTATCCTAAAACGCTTGATATGTAAATGATGTGAAGTTAGTTCTGTTTTGCCAACTTCTAGTATTACACCTAATAGAAAGTATTATTGTTATTGCGGTACCCTTCAAGTTAATTATTTAATCATTTAGTTGCGAGGAAGTTGAAACCGATAAGTAATTTGCGGCACGTGGTCCGGCTTATCACGCACGTGCTATTCATTATCACTTGATAATGAAGAGATTTATTTCAATAATTGTAATCAAATTAACTATTGCGATACGTAGATTGTAAGTTTGAAATATTGTAGGGTTTTCAGTAAAATTTATAAATATTTAATAAAATAAGATAAAAAAAATATTTGACTAACTTTTTATGTAAAAAAATCTAATAAGAGATATATCGAATATACTTTGACATTCAGCATCAATTGTTTCCAATAGTCGGACATCATCTAATTCCAATAGTAACTATCGACGTCCGTGACTGATGATCGTCAGTCAGAGGTCACATCTGCAACTTAGATTGGCATTTCGATTTCCCAGACCTCTCTGTCGGAGACAGATTAGTTGGTGTTTCTGCTAATATTCTTTTTGTATTTGTTCTCTTGGGACAGATCGTTGATTGTGGAAACTTTGGAAAAGTACTTCTATGGCAGCTCCGTTGTTTTAATTACATGGTAGTCGATGTGCTATTAATATATTTATAGTAGTAGCTTTAGGGTCATTTAACAAAAAAAAGCTTAATCTTATTATCTATATATATAAAAATGAAACCCGTTTTCCTTGGTCACGGCATCACCCGTGAATGGCTCGACCGATTTCACTAATTCTTTTTTTGTTGTATTTGTTATTATTAGGAGAAGGTTCTTACGGAAAAAAATATTAAGAAAATCTCTCAGAAATATTGAAAAATGTACATTTAATTTTGCATATTTTTAAAAACGCGAGTAACAAATGTCAATGTCATTCACAGCCATAGATTATATTGATGAAAGAGCGTCGTGTTGAGCTTAGTGTTTAAATAAAAATGCAAAGTTGTTCAATAGCGATTTGTAAAAATATTAGTGAAATTATTGAATCCTAAGAAATAAACACTATTATGAAAATATATATTTTGTTATTTATTTAATTAAAAATTAGTAAAGTCCTTTTCAGGAATAGCGAGACCAGGGAATTATGGATTCATTTTTATATGGAGGATTCAGTTCAAATTGAATAGGTACTCATACCTAAGATAGGTCAGCTATACAAAATAAAGTAGTGCATCATTGCAACGCTAAGGCGGTACGAAGTTCGCCCGGTCAGCTAGTATTTTATAAATGTAAGATCGGGACTTAAAATGAATGAAAAACTGCAACACGTACCTATCAGCTAATAAACCTACATCATGTTTGTATGTGTTTAATGTTTTACATGCATAGTAATTTAATAGGCAATTATTGTTCCAAAAACACTAGCTAAGATTAATGCATCAGCTAATCCTATAAGTTATAACAACACCTGTACTACTAACACATTATTAGAATATGTTTAGTGCACCCCATTGCTTTTCAAAACTAATACTAGCCTACCATATGGTACAGTACAGTAACAACAATAACTCTAACAATAGTGTACAGAATGTACCAAAGAGTTTCAATACCCTTTAAGATTTCATACAATTCTCTTGCTTGAAGTCAGTGATTTAAGGTCTAATTTAGCATTGTATATTTTTGCACTTACAAAGTTATTCGGATTGTTGTATTATTAAGCTCGGACAATAATCATTCCCGTTCAGTAATTCTCGTAGATCAACCACCCTGTTAATCGTTTTGAAGTTATATCATTGAAATCCAACTCCATTCTCAATTCTGAACTCTATTTTGTAGGCCAATAAATTTAAAGACCTTTGTGTATGTGTGTTCAATGTTCATTGTAAATATCCACTAACTGCTTTGTTTTCTAAACTAGTAAGCTAGTCAGTATTTTTATATCAGCTACTTTATTGCTTTTCGAAACTGACCATAAACGTGTCAGATATTAAGTTGATTTTTATTTTTAAATTATTTATAAATGAATATATTTTAAAAAATAATATAATGCATCTTATATATATTAAAATAAAGTAAAAAATTACTCGTTTTTGATTTACTATAACCCATTGTTCAAGTAGGATTTAGTGTGCACTTGTTTATGAATTTTTATACCATATGGTGTAAAAGCCGCTATGGACAATACACCCCCATGCTAGTACCCCATTACCATATGGGACGCGTTAAGCGCGTTTTCAAGAGAATCGTATGGCTCTTTGAAGTTAGATGAATGATGAATGTTATTGTATTTATCCAAAAGGGGCAAAAATCTAGGTGTTCTGACGTCATATTTGTTAGTAAATTTTGTATATAGATGCATCGTTCTACCATATATATTTTTTTTATGACAATTTTTTTAATCGCTAACTTCTAACTAGGTACTAGGTAGAAAAACTTAAGTGTATGTGCTAATATTTACAGTTTTTCTCTTGTATATGAATAAATATTCTCCCTAGTGTCTAAAGATGAAGAAAAATTCCTGCTAACTAAGGTTTTAAAAAAACAATAATTTTGTTCAGTATAGTAACCAGGGCATGAAAAAACCACAGGTATTAGAAATATACTTGCTTGTACTATTTACCTCATGATTTGAACTTCGGAATACATTTTTTTGACACAGTATTTTTTAAAATAAACATTCGTTAATGGATATCAAGTTGTGGAGTTGCGCGGAATAACATTTGCACAAAGCGCCGCAATAATGTGCATTGTATTATTTGACAAAGGGACTATTGTTGGAACGAGATCTCTTGATTCATGAATGAAAAATAGTAGTAGATTTAGACTATTAGAAAAAATTAAAAAAAATATATATTTTTTTTTAAATTATATTACTTATTTTTAGATAAAAACATTAGGTGTTGGCGGACAGTTAAAAATGGTTGCTTAGTTTTATTTATCTTTTCTGACAAAATTCATTTATATAGACGAAAGAACCAAACAAACATAAAAAAATAATCATACATTTTAATAAATTAATTAATAAGTATCAAAACTATATAAACGTAGTATACACAATCTCCTAACATATGCGCTAGTGGTATTGTGCCATCTGATCACAGTAATGATTGTACAGACGGACAATTATCTGCTTGTAATCAGAACTCAGCTTTGATGTGGAAAAGTTTTGTTCCGAATCTTATATTATGAGTATTAGGGTGGTAGATTACATACTTGGTAACATATTATCGGTTCTATAAAACTGTGATTGTGAGTGATTGAGGGTCAAGGTAAAGTCTAAGTCGGATATTGTTATTCTTGTATGAATAATACTGATCCACTTTAAATCCACGTAATAGGAAAAGCTTTTTTAAATTTCACGGCAATATAAAATATTGTAAGATGTTTATTTATTTATTTATTTATTTATACACCAAGAGCTTAACACACAATTCATTACATACGTTTTTTACATTTAAAACATATAGACAACGTGTTCATGCCAATTGTAAACAACATTTATGCAGATAAGATACAGTGACAGTTACACTAATTGTTCTAAAAATGATACAAAATTAAAAAAAAAAAAACTAAATTTAAATAACAATTTGGACAAAAGAGATTCCTTTTTAAAATCACTTACTAAAATGATGTATTATTACATTTTCAAAAAGTAAACGATTCATTAAGTATGTCGATATCTGTTACTTTGGAGCATAGAAAATTATACAAAGCGCATGTTCGAGGAATTGGAGAATGTCTGAGAGTATTCGTTCTACATTTGCGGATATAAAATACTTTTGTTATGGTATAACGTGGATATCTGGATGGGATTTTAAAACTAACTTTACCTACTGAGCAAATCGTTGCAGTTTTAAGAACCGGTTACAAGCTTTTTGAGAAACACAACATCAGCATAGACTCAACGGTTATAGAGTGAGTCCAGTCCGAAAAATCTTAATGGTTGAACATATTGAGCTTTGCCTCTTGACAGAGCATTAAATTTCAGTTAAACGTTCAAGATTACACCTAGATCACGAATCTCATTTACCTCCTCAAGACGATCTTCATTAAAATAATACAAAGATTTATAAATATGACGTATCCGTGTATATTTAATATGAAAACATTTCTTTGGGTTCATATCCATTCCAAATTTAAAGAATATGGTGTAAACACCATAAGTCGATACTTTGAAGGTCGTTTTAAATTTGTTGATAATCACTTGCGGCTTTTATTTCCTTCTATATTAGATCATCAGCAAAAAGTGAATATTTAGTGCTCTTTAGAATTGAAGTTATATCGTTGATGAAGGCGGAGAACAATACTGATCTTAAATGAGAACCTTGTGGAACCCCGGATTCGACAAAGTATTCATATGACTTGTACCCATTGACTAGCACTACAAGAAGTCTTTTTGATAAATATGAGTTAAACCAATCCAGTAGGAAGTTTCCTATTCCATAATTTTTTCTTTAACTTTTTTCCACAAACCTCTGAATCTTTTGAATCCATGCTGATATTTGAACAACAAACAGTCCACATGACTTGTAATTACCAGAAATACAAGGATTTCAAAGAGCTTAGATAAGCCTGACAATATGGAAATTGGGTGATAATTTTTTGTATCATGTATATCCTCTTTTTTAAACATTGAAACAATTTTTGTTTTCTTCCACTCATCATGAAAGACCCCATCAGCAAGATATCTATCTAAAATTGAATAAAATTGTAGAGTGACAAATAGACCACAACGATTAATAAACACAGGAGGGATTTCGTCGCAGGCAGCACCTTTATTTATATATAGTTTTATAATGCTTAGTACGATTTCTTGCTCAGATGTAATATGGCATAGAAAATTAGTATTTTTTTTAAATGCTGAAGAAAAATTGTTCGCGAAGAGGCCAGCGATTTCCGGTCCAGATCTTACAATGCGGTTGTCTACTTCTCCGATGGAATACTTGTATCGCCATTTCGCCTGTCTTTAAGAAAGCGCAAAAAACCTTTCCGATTCTTGCAAACTCTCAATTCTAGATTTGTACATTTTTAAGCAATAAGCGTACGATACGTTAGGATATGGCTTTTATACGACTGACTTTACAAAGTTTAAACTTTCAATAATTTGATAGGTAAAGTAGGTATATCAAAAATATATACGAGATGTAGTAAATTATTTTACTTTCTGTAAAATGTTTATATTACAAAATAACTTAATTGCTACTAATATTTGTTTATATTACAAAATAATAATTCAAAGTTTAAATTTACTAATATTAGTTTTTGTCTGTTGTTCATATAAGAAGTAAAATAAAGGGATGGGCTTGAAAATTTGCATTCTCGTGGTATTAATTTGCCAAAATTAGGCAGGTTATTAATAATTGTACTAATTTCAGATCACCAAAACTCAAGCAATATGCAAATGTTATGTGTATATTGTAGGTTCTTTAATTCAATATACCTACCATATTTAGTAAATTTTCTGCGGTTTTAACAAGAAACTAAGTAGTAAGTAAGTAAGGGAGTTTTAAACCATAAGTGTAGCAACTATGAAAGTGCATTTAGTTGCCATATGTACTTCAGGGCTTACTCAAGGGAAACCTCCCTTGCAAATGAATATTGTGATAGGGTGCAAGTAATTGTTGATTTCAAAGACGCTAACTAGATCAAAAATATAAAAGAGTGCATAGAATATTAGAAAAAAAGCAAAAAAAAAATATTTTGTTTCTGTACAAAATCATATGCTTTACCCAGCTCTAATAAAAATAAATTCAATGTTAAATATTCGTTAGTACAGATAATTTTTATATCAGAAGCAAAGTTATGTATACATCTTGATTTTGAAACCAAATCTAAGCAAATCAGACAAAACCTAGTAAAAAATAAATAAAACATACTAAATACAATTGAATATTGTCTTCCAAATCGATACGCGATTCAACCGCACTACCCCAAACTTGTAAACGTTTCAAAGGCCATATGTCGCGAAAAATTCTACTATAATTGTATTAAGTCACCCCAAGTCGAGTGTGCTGCTTTTAATTACGAAGACCCACTTAGACATATGTGATAATACTTTTAGGGCATTTTGTATTAACCATTTGAGAGTGCGCAAAAAAACGATCAAAATCATAAAGAAGTCACATCATTAACTTGACGGCAAAAGACAAAAAAATAAATTTTCGATTGTTATCGATTGTTATTGTTTCGATCGAAGTTAAATACGTAGTGTAGTTAATATCAAGAAAAACATAATAAGTAAGGTATTAAGGTTTTTCACAAACAAGAGATTGTTTTTAGTCAGAAACAAAATGAAATAGTTTTTATTATCTGCATAATTTACCATTTAGAACTCAATGCATAATACTTTAAGTTCATTTTAAAATGTAATAAAAAACGAAACTACCAAACAAACTTTTAAAATAGCTAATAAGATTGTCTCTTAAAAATAGAATTTTCGTAACAATAGTAGAAGGTATGGTGGGGAGGAGAAATAAAGATTTTTCTGGATGCAAATCGTACACAATATGAGCATGAAATATGGGTTCAAGAAATCCTGTCCGTTGAAAAACCGACGAAGTAAATGAAGAGAAAAGTAAAAAAAAAAAACAATAGAGCCGTGGGCAGGAAACGTCGCGTGAATAAGTGCGCTATTGTAGCGGAGTGTTTTCTTTAATATTTTTGTATTTTTTGGTTAATAAATTCGAAATAAGGTTGCTTTGTTTGGTTGTTGGATATTTTGATGATTTTAATCCGTATATAAAATTATACAGGAATAGGAATATAATTTTGTTTATTTTATTTAATATCGACGTTTTTGTGTTATATGATAATATGTAAATCCTCTTACATACAGAGACAGAGAAAATATATCGGAGTATATTACACAGTAGGTACATCTTCTAAAATACAGAATGAAACCTTTTAAAACAAAATTTTAAAATCCAGCGTTATTCGTCAGCTACACGAAACTATAAAAGAAGTAACCCTCAAATGAATGGTAACTCATTTGATATTCAGTCTCCAGCCCGGTCCGTCTGGCCCACGATGATTTATGAACTGTTTTTTGTTGATTTTCATCGCTTTTTCCCGCTGCCAAGATTCTTTAAACTCACTGCCAACTACATTATATCTAAGAGCATATTGATAGAAGTAACTTAATTAATTTTATGTTTTGGCATTGGTACCTAGAGTTTTAGAAATTACAGAACACCGTAAAAAAGAAAATAATTTAATATTTATTTATCTTTTTACTACAGTTTAAATAATTAAAACTTTTTTATTATTTACAGTAACAATTTAGATAAATATTTTATATAGATTTCATATAATATAAAAAAAAACTGTATTTGGACATTCACTATAATCACGAATTATAGAAACAAAACACCGTGTCCAAAGGCTAATTTAGTCACGGTATCATTGTGATCCCAGTTAACCGTTAGCACAAAAGCGCTCAATGTTAAATGTCTTCATGTAATGTTAGAGCCGTGTCTCCCTCGCTCGTTGCGGTCTTTATTACCCACCGTTGGTTTCGAAGGGTTAATTCGTTGGTTTTTAGTGATAAATGTTTTTGAAATAGTAGCTTGAATTTTAAAAAGTTTCTACATCAATTAATAAATTTATATCTAAATAAAAACTAATTTATTCTTACTTAAAACGTGTAATATAATGTTTTTCAAATATTAATTAAAAAACAATAATTCAATTATTTTGTATGAGACCAATAAAGTTTATATAACATATTATGTACGTACGTATACATTACATTACATTATATACATATACAAATACATACAAACCAAACATTGTCCTTACAAGTTCAATAACAGTTTGAGTGTACAATTGCCACGGGTTCCATCTTGCTATTCGAGCTGTTAACGCATAAACTATTATCAAATTTTCGGTGGTGTCTGCCAGAAACTCGGTTGTGTGTACTTTATATGTGGGTAATAAAGATATTTCATAACTTTTGAAGTGTAAATAAGTGAATGGTTTGAATATGTAAAATTTATGTGTGAAAATGAAAAAAAGCTTATTGCATTAAAGTGGAGTGTTTAATTTAAAATATTTTTTAATAAACTAATTATTTATATCTTTTCCAGATCAGCAGAGCTTAAACTGACTACCGTTACTATGTTAAATTTATTAATAAATTAAGTAATATGGCCATATCGTTTCTATTTTTTTTTATTTTAGATTTTATTTTTTTGTTTTATAAAATTATCTAAATTCTACAAACGATAAAAATTATAAATTTACAAACAAGTGTTATTTATTTTTTATTTTGTTTATAAACATGTTTGTCATACTATGCTTATGTTTTTTATGTAGAGATATAGAAATGAAAATCATCCAAACGGATTCGAACCTGCTCCTTGAACCAGTGAATTCTCTTTCCTTTGTTAATTAGTGTAACATGCACTAGGGAATTTTACATCATATTTCTCAAGACAAACGTAACTTCTAAAAGTTTTTTTTTAATAATGTATGAATAATCAATGTTATTTAGGTTTATTTGTTTCATTTACGGAATGTTATTTGATATTTTTTTGCTTATGTGTATAAAAGATCCATTTCATAAGAACGTTAGTTTTGTGTTCATCGTCCATATTTATTTTGCTTTTAAAAGCTTTGATTTCTGGTCTTTTAAACGTGTGAACATTTGATCAAAGGCAAAATAAAATAATATGTACTTACTTAGTTACATACATATTCACTTTTGAAAATCATTATAGTTTTGAATATTTTTTTTTGAGGGATGATTAGTATTCTTCAATGAAATTGAGAGTTATAGAATAAAAGTATATATATAATGGAAAATTGAGAGTTAACAATATTCCACGCATCAGCCTTACCCTATTTACTTTATAAAAACGTTAATAAATAACCCAATCTAGCTGATAACTAAATATCTCATACAATGCAGCCAAATAGCTACTAATATTCAACCCTTTGTTTGAACGCAACATTTGACTGACTATCTCAAACATAACGCCAAATAAATCGCATGCTGTCCTTTACCACTAATTAAAGGAAATGGCCCAGAAACAAGATTGCGATATGGTTCTCTCTAAATGTTAATCCATCTCCTTCTCACTTCAGTTAAATTGGATATGATTGTCTCTTTCCCCCTAAACGTTAGACTTCACTCATTATGCTAAATATCCCCCCTTGTTCGGGAGTGAAAAGATCTGTGATAAGACGCTCGGTTTTTCCCATTTTTTCTGTAGGATTTGACAGTTGGTATATGGAAGTAGATTAAAATACCGGTCCTTAATTGCTTTCCAGGATTACGGGAGTGTCAGATTTATATTTTTAAGCAGATTTTTTCAATTTTGCAATCTTCATAAGTGGCCGTATTTAAAGTAGTTGAGCTTGAGGTAAAAGAAAAATATTTCTAGATAGTTTTTTTTTATTATTAATCTATTTAATTGACTTTTGCAATTACAAAATGGCAGGGTTTAGGTATTTAAAAAATAAAATTACTCCCGTGTTTGAATACTCCATAAAATGGCAGATTCGATTCGAACGCATATTGGAAAAACGAGCAATTTTTAATAAATCGCCCGGGGATCGTCATTGAACAAAAAGTACCTTATTTCATTATGCCAACCGTTCCATTAGTAAGATACGCAAATTCTATTAAAATGTTTCACCCAAAACAGCGCTTACAGCTCTTAATTGTAGCGTTCCACGAAAAAACTAATTGAATTGCTTACTTGACAAATTCAAATAAATTTTCTTGTATTTAGACAAATCAGTATGTATTATTTTATGATTACTAAATTTTTTAAAATAAAATATTAATACAATTAAATAGTATTTTTTATGTAGCAAAAAGCGCTTCATATTTTTGTAACGGTCGAGGGTGGATGGTTTAAAGGGTGTAAGGACTTTAAATTTAAATTTATGTTTTGCTAGATTTGATCGCGCTTAACGGCAAACGTCATTTGGATGGGACAGAAGTATTTCTAGTAATGATTTATTTTGACAAAGGGTTTTTATGCTATTTAAATAGAAATATCTACTTAAGTTATACAATATTAAGCAGTTATGATACATTTTGCGGCAGATTAATATTAGTCTTCTGTTACAAAAAAAAATCATATCATTCATATTTATTTTATTTCAAGAACTTTAAATAGGCATCTAAAGTAATAATAAGAATATTATTAAAAAAAAGAATTGTTACCACATTAAATTAAAGACTTCTCCAATGTCTTTCACTTTATCCAATCTTGCTCAGCATTTCTGCAGTTTGGACCTACCGTCGTCTTAAAGTCATCTTTTTACCTTGATGTTGTCTAACGGTAAAAACTTATAGTGGTTACTCCACTTAAGATTACTACGTTTTCCAGAAATGTGGAAGTCTTTCAAGTTTATTTACAAACACACTAACATGATGTAGACGACTGTTGGCTGTCAAATTTTTGACAATAACTTCTTGCGACAGTTATTTGACGATGATTGGTTTTAAACATTTATTTATAGGTTGTGTCAGTAAATTGTCTGGTACAAATGCTCTTTTACGTTACCATACGAGTCTTTCGATAAGTTAAAATCTAGTAGGAAGTCTAATAGTTTTTTCCCGAACAAGTGGATATACTGAACACCTATTTCTAGTTTCATTTCATTGTTTTTTTTTTATAAGCTTATATATGTTATCTTCGTTAAATATCATTAATAAAACATATAAAGCGCTATAAAAACAGCATTTACTGAATGCTAAATTCAATTAAAATTCATAGTTTCTCAAACAGCAGTTGTCTAAACCATAACGATAATAACATCATAATGGTCCATACGAATTGAAACGGCATTAATTCGATTGAATATCGATATGACATTTGCTCGCTCGTTCAAAACTCTCGGTTGTTATTTGTGGGGTTCAAGTTGTTTTGTTGTTTATATACATGTTTTGGTTCCAATCTTGTTTATATTCTAACAATTATCTTGTAAATATAAGCATGAGAAAATACATTAAAATTATAAATTAAATTGTTTTATTTAAGAAATAACAAATACAATTAATATACTCGCTGCGCTTATAGATCTAAAGCAAGTAGTTAAATTAAAATAATTTTGTACATTATACCACAATCCACTATCCTATGTACCAAATATACTATATATGAATTGATAAGCGTCAGGTGTGAGAGAACATGTGGCTTGCGCCCAGTTCCCAGCATCTTAGACCGGCTTATGTATAGTTTGTGATACAGGGTGGAAACAGTTGAAGTAAGAATTGTATCTAAAAAATAAATAACTAGTTAAAAATAAATAAATAGTTCTGTCTAATCCTAATATATTTTTTAACGAGTTCTACTTTTTTTTGTCGTAGAAAGCAGAAGAAATGGAGATTTGTCTATTTTTATGGAAAACTATTCTTTTTTAAATTTTAACTTTGCTGATCATCCTGTACATACATACATATGCGAGTGTGTATGATAAACTTAATTCAATCTGGGATTACCGGCCGTTAGGGATGTTGAATATACATAAGATCTATCTTGAATAATCTGATATGAAGATGCTGTTTGGTTATAACTGTCGACTAATTAATCTTTTAGGGCGCCGCTGTCTCATTGCCAAATATTGTTTTATGTTTATTTATCGCCTATAATACAATTTATATCAAGTATCATAAAAAACCTTATCTTATATTTTTCTAAAAGTCGACAAGTATATGACACATGTTTTAAGTAAAACTATATCATTATTTCAAATTCAAATTCAAAATATCTTTTCAAATTCAAGTAGCCAAACCAAATCAAAAACAATAGCGAAGTTGTATTATTTGCAGATGACACGTCACTTTTATTTAAGATAAAACGAGGCGAGACTGTTCTAAGTGACGTAAACCATTCTGTGACCAAAATTACTCATTGGTTTAATGTAAATAATTTACATTTGAATAGTAATAAAACTAAATGTATTAAATTTTTAACACCAAATGTAAAGGGCGTCAAACCCAGTGTACTGTTAGATAGTAAAAACTTAGATATTGCTAATAGCACGGTATTCTTAGGCATTACCCTAGATGAAAAACTTCAATGGGGTTTACATATTACTAAACTCGCGAATAGACTTAGCTCGGCAACTTTTGCAGTTAAGAAAATACGCCAGCTGACAGACAAAGTTAAAGCGCGGATTGTTTATTTCAGCTACATTTTTTGCAACATTTGTTTATTTTGACGTGTACAAATAAATGTAAAACATTTTCATGGAATAAATAATTTTTGATTTTGACTTTAACTGAGGCATTTACACGCACTTTTGAATCGTTAATTACATTAAATTGGTCATAATTAGTTAACTTTGGATGACGATATACCTACGTGTGACATAAATTATACGAAGAGTTAAAAATAGCTTTCCTCATTATTTTTAGTTAAAGCTTAATACACTTCTATTCTAACAATATTTAAAATTAGAAAAATATAAGTTTTTTATAAGAAAATATCAATATTGTTAGTCGCTAATTAAAATTAAATAAATCCTTAAAACGTGGACATCCGCAATAAATAATCTGTTGAAATCCGTTCGTGACGTCTGCGCTATCTGTCCTCCGCACCCGCAACCTTCCACGCCTCTAGCTGAATACGGCCGCTTCTTTGTACCGTCAACAACACACATAATGTTGTCAAGTATATTTAAAAATTGTATGATATTTATACAATTTCATAATTAGGCAAATAAAATTATAAGATTATTTATGATTAATGTTCTTGTTTTATTTTTTTTCCTATTTCTACTTGTTATTGGAATGTTACGAAATTAATGTCTAGTGTAATTTCTGAAGAGATTTTTTGCTCATACATTTTTAAGAACTTATTTTATTGTTGACGGTATATTTCAGCGCAGCTATTAATCACTGGTTATCGAGTGCTAATCCAGGTTTAAATAGATAGTTGTGCATTGTCTAAACTGAAACAGGGACGCTATTGTCAAAGAGATTACTTTTTAGGTAGGTGTTAATGATGATTTATATCTGTAGCTTTTTCTTCATAGTTGAAAAGTTGTAACATTTTAACTTTCGTAGCCAATATATAGTAGAATTTAATGTTTTTATTTAGGGAATCTTATTTCTTCCTATTAGACTGTTTGGCAATATTTATTATACGATCATCATACAATGTCTACAGAGATTAGTGCTTACTTTTTACTTTTTTGTTAACATATCTCTATCCAATGTAAGTTAAGCATATCAAATTGTCCATTTTAAACTGGTAATGAGGTTTATATTCAATAAGGTTTCTGTTATTTTTTAAATTAATATAATATTAATTTTTCACTTTAAACCTAATAATAATTGTAGATAAACAAAATAAATGTCTTGGAATAAAATTTTATTTCTTAAATAAGCACTAAAAATTGCCATTTTCTTACTCCAAGTGACGAAATGCCAGAATCCAGCAGTTCAATTTGAATATATAACAGCATACGTCGCCCGCGCCCTGCGACACTTACTCATCGGATCCCAAGAAATCGTAAAAATATATTATACAATTCGGACAAAAATTTTGTGGAGGGGTTTCCATTGTAGTAGGTAAATACATGTTTTGCTTCCTTGAAAATCCTTTTCTGTTTTTTTTCCGCTTTAATTGATTTAATATAGAAATTTATCTATATGAGGAAATCATCGGAAAAAAAGGAATCGTCTTTATATTCCACTGCACTTGACTTACTTACAATGAATTTTTTGACAGTTTTTCTTATGTCAAACCTTAAAACAACGATAAAAAATACAACTCCATACATTGTCTGTCCAATCTAAAGATGGCACATAAGAATATGTCGGTCACAGCACGGTAGCGGGAGATAGCGCAAATCGCCTCTGAAAAATGGCTCTCAACACGGGCTGCGTTGCCGTATCGACATTTTATTTCATTAGTCTTTGGAATTATATAATATCTAGCAACTGAAGCTCGCATAGGAAAGTCACAACTTCCATACACTTAAACCTAAATTGAGGTTTTTGACTATGATGATATTTTATATTAAACTATACTGCATACTAATTTTATTGGCAACTTGAATAAAAAATACATAATCATGTTAGAAATAATATTTCCATCTCGTTTTACCATGAAAATAATTGCTGCAAAGCATTTGAAACGTCTGGTTAAATTTAAAATGTAAATTTAAAATTTATTTTTACGCGAGTTAAATCCTTAAAAAAAAGTTTAATTTTAATATGTAGCACTGTTAAAATTTTAGAAAAACAAAAATATTTAATTTATTTTAATTTGTACATAATATATGAAAATCTATTTACACATAAGGCTGAATATAACTAGTACAATTATATTATTATTATTATTATTAAAATACAATTCCCAGCTCTCAACCAATATACCCAGCACTTCACTACACTTTATAAATCAATTATGTTTTCGATAACTTACACACCACCGTAACATACTCCCCCAAATGCACAATAACCGCCCTTAAAGCGGGGCAATAAGGATTTCATAAGTATCTTTACAGGTTGGTCGATATCCTCATGGCAATGCGATACTCACTTGACGTAATGCCCGGTCAAAACAATAAAGAAACACTAAGAGACATCGGATCGGTGATTTTTCGAGTCTTCCATTGTTTTTCTCATAATTCCTGGCGTCCCGCTGCGCTCTAGTAGACGCTGTCGACATTTTCCTGTGTGAATATTGTTATAAGTGGCTGCCAATATCTAGAACCATAGTGTATATATTAAAGAACACTGTGTTATATAATTATAATAAAAATATGGCACGTGAAATCAATAATATAAGAATACGAAGATTGGAATCCTGACACAAACAACATTGTTTTAAATCACATAAACAATGTAGTTATATATTTTATATGTAGTATTTTATATATTGGAAATATAAATGTATATTAAATATAAGTTACTAGTCCCCTAATAGATTCAACGATGGAAAATAAAGTTCAATCACGAGTGGAGCCGTCACTAAAAAGGTTCGGAGCCAATATTTTCTGCTATCACACGACAGTTCTAACCGCTAAAAACTCAATACAGTATTGCTTTCACAGCGAACTACACCGATAGTTCAATGTGGATAATATGTATCAAAATAAAAATTAATAGAAAACTTCATTGAGATACTTCATAGATACTTCGATGAAGAAAATATCCACACCAACTTATTTTATGTGAAGTTTTAAAATGTGTAAAATTATTGATAGATCTGAAAAAATATATTCCTTACGTTAAGATCAGTCAGAAATAATCCAAAGGACAATATAAAACAATGTTATGAGACATATTGTTTAATTTAAATTATTGTTTATTACTCTATAATAAAATATGTTTCTTATCCATAGTGTTACAACGAATGCTAGGTCAGCTCTGCAAGGCGTGGGCACATAACGAGTTTAACAGAATATGATTTTCGCTCGCCGTTGAATGAGAACGTTTTAGCGTCACTTTTTATATTTCCCCATGAGATTTACGCTGCAGACTGTAAGGGGTCTATATATTTTGTACTATAAAATATTTTATTTTAATAGTTGGCTTTATAAATGAGTTTTTTATGTGCCATGATGAAACTATTTTGGTTGTATATTATGTAACATCGAAAACATAAAAGTTTCTACAGATTATATAATAGTATATAATAAAAATACCCACTAGTTATTTAAGAGTAATGAAAAAGAAAAATACTATTTTTTTTTTATTTTATACAGTTAGTGTAAGCAAAAGTCAGTTTCCAATATTAAACAAAACTGTAAATTTTCGTTTAAATAAAATGCTTAACATAAAATTATTAAATTTATTGCATCATGAAACGTTTACCCAGTACCTAATTTCATTAAAACTTAATACTTATTTCCTAAGCTCTGAGGACCTCCGACAAACCCAAACCCACGCAAGCATAGTTTTAATATAATAAAAAGCACCTGTTAAATCCATGATCATCGTGAACATGGGTATTTTGTCTTAAGCTGTTAATTTGCCCCGGGCAGGCTGGGGCAGGAGCGGCGGGCGGGGCACGCGGGGCACGCCGGGCGCACGCCAAATACAATTTTACGCGGCGTTGCACTCTGAGCCGATTGCGGACACGAGACAAGCCTGCTCAGGCCCCGGAGGTAAGTTGTATGGATATGCTTTTAGAAACTAAATATATTAATACATTTTCATACATTATTTCGTTGAAAATATGAATGTGCGTTTAATCTTTGTTCTTTAATAATGCAAAAAAATCCTGGATTTAAAAAAAAACTTTTGTGACGTCTCTACCTACAAACGATTTATATTGAAGTATTCACTTGTGAAAACAATTTTAATAATATGCTAATAATAAGTTATTAAAATATCAGATTTTCAGAGGTTCTTGGTGTAGACCAAGAATTAAAGCTATTTTTAAAGGTTAAATAAAGTTGATTAAAGCTATCAAGAAAAGCTTTATCCGAATTAGATGAGTTGGTTAGGACCTATAACTTGGTTATATTAAGTTTGAGGTGTATATCGACTGGCTTCACAAAATAGATAAATGCCACATCCAATATACTAACATTTGGCTACTGTATACAAGTGGTCACGTATTGGTTAAAGGGTAGGTTTGCGGATTATATTTGCGCTTATGAGCAACGAAACAACGCTGCTGTCTTTAAACAATAAACAAATTCAAAATTCATAAAACAACCACCTTAATAATAAACAATACACCCTTATCAATATAATATTTCATAAAGGTAATTAACCAATATTATTACATCTTAAAAGAATTGAATGATATGTTGAATATTTAATGTGCTCGTTCTATATGTTGAATATTTAATATTGTTTGAAAATATCTATAAACATAAATAGCCATGTTATTTTTATATATTTTTAAAAATATTTCTAATATAAGTCAAAAATATGTATTACATAATTTTCTTGTTAGTATTTTAATATTTTATATTTATTTATTAATGTTATTCGATTTTTTTTTTATAAATTTCACAATAGTGTTTCTTTATCGCATTAATAAACAATACTTCCCCACTCCAACTTTGGTTAATAAAAAACCGTTTAGATTCACAACAGCGTAAAACGAATCGGCTTATGTGAGAAAGTATTATCGATAACAGATAATCAGATAACAGTATTAATAAAAAATATAAAATAATATTAACTTTTGATGGGAACGTCGCACGTGGTAAGTTGATGGAAAGTGAGGTCGGCTGGCAAATACGGACAGTTTAAGCTTTATTATAGTTGGACATGTTCTGGAGTGGAAATACGAAGCATTTTGCGCTTCGGATAAAAGCTTTTGTTTCTTATAATAAGTTTATTATTAAATTTGATTTCATTTTCATATAAATAATAAAATGTACTAAAACATGTTGTTACTAAAATATATCGATACAATAATAAATTAACTAAACGTGTAACTAAAAACATAAATTACTCAGCATATAAGAAAAATACCCAACCCTTGCCATATTAACCGTATTAATCCGAAAGCTCTCGTTAATCGCCTAAATAAAGGGAGTATTATGTAAGCAGTTTATCACTTGGCAACGAAACGAGTCGATCGCGTTAAGTCTCCAAGATTCGAACAATTGTGGGAGAAGATTTGTACCGCTGCGCACTCGTTTGTGTTACGTGCAGTGCTTACCGATGGCCACTTGACTATTTATACTACAAGACATATCGCATACACTATTAATTCTTTCGAACATTTATGTTTCCTCCATCAGCTTTAATTAAAAAGGGTATAGAGAACAATTTATGTTATTGTTTATAAAGTTGTTTCTTTTGAGCGTTCAGCGTAATAAAATATTATGGTATTCATAATAGTAGCCAGCCCATAATTTTATTAAAAATAATATTTTTGTTAGTTAGAAAAACCAAAACCGTAACATAAATTAATAATAAAAATAAAACAGTCTTAGAAAACACGACATTGTCTAAACGACTCTACCCACTTGAAGCCCTGCAAACTCACCTCACAGAAGTGTCACGACAATTGTCCCGCATTTATCTCTCCACAAATACGGATTTACTTAAATTCGTGCCGACCATTTAGGAAGATAATCGTATCAATTACTTATCAGGTGTTCTAGTTAGTTTGTTTTTAAAGAAAATACAAGTTATATTAAATTCACTATTTTCGGTAAATATATAAAACAATATTTGTTTATTAATAATAACATATGAAAAAAATGCTTTAATTTCATATTTTATAGTAATATATCTAGACCAAACTCTCTCTTAATCAAATCATATTTTAATTCTATCTTTAATATTGAAAAAAAAAACGTATGTATTTTGTAACAAACCAAACATTTTTGGTTTTATTATCAGCCAGTTTCACGATTGTCTATGACAATAATGAAAATTATAAACTTTTATGTTGATTTCGACAATCAACATAAAAGTTTATAAACCACATCAAATATAAGACTTTATCAATATTTGTAGATTTTGTGTAATGCACAAGCAAACAAATAAGTAGATAAACAGGGATAAGTTTCGAAAACTTTGCAATAATTTTTGTCAAGTAATATTTGATGACATTATTATTATTTTATTAAATGTCTTGATATGAACTAAAATTTGTCCAATAACGGTTCCAAACAAACATCATTTACAATCACCTTTGCCTCTTCAATTGATTGCACAACCTTTACAGCTCATTATACTACAAAATCAGCAACGGAAAGGCTAGCAAGTGCGAAAAAATTTGAATTTCCGTACCTCAGAGTGAGCGAGATGTCTATACTAACTATCGATACATATGAAAGGGATAGCGAATGTTATAACGAATGTAAAAATGACTGAGTATTCCGCTACTTACATATTTTGAATCATCAAAAGGAATCGGTGGATGGCGAATAATTTTGAATTGAAAATACGCTTTGGCGAACTCCTTTTGTACAATCAATATTCAATGTTGCCTGGGCTCGTTTGAATTCGCTCTCGATTACTTGAAATTTCTGATTCCTATGACATGAAAAAGTGTTTAAAGTAATCTCTTACTTCTAAAAAATTAAAGCCAATAAGTAAATAAGTAATCAATAATTTAAGAAATTTTATAGTGATACAATAGCTAGCGGTCTCGAAAGGTGTCAAAAATTTAATGTTGTTAATACAAAGTCCTTTTAAGATTAACATATAAATTAACCTCCTAAGACTTAAATTGCCAAAATGTATTACATTTAAATTTTATCCCAACGTTTTAAATAATTTGCAGTAGATAATCAAATTCACAGGCAGAGGAGAAATAGTTGTCTATGAGTTAGTCAGCTAATCTGTAGTGTTCGTGTTAGCTGTTGCTCTATTAGGGGGTGCTATTTTTGGGATTCCTCCGATGCTAGCAAGTAACGGGTAGTTGGTTTTTGATGAGGGCATGGCTGCTTTTCTGAAGCTTGCTTCTAAATGTTCACTGTAAAAGGGTTTACTAACAAAATAAGCAGTTGATGAGTTTCCAATATGTACAGACATTAATCCATTAGAAGTCACCGTATTCATTTGAGTACAGCTATATTTCTAGGCATAAATTCCATTATAGAGTATGAATCTATGCTCTTCATGAAATTTGATGATAAGAGGAAAATCGATATGAGATTAGCAATTTCCTTTTTGTAATAAAGTTTTTACAATAAAATTTTACACTTACACAATACCTATATCTTTTATAAATCAAATTAATGGAACATATTTTGTTTCTTTAAGGGTATATGGTAATAAACTTATATTTTGTTTTTTTGCTTAAAATTGGTAGTGCATTCTAGTATGTTTTTACAAACACGAAGAAGGAAAAATAAAAAACATATTTAAAGTTCTTTTCTGACAGAGTCCTCTACATTATTTTTTATCTAACATTTCTTTTCAGTTAAGTGCCCTCTATGACCAAATTAAGTTTGGTATACCACCTATGGTAACCCTATATTTTTGGGGTTGTACAGTACACAGAATAAGTAGATAACTTTTTGGCAGATGGCGACACTATGTTATTTCATTTAAAGATGAACAAACCAAATAAGAAAGCTTTTCCTAATTCTTGACATGTAGTGAACTAGTTGTTAAAATTAACAATATACAAAATTTCAAACAAACTTATATATCGTATGTTTATTTTAAATGTGTCTTTACTCTTGGCATTTTATTAGAACAACGTGGAAAGCTTTGTAGTTATTACTTGAATTCACTGCCATCTAGCGACTGATAGAAGAACTAAAACCGCTTTGTGATAATATGCAGTTTCCAAACTTTAAAGTTGTAGATGGCGGCAAACGTTATAATCAAAGGTCAATAATTTATATCAAAAGACTACTCACAATAGGGATTATATTATCCCTGTATCGTGGGTGGCTTATCCAGTAAATAAATAACTGACACAAAATTCACCCACTTTATGAACAACAATCTGTTGATCACACAAAGAATTATTCCGTAATGGTTCTCACAAACTTTGGTTCAGCAGTCTAGGTTACTCACCACTAAACCAACAAAAGGTGGTTAGTTTAGAATACATTAAGTGTTTAATGCAACTTTGTCCTTGTATTAGTATCCCATAAATAACTATAACAACAAAATATTTTTAAAATCTATTAAATATATTAATATAAAAATATTTAAAAAAAGACTAAAACTATACTACTAATCGCAATCAACAATTAAAACTTAGAGAGTACTTAGGAGCCACCCATTACAAATGGTATTTTCCAAGGAAGCATTCTTGGGTTAACCCTATTTTTAACCCCCGACTAAAAAGAGGGGTGTTATAAGTTTGACCTATCGATCTGTGTATCTGTGTATCTGTGTATCTGTGTAGCTGTCTGTGGTAAATTTCCGGCCAAACACGTGGACGGATTTGAATACGGTTTTTTTTTAATCGAAAGCTATGCTTGTCGAGATGGTTCTTATTTATGTTTGATTGAAATAAAAACAGTCGTCTTCAAGATATTGACGTTTTATTCGTGCGGGGGAGAGGTTCTTATGCAATAATTATCTGTTTGCGACCAAACGCGTGGACGGATTTGAATGCGGTTTCTTTTAATCGAGAGTTATGCTTTTCGAGATGGTTCTCATTTATGTTTGATTAAAATAAAAATAGTGGTCTTCAAGATATTGACGTTTTATTCGTGCGGGGGACAGTGATAACGCCCTACGAAGCCGAAATTAGCCGATTGTCTCTTTCCAAAGGTCGATGTGCAATATTTTTGGCCGGGTACCTACTATAAATGATCTTTGTAAACATTTTTTTTTTTTGTAATATACATACTTACACCGATAACACCATTCTTATTTTTAAAGATATATTTTTGAATTCTCTTAAATTACTGTTGAATTGGTATCTACCAAATATAATATCGGTTAAAACCAAATAAAAAAAAGTTTAATTATGATTCATCAAAATAAAAAACTTATTTTATTAAATTTTTTTGTTAAATTATCTTAAAGACAACAATTTCAATCCATAAATACCTATGATATTATTATATACGAAAGAAATAAAATATTTTGGGGTAACAGCAAACTGAATAGACATGTTAAGAAGATCACAAACAGGAAACTCAAACTTATTTATGACTTATTAGCTTTTTAATATGTATATATATATATATATATATATATATATATATATATATATATATATATATATATATATATATATACATATTAAATTCCAATATATATATATATATATAATTTATTTATGTTTTATCCAGCTTTTTTCCATGTTTGGCACATGTTCCATGTCATAATAAAGCACAATTTTACCGGATCTTAAATATCCTTAAATTAAAAAATATATTCCGAAGAAATAATTGCAATTGCTGGTATAAATACTATTTCTCCCACTTTTCATATTGGGAAGATTTAGTAAATTCGAAAATTCTATATGAAAATGTAAAATATCATCTTCCACAACTACTTTGTCAATCAAAATATAATAATATTTTGTTGTTAATAATTTAAGTTTTTTCATTCGTCGATGTTAAGTTATTTTTGGTTAGCTTTTTTGATCCGTTTGATTTTTTGCAAGTCTTTCTTTCCATATAAATAATCGCTCATATCTTTCGTTACCGATAATTTATAGATTTTAGGCAAAATAATTGATGATTTTAAAAACGCTTTAATTTCATCAGCCCTTGTACCTCTTTTCACTACCGTTAATGTCCGTTAACGGGTCGAGTGGTTAACGCAGACGCCTAAAGTGTAGCGACGCTAACAACGGACAACGGCATAGGCATATTTAATTAAACTTTACTTGACTTAATTTATATTTATAATAAATTTATATTTTCAATACATTTTCTTTCCCTTAATTTATTTATAGTAGATTAAAATAATAAAATTTTGTTTTAACATATTTTCTTAATATAATATAAACTGACATTACTTAATTTAATTTATTCAATGTAACTTAGTGTAATAAACTTTTGTTGTAAGTTTAATTCACTTTTTATCTCTATATGAGTAATATCTTTAGCAATTGATTGTATTGAATCTATTTCTATGGAATGTATTTTCTGGGAATAAATGATATTATTATTATTATTATTTTTGTTATTTTCTTTTTCTCAGCTCTTTGGCTGGTTTTAACTGCATTTACGGGCCTAAACCAAGTAAATGTAGACATATTGTGTATTATGATGGTGTGTGGTTGTGTACGTGTTGTGTAGGTGTATTCGAGGTTTCAGTTTCCTCTATTTGTAGGAACTTTCTCACAATTCTGCATGTGTTTAGTATGGCAGCTTTTTGAATGTTGATGTATATATTGTCTCTCAGATTTATTAGTTTGATGCTATGGTGAAGATGTTTCGGGATAACTCCAGTAGTGGATACGACAATCGGCACTATGTATACTTTTTCCTGTCTCCAAATTCGTATTACTTCGTCCTTCAAATCTGTATACTTATTTACTTTTTCGGTTATGGTCTTCTGTAAATTGTGGGTATTGGGGATTGCAATATCTATCAGGTACGTGGTTTTATTTATTTTGTCATGCAACGTAATGTCTGGTCTGTTATAGTGGATGGTCCTATCGGTGAGTATAGCTCGATCGTAGTATAATTTATGTGAGTCATTCTCTAAAACGGTTTGTGGCTTATAGTTGTAATATGGGGTGTTACTGTTTTCTATGAGATTGTGTTTATGTGCTAAACATTGGTGTATGATGTTGGCTATTTGATTATGTCTGTGTGTATAGTCTGTCTGTGTGAGTGTTGTACATGCTCCGGTTATATGTTGTATGGTCTCTGATTGCGTGTGGCATTTGCGGCATTTATCATTTGTAACTGAGGGGTCCTTAATTATGTATTTCCTGTAGTTCTTTGTATTTATTACTTGGTCTTGTATGGCTATTATGAATCCTTCTGTTTCTGGAAATAAGTTACCTATCTTAAGCCATTTATTTGAAGCTATTGAGTCTATGTGGGTTTGCTCTAGATCATGTGGGTGTCGTCCATGAAGTGTTTTCTTCTTCCAGTTTTCTATTTTGAGTACTTGTGGATCCTCACTATTAGGGTTTTGCGTGTTTAGGGGTTCATTTAAGTTAAGTGGAGTGTAATTGTGATCATTTTCAGTTATGGCTTTATGTATGTTGCTGGCTTGACATTTCATGTGAAAAAATGTCTTCAGACTGTATATTTGTTTTTGCCACAGATGCTGTAAATCAATAATTCCTCGGCCTCCGTACTGTCTTTTTATAGTGAGTCTTTCTATTGCAGATTTAGGGTGTAGATTATTGTGTTTAGTTAATGTAGTGCGTGTTGTTCTTTCTATTCGCTCTATATCAGTTTTAGTCCATTTTATTATGCCAAATGAATAAGTTAAAATCGGAATGGCATAAGTATTAATTGCTTTTGTAAGATTTTTTCCTGAAAGTTGGGCTTTGCAGATGGAATTAATTCGGTTTTTGTATTCTTTAGTCAGTGTTTCTTTTATTGTTCCATGATCTAATCCTTTTAATTGTTTATATCCTAAGTACTTATAGAAATCCGTTGCTTCCATCGCTGTTATATCATTAGTCTCATCTATCGCATAGTTGCCGGGTCGTATCTTGCCTTTTATTATATGTAATGTTTTGCACTTCTCTAAACCAAATTCCATATTTATGTCTTTGCTAAATGCTGTAGTTGTGTCCACGAGTTTTTTCATTTCGCTATCTGTTTTTGCGTATAATTTAATATCATCCATATAAATGAGATGTGAGACTGTTGTTTGTGTCAGTGTATTTTTGAATTTGTATCCAGCTCGACAGTTATGCAAGAGTTGTGATAAGGGATTCAAGGCGAGACAGAACCAAAGGGAACTTAAGGAATCTCCTTGATAAATACCCTTTCTGATAGAGATCTCTCGAGTAGTAATTATATTATCTGAACTGTTTAGTTGAAGGGACGTTTTCCAAAAACGCATAATGTTACTGAGAAAATTGGTTATTTTTGGATTTATTTTATAAATTTGTAATATCTGTATTAACCAAGAGTGTGGAATACTATCAAAGGCTTTTTTATAGTCAATATATGTGCAGTGTAGATTTCTATTTTTAGTGGTGGCATGTTTATGTATTGTTGAGTCCATTACTAACTGTTCCTTACATCCCATGTGGCCCCGCCTGCATCCTTTCTGCTCCTCTGCTATTATGTTATTGTGTTCAATATGTGCGTTGATTTTTCTGGTTATGGTAGATGTAAGTATTTTGTATATTGTGGGTAGACATGTAATCGGCCTGTATTGAGAAGGCAATGCTGAGTATTGACTTTTAGGTAGCATATAAGTTATTCCGGTAGCAATGAACTCGGGTATATGTTGTTTCTCTAGTATCATATCAGTAAAATTTTTAGCTATGTGTTTATGTAATATTGTTAATTTTTTGTACCAAAAATTATGTATTTTGTCTATTCCTGGTGATTTCCAATTATGTAGTTTAGTGGTAATATTAGTTACATCCAATTCTGTAATCTGATCAAATTCCATCTCCTCTATGGTCCTCCATTTGTTTACTTCCTCTGCGATCCAGTCTGCATTCTGATTATGGTGTACTTGGTCTTCCCATATACCTGACCAAAATGTCTCAAGTTGTATTTGGGTGGGTATTTCTGTGTTTCTTGCTGTGTCCAACTCTTCTCGTGGTCTGTGAAGTTTCCTATAAAATATTTTTTCATTAGTTGCAAACAAGATGTTATTATTTTTTCTTTCTTGTGCTTTTTTATATCTTCTTAATCTCTGTACTTTTAGCGCTAGCTTTTGTTTTAATGTGTCTAAAAATTCCTCAGGTTTTCTATTGATATTTTCATGTTTGGTATGGATTGTTCTTCTTCTAAATATTTCTTCAACTTTCTGTACTACTTTATTCGACCTATTGTTATTAATATATTGTGTAATTCTACCACATTCAGCCCTAAGTTTTCCTATATCTTTTTCTAATCTTATTTCCCATGACGGTTTATTATTATTTTTTATTCTTCTTCTACCTATATTGTCTATTATTTTATACTTAAGTTCTTCGGATATAACCACAGCAGTACAGTATATAAGAGTATGTATATCAGTAAGTTGTGTATCGTTGGTGAGGAATTGTTTTAATATAGTTTGATTGAACATATTTGTTAATTGAAAAAGTCTAGGACTATACTGCAGTTTAGGCAGTTTAGGTCGTGCAGCTGGATCCATTCCTGAGTATAGTGCTATAGCTGTTCTAAATTTTTCTAACAATCCATGACTATGTACTTCTTCTATAGGGTTACAGTCAGCTAATATTTCAATGTCGTTTTCTAATGTTAATGTTATGAGTTCTGTTTGAGTGGATATGTGTGACATTTGTGTATAAGGTTGTAACTGTGAGTGAGTGTGATGTGGTGAATGTGATTGTACTTCGTCTGCCATTTGATTTTTAGATGAGATAGGGGGGTTTGTTTCTATGCTATTATCTGAATGTTCCTGTAACTGAACCTTCACTTCTTCTTTTAAGTTTTTCAGTTCTTCTGCTGTTAAAAGTTTGTTTCTTACTATTGTTCGCCTCTGGTCAGAAACGCGCTGTTCGGTAACTTTAATTCCTGGATAGTTTCGTGAGAAAAGTTCATGCAATTGTGTTCTGTATGTGGTCATGTCTGTTTCTAATTTCGTGATGTAGTAATAGGAGCGCATGATAAACGTATTTACATCTTTGCTCCAACTCATGCGCTTTCTTGGCTTCCCAGCCTTAGTGGACACAGGTAAAAAGGTATTCACCCCCTGCGCAACAGCCAAGGCTGGATTAGGTGTGACTATATTTAAAATTTTATTGATAGGTGACGATGGTATAGATGGGCATGATGGTCTAGAGGGTGTGTATGATATTGTGCTTGGGCTATAAGGTTCTATTGGTGTATTTGTCCTGTTAGTCTGTCTGTCACCATCGTCATTTGTTTCGGCTGTAGTATCTTTGTCGGTGGGAGCCCGCCTGTTCAACTCCTCACCGCCGACGGTTCGCATGCTGAGACACCCAGCGTCAGCTCCAGGTGTGCCCCGGCGATCACCCCCGGGCAGCGGTCCTATACGTAATCTTTTTGAACGTGTCTCCATTTTGAATGGGTTTCCAGAGCCACGTTAGCCACGCCAGTAATTTCTTAATCGTGTGTCCGCCCCCCACGTGATCAGTTGGTCGATCGGGACGTGTGGTTGTTTAGGGGGCTATTATTATTATTATTATTATTATTATTATAATAAAATAAGGATCCACGTGAAAGTTTCGACAATGTAATAAATTATAAATGTATTAAGTAACATGATTCAAGACTTTTTCATATGGATAGGTAGGAAGTTAGGTTTCATATATACGAATATTAATAAATATAAACATTTAGAGTTAAAATGATTTACAATCACTAATAACACTATGATGAAGGGATTTATATTATCACTCTATACTATACTGTTGCCCGTGATTCTTTATGACTACGATCATAAGCCATATAAATATATTTTGACAGTCTACGTGGACGCAGTCACGGTCAACAGCTATCCCTAATAAAGTACTTTACTCCAGTAAGGAAGTGTGAAACCTTTTGGTCTTCATAACTAGGCCTTTTTCCTATATAGCGCGTATAATTATTGCATAAGAACATCTCCCCCGCGCGAATAAAACGTCAATATTTTAGAGATGACTATTGTTTTTCAATCAAACATAGATAAGAAACATCTCGACGTGCATAGCTTTCGATTAAACAAAACCGCATTCAAATCCGTCCACGCGTTTGGCCCCAAACAGCTAATTATTGCATAAGAACCTCTACCCCGCACGAATAAAACGTCAATAGCAATCAAGAGCAACTGAACCAAATAGCCAAGGCTCAGTAATGTGATATTTTGTTGTAGGAAGAAGTGTTAGGAAGACATGATAATGAAGTTGGTACTCTCGTATACATAATGTAGTATAGTTTTTGTAAGTATTTCTTTATCGAACTACACCACTAAATCTTATTGTAAATACCTTTATATGTAAGTAATGTATGCTTAAAAAAATGCTTTTTACGTTTGATATTCTTTAAAAAATGTAAAACGTTCAACCGTTTATAGTTAATACGTAATAATAATAATAATAGTTTTTGTAATCGCTGTTACTTCGTGTTAGACGCATGCAGTTGCTATATAAAAAAAAACTGAAACTTTTATCTATTACTAATATTATAAAGCTGAAGAGTTTGTTTGTTTGAACGCACTAATCTCTGTAACTACTGGCCCGAATTGAAAAATTCTTTTTGAAGTGAAACTTCTTTATCGGGGTTGGAATAAAATTTAGTGTAACATTTTTTCGTTACGTGTGACCTTTTTCCGTTACGCGCCAGCTTTTTTCGTATAGCTTCATCTCTTTTACACCATGTGGCTATGGAAATACTAAATAATCAAAATGACAAGTATGTGGATTACAAAACACAATTTACATTAACCAAAAATAAAATTATCGGATTAGACTTTTATAATTAAACAATGAATTGTAATTACAAACTGGACAATACGATTTTATGGATTTGCTATTGAAACTAATAAATAAATTCAAGATAATAACATGAAGAAGAAATTATGAAATATAATTTATAACATTTTTAAAATACATTGATTGTCTGAAATAGAAGAAGTAAGAATGAAAAGAAATACGAGTTTTGGCCGAGAAATGGAGCATTGGGGTCCTGATCTTTACAAGGTCTGTTTTGCTTTACCTACAACGAACAACAACTCGAAACAGCAGAAACAATGATGAAGAATAATTTTATTTGTGACTAGCTTTTGCCCGCGGCTTCGCACGCCTTAAATTCGTGGTAAAACAATTCCAACTTCCCTTTTTTTGTATTGGCTTTTATATGACTTATTTTAAGTGATACAATACAAATTACGACATCGGCAGACATCGCTCACTGTGAAAAATCTATTTAAAGTTTTAAATGAGGATACAATATTAGGTACTGTAATTACTTTTATACTTCTCTTGTTTTTACTTAAACGTCCATTCAAATACTTCTTAAATAGAGTATTTAATAATCATTCTAACCATATATCACACTTACAGATTTTCATTGAACATAATCAAAATATTACCATGTAAACTTGAGGCATTCTGAGCTACACAATCAACGTTATTTTCACCATCAACTTGCAGGTCCAGTATTATTAAAAAAAATCTATTTTAAATGATAAACATTGAGTTAGCTATATGCATTAACAAAATTTTCAATACTGAACATTTACAAAAGCCATTTTTTGAGATGGTTTGCAAGGTTCCATACCAGAGTGCGCCGGCCGACTGTACCGCCGCAAACACAAAGACCCTATATTTTAAATCTGTAATATCTTCGAAAATATTTATTTAAATTACATGCTGCAAAGGGCTATATTGTTCCAAATTGAATGTAAAATGTATTCAAGTTACTTAATTAGGTAAGGATTAAAGCTGTATGTCTTAAAATCGCTACGTAAATAACCTATTAATTTTCGTAAAAGGTAAATGATCAAAATTTGCTATTGTGGGTTATTCCTAAGAGATAAACATACCATCGCGGAGTTTCTTGTAGAACTTTTTAGGGTATTCAATATTTAGTACATTAATTTGATCTATCTCGTAGAGTTCAGCCAGCGTTTGCATTGTAAGCGTGCATTGTAAGCGTTTGCATTGACAAACAGATAAACAGACAAAGATTTAAAAAATGCTGAAAATGGATTATTTTAGTTAATACTTCACATGCTGGTATATTTTTTTAAATATTTTCAATGTACAAATACTACTATCTAAAGATTTATTACATGTATAGAATAAGATTTTCATGGTACTTATTACGTCATTGACATAAATTGTCATAACTTTTTTATTTCTTAACCGATTTAGATGGAATAAACACTAATAACTGTTAATAACTGTTAATAACTGTTATAATATTCACATTCAAATTGGTTAAGCCGTTTCTGAGATTAGCGAGCACAAACGTACAGACATACAGACATACAGACATACAGACAAACAGACAAACTAAAAAACCATTGTTTTGGGTTCTCTTGCTCTTATAAAGCCCTCCTATGATATTCTTTTTTTTTTTAATTCCATGTACATGAATCGATCAATGACAATTTTATTATATGTATAGATAATAGTGACGATCCAACATGTTAAGAAGCCTAAAGTTATTATTTTTAAAGTGGATTGTGTACTTATGGTCTGTCTGTTTTTATGGTACTTATGTATTTCTTCTATGAGAATATTATACGTCAGAAACACTCGATTCACTTCTTACGTTTTAATTAATTAATACCCCTTAGCATCCGATGGGCATTAGGAAACGCCCGTTTTGAAAAAGCGTAAACATCCGCGATAACGTTTGGGCGTTACGAAACGCCCTAAAAATAACTCCTTGGGAATTAATAAATTTACGAATTAAATGTTTATATTATTTTATTTCTAACTTTACTAATGCATTGCCAAATAACCAGAAGCCCGTAAGAATTTTTTTACTAACTCGGCTTAGTAGAAAATAATTACGTAATCGTCTTTCAATTCAGCGCCTTTGTTCAGTACGGGCGTAGAAGTGCAAGATGATCAATTGTTACAAATATCTTTAAATTTATGAATTAAAAGCGGAAAGTAATGTTTCATTTCTGTAGTCGATAGTGTTTTCAACCTATATAAATTACAATAACAGCGAGTTTTGTGTTTTTATTCATAAAAATATAACAAATATGTAACCTTGAATAGACTACAACAGTCCCGATTTCTAAAAGCAAATTTATTATATATATTTTTTTTTAATTTTTTTTTTATTATTTTAACTCGTGTAGCACCTATTTTTATCAGTAGGTATTGATGAGAGTCTATATTTTACTGCTGCCTGAAGCCGTAAACAAATAAAACTAAAACTTTGTCAACGTTTTCAGAAAAGTTTTTATAAGATAAGTAGGTATATTAGTGTTATACGACAATGAGTTCAGAATTTTATCCTCTGATTAAGAAATGATATAGTTTACCTCAAAATTACGTTAATATTACTCAAATTTGTTTGAAACCAAACCTTAATAATTCATACGGACGTTTGAGATGTTTAGCTATTTATGAAAAATCTATTGCTTTTTGTAGCTACATAAAAGCACTATAATAATCTTGAATAATAAATTATTATTACAGTAGCAAGAAATATAAGTAATACGTTAACAATTATTTATTAAAAATGAGGGTACACCGAGCGCGAAATTACTGAATCGACGATTTTTTTCCCTACGTTTGCGATTATGCAGTCCAGTTATTATTATTGCTTGGATACATATTTTGATTTGTTCTAAAAGAACCATTTATAAAGAAGGTAGAAAATAAAACTTTTTGACAAAATACAAACATTTTCATTCATCTTTATTTCTAAGTCACATTTTTCCGTTACGCGCCACAAAGTGAAACTTTTTTATCGACGGATGGGAGAAATTTTATAGCAATATCAAAAAATTGTAACGTTTTTCTGTTATTAATTAGCCATTCCTGTAAAATTGTAATTAGTGAATCATTTTTCAAAAAATTATGTCATAAAGAAGTTTCACTTCTTACATGTGTACACTGATACACACACATATTTTTTTTTTGTGTTGAATAGTCCGTTTATTGAGGAAGGCTATAGGGTATATGTTATCTCGCTGTGACTAATAGAAGTCAAGCAGCAATGAAAAATGCTGCAAAAACGGGAAATGATTTCTTTTTTGAGATCTTTTTCGCGTGCGCTGAGGAAACACTAAAACCGCGTGGACGGAGTCGCGGGCGATCCCTAGTTGAATAATATATTTGTTTAAATGTAACAATGTTATTCTTAGTGCATCGTGGCTACCATGTTAAAAAATATTTACAATTGTTTCATTGATGATTGAGCTTTATTTTATAAAAATATAAAAATTATAGATGCCCAAAATGAAAGAAAAATAAATGTGATATAATAATAAATTAGCACCTATTCATTTTTAAACTCAAGTCTGTAATAATTATATTAAAAATATATAATATTAAGGATATTCTTAATAGACAATGCGTTAAAGACAATGCTACAATAAATGAAATTCTGGAAGTCCAATTACGTTCAAAAGAAAAAAAAAATAAACATTCTTCTCTCCTTATTATTGAATTGATAACAAAGTATGTCTAAAGTAATTTTGAAATAAAAAGATCTGGACTTTGTTTAAATTATAATACTAGAATATTTTTATAATTAATGATTAAAATTTTAAAGGGTTGGTTTTGGCTTATGAGTTTTTACTCTGTCGCAGTAAACTAAACCGGCTGACAAAATTTTGAATTTGTTGCCCAACTAAGAAAGCTTCGGATAATCTAAAGAATCAAGTATATGTGTACATTATACTTCTGCAGATACATTCGAACCTTGCTTAGGGTTTTCTAAATTAGGCACGGAAAATTAAATACTTTATGAAGTAGCGCTAAGTCTTGAAAGTAATGGACGAAGTTAAAGGATAAAAATTATAAAAACATTTTTATTCTTTAATTTTGCTTTAAAGGAGGGCTGTAATCTATTTTATATATAAGACAAGAAATAAGACTTGTGCTGGAATTGAGTTGGTGATGGAGCTTTCAAAAGTGGAAAAGAGAACTGTAGCTTTGATGTGTGGAGAGAAGTTTTCTATTGCGGATAGACAATTGGAAATTAATACACTGAAAACAAAATTAATTATTTCTAGTATAAATAAATTTAGTTTGTAGTTTTAATTATATTTTATTACCTGTAAAGTAATGCACTGCTATTGTGTTTCATGGGGTGGTTGATTATGTATTTCCCATTCTTCTCTTCTTCTTTGGTTTCATTCTTGCTTTGGTGAGTGTTATCACCAAAGTCTAAGCAGCAATCTTATTTTGCGAAATCACCACGTCAAAATAAGAAAACTGAAAGACCAGAGCGATAGCTTTTATCTTCGTTGCTATAAAATGTAACTTAATAAAATTAATGATAAAAGGTAAGGATAAAAACAATATTTGATTAGTCGTTACAATGTAGCATATAATTATTTAAAATCTTATATAACAAAATTTATCTCAAAAGCGTATTGACATCATTAATAAGTTGTTATTTTCATTAAGGTGCTGTGAATACTAAATGTGTATTTTAATACTGATACGTAAGAAAAAAAAATACATTTATTACGATTATACTACAGATACATACTTTTGAGAAATAATTTATTAACTTAAATAAAATATTATAAATTTAAAAGCATCTTTTTTTATTCCTTTTTCCACTCCTTCGTTCTTCATCATGTAAGTAATAGTAAGTTATTTTCTTAAATTCTACTAAATTTTCTACCAACAGTAATTTACATCCTTAGAAATAAAGTAATACATTTTCCTTTTAGTACTACTAAAACAACTTTTAAAAATAATTATCACAAAAATAAGATAGTGAATTTTTAAATATATATCGTTGTGGTCGAGCTTAAGATATTTTGAACATTTGTTTTGGAGTTTAATAGAACATTGCACGATTTAATATATCATCACATTTACAGTTTAAAAATAATAATCACAAAAATAAGATAGTGAATTTTCAAATATATTTCGTTGTGGTCGAGCTTAAGTTATTTTGAACATTTGTTTTGGAGTTTAATAGCACATTGCACGATTTAATATTTCATTACATTTACAGTTTAAGTTTTATATCTGGTTGATTATGAATTACCCATTCTTCTTTTCTTCTTGGGTTTCATACTTGCTTTGGTGAGTTCTATCACCGAAGTCTAAGCAGCAATCTAATTTTGCGAAATTACCACGTCAAAATAGGAAAGCTGCCTAAGACCAGAGCGATAGCTTTTATCTTCATTGCAAAATGTAACATAATAAAATTAATGATAAAAGGTAAGGATAAAAACAATATTTTATTAGTCGTTACAATGTAGGCTATAATTATTGAAGATCTTTGTTTATGCTATTTCGTAAATATTATTTTCTTACATCTTAGTTTCATCTAATTACATTTAATTTCAAAATTGGAAAAACAACGTTCGCATCCTTACCTATCCTTTAACCTATCAACATACATCAATCACCGCTAGAATCGAAGATGGCTCCATCTAGCGAAGTATATCTTTCACTGCATGCAAAGATATATAAGCCCTTACCCTCGCATCAAGAAATATAGAAACCACGAACTACGAACCCGCTTGGAGCTCATAAAGTCATTAGTTATCATCAAGTCATTACCGCGACTCCTATAGTCACTACGAACTCATTGCCGCAAGTATATAAAACAAGACCCATCCAGACAATACTATAGTTCCGTGTTTATGGTGTATATATATTGTGACCAGTGCGCTTAGACTCCGGCAATCATCGCAAGAAGAAGAACGACGAAGAAAACCCCAGTAAGTCCTCCTTATACTTTTACCTATCCCGCGACGTTGCTTTCTTCTTATCTGAACTAGCTCATTCATAATCAAATAACTAGGAACATAGCCGCCACTGGCACTCGTCAGTAAAACGCTTCCCCATAATATTTGGTTCGCCTTCGACCGGATTCCATGTGAATCAGTTCTTATACCCGCTTCCTAGTTATATATCATAATAATATATATATATATATATATATATATATATATATATATTACCGCATTACGTTATTTATTTTAGGTCTAATACCTAAAGACGTTCTTATAACGTAAGCCGCCATATTTATTTTATCGTTCGTGTCTGAGCGCACAAGTACGTATAGCCCGCAAATTAAAACTACTTAATCGTTATCGCTTAAGAATACAAAATAAATACCGCTTTATTAATTATTCCTTAATAAATCGCATCTTTCTAGCATTTAACTTACACGTTTTAATTATTTATTTTTCTCAATAGCAGATTTACCGGTTATCTTTTACTATGGAAGATCTCCAAACTAAAGTAACGTTACTACAAGCTCAAAATGAAGCTGTTTATGAACGCTTAACGCATTTATATCATGAGTCTAAAAAGATTAATATAACAACCATTGATCTGCGTTCTACGGAAACGTTCATGGCAGATACAGAAATTCTTAGTACAATTCGTCAAGAATTTCGTACTAATATAGATAATATTAATGCATATAGCCTCAAGATTAATCCTATATATAAGGTTGAATATCAATCATTAATTTCATTTGATTCTGAATAACTCGTGTGGAAAGGGTTCGGTCTCTTGTCGCCGCAAGCGCTGCAAGCAACGTGACCTCGCCGCACTCTCAAGATAACGTGTCTCAGTTCAGAGGTTGTGTCAAGCTACCCCCCATTCAAATACCTTTTTTCGATGGAAAGATCGAGAATTGGCCGGTTTTCTACGAATCATTTAAATCTAATATTCATGTAAATGTTAATCTGACCGATTCTCAACGAGTTCAATATCTGGTAGGTAAATTAACATGCTCCGCATTAAAATTAACCGCGGGTATAATTCCATCAGGAGAAAATTATAATTCTATTTGGGATAGTTTAGTTCAAAAATATCAATATGTTAGGGCCTTAGGTATACATTATATGTCCAACATATTAAATATTAAACCCGCTACTAATAATTCTAGTTCTTTAAATACTTTTATTGAAAACTTTCACGCATTTCAGTTTCCGCTTTAGAACAATTAAACATTGAACATTTAAAAGATTTTATATTGTTAAATTTAGCTACGAGAAAAATAGATTCAACGACCGCCAACTTGTTTGAAATGTCTATGAGAGACAAAGACGTGCCTTCTTATAAGGACTTGGTCGATTTTATTAAATCTCAAGTAAAAATACTTGACCGCACCGCGCCGAGTTATGGTCATAACACTCGTATGTCTTGTTCTACAGCTGACAATACGAAAAATACTCATTTAAATTCTCGAAATATTCAACCGCGAAATACAGTCCACCACTCTTTAGTCATCCGCGATAATTCTAAGTCGTGTTGTTCATTTTGTAATAAAACTGATCATTATCAACTTTACGCATGTCCGTATTTTAAATTAAATAATTCAAAATCGCGTTTTGATTTCATAAAAAATAGACGTGGCTGTGTAAACTGTCTTAGTCTTACACACACCGCAAATAATTGTAGATCGACTTATGTTTGTAAAATTTGTCAAAAACATCATCATACCCTTTTACATTATAATAACAATGAAATTAATAAGTCGTATAGTTCACAAGGCGATCCAACGACATCTACCGTTTCCGATTCGCGAAAGATGTCACAGACATCGATCGCTCCGGTTGAGACGGGACGGGACGGTGCTACATCACAGGTGGCGCTATGCGCTCGTTCAAAGATAATTAACAATCTTTGTGACAATCGGAATAGTTATGGTACTATTTTATTATCGACCGCTCAAGTTTATGTTACAAATAAATACAATAATTTTATTTCCGTTAGATGCGTGTTAGACAATGGCTCGCAGAATAACATTATTACGTCGACTTGTTGTAAGCAACTTGGTTTAAATATTATTCCGCTTGTAAACTCTTTTATAAAAGGTGTCGGATCTATCTCTCGCCCTATTTTAGGTTACGTTAACGTTAAAGTTACTTCTAAAATTAATAATAACTCTTATAATATTACCGCTCTTGTTGTAGATTATATCACGGATCTATTACCTACTAATAGTGTTGACTTAAATATTGCTCAACATTTAATAAATGTTCCGCTGGCGGACCCGTTGTGGTACGTACCAGGGGAGATTGAGTTGCTTATTGGGGCACATTTCCTGTTATTAGAAGGAAAAATATTATCTCCCTCTCCATCCGCTATTGAAACCGTTTTCGGTTATATACTCATGGGGAATATTCCCGCCAATTATTGAAAATATAACCTTTCAGCTACCGCGTTACATTCTGAAGAATCGAAGAAATTCCCACTCAAAGGTTCATGAGTTCCGCCGACACGGAATGTGAACAGCTATTCGCAACTAGCGTGACCCCAGCGGTAGGTATAGCGTTGCTCTTCCGTTTTCTAAGGACCCTAAACTTTTAGGCAATTCTTATGCAGTACCGCATCGCCGTTTAATTAGTTTAGAAAATAAACTTCGAAATCCTGACCTCCGCGCTAGCTATAATGCAGTTATTCAAGATTATATTGACCACAATTATTTATCACTGGTGACGCCTGGCGATTTAGGTGAGGGTTACTATATACCGCATCATCCTGTTATTAGGCAAGATAAAAGCACTAAGGTTCGCATTGTATTAGACGCAAGTGCCAAATGCCATAATGGCCTTTCTTTAAACGACATCTTACATACTGGACCTAATTTACAGGCTGACTTATTTAATTTATTTTTAAAGTTTCGTTTATTTCCTATTGCTATTACGGCTGACATAAAGCAAATGTACCTACAAATAGGTGTTTGTGATTCACAGAAAAAATATCAAAAAATATTATATATGTCGGTTCAGGATACCGTTCACAGTCTTGATCACCGCCAGAGTTCATATTTATGGGCTTGATAAGGGTATCGAGCAGAAAACAAAGTAACTTCTTACAATGTTTTATTAACTATTATTATTTTACACTTATTTAAATCAACTAGTATGTACGTGTCACAACGAGTCGTAAGACAGTTCCCGGACTTGTTATCCGCACGGTAGCTGAAGGTAAAGTGAGTGAGAATACATCTTCAACTCGACCCGCACGATCGTAGACCGGACTCTGCCGAAGCGATGACGTATCGCTTGCGCCTCGTTGTCATTTAGCTCCCGTACTAATGACTTCCCCGACACGGCCATCCTACGGGACACACGTCCCTGTGTGTTATTCTGTAACAATATTTAGTACACAGTATCATATAGTTCGGTCACTCCTGACCTATCATTGTACCTATTGACTATCTAGTCAATCGAAAATAATAATAATAATAAAAAAAATAAAATAAACAAAAATTAAATAAGTCCTTCAGATCAAATTATCAATCTGAGTGCTCTAAGTATAGCAAATATTTGAGTATTAAATTACCCTCAGAGTATAACTGATTTAATTATCGCGGTATCTCACTAGAGACATCAACTAGTCCAGATTCGCTGGAAAACTTATAATCTACATGTGATTCATGACTAAACATGGTCCAGTAACCTTCAGTTACTTATTTTTATGCGAACAACCTAATTGAACGCCGAGTCTCTCCCGGACTCTATGTTCCCACTGAACCTGACCTCCGCCAGAGTTGACTGCTTACCGCGTACTCACGGACTACAACTAGTCGACACCGATTTCCACTGAGCTACGGCTACACGACAACCTCTGGTACAGTCCAATCATCATGCAAACTTAAGTACTCTGATCGTTTTCATCGTTACTTTGATCTACATCAATCTCATCAGTTATACCCTGGCAATCAGGTACTTTTCGCAACCTATCGTGAGCGTATTTGTAGGTACGATTACAATTAAGAGCTTTTAAGTTATAACGATCGCCTTCCAGAACTTCTATGACCTCGTACGGACCTTTAAATTTTGGATCTAACTTTGTCTGATTTCTTTCTTCATTCATAATTAAAACAAAATCACCTACCGAGAATTTATTTAGTTTTGCCTTTGTTTGATCAAATCTACGTTTTTCATATTGTGCCGCTTTCTCAATATTATGTAATGCATCTTCCCTTATGACGTCTAAATTAACTTCTGGCTCTACGTCATCTAACGCCATCAACGATAGAGGCCGCGCTACCTTACCGATTAGTAATTCTAACGGACTAGCTTTTGTAGTTCGATTGACAGTGCAGTTAATTGCAAGTTGTACATCGCCTAAACAATCCTGCCATAGACGATCCTTTACCTCTGCCGCAGTTAACATTGACTTTAATATTGACATTACTCGTTCTACCTGTCCATTTGCACGCGAAGAACCAGTCGCGACTAAATGCAAATTAATGTTGCTACTAACACAAAACTCTTTAAACTCTTTGCTGGCGAAACAACGACCTTGATCCGCGATGATTCGAGTCGGGGTACCAAAGAGAGCTACACTATCTCTAACCGCTTTGATACTATTTTTAGAGTCGATATTAGCCGTGTGAAATAGTAATACGTATTTAGTGAACGCGTCTATAATAACAAAAACGTATTCTTTATGATCGCTCTTGCCGCTTAATTTCCCCGTCACGTCTATATGTACGGTATGCCAGGGCGAGCCTACTTTAGGTATGGGGTGTAATTGAGCTTGTACCTTACCCGAGTGTGATTTTGCCACCTTACAAGTAACACAAGCGTCAATAAATTTCTTAACGTAACGAGACATTCCCTCAAACCAATAGCAATCGTATAGTTTTTCTAAAGTTTTATCGTAACCGAGATGAATGAGTGACTCATGAACGTTACTAACTACTGACCACCTGATAGCTTTAGGAAGTATTGGCAAACACTTAGAACGCCCGTTGCGCTGAATCTTTCGATTAAGGACACCTTTACGAATCTCATACGTCTTAGCTACGTCATCGTTTAACTGTCTACTATTTAAGTCGGAAATAAGCTTCGAAATGTCAGAATCCCGCTTTTGTTCAGCAAGTAACCAATTACCGGAGAGTTCAGTTAAATTAACTATTTTCTTTAAGTCTTTAGACGGTTTTGAATTTGTATTAAGTTTATGATCAATAATGGGTGGGTGATTTCGCGACAAGAAATCCGCGTGTGCCATATCTTTACCTTTATTATAGACGACATCAAAATCAAAGCACTGTAAATATGCCCACCACCTGTGGACTCGCGGTGTCAAGTCGATCTTTTTACGAGAAGATTTGAGCGAATTACAATCAGTTACAACTGTAAATTTTCTACCGTGTAAATATTGCCGGAATTGCTTAATCGCATTAACAACCGATAGGGTCTCGAGTTCGTAACTATGATAACGCGACTCCGCCGGTGTGGTTCTTTTGCTGAAGTATGCAACCACTCTACGTTTGCCCTCTACTAGTTGAAATAAAATAGCTCCGTACCCATCAGCACTAGCATCCGTATGCAATTCTACTGGATATTGTGGGTCATAAATCATTAAAACGGGCTCTGTTGTAAGAATGGAAATTATTTGATTTCTTATTTCTTCGTGACGTTGTTGCCATGAAAATGGAACCTTATCACACGTTAGTTGATATAGCGGACCCATTACACGAGAAAAGTTTAACACAAATTGTCTGAAATATGTTGCTAAGCCAATAAATTGCCTCAATTGAGATACGGTGGATGGTGGAGGTAGAGTAGATAACGCCTCTACTTTTCTACGGTTAGGCCTAATCTCTCCCGATTTGATTTCATATCCTAGAAACTCTAGTTGCGTTTTTAAGAACGAACACTTTGCCAAATTTAAGGAAAACCCGGCTTTTGTTAATGTTTCCAAAACTACGCCGAGTCTTTTGATACCTTCCTCAATAGTCTCCGAAATAATCAAAATATCGTCGACGTATACGATGACGTATGTATTTGCTAAATCACCTAGAGCTCTAATAATGGCCCGTTGAAATACTGATATGGCATTACGAAATCCAAAGGGCATAGTCAAATATTCGTATTGACCGTCCGGTGTTATAAACGCAGTACGCTGTGTAGATTCCTCAGATTTAATAGGAATTAAATGAAAACCGGAAGCACAGTCTAGTTTTGAAAAATATTGAGCTTTATGTAAACGCGATATCTGGTCTGATATAAGTGGCAAAGGATACCGATCGGGTACGGTATTGCTATTAAGTTCACGATAGTCTATACACATTCTTTCCGAACCATCACGCTTCTTAACTAAAAGGGCTGGACTCGCGAACGGAGAATCACTTGGTCGAATAATATTTGCACGCAATAATTCGTCTACACGTTCGCGCATAATTCGTTTTTCTTCTGCGCTCAGCCGATAGGGACGCCTTTGTACAGTTAAATTAGGGTCGATTAAACGAATAACAAGTTCACCTGTTGTAACACGCGTTCGCGGCATGCCGGTAATAAAGTAGTCCGAATATTGAGTTAACAGATTAACGATTAATGACTTATGTTCTGCAGTAACATCAGTATCAATAAGAGTTAGATTATTTGTAGAGGGTAGATCTAAATTACAGTTGTTTACATTATGCGCTTTTGAAATTTTAAAACATGTCGCGGTCATATTTATGCTGAAGCCTAGCGATAGTATTTCACGACCTATCATTATGTCACAACGCAAATAAATATCAGGCAAAACATGAAATAAAATCTCGATTAAATGACTATCGATTTCAACAACACAAGAAATCTGAACAGTGCTATATACACTGGACTGACTAATTCCTTTTAAAGTTATTACATTTTCTTCTCGTTTACCACTAATTTTACGTGATACACTCTCTTTAATAAGCGAACACTCAGAACCAGAATCATAATGAAATGTAAAAGACTGACCTTGATGTTTTAAACTTCCAGCCGGGGGAGAGACAACGCACACGTTGACCTGTCGCTCGTTGTGTAGACTGTTTGGTTCTTGTGTGCTGCCGTCTCCATCAGGACATCTGGTAGAAATGTGTCCTTGTTTTCCACATTTGTAGCAGATAATGGAGCTAGTACTTCAGGTAGGTAAAAGCTTGTAACTCTTGTTGTAATCGTTGGCCATTATTTATTTCCGATGTAAAAGCCATTCTTTGTAATTTTGAATCGAACTGAGAAATGTGTGCCACTGTTGTTGCCACCACAATTTGTTCAATGGTAAGATTCTTCCAACGATTAAATAACAATGACATAATACGACTACCGTTTGCCGCCAAGGTTTCACCCTCTTTGGGTTTGTCACTATTTAATTTTATTAGAGTACCCGCAGGTGTTTCCGTACTAACAAATCTTGCAGTAAATAATTGTTTAAACTCAGACCATGTCATTCCCGGGTATGTAATTGAAGACAGCCACATTGATGCAGTTCCTTTGAGGGCCTTACTGATAGTGACGATAAGTTGGCCTCCTTCCATAGGGTTATCCGCAAAACACAGGTCCGAAGTTGCACACCATGACCGTGCATCGGCATCATTCTTGTCTGGGTCAAATTCCGGTAGGTTCACATACTGAGAAATACGTTGAGGTTTGCTTAGGGCTTCGATTAAGGCTTTCATATTCGAATTTTGCATTTCGAATAATAACTTCCAGTTATCTTCATTCCCGCCATTTTTTTCACAACGCAGCGTGTTCTCAGTATGGTTTCCGTTTAGCTGCTCGGATCCCACTTCTGATGTCGGTTCAGGATACCGTTCACAGTCTTGATCACCGCCAGAGTTCATATTTATGGGCTTGATAAGGGTATCGAGCAGAAAACAAAGTAACTTCTTACAATGTTTTATTAACTATTATTATTTTACACTTATTTAAATCAACTAGTATGTACGTGTCACAACGAGTCGTAAGACAGTTCCCGGACTTGTTATCCGCACGGTAGCTGAAGGTAAAGTGAGTGAGAATACATCTTCAACTCGACCCGCACGATCGTAGACCGGACTCTGCCGAAGCGATGACGTATCGCTTGCGCCTCGTTGTCATTTAGCTCCCGTACTAATGACTTCCCCGACATATAGATTTAATACTACTGAGCCTATTCAAGAATTTCAATTCAATCGCATTGCTTTCGGTTTGAAGTCGAGTTCATTTCTAGCCATGCGCACTGTGCGACAGTTGTCAGCAGATGAAGGGTCTCAATTCCCGCGTGCAACTGTTGTAGCTTCAAGTGAGATGTACATGGATGATTTGGCTACCTCTGTTGCTTCTGTAACAGAAGCCAAAGAGCTAACTCAGGAGCTCATAGCCCTCTTCAAGGCCAGTGGTTTTCATTTAACAAAGTGGGCTAGTAATTCTCAGGAACTTCTATCATCTGTACTACCTTCCAGTCGCGCCGTTATAGATTTCTCTGATAACGGTAATAATTTAAAAATTCTTGGCCTTAAATGGATCCCCGCTGAAGATAGTTTCACGTTCTCCACCTCACCTATTGAGGAAACTTGTACAAAAAGATCTATTCTTTCATCTATTGCCCGCTTGTGGGATGTGCTTGGTTTTGCCGCTCCTGTTATATTATACGCTAAGCTACTTATTAAGGAGTTATGGCTCCTTAAGACAGGATGGGATGAAACGCCTCCTGAATCTATTGTCTCTCAATTTAATAAATTGAAAAATCAATTATCCCTTCTTTCTTTTATTAAAATTCCGCGTCATGTAGCCGTTGATATAGGTTACACGACAAATATTGTAGGTTTTGCTGATGCCAGCATGAAAGCATATGGCTGCGTGGTGTTACCGATCCATACGATAATATACATGTACGCTTAGTGTGCGCTAAATCTAAAGTTGCACCAATAAAAGTAGTTTCATTAGCTCGTCTTGAATTATGCGACGCTCTTCTTATGTCTAAACTTATTAAATTGGTATATGACAATTACAATATTCGAACCGCTATAAATAATATTTTCGCTTTCTCCGATTCTACAATTACTCTATCATGGATTCATTCATCTCCACACAGATGGAATATTTTTGTAAGTAACCGCGTCTCTAAGTTGCAGGAAAATCTTAATTCTAAACATTTCTATCATGTCAGTGGTAAGGAAAATCCTAGCGATTGTCTTTCTAGAGGTCTTCTACCTGAACAATTATTATCACACGACATGTGGTGGTGTGGTCCTAAATGGCTTTGCTATCCTGGAACCGAGTGGAACATCATTCCATTTACTCCTCACAGTTCTGAAGAGCTTCCAGAGCTTAATACTAAAATTTTAACTTGTACCGCATCTGTAGAGTCAAATTTAATTTACAATTTATCCCAAAGATTTTCTTCTTGGAATAAAATATTACGCATAATAGTTTATGTTCTTAGATTCACTAAAATTATTTTTCGTGAAGAATGTTATAAAATTATTTCAATTTCTCAATTAAATATTGCTGAAACATATTTAATCCACGCTGTTCAACATATTCATTTTCAAAATGTTTTCAAAGAAATTAAAAAGAATAACTTACGTCCTCAGTTTAAACGTCTCGATCTCTTTATAGATGACAGACAAATAATAAGAATCGGAGGCAGATTATCTAACGCTAACCTTCCTTATGAAGCGCAGCATCCCGCTCTTTTACCTAAACATGATAACATTACGCATCTTATAATTGATTATTTTCATAAGACAACGAGTTTACGGTTGCGTTACGTGTTTTAAAGCCGCTCCTACTTCTATCAGCCTGAAAATGGCTGACTTGCCGCCTTGTCGCGTGCAAGAGGCTAAAGCCTTTGTTCACCCTGGCGTTGATTATGCCGGACCTATAAAAATCACTCCCTACAGAAGCAGAGGGCCGAGAAGTATAAAGGCTTACATTTGCTTGTTCGTTTGCTTCACAACTAAAGCAGTTCACATTGAATTAGTTACCGATGTCTCTTCAGACACTTTCATTTCTGCATTTAAAAGATTCATTTCTCGCAGAGGTCCCGTATCCTGTCTTTATTCCGATAACGGAACTAATTTTGTAGGAGCAAGAAATCAACTTCAGGAGTTCATGTCTAATCATTTTCGTATACAGTGGAAAATGATTCCACCCCGCGCTCCGCACTTTGGAGGTTTATGGGAGTCTAACATTAAATCTATTAAAACTCATTTATACCGCGTTATAGGATCCCAACTTCTCACTTATGAGGAAATGCTTACGGTCCTTACTCAAATTGAGGCCTTACTTAATTCTAGGCCACTTTGCGTCTTAACTGAGGATCCATATCCTGATGTGCTTACTCCAGCACACTTCATTATGGCTTCACCCTTAACTTCTTTACCCATACATGACGTTCTGGAAACCGCTAGGTCTTTGAGTTGTAGAAAACAGCTGTTAGATCAAATGATTTGTAGCTATTGGAAAAGATGGCGAACGGAGTACTTACACAACTTGCAAGTAAGACAGAAATGGCTCAATAATGTAACTACTATTAAAACCGGTACTGTTGTGCTCATACACCAGGACGATGTTCCTCCTTTACGCTGGCCTTTAGGCATAATAACACAATTGTATCCGGGCAAGGACGGTATATCCCGTGTTACCTTAGTTAAATGCGCCAATGGATCTTTCAAAAGGCCCATTGTAACTATGTCCTTTACCATCTCAATAATTTAATCCCGCATCCGCCTGTTCACATATTATAATAATTCAATATCAAATTTATTTTAGTTCTTTTGAGAATCTTGAGAATTCTCAAGGCGGCGGAGAATGTTTATGCTATTTCGTAAATATTATTTGCTTACATCTAAGTTTCATCTAATTACATCTAATTTCAAAATTTGTATAAGCAACGTTCGCATCCTTACCTATCCTTTAACCTATCAACATACATCAATCACCGCAAGAATCGAAGATGGCTCCATCTAGCGAAGTATATCTTTCACTGCATGCAAAGATATATAAGCCCTTACCCTCGCATCAAGAAATATAGAAACCACGAACTACGAACCCGCTTGGAGCTCATAAAGTCATTAGTTATCATCAAGTCATTACCGCGACTCCTATAGTCACTACGAACTCATTGCCGCAAGTATATAAAACAAGACCCATCCAGACAATACTATAGTTCCGTGTTTATGGTGTATATATATTGTGACCAGTGCGCTTAGACTCCGGCAATCATCGCAAGAAGAAGAACGACGAAGAAAACCCCAGTAAGTCCTCCTTATACTTTTACCTATCCCGCGACGTTGCTTTCTTCTTATCTGAACTAGCTCATTCATAATCAAATAACTAGGAACATAACCGCCACTGGCACTCGTCAGTAAAACGCTTCCCCAATCTTATATAACAAAATTTATCTCAAAAGCTAATTAACATCATTATTATGTTGTTATTTTTATTAAGGTGCTGTGAATACCAAATGTGTATTTAAAAGGGAGATAATTTTTTTCTTAATTCTCACACGTAAGTAATAAAATACATTTATTACGATTATACTACAGATACATACTTTTGAGAAATAATTTATTAACTTAAGTAAAATATTATAAATTAAATAGATTCTTTTTTTATTCCTTTTTCCACTCCTTCATTCTTCATCATGTAAGTCTAGCAATAGTATGTTATATTCTTAAGTTCTACTTAATTATCCACAAATCGTAATTTACATCTTTAGAAATAAAGTAATACATTTCCCTCTTAGTAGTAAAATACCTTTTAAAAATAAATATTACAAAAATAAGATAGTGAATTTTTAAATATATATCGTTGTGGTTGAGCTTAAGACAATTTGAACATTTACTCTCAATGTTGTTGTGGAGTTTATCGTGCAATGTGCTATTTGCACGATTTAATATTTCATTATATTTACAGTTAAAGTTTTATATCTGGCTGATTATGAATACATAATCAACCAGAAATAAAACTTTAACTGAAGAAGAGAAGAATGGGCAATAGCCCATTCTTCTCTTCTTCTTTGGTTTCATTCTTGCTTTGGTGAGTGTTAACACCGAAGTCTAAGCAGCCATCTTATTTTGCGAAATCACCACGTCAAAATAAGAAAGCTACCTAAGACCAGAGCGATAGCTTTTATCTTCTTTGCTATAAAATCTAACATGATAAAATGAATTCTAGAAGGTGAGGATAGAAACAGTTTAACAGATCGTTTGCTGCTTGTTATACCCTTCCGCGCTCTTGCTACTGAAAGACTAACCGCTTCCCGTACGATTTCTAATACATTATTGTGGCGACGCAAGTATTGACCGCTATCAAAAAGTATCCTACCCCCTACTAATAAGTGTTTCGCGTGTTCCTACTGCCTCCCCACAGATGTTGCAAGACTTTTCGGTGGCTTTGCCCCATCTTACTAAATTACATTGATCTGGGACAGTCATTTGGAAAAATTATAAAAAAATTACTTGTTTAATTCAAATAACGCATTTTAAATTTTTTCATGATATTCAGTATATTACTAAAACATTTTTAAAGAGAGATATATTAATAAATGATGTAAAAATATAATTATATCGCTTGCAGATGGCTTAGTGACCCGGACGTCCATTCTGAACGTTACTTCGTCTTTCGTTTCGTCCTATTCGTATTCCGAACTTACTTCGCGATCAAAATCGACACGTCGTTCGATGCTGTGGCAACGTTTTTCGTAATTTGCTATTCCCAAAACACGAAACCAAGAAGAAATTGTCACTTTTGTCAAACTCTCGTGCTTAATTTAAAGCGAATATGAACGTTAGAAAAAGAGTTGCCATTTGAATTTCGTAAGTAGTATTTTTTACATTACAGCCATTGATTTTATTCGTTTTTAGGATTTTATCAAATATGTGAGAACGTATATTATTCAATTTACTTAGAATTATGGTGGAACTCTCAACAATTGAGATACCTTTAAAGAAAAAAACTAAAGAATGGCAACAGTGAGTGTATTGGTCAAAAAATACTTTTAATATTGATATAATATCCGACGTTGAGTTTATTTCTTTAAATAGACTCAACCGACAGACATTCGAGTATTTAGTAGTATTATTTCTTCAAACAACAAAAAGTTGACTTGACGAACTTTGCATACGATAACAAAGATAATTCATTCGTTATATTCCTATTTTCTACTTTCCTTACTCATCATTTATTTATTATTGGTAGGAACTTCACTTTACATATAGTGTATTTATTTTTAATTTAAATTGTTCGAATAAAGAAATTATAAATCTTTTATTTTCGTATCATTGCGGTAAGACATTTCTTTTTAAACTGAAATAGTGGTCCTTATCTCAGGGAATAATAATACGGAGGGCGAACGCCGAAACCTCCTCGTGGTGCTCCCTGGGCAACAACGGTTACTGAGAACCTTTGGGTTCTCCCGTTGGCTAATACTCGGCGCGGTGGGGGACGGTCATGGGGGTTTGTGCCCGGTTCATAGCTGGCCAGGGCGGGTAACCTTTAGAGGTGGCCTGCCCGCGGGGGGAAGGGCTCAGACCTCTTTCCATCGGCCTTCGTTAGTGGAAAGTTGGCCTGGGCGTCGAGGGTGAGAGGGCGCAGGAGCTAGCCGCGGGATCGTTCCTGGTACTACTGTTATTAGCTTTGCCGAGTGCGACGCCACGGTAGCGCTTGGCAATGGTTATTCTGGGCGTGGTGGGTTCCCGCCTTGTCGGGTTCGACGTTGGGTCCTCTGTCTTGAGTGGACTTTAGTGCGGCCCGGCGAGTGGCTCGCGGTTTTACCAGAGCTGCTGAGCCCGCTGGGTCGTATCAAGAGTCTGCTCTCCTAGAGGGCCTGACAGGTGGTCTCCTCTCGGGGAGACTACCGCGGTGGGACTGGACACGGTCGATGATGGTCGAGTCAGGTTTTACACCTGATTCCCTAAGACCGAGTCCGGCCAGAATGGGGCTCTCTCGGCCCCTTTCAGAGGTAGCAGGCTTGAGTGGGGGGAAGGGGATCCTTCCACAATCTTTCAAGCTTGCGAAAAAGGGATGGGTGCTCCTCTTTGCGGGGTGTCCTCTCCGTGGATCACGTCGGGGCATCGGGGTGAGTGCGAAAGCGATCCCGTGATGTCCCATTATGACGGCGGCGGCAACCTTCAGTTTTAGTGAGTAGGAGTCTCACATAACCACCTCCATCAGCCCCTGGATGAAGGTGTGTATCCATGAGGATACCTGACGTTAAAAAAAAGGGAATAATAATACCCTTTAAATAAAAAAATAGTATGTAAAATTTTAAAATAATATATAAATATAAAATACGCCTACACGCAAAAACTACTTGACGGAGTTTAATAAAACTTTATAGGTTTATAGTTTATACATTGGTATGTACAAAAGGTAGGTTTTATCGAAATCGAAATCTACGTGTACGAATTTGCAGGCACAGCTAGTAATAAATATAAACGCTATAAAAATATAAACTAGAATTGACTACTACACACTTTGACACTAGTTAGGATTCAATTTGCAGCAATGAGTTCTAAGTTTCCGCATAAAATCATGGAAAAGGGCTTCAATTTCCTAATATTATATGCTGAAGATAAATATTTGTTGTAAATTTTCACATCATTTGACATCGAGTTATGACAGAAAGAGAACTTTACTTTTTGAAGAAAGAGAACTTACATTTGTTTATTTAATATTCTATTTACCATTAATAATTATAATTGGAGTTTAATCTTTATGTATAGGTTTTTATATATAGAGAAAAAATACATAATACATACTACATACATAATACATAATAAAATTTTGTGATCGAATGAAAAATCTTCAAAAAAGTATTGGATGAATGCCATATCTTTAATTAAGAATGGAACATCTCAATACAACATGGTTTCACATAGCACTACTACAATTTCACTCGTATTATTTCTTTTACTTCTTATTTAAAAAAAATAACACTTTTATACAAGATATTACGTAATAATTGTCCAAATTACCTTCAGGAACGGTTTCAATTATGTGCCTCTAAAAGTCGACCTGAGCGCTCTTGTGTGACTTCAAAATATCTACATGTGCCGAAGTACAATACAACTTTTTATCGTATGTCATTTTTTGTTGGTGCTGCTCAGCCATGGAATTCACTTCCTTCTTACATTTATAAAGATTTCCCTACTATTACATTATTTAAATCAAGGCTAAAGTGATACTTGCTTACACTACCTATAGAATAATCGGCATTATTTATCAGAATACATTATATGATGAATACAGACTTATTAGAAATATAAAATTTGAATTGAATATAATTAACTCAGATAAGAAAACGGACAGAAATAGATGCGGGTTCATTGCAGTTGTTGAACAATGGCAATGTAAAATATTTGTATAATAGAACCCTTAAATTTTTGAAACCTTTGAACCCTAAGTTCTTGAAAGTTTCTTGAATCACTTGGAGTTGGTAAATTACCGAACACACCTTCCTGCAATGTAGATATTGAACTTCTCAACAATGATATTCGGCTGGCAATGGACAATACACAGCTTATAATTTTAACCCTTCTTCATTTTAGCAATGCATTTAATACTGTCGATTAGGATATTTTACTTAACCTATTACGTTCTATCAACATATTTCCATCGGTAACAGACTGGTTTCGGAGTTACCTCACTGGTCGTCGAGAGCGCATTAGGAACGATAAGACCTTATCGTCCTGGTGTAGTGTCTCGGCAGGGGACCTCAAGGTGGCGTTTCATCTCCTTTATTATTTTCAATTTCCATTAATTCTGTTACTAAATATATATCTTCTCTCTATCACATGTATGCAGACGACCTACAAATTTACAGACATTCCAGAATTGAAGATCTTATCTCTTCCATATCTGCCATTAATAGTGATCTGACTGCAATTTCTGAGTGGAGTAAGCAATATGGACTTAAAATAAATCCTGCCAAGTCCCAGATAATTATTATTGGCAGTCCCGGTATGATTGCAAGGATAGTTGGAGATAGCATTCCTGCAGTTATATATAACAATGTTCCAATATCCTATTGTTCCACCGTGAAAAATCTTGGACTACACCTGGATCAAACATTGTTTTGGACTAGACACATCAAAGAACTTTACAAAAAAAATTTTGTTCCTATGAGATCTCTATGGCGACTGCAACATTTTCTTCCGATTCCTACCAAAATTATGTTAGCACATTCTCTTCTTCTTTCTATTCTCGATTATGACTTGTATTCCGTCATAAAAAGCCAATTTAATTTAATTTGTATTTTTTCTAAGATATTCCCAGGAAGGATACGACTTATACGTTCATATAATAATAATTAGCAATACAGAATAATATTTTGTTAACAATAATAACATACATTATGGTTTAGGATTTTTTTATATTTACGAGTAGCTATGAGCTACTAACTGTAACTAGCTGATAACTAACAGGAAAACGGGGAGGACGTCTGGATTTCTCATATTTGGTTAAATATCCCAAATACTTATTAATCTGGTTAGATTATATTTATTTTTTCTACATGTAATATAAGTAATGATATTTTAGTGTTAAATTGTAACTTTTTCTATAACTTAAATTGTTATATACTTGAAAATTAAAATTGATAATATGATAAATTCATTTACCTCGTGAGTATTGGTTGGATTGGTTATATTATTAAATTATCGGCAACTTTCTGATAAGCGCAACTAATATGCTTGGTATGAAAATAAAAAGAATTAAGCATTGCATTTCATTTTAAGTACTATAACAGTTGTAAGACTATAATTAGAACCCAAACCATACATTTCATCTTCTGTATCAAAACACAAGTATGGTAGTAATCGTGACCTAAGCAATGCATGTGATCTTCAGAACTAGAACAGTTTCCAGGTAAATTAAACAAAAATATGGTATCTTATTAAAAAATATTTGAGGATAAGCTTAAAAATCATTACACATTCTGTCTTATTGTTGTTATGTAGATTAGAATCACATAGCAAATATAACCTGTTTATGCAATTTACAGACAATTTAAGTTTCATATCTTGGTGATTATTCTTCTGCTATTATTTCTTTCTTCTATAGTTTCATTCTTGCGTCGAAGACTTGTACCACCGAAGTCTCTAGTACAATCTCACGTTGCGAAGTTAAAACGCGAAAGTAAGAAAGCACCAGAGACCTAAGCAATACCATTCATCCACATCGTTAAATGATGACAGATAAATTAAATTTAAAAATAAAATAAGGATAAAAATATGTTTTGCATTATAATATTGTTTCTCTCTTAACATATATCGTTAAAAATGTCTTCGTATATTAAATACCTTTAAAGAAATCACATAGCAAATTTAAACTGTTTATACAATTTACAGTCAGTATAAGTTTCATATCTTATTGATTCATCTTTTGCCATTATATCTTCCCTCTATGGTTTCATTCCTGCGTGGATGACCAGTGTATGACCAATGCATGCATGTAATACCGAAGTCTGGAAAACAATCTCAGTTTGCGGAATTAAAACGTCAAAGTAAGGTCCAGTGCTTCCTAGCACTTGAGACCTAAGCAATACCATTTATCCACATTGTTAAATATATGACATATATATTTTTATTTTTAATTTAAAAAGAAAAATATGTTTTGTATTATAATATTGTTTCTCTCTTAAAAAAATATTGTTAAAATGTCTTCGTATATTAAAGACATGTTTAAAAACGAAGATAACTTCTGTGTGAATGCGCGAAGTTGCGTCGATTTAGAATTTGCGAGCCAAAGCCTTGATGACGTGCAATTGTCAGAAATTCAGAGTAAATCCACTGTCCTAAAGTTTTCTTTTGTTAGACCAATTAGTAGAAAAGTGCACTAAATTAAATTTTTCTTGAACGATGTTTACTGTTTGCTAAATAAAATTTAATTAATTCTTCAAATGCAGTCATTTAAAGAATACAATTTTGCTTGTTAAATAAGCCTTATATCTCTTTGTCTGTATAATAAATGAAATTAGGTGTTAAAATATAACATTGAATTCATAATAATAATAATTCATTTACCTACGGGGTATGATATTTTATATAAATAGTCAAACAAAGAGATACATACTATTAACTCTCTATTTTGCAGTTACTTAAAATGTATTAAAGTAAATTAAATGAAAAGGAGTAGGAGTGAATAGGAGTATTATACATTTTTAATTGGCTTTATTATAATGTGTACAATCAACACATACATACGAATATTATTAAAGCAAAACTCTGTCTGTCTGTGTCTGTGATATGATTACGCTTTAAACCACCAGTCTGATTTGAATGAAATTCGGAATGAAAATAGTTGAAGACCCAGTATCAATTTTTTTAATTGATTTAACCTTTAAAGAGTTGGTAAGAGATGAAGAATTTTATGAAAAGTCTAAATAGGTTGACCAATGTCGATGAACTATCTTATGAAAATGACACACATAGTCTATCTGTTTATTTCAAAAATTAACTCCTAAGCAGAAAATAATATAGGGAATAGTTAATCCCTCCAACGTCCAGTACGTACCAGAGAAATGGTAAAGATACAATACAATACAAAAAGCATTTATTTCTCTCGAAAAGGTACAGCATTAGTAGAATAAATAAGAAACTAATTACAATCCATAAATAAAACTTGTGTTACAGATCTCCAGGCTCCCGAACCCTTGAAAGTAAGAGAATTGAAATTTGGTAACATCATTTAAAAATTGTGAATAACACATCTCTGTATCTAATCAGAGAATATTACTTTAAATTATATAATAATAGATATAAATGTACGATTGAGAATAATAGAAAACAACAAATTAAAATTATAACTAATTCTAGGAGAATAATAAAGAAAAATCAAAGTAACAACAAAACAAAAAGGTGTGTGTGTGCGTGCGTGCGTGTGTGTGCGCGCGTGTGTGTGTGTATGTGTGTGTGCGCGTGTGTGTGTGTGTGTGTGTGTAGGTACCAGTGCTCGTGTGACTATTATACGTGAAGATAAATGGGCTTAGTATGTTATTATTTTTAGATATTATTAGTTATTATTTTTAGAGGTAATTAAGAAGCTATATATAGGATATTTTCAGTGCTTTGAAAATCCTGTCCTAGCAGCCATTTAAATAATATTCTTTTGCACTGTTCTTTGTTCGCTGAGTGAAAATTTAGTAATTTGTTTAATTTATTGTACAAATAACCACTAAGAAAATAGTAATGATGTTGAGCTAGTTTTGTAGATATTTGAATAAAAGGACATATTGCGTGGTTACGGCGTCGTAAGAGAAGTGGGGACTTGTCGTCATACGGAGTTTTAGAATGCGTTGTTAAGATAGTTTGCTGTATAAAGAGTTGTCTAACAGATAGGACGTTACATATTTTAAAAACTTCCGTTGAAGGACAGCGAAAAGGAAGGCGATGTCCCACTTTTATAATGGCTCTTACAGCTCGCTCCTCCTTCAAAAGATGATATTTAGAGCATCCACCCCATGCCACTATACAATAGTTAACTAGAGATTGACCTAGGGCTAGATAGACGAGACGGAGAACATCGAAATCTGCAATGTTGCGGAGATATTTAAATATATAAATCAGCTTTCTCAGTCTATTCGTTAATGTCTCAGTATGGTTTTGGAATGAGAGAGAGTCATCCAGTGTAACTCCGAGATATTTACTGTTTGACGTGCGAAAGACCCTGGGACATGCACATGGTATGCTGCTTTGTGGATAACAGTTGTGGGCGGTGAGTGAAAAGGAGTCACTAGGACGGGTACGAGATGTCTGTGAAAAGGCTATGTAATTGGTTTTATCTGCATTCAAAGTGAGCAAATTTTCAGAAAGCCATTTTGTAACCACGTTAAGACCGGATTGTGCATATTCAAAGGCTTGTTGCCAGTCACAATCATGAAATAAGAGGGCAGTGTCGTCGGCGTAAGTATAAATGGATCCGTTCTGCAACTGTATTTGACAGAGATCATTTATATAAATTTAGAATAGGGTTGGACCAAGTATACAGGTTGTTCTCTACTTATCCACTCTCCAATTTTTGTAACTTGGCGTCTATGTGATAGGTAACTCTTGAATAAATCAAGTTGGAATCCTCTGATGCCTATTAGTTCTAGCTTGATAATTAGGATGGAGACAGAAACACTATCAAACACTGTCAAAACACTGACACACAAAACACAAAACACTGTCAAAAGGTCTAAGAAAACACCCAAAACCTTTTGTTTATTATCTATTTTAGAAACTGTCTCATTAACCAGATCAAGAACCTCATGAATTGTAGATATATGTGGACGAAACCTATACTGAGATGGTGAAAGAATTTTGTTTATGTGTAAATATGAAATAAGTCTTTTATTTAAAACTCGCTCAATTATTTTGGAAAGGGTTGGCAGTATCGATATCGGCCTAAAATTGACAACAAGATTCTTATCTCCTTTTTTGTGAATCGGATGAATAACAGCAAGTTTGAAAGCATTTGGGAAAGTACCAGTAATAAAGGCCAGATTGATGATATAGGTAATTGGTGGAACCAATATATTCTTGTACTTTTTTAATATAGTGCTTGAGATAAGGAAACATTTTATCCAATATAACAATGTTGTTTTTTTATAAGGTTTTTATTTAGTTTCACCTGTCCTAGTGTTTGTTTATAATCAAATCATGGAATCTAAATTTCACCCACTTTCTAGTGTTTGGTTGTAGTTGAAATTAGGCATGTATATTAATTACACAACTATGTGGCATTAAGTAGAGTCTTTGGCTGATCTTTAAATCGAAGAAGTAGACTGCTCTAAGTTGACTTAGAAGAAATCTTGTAACACTGGCGCATTAAAAGAAATGGATACAATGAGAAATGTTACAAGTACAACTAACCACTAATTACTATTATAACTAATTGTATGAGTTATATAAAATATATAGAGATTTAAGTTCTCAAAACAACATAAGATAACCGAAAAACACAATAGTAAAAAGTAAAAGTAAAACCCAAAGAAAAAAAACTTAAAAACAAACTTTTATTTTTTGTTAATACAAAAGAATTAAAAAATTAAAAATATTTAAATCCGATGTATTAAAAACCCCAAGGCCTTCGACCTTCAGCAAGACCACAGTCGGCAATAAGCCATGGGCGAGATTTTTCGCCGCCATAGCCTTTTTACCATTTTCATTGAACCACGGCGCTGACTGGCATTTGAGTTTTACTGTATGAAGTGGGGGCGTGTTGTTTCAAATGAGCGGAGATGTGGGTAATTAAAAAAAACCATTTTGTCGATTGATGTAAGATTCTTTATCACATACCAATTTATAGAGAAAGAATCCGCAACTAAAACACTATTTAAAGTTAATGCTTTGGAGATAATTTCCGATTCACAGATCGGAGTTGCGGAACTGGAATACACATATATATCATCGCTAATATTAGTATTAGTATTATATATAATTCTACAACTAATTAAACTATCCAACTTACAATAATAAGATCTATCGCTAGTGGTGGCTACATATTTAGTTGATAGAATTATAGTGGCATAAGTATAATTGGTAACACCAACAAGGTAAGGAATATTAGGAATATTATATATATATATATATATATATATATATATATATATATATATACATATATACATACATACATGTACATATATATTTTAACTTACAAGTTGGTACTTAAAACAAATACAATTTTTCCACAATTATAATATTATAATAAGTAGCTATTTCAAAAACATTTATTAAGTAATATAATTTTTCTAGATATAGACTTACGTTAAACCGATGATAATATGTTAAAAACCTATAATTTTCATCAAATTCTGTAAACAATTGTTTCGGAATTATTATGAAGGGATAAAAAGTGTTAACCTTGCTAAACATAATTCCATTTGTTATGTTTTATATTTAAAAAAAAAGAGTTAACAAATTGCTCTCTAGCATATTTAGAATATCGATAATTTTTTACTCTAATAAGTAATAACATATTATTAGATAGTATAGTTATTTTTGCTGTGCAATAGTAAGAGTATCGATAGCGTGATTTAAGTTTTTTTTCTTTAAATTAATATGTTGTTTTGGAGTTTAAAACCACTTTACACATTTTAATATTTCATAAAAATTACAGTTTTGTTTAATATCTGGTTTATTAGGAGTTTGTCATTCTTATCTTCTTTTAATAATCCATTCCTGCTTTGGTGAGTTTCTGTCACCAAAGTCTAGGCAGCAATCGTCTTTTGAGAAATGAACACTTCAAAATCGAAAAGCTGCGTTAGACCACAGTGATAGACAGAGTGTTTATTTTCATCACTAAAAAATCTAACAAACTTAAATAAATTATAAAAGGTGAGGATAAAAATTATAATTGATTAGTTGTTATGATGTAAACAATAATTTTTGAATATCTTATTTAATAAAATAAATCTCAAAATCATATTAACCTAATAAGTTGATATTATCGTTAAGGAGCTGTGTATACTAAATGTATATTATAGCGGACGGCAATTTACTTCTTATAAATGACACATAAATAAAATACATTAATTACTATTATATGACGAACATATACTTTTTTGAGATAATTTATTGATTTGAGTACAATTAAATATATAACACTCTTTTTATATCTTTTTTGCTACTCCTTCATTCTTCATCACGTGAGCCTGGCTTTAGTAAGTTATATTCTTAAATTGTACTAAAATTCTTACCAAGCGTTATTTACATGGTTAGAAATAAAATAATACATTTCCCTTTCAGTACAAAAACACTTTTTATCAAAAAATAGGATAGTATTATTTTTGTTTATTTCGTTGTTGTCAAACATTAAAATATTTTTAAACATATAATCTCTATGTTGTTAAGAAGTTTAATAGCACTTTGCACATTTTAATATTCATACAATTTAAAGTTTTAGTTTGATATTTGGATAATTATAAGTTTGCCATTTTTATACTCTTTTATGGTTTCGTTCTTGCTTTGGTGAGTTCTATCACCAAAGTCTAGGCAGCAATCTTATTTTGAAAATTTAACACTTCAAAATAGACAGCTTGACTAGACCAGAGCGATAATTTTTATCTGCATCGGTAAAAATGTAATTAGTTGTTATCATGTAAACAATAATTATTGGAGATCTAATTATAGACTTCATTTATAGATCTTTTAATAAAACTTTAAATAAATATCACACGTTTACTTGTAGGTAACAAACTGACTTCTAAAGTTATGTCAGTCCGTTACCGACAATTGTTTACAATTTACCCACACCTTAATATACTATTATACCTTGACACTTATTATACCCTCATATATATCTATCTACCTATATACGAGGTCTGTTCAAAAAGTATCGCGAATTTTAAATTTCCGCGGGCTATGGATATTTAATTTAAGATTTTTTGTTGTTCTTGTGTTGTTAATTATTGTGGTTGTAATCGTATTTTGAAAAATTAACACGTCAAAATCTGAAGGCGGCCTTAGACCATAGTAAAAGACACAGTTTTTATCTTCATCACTAAAAAAATCTAAGAAAATAAAAGAAATGATGATGAAAGGTGAGGATAAAAAAAATAATTGAATAGTTGTTATCATGTAAACAATAATTATTGAAGATTTAATTATTTTCTTGTAGTTCACTGCACCAGCGCTTCTTTGAAAATAAATTAATGAAATTAAAAAAAAAAGTAAAATTTGTTTAGCAGATCTTATGTTACAATATAGGTTTACTCTTAAAATATTTTGTTAAAAATATCTTCGTATATTAAAGATCTACAGGTAGACGCCGCTTATTGTGATCACTTTTAGCCAGCCCGTTTTGATAACAATAACCGAATGATAACATAATGCGGATGGTACTTTTTCATGCTTGTTGGGGGATTTAAGTACATATTAAGTTTCATAATAAGAAATTCTGTTGTTTGCTCAAATTTTCCATTTATTTACACTATTAAAAATATTCTAACATAAGATTCATTTGAAATATCGATCTATTGTTGTTTGACACTTGTTTTCATTCATAATCATGTGAATATAATTCTCAAAATAGTATAATTTTTCGATGTTTGTTGCTCGGTGTTTAACACCACGTCTTATCGAATCGCCGTATCGTCTTCTAAATCGATAACAATAAGCGACTTTTGATCACAATAAGCGACCTTTTTTCAAATGTATTGCTAAGGAGAAATTTGGGACCGACCATTTTCGATAACAATAGCCGGCTGATAACATTAACCGTGATCACAATAAGCGGCGTCCACTGTATTTAAGTTTTGGTGATCAGCAAAGCGGAATCGGATGCTTACTTGTTACCTTTTGTTACCTTTTGCCAAGCTTCACACATGGTGTTTACTAACATATTTGTGTTAGTACAAAGAATGCACTAAATTATTCTTTTTAACTATATTTATTGCTCGCTCAATAATATTTTCATTTTCTGTTTCGGGCCCATCATGTAATTGAAGAAATGTTTATTCGAGACTTTATTTCAAAATCATCAAAATATTATAGGATAATATATATATATATATATATATATATATATATATATATATATATATATATTTCATCGAAATACGAAAAAAATATTTATACATAACAGTAAACTAAGAGATTTTTAATTTTCTTTATACGGTCAGCATTTACTTGTACAAAAGTAATTCTATTTTTTAAATTCATTCTCTCCTTGCTTTTGAACTTAAACTAGTTTAACAGTCATTCTGGCTGGTCGGTGAGGGCAGACTCAATGATTTTATTAATACAATTTTCAAAATTGTATTTTTTGCTGATTATTGATGAAGTACCTCACGTATCAGACTTTTTTTTTGACAACGCTGGTAAAAAAACTAATGAAAATGGGTTCAGTAGGCTTAAAACTCGAAATAATATCTTTAAATATATTATCAATACCAATGGCACTAAAGGCGATGATTTTAGTAGACTATAAACATGTGTGAAAAATTATGTCAAGTAAATAAATTTTAAAACTTTACACATATTGCATTATTTACTAGAATATTTGTATTAAAACTTCAACAAATAATTCACTGTTTACTTAAATTTGATAGTTTTATTTAAACCTCGTCCATACTTTTTTCAAAGTGTTCGAATTAAGATGACGATGGCAAATAAATACAATAACTGGAACACGCTTACAATAATTATGAATTTTTATAATTTTACTCATGCTTTTTCAATAGAAAGGCTCTCTACTTCTTTAGGTTCTTTTGAATTTTGTCGGTTTATTTAATAGAATCAAAGAGTGAACCGCTCCGTTGGCCGAGTTGTTAGCGCAGACGCCTAACGTAAGGCGACGCAATAGGGCTCGGGTTCGATCCCCGACAGGGACATGCATGTATGTGATGAGCATAGATGTCTGTATTTTTGGATTTGGTCGTTTATAAAATACTAGGGGTCGCCCGCGACTTCGTCCGCGCGGTTTTTAGTTTTACCGCCGAGTTTCATACAAAATTGCAAAATCCATCTGTCTATCTATTTAAAACCCTTAAAGGTGGAATTTAACAATCCTTTCCTAGTACACCACTACGGACAAAGACGAATGTACCCCCCAAATTTAACTATCTCTACGACCTACGTTTTAGACTGTGTGCTATAACTAGGTCAGTCAGAACCTATTAGATTATATTAGATTATACATTGTCTTTGATATAAAAAGCGTACTTTAAAAGTACTTTTGTATACACGATATTTTTTGTTGTATTGCTGTTTGCGGTAGAAGAACGTACTGGTTTTCTCCACGACCTGATCTTGATAACGTAACATATAGTTGTCTGTGTTTGAAACAATCTTGACGTAAATCTATTTCTTCGTGCTTTAATGTTTGTCCCTGTGATTTCACCTTGAAACCATAACAGGAAACTGTATTTTTTTTTAATTAAAAGGTAAATCATTGGAATGCAAGGTATGAGCACCATTTGACCAAATTCTGGACCAAATAACAACTATCACATTATTACCAAGAAATTTAACTTAGAGTCTGGCTCCGCTGCACAAATTTGGTGGTTTAAGTGTTCTGAGCAAAATAATTGGAATACCAGTTAGTTTTAGGCCGTGCGGGGGAGGACCACTCGGATTTAGGGAATTGAGAAACTCTAGTGGATAATGTACCGCATTTACTTAGAATTATGGCATTAATTTTGTCAACACGAATATTTCTTGCCGCCAATATTGATTTCCTTTTGACACATTGATATTTTTTTTCTACTCGAACTACATCTGGGTAGGCATTAGAGATCACCTAAATCGTCCTCAATATGATTTTGGTTTCATAATGAGTTACTTTGCCGTCTCCTACAAAAGCAAATATAAGAGTGATTCCACCCACGATTTTGTTAGAGCTTTTAATATCTTTAAGGGATAGAGAGATTTTAGAGAATGTTCCTTCCTACTACATAAGAAAGAAAACAAACCTTAAAGGAATAATAAAACAATTAATAGCCAATATATCAAAATAAAACGTTATTTAATTACGTGTTTTAGAATTATCTATGTTCTTCAATTCCATAAAAAGTTTATGATAGGTGCTCAAACAAATAAAGTAGGGCTAGGATCAAGTAGGAAAGTTCAAGACATAGACATAACAAAATCTTTCATTCGACAAGACGAAAACGATAATTACCGACTCCACGCGATGAGCCTAGAAATTCAAAACGAATGGGTGACCATAGGAGATTTTTGTATTCCACTAGCTTTGAAGTGGCGCACCTTAATTTATGATTGGTCCCCAGCATTATTAAAATTCTATCTTAATGCATTCCAAATGACTCTCCCAGATCAAAGTAATTTAGTAAGATGGGGCAAAGCCACCGAAAAGTCTTGCAACATCTGTGGGGAGGCAATAGGAACCGCGAAACACCTATTAGTAGGGTGTAGGGTACTTCTAGATAAAGGTCAATACTCGCGTCGCCACGACAAGGTATTAGAAATTATACGGGAAGCGGTTAGTCTTTCAGTAGCAAGAGCGCGGAAGGGTATAACAACCACCGAACGATCTATAGAATTCGTAAAAGAAGGCTCCTCCAAAAAATCAAAAGCGAAGCCTTATTCAATATTAGGCGCGGCTCCTGATTGGATTCTCATGATGGACACGTATGAAAAGCATTACAAAATCCCTGGGGATGTTGGTGTTTCGTCATCCAGACCGGACTTATTCCTGTATTCGAAACATCTGAGGCGCGTGATACTTGTGGAGCTTACTGTTCCTTGGGAAACAAACATCCCAAGGGATCACACATTAAAGCTCAATAAGTATTACGAACTAACCAACGAACTGATCAGGAATAAATTTATAGTTAGTTTGTACGCGGTGGAGGTGGGAGCGAGAGGTATAACAGCAAAATCTCTCTATAGCCTACTTAAAGATCTTGGCCTTTCTAGAACAAGCATCGGTTCATTTCTAGAACGTACTTCAAAGGCGGCATTAGTAGGTTCTTTCCAAATTTGGTTAGGTAGGGAGAGGAGTGTGGAGGGTGAAGGTGAGCGTTTTTGCGCATAATAAAGGGGCCCCTTAAACCTACTCCTGGGTCGCAAGTCCCAGGCACTGCTTGCACTCCTCTCCTTGCAACGCGATGGGCCCGGCACCCGCACGGTGAATCCATGGATTGCTAAGAAGCTTCGTCTTATCTAAATTGACAGCCCGGAGAGACGGGATGACGCTGGAAAGACAGTTGACGCTGGAAAGACAGCTGGCAGCTGGGAAGACAGCAGACTGCTGGAAAGACAGCCGAGGGCGATGGCCTAGCAAGCCAAGCCCGGGAACGTCGATAAACGCTAAAAGTCCAAATAAGAAAAATACCCCTAGGACAGTCCGAGAGGGGGGGCGGAAGAACTGTCCACCGGTTGACAATTACGGCGAAAACGGCGCGATAACGGAACTGAAATGCCCTACGTGCGGGAAAAATTACAAAAGACGAGCCTGGTTTATTAAACATCTTAAAACACACAATGGTGCTGAAGTGCGGCAACCGTCGGTAAGATCTTCAGTTTTCACTGCGGATAGAGTTTACCCTCATATATCTCATGGTGAGCCATTGAATGAAAACTACCAGGAGTCCATGACCATCCGGACGCGTCTTAGCATTCCAAATACTAAACAATCGACCTGGAAAGTACATGACCAAAATATAGCGGCCCTGTTAGAGCACCCGGGCTCAAATCAGGTACTCGATGCGCAAGTAGAGACTTTCCAAAATACTATTTACGACTACTTTAATGAGCACTATCCACCTACGAATCGTTATGCTCACAAAAATAAAGAAAACGGTTTTAAATTGAAAATGAGGAGGAAAAAAAGAGATCTTATAAAGAAACTTCGTATAGCCAAAGCCTTAGGCGATAATCAACTCAGTCACCAACTGTCTAGGGCATTGCGATCAATTCTTAAACTTATCCAAGGTATAACAAATCAAATAACGAAAAATCGTGATAGCTTTGATCGGACAAAACATGAAGTAGACTTTGATAAAAATCCTTTTAAATACTCAAAAAACATTTTCAAAGATCAAAAAGGTAAGCTTCTCTTGACCAACGAGCAAATTTTCGACCATTATAAAAGCACATACGAAGTGCCAGAAAACCAAAGACTATATGGGGATCCAAACGAACACAAACCTGAGACTCCTACTGAAGATTTTCAAGCCAACCCACCAACTTTGGAGGAAATCAATAAAATAATTAAAATGAAACCATCTAAGTCAGCACCAGGTCCGGATGGTATCCCTTATATAGTTTACAAAAAATGTCCGTCGCTCCATAAACATCTTTTAAATATATTCGGTAAAATCTGGTCAAGAAAGCAAATACCGGTATCGTTCGGAAAAGCCCTTTTTGTCCTCATTCCGAAAAACGACAATGTCAATAATCCCAAGGATACTAGACCGATAGCCCTAACAAATACAATTTCCAAAATATTTTTCTCTTTTTTACAAACTAAAATGACGCAATTCATGATTAACAATAGATATTTCAGGCCTAATCACCAGAAAGGGTTTTTGCCCGGAATTTCTGGATGCCTGGAACATAATACGTTAATATCGGAAAGCCTTAAAGATGCTAGAACTAGCGAGAGACAAATTACGGTTTGTTGGATAGACTTAGAAAACGCCTTTGGGTCGGTACGACATGAACTAATGATGTTCGCGCTTAAATGGTATAACTTTCCTATGGTAGTTCGCGACATTATTGCATCATATTATTCAAAATTAAAATTCTCAATAATTTTTAATGAAAACCATTCAAAACCACTTAATTATAACGTTGGTTTATTTCAGGGCTGTTGTATTTCTCCTATTATATTTAATATAGTTATTAATATTTTAATAGACAAATTAATTAGAAATGAAAAAAAGTGGGGCTATCGGTTTAAGTTCAACAACAAATACACAGAATCCATACTAGCTTTTGCAGATGATCTCGCGATACTGACACGTAATCCGAAACAATGTCAGGTACTTTTAAATGTAGTTGAGGATTTCTGTACGTGGACGGGCGGATTGAGGACAAAACCAAGTAAATGTTTTAGTCTGTGTCTGGGTAGACGGAATACCAAATATACCTCTTACGATCCGGGTCTTATAATAGGCGGTCAGTGCGTTAGTACGGTTACGGAAGCAGCTCCGTTTAAATTTTTAGGTAAAAAAATCGATTACCAAGGCCGTACTCCATCGTTGGATGTAATAGTCGATAGCTTTTTAAACGATCTCAAAAAGGTAGACAACCAACCAATAAGTAACGTCAAAAAAGCTTGGATTTACGATAATTATTTAACATCACGTCTAAATTGGCCTTTCCTCGTGTATGATATAAATAAAACCCTTTTGTCAAAGTTAGATGCAAGCGTCATAAAGACATTGAAGTTATGGCTCGGGTTAGCGCACTCAGCGGACTCTTCAACCTTATTTAGAGACCGTAACAACTTTGGATTAAAATTAAAGAAACCATCGGAGCTCTACAAACATCTAAGAGTTACCAAAAGACATATCATCGGAAAATCTAAAGATGATACTGTAACTTCTCTCCCAAAAGACAAAGTTGCCTCAGAGCTCGAGTCACGACTTCAATTCCATAAAAAGTTTATGATAGGTGCTCAAACAAATAAAGTAGGGCTAGGATCAAGTAGGAAAGTTCAAGACATAGACATAACAAAATATTTCATTCGACAAGACGAAAACGATAATTACCGACTCCACGCGATGAGCCTAGAAATTCAAAACGAATGGGTGACCATAGGAGATTTTTGTATTCCACTAGCTTTGAAGTGGCGCACCTTAATTTATGATTGGTCCCCAGCATTATTAAAATTCTATCTTAATGCATTCCAAATGACTCTCCCAGATCAAAGTAATTTAGTAAGATGGGGCAAAGCCACCGAAAAGTCTTGCAACATCTGTGGGGAGGCAATAGGAACCGCGAAACACCTATTAGTAGGGTGTAGGGTACTTCTAGATAAAGGTCAATACTCGCGTCGCCACGACAAGGTATTAGAAATTATACGGGAAGCGGTTAGTCTTTCAGTAGCAAGAGCGCGGAAGGGTATAACAACCACCGAACGATCTATAGAATTCGTAAAAGAAGGCTCCTCCAAAAAATCAAAAGCGAAGCCTTATTCAATATTAGGCGCGGCTCCTGATTGGATTCTCATGATGGACACGTATGAAAAGCATTACAAAATCCCTGGGGATGTTGGTGTTTCGTCATCCAGACCGGACTTATTCCTGTATTCGAAACATCTGAGGCGCGTGATACTTGTGGAGCTTACTGTTCCTTGGGAAACAAACATCCCAAGGGATCACACATTAAAGCTCAATAAGTATTACGAACTAACCAACGAACTGATCAGGAATAAATTTATAGTTAGTTTGTACGCGGTGGAGGTGGGAGCGAGAGGTATAACAGCAAAATCTCTCTATAGCCTACTTAAAGATCTTGGCCTTTCTAGAACAAGCATCGGTTCATTTCTAGAACGTACTTCAAAGGCGGCATTAGTAGGTTCTTTCCAAATTTGGTTAGGTAGGGAGAGGAGTGTGGAGGGTGAAGGTGAGCGTTTTTGCGCATAATAAAGGGGCCCCTTAAACCTACTCCTGGGTCGCAAGTCCCAGGCACTGCTTGCACTCCTCTCCTTGCAACGCGATGGGCCCGGCACCCGCACGGTGAATCCATGGATTGCTAAGAAGCTTCGTCGTCTACAATAATAAAAAATGTTTAAAAGAAACCCAATTAAAAAACACGTTGAAAATTGAATTATTTACTAAGGTTAGTAAATATCATAAACTATAAAAAAAACAAACGTTTAACTAATTTGAAACTTAGGTACCTACGTACTTACCTACTACATAAAAAAACCAAACAAACAAACAAAAACAAACATCAAATTAAATAATATTAGAGCAATACCCAATATAGAAATACTATACAATTAGATTATATATTTATTACCTGTGAATACTTAAAAACATTATAAAGAACAGTCACAGTTGAAAAGTACGACAAATAATACTATTTCTTTATATAATTAACTATCTTCAACCATAAAAACAAACGTTGTAGAAATCAGAAAAACAAAACCTAATAGAACAATCCTACAAAATCAACTTATGTACCTATACACGTAATAATAAAACTGTAACATAATTAGGAAAACAATATTCAACAGAATAATACCATATAACAAAGAAATAGAGAAAAATAAAATGTTTTATTTAATAAATACTAATTAATAATTTGCCATGAATAACGAAAAAAACGCTTTCAAATATTAGTTAGCTGACTACAACCATTCCGTAAGTAATAATAATAATAATAATAATGTTTTATTTCAAGGAATCTTAAGACTAGATAGATGGTATATTTAAATTACCTGCATTAGGATTTAACCTGTGTGGCAGGTAATTTATGCCACCCCAGAACATTTAGAAAATAAAACAGTTATAAATTAAAACCAGAAATATAAAAGAAAATTACAAATCTAGAAGAGTGACTTAAAATAATTCTGAATTATTTTTGACTTATTATATTATGCTATACATTACATTGTTTACATTATATTTAGATAACGTTATAATATGATATGATACATGCAATGATATTTTTAAAGTTAAACATAAATTTAATTTATATATATACATACATACACATACACATATATATACACATACAAACACACATACATACGTACATATACATAAATAAGAAAAAGATATATATATATATATATATATATATATATATATGTACTTATATTATTTTTGTATACTAAATATATCTTCAGTTTCCTGGTAGCTCATATTCTGTAGCCAATCGTGTAGTACTATACGGCAATCATGCCTATTAAAATTATATAAATTAATTTGTCTATTTATGTTATTATATAGAAAAGTGGATAAAAAGTGAGCGTGACGCTTTGCAGATACTGTACTGCTTTTTTTTTGATGGAATATTTTGTGGTTTGACCGTTTTGAAGCCATTTTATCATGACTATAAGAGGAATGGGTGTGCTATTTAAGTATGGTATTGTAAATATATAGCTGTCTTATTGTTAAGACCTGACATTTTTTATAGAGAGAGTGCGTTGGAAATCGGTATGAACTAAAAGTAATCGTTTTTAAAAGAGATCTCTGAACACATTCCAGATTTATTAAAGAGGATTTACATGCACCACCCCAGACTGTAATGCAGTATGAAAATATTGACTGTGCTAATGCTATATACGTTTCTCGTAAAATTTTGAGGCTGGCAGCTTGTCTCAATTTTCTAAAAGTCCAGACAAATTTTCTGGTTCTGGCAACAATGGAATTTATGTGAGATTCCCAACTCAATTTACTGTCGATATTTACTCCTAAATACTTGATGCAATTGGTTTTAGTAATGTATTGGGGTATGGACATTCACAAATATGTTTATAATTTTGAGATTTGCAAAAATGGGCTTTAAGAGTACCATCAACTTGGGCATTGGAGAACGAAAAAGGAATAAAATATGTTTTATTTATGTTCATGGTCAGAACATTAGTTTTTAACCACTAAGACCATATTGAATCCTATTTCCGCATTTTGAAAAACTTCCTACCAGGTATTTTCAACAAAGATAAGAGCTGTATCATCTGCATAGGTAAAAATCTTGCCAGTCGATAGGCCTAGGTTACAAAGATCATTTATATATATTAAGAAGAAGGTAGGCCCTAGGATACTGCCTTGCGAAACTCCAAACGTAATAGTGGCATCCGAACTGAAAATGTTGTCGATTTTAACTTTTTGTGTTTTATTTGTTAAGAAGTCCTTAAATAAATTGAGTGGTTGACCACGTATACCAACCCGTTCCATTTTACTTAGAAGAATTTGGAAAGATACGGAGTCAAAAGCCTTTGCTAAATCTAAGAAGATACCCAACACTTTTCATCGGGGGGTAGTAAAACTAATGAATGGGGCAGTCTACGTGTTCCTAAAGAGCTGAGACCATGTGGATTAGAAATATTAATAGCTAGTTCCTTTCCTACTGACGCAAAATAGTTATCAATTTCATTTATGACGCTATTTTGGTCTACAGTTGGTGGAAGTAATTCGGATGCTGGGCCTTTATAATTATTTAAATCTAATATGGATTTAATAGCTTTCCACTTTTCTTTGTTATCTTGTGCATTCTCTAATAGTATTGCTTTGTAAGATTTTTTCACTCTTTTTAATAAAGAATTACAAAAATTGCGGTAACGATTGTAGGTACTATGGACCACTTCATCACTGGGGTTATTTTTGGCTTTTTATGGAGTTTATTCCTGTAGCGAATGCATCGAAGTAGACCAGGAGTAATCCATGGTTTAAGAATCCTATTCCGATTACAGATTTTAACAATTCTAGTGTTGTTCTGGACAATGCTGCTTATTGTTTCGACAAAGGTGCTATCTATTGAATTCGCTTCACTGACCTCAGTTATGAAAGGGAAATCCATTTTTTCAAGTGCTTTTGTCGCATTTTGGAAATTGAGTATAGAAGAGTAGACGGGTTTAGTTTTTCTATTGCATGTCGTATTGAGGCTTAAAACTACAGCTTTGTGGTCTGTGATATCAGCGCATAGAACAAACACGGATGCGTGGTTTGAAGATTTGAGCATCACATGATCAAGGCAACTGGAGTTTCTCGTTGGAAGTGTATGAGCAGGGACAAGACCAAATTCGGCAGTGAAATTAAGGTAGTAGGTGGTTATATTGTCAGTGTTACTTGTTTTAATATTTATGTCGCCAATTAATATAATATTTTCAAAAGAGCTGAGATTCTTTAAAATATCCTCCAGAGAGTTCAAGAAGTTGTCAATGTTATATGTGGAAGGTGAACGATAAACGGCTATTAGAGCTGTAGTTAACTTAATTTTAGTATCATAAAATTTGCACCTACAGGATCTGGTTCTTCAATCTGTATAGTGAGGTTATCTTTGAAATAAATAACTATACCGTCATTTTGATTAAGGAATTTTTTTGAGTAGTGCGTCACGTAACCATTCAAATTGGAAGGTATTTTATTATTTGTTAGCCAACATTCCGTTAAAACTATAATATTAGGTAGAAAAGAGAGTGTGGCGAGATATACAGTCAAAGAATCTAGGTTTTTTATAAATGCTTCTAATGTTTTGAGTAAAAATCTTTAGAGTATTATTTAAGTTACATTTAAATGAAGAAAGGTTTGGGTATCACATTCGTAAGCATCGGCAACTTTTAATTGATCCATCTCTTGTGCAAGTCGTCTAAGGCTAGCCATTTTTAACGCGAAGTATTAAGAAATAGTCCCGAGGTCCTTTGTGGAGGAAATAATATTTTAAATAAATGGCTTTGAAGTACATTCGATTATAACTAAAACGGTACGATGTAAACAAATATAATGAATTTAAAATAATAAAAATATGATATATGTCTAACAAAATAAATAAATAATACATCGTAAAGTGATTTAAAGTAATGGTTAATAAATGATTCATTTTATGCAAGATATAAAAAGGTAAAATGCACATTATATATCTTACAAATAAACATTGCAATAAAATTGTGTCAATGATAATGTTAGTATTAATATGATGAAAAGATATACACGTATACATAACAATAACGTGTGCTAATGTTACCTCGCAAGTCAATGCGCGTGTGGTATTAGACCATAGTGTATTAATTAAATTAAAATTAATGTCCCGGTAATTAAAACACATTCGAAAATATTATATTATTTGAGAACTAATTAAATTACCACATAAAAGGTTAATATTAGTATAGATAGTATAAAGAATATGATAATAAAAGATATTTTAATTTGTGGTATTATAAACATCTATATAATTTGGTCAGGTTATGTTAGGTTGTATAGATTATATTTAGGATATTATAAATAATATGATAATAATATATATTATAAATAAATGTAAAATTGAAATTGTGGTATTAGTACCTACTGGTTGGCGTCATCGGCCTGCGGCGATAACGCTAAGCGAGTTGCGTAGGGAATGAATGGTCCTACCGGCCTTCAACGATAACGCCAAGCAAGGTGATTAGGTAGTCTAAATCAAAAACCTATCTCCGTAACCGTAACTGGCTGCAAACGATTTAGGTAATAGCAAACCTTTTTTTTTTTAGGCTGAGTCAGGCCCAAACGATCCCGCGCTGCGCCAGAACACCCCCCATACAAATGAGCCAGAACCCCCTAATACACATTACTGTTATTCGCTAAGCTTGTCCCATAAAAGTGGGTACCACTACTGGGTAGTACCCATCTATCTAGTTTTATCCCTTTTATTATTTTACCTCTTATTGCACAATTCTAACTGTAAACGATTTTCACAATCGAACTGCAAGTGAGAAAAGCGGGACGATTTAAAACCTTTTGAAATAGCGATAGGTAAGTAGGTAAGTACCTACTCCTTTATTATTGTGTGTCATTGAACCTATTATCAAACGTGCCTATAGACTATATATTGCTTGTTGCTTTGCTGCGTTTATCAACTTAGGGAGGTAGGGACTTAGTCATGCTGTGGTGTGGTGTGCGGAGATGACCGCAACTAGGCATGTCAGAGTTCTTACCCGTGCGTTCATTCCTAGAACACTGTATCCTGGTAAAATTTATTTTATTTTCTTATCTTACTATAGTCCTCCTAAGCAAAGTTGACTCAATGATGAAAACTTGACGAGCACCGTTGGCGCAGCTTGGTAGGGACACCTTGGATACTTTTAGACAAGCCTCTTATTCTTTGTCAAATTTCATGTTCAACAACTTAAGTCAGTTGTTCTATTATTATTAATTATTTATTAGTTTGGTTTTTATGCATTCATTTAAAAATGTTTTCAATTACCTAATTAAATTAATTTAGTAAAGTAATAAACTACGGTGTAATCTGCGGCGGCCTGTTTAATACTGACGATAGGCGGGGCCGCGCTGTGGCACGCCTCTTAGAAGTACTGTAAGTAGGTAATACATATAATATACCCACACGTAGAGTAGTTGTAGTACTTTTATATATATATTTGTTTTGTTTTTGTTTTTTTTGGTAGGTATATTTTTTACCTACCATTTTTAATATTTTGTTATTCTGACAGAATAACAATTGTACAGAAAAACAAAATATTAAAAAGTAATAAGTCATTGTTTTCTTAAGCTTTTTAATAACGCAAACAAGCTAATAATATTTACCTACTAAAAAAAATGTGTTGATATTGAGGCGGCGTGGCATCATCTCCAAGAAAAAATAGTTGCTGAAAGAATTAGGTATCTTCAGATATTTGTTTTATCAAAATATGTAATGATAATGAATTACAAATAATGATCGGCTCTAAAAACATCGTTTACTTATCTTTTAACACTGGCTGAGTCTGAAGTAGTGTATATTTGATATAGAGCACCTTTGGCTACAATACAACAAGTATGATGATAACATGTAAGATGAGTGACCTCAATAGACCTCATTCACACATAGATAAGTATTATTATAACATCTTACAAAAAACCAAACATATCGTGCTTGTGTGTGTAGCCATTGAGAAAACCTTCCCAAAGTAATGTTAAGAAGGTCATACCTACCTCTTACCTCAATAGAAACTGTTTCATTTGTTCTGAAATCAATATTCCTAAACTCATCAACTTGCTGTTCAATGAAACTCATCGCAGGTTGTAATTTTATAAAATTACAAATATTCGACATTCTCGCGTTTGCCTTAATTAACAAAGACATAAAAAATATACCTACAAAATATATAAATAAACATCTTAAAAATAGTACAGTGTTCCTCTCTCCTCTTCCTCTAAGCTCTATCCCTTAAGTTAACGTCTCCTTCAAAGTAGTTTAGAGAAATGTAAAATACCAGAGAGGCCTTACATCGTCGTGAATAATATATAAAATAATAAAAAATACGCCTTTTGAATTGTGTATAAATATAAGATAACTTGAATGTATAATATATTTTGATTAAAGTTGTAAGTAGCTCGGTACCTAATTAGTAAATTATTATTTCTTAAAATACGAACATACGGTTCTTGCAACTTTGATAAATGTGTAAATTAATACCTAGTTCTTTATTATTTATTAAAGATAATATTCATTAAAGAGTAAATAAAGAGTCTTTGTTATTATTATTATAGTGGTTAGTTTTTGCTAGCGACTTCCAAAAATACCGAGTTGGGACTTAATATAGGTACCTACAAGACATTTGACACCGCTTATTAATAGAATTGTTGTTAAAATAAAAGAATTTAGCGGTGTGAAAGTAATCTAAAATTGACTTTGATAATACTACAGCCTACGACACTACACTACATTAGTTATGGATTCGTATTATTATTGTAATTATAGCCCAAACCGTTTTGTTAGTTATACCTTCAAAGAAACGAGAATAAAGATTAAGATAAAGTGACCGTAATTAGTAATTACCTATGCTTTTTGTATTACCTAATTATATTCCGATATTATCAATTGTTGAACGATTTGAGTGAAATGTTTTTTTTTTTATTTTGTTTTAATATTGAGCATAATTTTGTTTGGAAAAAGAAACTCGAATAATTTGATCGGAAAATTGAAAAACGTTAGCAAAACTCAGTGTGTTTTTGTAATGTTTTATATGAACTCAAAAACATACATTATTAATAATTATAGTAAATCAGTTATAATAAAATGGGTATAAATGATGCTTACCTCGGTCCAGGCATCAACAATTTTCAAAAACATTACCGCGTTTAAGGAAAAATTTAAGTAGAATCTTGGTACTTTTAATTTAAACAACTAGACGCCGAGAAACCTCAAAGCGAATACAAATTTAAATATTCAAGTAATATTAGTGTTCACAGAGTTTTACGTCAGGTCCACTAGAAATCTGTGACTGAAGTGAGCCCTGGTCTAGGGGTTGCGAGGCTGGAGGGTGGGACGGATGCAAAACCTTTCCGCTCAGCGCGGCGGTAATGTAATAGCAAATTGCATCTGAAAAGCTGTGGCCTTTTCCAGGGTAGAAAATCGTTTGTCGTAGCTGATATTGACCTAATTGAATTACGCGTCGATGTACGATGCCGATTTAGGGTTGCCAGCATATACATTTTCATTTTACTTCGGAGCCCTAACTTTACCTAACCAAGCCTTAACGTTAACTTGGAAGTAAGGAATTGAATCTACTCATATAAAGCCATTATTTATGGTTTGAACAAAGTTCCTACTAATAATTGCACTCACCCTTACCTTTTTATTTTAATTTAAGTACTTATAACTCTCGTATTTTGAACAAGCGTTTTATAAATCTGCTATTAAAAAAAGTAATTTTCAGATATTTTCAAAGTATGATTTGGCAACCCTATTCGCAGTTTTTTTTTATAGATGAGTGCTTTAAACTACATTAAAATATCGCCGCACGATCCATCAGATCCAATAAAGCCTGCCGGCAGCAGATAATTGAATAAAAATCACGTAGCCATACTGCATTTTAAGAGTCGCATTTTTTTAAAACTCATTATTCTGTTGCTACATTTTTAAAATTTATTTAATATATTTTATAAAAACCACATATTATAAGTAAAACAGTCTACATTTAGAAAGAAAAAAAATGTATTCGGGCGTTTTAAACATAATTAAAATAAACCAAAATAAACAAACCAAAAATTCCTGAAAAACATTATTCAGTTTATAAAAACATTAAAATAAAATAAAATTAAAAGATAAAAACAATTACTAAACTAAATATACTTAAAATGCACAATATGCGTCCCCCACCCTCTCGCCCCGTATGCAATACGCGTGCGTGTCGCCAGCGCTGAAAGACCTGTTTTAGAGGACGACCGACGAGTGGAAGGCGACGAGGTGTGATATCTTAAGGTTCATTAGAATTATTACTTTTTACTATGCGATTGTGTTTGGCTAATGTAATCGTTTTAGTGTTATCTTAAATTATTGTCGTGTTAAATAACTAAATAGTAAATTAAAATGTTTGAATAATTAAGAGTAATCTTGCATTACCTGAAGTGTAAGTACCAGACACCTAACATTATTTTTTATATTTAATTATAATTTTTTAATTGATGTCAAACAAAAACAGACCAAATTATGACTCTGCAAACGAGTCATTATCTTATAGTGCAGACAAGTGAAAAATATATACAATTAGGAATTTGAAGAATATATATTAATTTATTACTTTGAAAACGATTACTTACACAAACAATATATGTATATTTGAAAATATTGTTAAACATGTTTAGCCATGTTAAGCTTTTTTAAATTTATATAAATATAGAATGGAAAATGTTGCATACTCAACTACCTACAGCGCCTGCAGTATAAATAGCACATGAAATAAACCTTTTCGAAATACATTACAAGTCAAGTGTAATTACAGGTACGTGAAAAAAATTAAAACATTTTAATTTCTTTTTTGATATTTATTTATTTATTATGTAAGTTATTTGAAGTTTTTCTTTCACATTTTTAGTTACGTATGTCTTAACCAAAGTATTTTTCATTTTCTGAATATTTTATAATGAATACGAGAAAAATGTACCTAAAGTTTTCCCGATTTCGTAATATATGTGTAAAGTAACGGAAAATCGTTTTTACCATATTAAAAACTAAGATATTACTTGTTTTTTCTGTGCGGATAATAAAGATGAAGAAACATCCTTTGCGTTGCAATTATTGCTTTTATTACATTAAGTTCGATTTTGTACGCGTCCTTAAGTATATAAATTAGAATATAGCAAGTGAACCTTAATCAACCTTGTGTTCAGTTTACAACAAATGAGTATCGAATGTTCTAATATCTTAAAACATTGAGCAGTTTTAAGATATTAGAATAGTCGACAAAATCTTCGTCAAGTCATATCAAGTCAAAGCCCTTCTAGAGCCAGGAACTGCGATCCAGAACGTCGTAACTCATTTGATGGGATGGCAAAAGGGATGCATAATCTGAAGTTACAGATTTATTACAAATTACCGATATGTTATTACAAGTCAACATTCTGGTCTTCATTTTCAATGTCGGTCTGTGCCTTGAGCCAACCATGATGATATTAAAAAGTCTTGATCAGAGAAAACATTTGGTTCTAAATGGTATATTACAGTGACTCAAGTTCCAGCTTCTTCCTTGTTCATATTTGCAACTTGCATATGCTTTATTGAAGAGACATTCTACGAGTATATTATTTAGAGTTATTTTGGACAAAGTAGTAAATGGCATGTTATATTTTTTATAATCTCCTCTTTGGGACATCTATTATTTCTTCTTCTTCTCTGGCAATTTCTGGACATGTCTGTAAAAAAAGTAACAAATTATTAACTTACTAAATAACGCTTACTTCAGCGGTATTACCCCAAACGATAGTTTTTTGTTCGACTTAAAATTTGTAAATTCAAAAATTGTTTAAGTTATCATTATAGAATGAATTAAGTAGAAAAGTAAACAACTATCCGGCTTTAGACATGCATTCTGTATCGTATTCAATATTCCTGTCTTAAAGTGATAATAATGATATTTATCGTTTTTTTTGTACAAACGCAGTCACTTTATAAGTGATGATTTGTCAAACTTTGATACTATAATTTTGTTCAGAATTATATGTTTACTAAAGATTTTATGTATATTCTTAAGCCTTATATAAATTATTTGCCTCACTGTTTGTTAGCTTTTGACATAGAGTAATGTACTAGTCATAGTTAGGAGTTTTTTAACCCCCGACTCAAAAAGAGGGATGTTATAAGTTTGACCTGTCGATCTGTGTATCTGTGTATCTTTGTATCTGTGTATCTATGTATCTGTGTGTATATGGCATTCCAACAGCCAAACGAGAGGACAGATTTGATTAATTTTTTAATCGAAAGCCTAGTTCGTCGAGATTGAAGAAGTTGTATTGGTAAAGGGTTAAAGGTTCTTATTCAATATTGATAGAAATACTTAAAGAAGGGAAAATTAGTGTGTTCGTAAGTTCTCTTAGTATAGTGAAGGAACCAATAACATAACTTTAAAAAGCAGAAAAAAAAATAATAAAAAAAACCCCCGATACAAAAAGATCTCTAAAAAGTTACTGAAGTCGTTGCGTCAGGGGTCCGCTTAGTAAAGGAAGAAATCAAAATGCAAGTAAGTTACCAAGGAAAATAAAGAAATAACAATATCGAATCCTATAGTCCAAATCCTCATTCGTTAGTTCCGAAGAAATCGTAAAATAGACACCATCGTCAACGTATACACAACGGTCCCCCGACGCAACGACATCCATAATTACATAATAATATTTTATATCGGGGGTTTTTAATTGTTATGGAAGTTGTTGATTGTTTCAAGTACTGGAACGACCTGTGACCACCACGCGACCTGAAATCAATAAATAATTTTAAGTTTAAATGTAAACAATAACTATTCAAAAACATTTATACAATGTGAGTAATAGAAATTACATATTTAATAAGTTACTATTAATGTTTTTTAATGTTAATATTAAGAATATAATATTACGATAGACAGGTATAGATATTATCTATATAAGTTTTAGGATTTTAATATGGCTATATGTATAAAATTTACACAATTTTTAATTATATTATTATGTTTATATTTTGTAACTACATTGTATAAAATTAAGCAAACAAAGTATTTTGTATGTATATTTAACCCATAATGGCTTTTTTAATGCCAAAACTGACATTTGCTTTTGCTTTGAATATGTTTGTTGATATGTTGATGGAGCAATTTTCTGTTGGGATTGCATTATATCTAATTTGTTAAAAGTATCCAAAACGAATATATGAAACTGTTTAAGAG